>CM061227.1:87193661-87850282 GCA_030844895.1 Ambrosia x helenae | reverse complement strand
TATAATATAATATAATATAATATAAAGAAATCGGTTTAAAAAAGACTATAGGGGGCGGGTTAGAACATGTGTCTGAACCAACTCGCGTCTTATCACAAGCCCAACCACCAACTGGGTTAGACCCTGAGAACAATTTAAGATGGATCAGAAATTTTATATTGTTTAGTTTGGATTAATCATGAATGCATATTATAAAAAAGGTGGGGTTTGGATTCGAACCCAAGACCACACGCCGGCTCAACTACCATTAACAACAACATCACCATCTAATTTACGGATCAAATGGTGTTTTCTTTTGTTTATAAAGCAGGTTATACTATAAATGATCAAGCCATCATCCCCAAATACAAACAATGAAACCCTAGATCCTTGATTCGACAAAAGACACGATTAAAACCCAATTAACTATAGGGTTATTAACGAGTATGGAACAAATAATATGAAGAAACAACGAATTTAAATTGTACCGATTACACAGCTTCAACTTGCCGGTCAACCAAAAAGTCAAGAAAGCTTGAATACGTGAATTATAGCAAAATACAGAGGGGATTGAGAGAGGGGTTCTATTTTTCAGTGGGTTTAGATGATTGGGGTGGGTTCAAGTTATATAATTATAGGTCCTATCACAAATTTGGATGTTTGACCCATGAAGATCATAAACGCGTCAAATTGGACTAAATATAGAATGAAATCGAGCTGCAATTGTATGATTTTGGCTGAAAATACGATTGTCGGTCATGCAAGATAATAATCATTACCAAATATAAGGATTTAGCGCATCAATTGGAAGTAGTTAGTTGGTTTGACTTTTTCGAGTCTTGATTAGGTTGAAGCTTGGATTGAATAACTTTATTTAGAAACAGATTAATATTAAATGTGGGTCATGGCCGAGTGATTAGGCTGATTGGGGATAAGTTTCACCTAGCTTGGAACCTTGTTCCAACCATTTATTTTGATTGTATCACACCAGGTGTGTGAATGGTTTTCTTGGAAAAGGGCGGCTTCCGTACGGGTGGACTAGTGATCTTCGGATTACATACCTTGAGGATTATGTTCCACCTTTGTTAAGATTATCATTTACAAGTCTCGGGGATTAAGGTTGAATTTGTTAAGTCACTTAATCCCTAAACCAAACTTATATTTACTTGATTCACAAAATACTATAGTTATCAATAGTCTTTAACAATCGTCGAAGTTTGGGGAGTGGCTTTAAGTTGTTAAAAGACATGAAAAGTGAACATTATATAAACAAAATCAAAACAAGGATACTTTATCTAACTCTCATTAGTACAAAGACGTTTAGTTTTTAGAGGGTTCCCCATCACAAGACGATGAAGGAATGTGAAACCCTTCGGTACAAAAAGTGAGAGTTAAGAGAGGTTGAAGAGATCCCGGTCGGAGTTTGCCTCTACTTTAGTTTAAGAAGATAGATTACAAAACCCGATGCTTAAACGAGTGGTTTTGCGGTTGTTTGGGAAGTGCCTAAAAAGTAATACTCAAACTTTACAATAAGTTACATGACTTGTGTGCATTGGGCTCAACGACACTTGTCAATCAAGAGAAGACTGGCTTACGGGTCAGCAGTCCGAAGACACCTTTATGGGGACTGGTGCACTTTCCTTGCACGTGACCAGTTTAGTTACCAGAATGTCATCCCTTGTTTATTTCGTTTCCCATCTCCTAACTTTGAAGGGACCGTTCAAAACCCGTTTTCTACATCAAGAATTAAAACTATTACAACTGTTAATATAAATAATCAACTTATTCGGAGGGTTCCCACACGGCTAGCACGTTTTCTAACTCTACTATTCTATCTTATTTATACAACCAAAACCTTTTCAAAAACTATTTTCTTTTTTAACCCCTCCATTTTATTTTATTTTAAAACCCAATTAACAAAAGTGATGGCAGGTTGAGTAGGGGAAAGTGTGTTTGTCACACCCCACCTAGGCGGAAACACGGGAATTCGACTTCGAAAGGTTTTCAAGAACAAGGTTTGAGCAACACATAAGATAAGATGAAATTTATACCAAACACTTCAATTTATTTCAAAAAAATAAGAAATAAGTTGTCTTAATGGCCAACCAACATGAAAACGCATAAATTTGTTCAAAGGTTTTAAGATATGACCCACAAAAGGTGGTACCACGTAGTGCTCACTCAAACCGGTTTCTCAAGTCCTGACTGTCTATGAAATCAATTACCTGAAAAACATGTATAAAAGATTTGTCAACATAAAGTTGGTGAGTTCATAGGTTTAAATGTATGTAATATAAAGTTAGAGAAATTCATGTGTGACCAATCAAAGCTAGCTAAGCCAATGATTACTACCATGGTCGCATAACCAAACCTCTTAACTGATGTGCCTCGCACATTGTACAATAAAGACAATGTATGAATCGTGGAAAACTAGCACTCTTTTGTATTTGACAGGTTAGAGCGACTAACCAAGAGTGGGGGTGTCAACCCAATAGATCTATTTAAGTGTTCCATGGCTATCTGTTTAGCTAATGGTTACAGTGTAATGTATGTACGAGGACTGTTGAGCTCATGAACTGTTTGTCTTATCTTTCACATGGTAGTCATGATAGAATTCACTCTAAAATAAATGTAACTTGAAGTATGTAGCATGTTTTCTGCCAAAAGTTTGAAAATAGTAAAAAGGGATTGTGAAACTCACCTGGTGTTTGTGTGGGTGGTCTAGCAAATGCAAAAGCCAGAATGACTCTAGTCCGAACAAAAGTGCCCTAGAATGTTAACGACAACTTAAGTCTTTTGTACTTGGTTATTTACCATGCAAGTTGTCACCCGATTTGTAGATCTTTGGACCATGTTTACGTGATGTTATAGTCCATACACGTTATGGTTATTACGTATCATTGAATATACTTTTGAAAAGATGTACAACTTTAACATGTAGATCTTGAAAACTCTCGTTAGATTATAGTCGTAAAAGTAACCAATCTTTGTCAAAACCGGGTTCACAAGTTACCATATGATACATCATGTTAACACATGTTAAGAATTTGTATGTAAAATAGATATTTAACATGTGTTTCAGAACTCTTGTGTTAAAAAATAAGTAACACATGTTTGGCCAATTTAAACATATGCTTCATGAAAGCTACAAGTTTTTATATGTTTATGTTTGAGTTTAAAAAAGACTTTCATCTATCTTGTTCAGCCCTATACATGCCCATATACACTCATAAGTGCATTTGCGACTATGTATGTCTGTATATATATACTAGTAGGAAACCCGCGCGATGCAGCGGCGATGACAATTCACAATGCGGTATTCGCTTTCAGGTAAATTATCAATCGTAGTGTGATATATTGTGTAGTACTTAAGTTAGTTTACTTATTCATGTGTACGTTACATGTCAATTAAGTTAACTTATCAATCCTCATGTGCGACATCCGGCGTGCGTATTTATACTTATTTAATCCAAAATAAATAAATATATAGATGTACATTTTTTATCAACCAATATAAGAAATAGACTCCTCCTTTAACCAGCGATTGACCGGCGATTAACCATATAAATTTACAAACAAAATAGTACATAATACAAGCTCCATATTGTCTATGTGACACCCGGCAAATTCTGGTTAACAACGTTGTTTAGATGAAAGTCTACCTTAGCGAGTCACGCGTATATTGTACTTAACTGGGTTAGTTAAGTTGGGTTATGGTTCGGAAACTATTGGTTAGTCTAGAAGATCATTGGATGTTGGTCTAGAGGTTCGTTAGATGTCAGTCCTTAACCAAGTGTACAAACGGTGACGATTTGTAGGATCGTCAGGGCATACGGAACGTACGAGTCTCGAGTCCCGGGAATTGGTGAACGAGTGTAAATATGTGTATTTACTTGTGTTATGTGTTTACAATCATTATATGACTTGTCGGTACGTGAATATGTATTAACATATGTTAAAACGGGGTTTAACGCGCAAAACGCACAAAACCAACCCCTATAGGCGAGTAGGAGGCCTAATCACCTATAGGGGAGGCGAGTAGGAGACCCTAGGGGCGATTAGGGTCCTACTCGTGTATAGCTAAGGGCGAGTAGGCCCAATCACATGAACATTCAGGCGATTAGGAGCCCTAATCGCCTGAAACTGCTGCATACTCGCTAGTAACGGGCTGGACGACTAAAAACGACTATAAATACCATACTTAACCTCCTAAACTTCATTATACCAACCCTAGTCGTCCCATAACCCGCCCCAACACATAAACAACCTCTGGAAGGCGATTTTTGATTAAAACTCAAGGTTTCAAGCTTGAATCATCATATTTTCATAATCCTAAGGTTTGATTTTCATCCATAACTCTTTACAAACGTTTTTAATCAATCCCTAATGGTCCAGACCTGTTCTTAAACGAAAATGCTTTCTGAAAATCGTCAATAAGGTTTGTTAATCGGATTATAACTAATATGCATGCATTATGGGTGTGTATGATTAGAAAGCTAGGGTTTTTATGATTCATGATGATGATTTGATATGTTATTATGATAGATCAGTATTGATATTGATAGTATGATGATAGAAATCTCAGTAATTGGATATTAGGGTTATGATTACGCGTGTTAGTATGATGTTGCATGCTATGTGAATAGGTGTTTGGATTACTTGGTTGCATGCAGGACTGATTATACGAGGTTAAACGAAGGATTTTGGATTAAACATGTTTAGGATAGTGTTTGGGATGATATTGGGTGGTTACACACGTTCTGGATCTGATTTGGAGCGTTAAACGCGCGAAAAACCGGAACAACAAGGTTACAGGCGAGTAGCATTCCTAATCGCCTATGTTATAGGCGAGTAGGGTGCTAATCGCCTATGTTATAGGCGAGTAGAGGCCTACTCGTGTGAAAGATCAGGTGATTAGCCCTAATTGCCTATAAGTTCAGGTGAATAGCCCTAATTGCCTATAAGTTCATGTGAATAGCCCTAATTGCTAGTAAGTTCATGTGAGTAGCTCCTAATTGCCTATAATAGAGGCGAGTAGGATTTCTAATTGCTAGTTGACCAACCTAATTGCTAGTTGACTTTTCCTAATCGCGTGTACTGCTGCTGTAAGTGTAAATTAGCATTCCGAGACCCGATTTAACATGTAGTAACATACTAGGAACCCCGTAACATGTCTAATAACTTGATAACATATATTTGGATGTATTTCGGTGATACGTGAACTATGTGCTATAACTTGTTGTGCGTTAACGTATGTTAAGTGTACTTGCGTTATTGTATGTTTTGGAGCGTAAACATAACACGGGGAGTCTCGGGTCACCAACGGGATGTCGAGTCTTGTACTTTGGGTCGGTTAAACAGTCACGGTGTTTTCAAACGAACTTGGTTATGGTCTGGACATCTAGGGACTAATTAGCCTGCGGGTTATTAGTCTAAGTACTTGTAACTGTCGTATGTTAGGTCGCCGCTTACGGGACTAGCATAGCAGCTGGGTTTACTCGGGTTAAGGAGTAACGCAACTTAAGGTGAGTTTACGGCCCCTCTTTTAAACTGGTTTTATACTTTCGGGGGAGAAAACATGTGTTAAAACGATTATTTGGTAACTACTGTCATACTATGGGTTTCTATTGTGTACTACACGATCTTTGGAAGTCCCGGGGGGAACCATGAATGTGCGGGTTTGCACAACGGGAAATGTGAATAGCGCTATTGGGAGTGACCAACCCCGCTCGTCGACTTGGAGGGTCGGCGGGTGCATATTGTCTCAAACAGGAACAACAGGAACTACATCGGGCATACTTTTGGTATTCGCGTTAGTAATGGTTTTCCAATCGTGGTAGTAACAAAACGTACGCCTAGCTAGCGTATACTGGTTTTCGATTTATTATAGTATGGACAGGTGGACTTGGTACTTGGATACAAAACCTGTAAACTCACCAGCATTTTTGTGCTGACGTAAACTTTTACATGTTTTCTCAGGTCGCTAAGGTAGCACGACTGGACTAGGGCGCACGCGTCTGCACGGCGTCTTACTAGGGTTGCATGGTCTTTTGAACATTGAACTATTGTTTCATTATTGAGATAGTGTTTTTGAATAAGCTTCCGCTGTAAACGGGATTTTTAAACTATGTTTTGAAATTGCATTTATATTCATTTAGAGTTGTTTATTGTGATCGTTGGTTTGGATCCTGGTTTGTCATGCGCCTCGCGGTAAAACTCCGCAAGTGGATTTTGAGGGTGTGACAGATTGGTATCAGAGCCAATGGTTATAGTGAACTAGGACTGCATGTAGAGTCTAGTCTATAGCCGAGTCGCACACACTAGACGATTACATGGTACTAAACGTTATAGTGGTTTACGTATGGTCTTGTCGGGGTGTCTCTAAATCGTTGGTCTTTCTACGTTACATCATCCGTTCTATCTTAGGTTGGGTTACTTGTTATCTAGGCAGTGTAGTCTATTGGGGTAACTCGTGTGCTCTTGAGATTTGTCCAAGGCTCGGACATCTCCCTTTCGCACTCCAATAGAAACACTTGTCATAAACTACCGTGGTATTACGGTGTGTAGCTAAGAGTCTATGTTCGGTGATTTGAACTTTGAGCTAGGAGAACACTTGGAGGACCATGTAGAGCGGTTTATCATTTTGGGTGCACACAAAATCATAAACCGAAATGCATGGAAGCCCTAGTGAGCTCTGGGTTTGAGGGGATAGTCCTGGATTGGATCTAGCTTTGATCTTGTGAACATTAGCGGTTATCTTTAACTGCGAAACTAAATTTTCTCGTTCTTTCTGCCAGAATCATGTCTGGAGTGCGTGGAGGACGTGGAGGTGGTCGCAATGGTGGACGTGGTGGTGGTCGCGGTGGTGCTGGTGGTCGTGGTGGAGGTATTAACCTATCGCAGGCTGATCTGAACAACTTGCTCCAAGCTGCCTTTCAGTTAGGGCACAACGGTGGTGGTAAGTTGATGTATCCATTTTCTTTGCCTCATTGGTGAACCTTGTTTACGTTATTCGTGGTTTCTCATACGTTTCATTTCAGGTGGTCCTGTCGACCCACCCCCACCCATGTGCACCTACAAGATGTTCCGGGACTGTAAGCCCCAGGAATTCTCTGGCACTGAGGGTGCGGTGAGCTTGCTTAGGTGGTTGGAGAAAGTGGAGTCGGTAATTCTGATGTGTAACTGTCTCCCGGAAGATCGGGTAAAGTATTCGGCTGCGTTATTTCAGGACGTGGCATTGACTTGGTGGAATGGCATCACCCAGAACATGGGTATTGGGGAGGCATATGCCATGCCATGGGAGAATTTTGTGCAGTTGCTGAAGCGTGAGTATTGTCCGAGGGAGGAGGTACAGAAGCTGGAGCATGAGGTGTGGAACCTCAAGATGACTGGGTCGGAAATTGAGAAGTATACTGTGAGGCGGAATGAGTTGGCAGTGCTGTGTCCCGATCTGCACGTGCCAGAATATCGTAGGATTGAACACTATGTCTCAGGGTTAGTACCGGAAATTGCAGGGTTAGTGGCTGCTGGAAATCATCCTACGTATGCGGAGGTAGTTCGATCGGCCCATAGGATGACCAACTTAAAGGTGAATGAGGGGATTTTGCCTGCGAAAGGTTCAACTGTTAAGGCTCCAGAGAACAACAAGCGCAAGTGGGAAAATGACGGGAAAGGATCTGGGTCTGCACAGCAGGATAAAAGGTTTGATAATGGGGGTTCATCTTCTTCGGGTAACAAGCAGGGTGGTTATGCGGGAAAACTGCCCAAATGCAACAAGTGTGGACGCCATCACCAAGGGAACTGCGACAGTAACCGTTGTCACCGCTGCCAGCGAACAGGGCACTACGCTAAAGATTGTCGGGCTACACTTCCATCGACTCAGGCTCCGACTAACAGTTCAGCTCCGACTACTCAGGGGACTACAGGGAAACAAGGATGCTACAACTGTGGTGACACTGGGCATTACAAGAAGGATTGCCCAAAACTGAAGCAGGGTGGGAACAACGGGAATGGGAACAACGGGGGCGGCGGCAGAAATGCACGTGCCTTCGTCATTGGAGCCGCTGAGGCTAGGCAGGACCCTGACACAGTCACCGGTACGTTCCTTCTCAATAATCATTCTGTTAGCGTGTTATTTGATTCTGGTGCCGACAAGAGTTTTGTATCCATGGATGTTAGTCGACTGCTAGATGTAGAACCCGTACCATTAGAGACCAAGTATATTATTGAGTTGGCTGACGGTAAAACGATTGAAGCTACTAGTGTCCTACGGGAGTGTCAATTAGAGTTGTCGGGTTTATCGTTCCCCATCAACCTTATGCCGGTACCTTTGGGTAGTTTTGACGTTGTAGTAGGAATGGATTGGTTATCTTTGTATCGCGCGGAGATCGTCTGTTACGATAAGGTTATTCGGATTCCTCTCCCTGATGGAGAATTTCTTTCTGTGTACGGTATCAAGGGTGGTGTTCCGCTAAACATCATCTCTAGCATGAAAGCCCTTAAGTGTCTTCGAAAGGGTTATCCAGCTGTTTTGGCGCTTTTATCTGTTTCCTCTAGTGATGAGAAGAAGATCGACGACATTCCGGTGGTACGCGAGTTTCCTGATGTTTTTCCCGATGATTTATCTGGTCTTCCTCCTCATCGTCAAGTCGAGTTCGGTATTGATCTTGTACCAGGGGCTGCTCCTATTGCTCGGGCCCCCTACCGTCTTGCACCTCCCGAGATGCAGGAATTGTCTAGTCAGTTACAGGAACTCTTGGACAAGGGTTTCATCCGGCCAAGTTCTTCCCCTTGGGGAGCCCCGATTTTATTTGTTAAGAAGAAGGATGGAAGTTTCCGATTGTGTGTGGACTACAGAGAACTGAACAAATTGACCGTCAAGAACCGTTATCCTCTTCCACGTATTGATGATCTATTCGACCAGCTTCAGGGTTCTAGTTATTATTCCAAGATCGATTTGAGGTCCGGTTATCACCAGCTGCGCGTCAGGGAGGCTGACGTTGCAAAGACTGCTTTTCGAACACGTTATGGCCATTTCGAATTCTTGGTCATGCCTTTCGGTCTCACGAACGCACCGGCGGTTTTCATGGACTTGATGAACCGCGTCTGTAAACCATATCTGGATAAGTTCGTCATTGTGTTTATTGATGACATTCTTATCTACTCCAAGAACGAGACCGAACACGGGGAACATCTGCGGTTAGTTTTGGAACTCTTGCGACGGGAACAACTTTACGCCAAGTTCTCAAAGTGTGACTTTTGGTTACGCGAAGTTCAATTCCTAGGACATGTGGTTAATGAACTAGGGATTCATGTCGATCCAGCTAAAATCGAAGCGATCAAGGACTGGGGAGCACCAAAGACGCCAACTGAGGTGCGGCAATTCCTAGGCCTTGCGGGCTATTATCGTCGTTTCATTCAGGGGTTCTCGAAGATTGCTCAACCCCTCACCACTCTCACTCAGAAGGATAGGAAGTTCGACTGGGGTGAACCACAAGAGTCCGCGTTTGAGGAACTAAAGTCTAAACTGTGTTCTGCTCCTATTTTGTCTTTACCTGAGGGTCCTGATGATTTTGTTGTTTACTGTGATGCTTCCATTCATGGACTCGGTTGCGTGTTGATGCAACGCGAGAAAGTGATTGCGTATGCTTCTCGTCAACTCAAAGTGCACGAGAAGAACTACACAACTCACGACTTGGAGTTGGGTGCCGTGGTATTCGCGTTGAAAATTTGGAGACATTACTTGTACGGTACCAAATGCACCATCTACACCGATCACAAGAGTCTCCAACACATTTTCGACCAACAACACTTGAACATACGGCAGCGTCGCTGGATCGAACTTTTGAACGACTATGATTGTGCTATTAAGTACCATCCTGGCAAGGCGAATGTTGTAGCAGACGCCTTGAGCAGGAAGGAATCAACTAAACCTCGTCGTGTTCGGGCGTTGCAGCTCACCATCCATTCGTCACTACCTGACCAACTCCGTTCTGCCCAGTTAGAAGCTTTGAAGGAGGAAAACCTTAAGGCTGAAACTATGCACGGTGCCGACAAGCACCTAGAGCGAAGGCCTGATGGCCTGCACTATTTCGCATAACGCATATGGGTTCCTTTATTCGGGGGACTACGGGAGCTTGTCCTTGATGAGGCTCATAAGTCCCGGTATTCTATTCATCCTGGTTCGGATAAGATGTACCAAGATCTGAAGGTGCTTTATTGGTGGCCAAACATGAGGTCGGACATAGCCTCATACGTGAGCAAATGCTTGACCTGTGCTAAGGTCAAGGTGGAATACCAGAAACCGTCGGGTCTCTTGCAACAACCTGAAATTCCGGAATGGAAATGGGAACGGATTACTATGGATTTTGTCACACAACTTCCTAAATCACCAAGCGGGAACGACAAGATATGGGTGATTGTCGATCGGTTGACGAAATCAGCTCATTTTCTTGCTATTAAGGAGACCGACACCATGGATCGTTTGGCTCGTCTTTACTTGAAGGAAGTTGTTTCTAAGCACGGGGTACCAGTTTCTATTATCTCGGATCGTGACTCCCATTTTACTTCTCACTTCTGGAAGTCTTTGCACAAGGCTTTGGGTACCCAACTAGACATGAGTACGGCTTATCACCCACAGACTGACGGTCAGAGTGAGCGCACGATTCAAACTTTAGAAGACATGCTGCGAGCATGTGTGATCGATTTTGGCAAGGGTTGGGAAGCTCATCTGCCGTTAGTAGAATTCTCGTATAATAACAGTTATCACACGAGCATCAAGGCTGCTCCGTTCGAAGCACTGTACGGACGGAAATGCCGTTCTCCTCTTTGTTGGGCTGAAGTGGGTGAGAGTCAACTCACTGGGCCTGAACTAGTGTACGAAACTTCGGAAAAGATCGTACATATTCGAAATCGGTTGGCGGCGGCACGGGACCGGCAAAAGAGTTATGCTGATCAGCGTCGCAAACCACTGGAATTCCAAGTCAATGACAAGGTACTTCTAAAAGTCTCACCGTGGAAGGGCGTCATACGCTTTGGGAAGCGTGGCAAACTCAATCCGCGATATGTCGGCCCATTTACGATCCTGGAACGGATTGGGCCGGTGGCATATCGACTTGATCTACCGACGGAGCTCGGTAACGTACATAACGTCTTTCACGTGTCAAACTTGAAGAAGTGTCTGGCTGACGAGTCTCTCATCGTACCACTAGAAGAGATCAAGGTTGATGATCGTCTTCGGATTGTGGAAGAACCTGTGGAGATCCTTGATTACAAGATTCGTAGCCTGCGTCACAGCAAGATTCGTATCGTTAAGGTTCGGTGGAACTCGAACCGGGGACCGGAATATACGTGGGAACGGGAGGATCAGATGAAGTCTAAGTATCCTCATCTTTTTCCTAAGGAAGCGTTTGAGTCGAGACATGTCTCTTCGGCAGCTGAATGAATCTCGGGTCGAGATTCCTTTTAACGTGGGGATGATGTGACAACTCGGGTAAATCTTTCTTTTGGTTTCTATCTTTTTGTTTGTTTCCTTCGTTATTTCTTTTGTTCTTTTTGTACTTGTGCAATTTTCGGGACGAAAATTCTTTTAACGTGGGGATGATGTGACACCCGGCAAATTCTTGTTAACAGCGTTGTTTAGATGAAAGTCTACCTTAGCGAGTCACGCGTATATTGTACTTAACTGGGTTAGTTAAGTCGGGTTATGGTTCGGAAACTATTGGTTAGTCTAGAAGATCATTGGATGTTGGTCTAGAGGTTCGTTAGATGTCAGTCCTTAACCAAGTGTACAAACGGTGACGATTTGTAGGATCGTCAGGGCATACGGAACGTACGAGTCTCGAGTCCCGGGAATTGGTGAACGAGTGTAAATATGTGTATTTACTTGTGTTATGTGTTTACAATCATTATATGACTTGTCGGTACGTGAATATGTATTAACATATGTTAAAACGGGGTTTAACGCGCAAAACGCACAAAACCAACCCCTATAGGCGAGTAGGAGGCCTAATCACCTATAGGGGAGGTGAGTAGGAGACCCTAGGGGCGATTAGGGTCCTACTCGTGTATAGCTAAGGGCGAGTAGGCCCAATCACATGAACATTCAGGCGATTAGGAGCCCTAATCGCCTGAAACTGCTGCATACTCGCTAGTAACGGGCTGGACGACTAAAAACGACTATAAATACCATACTTAACCTCCTAAACTTCATTATACCAACCCTAGTCGTCCCATAACCCGCCCCAACACATAAACAACCTCTGGAAGGCGATTTTTGATTAAAACTCAAGGTTTCAAGCTTGAATCATCATATTTTCATAATCCTAAGGTTTGATTTTCATCCATAACTCTTTACAAACGTTTTTAATCAATCCCTAATGGTCTAGACCTGTTCTTAAACGAAAATGCTTTCTGAAAATCGTCAATAAGGTTTGTTAATCGGATTATAACTAATATGCATGCATTATGGGTGTGTATGATTAGAAAGCTAGGGTTTTTATGATTCATGATGATGATTTGATATGTTATTATGATAGATCAGTATTGATATTGATAGTATGATGATAGAAATCTCAGTAATTGGATATTAGGGTTATGATTACGCGTGTTAGTATGATGTTGCATGCTATGTGAATAGGTGTTTGGATTACTTGGTTGCATGCAGGACTGATTATACGAGGTTAAACGAAGGATTTTGGATTAAACATGTTTAGGATAGTGTTTGGGATGATATTGGGTGGTTACACACGTTCTGGATCTGATTTGGAGCGTTAAACGCGCGAAAAACCGGAACAGCAAGGTTACAGGCGAGTAGCATTCCTAATCGCCTATGTTATAGGCGAGTAGGGTGCTAATCGCCTATGTTATAGGCGAGTAGAGGCCTACTCGTGTGAAAGATCAGGTGATTAGCCCTAATTGCCTATAAGTTCAGGTGAATAGCCCTAATTGCCTATAAGTTCATGTGAATAGCCCTAATTGCTAGTAAGTTCATGTGAGTAGCTCCTAATTGCCTATAATAGAGGCGAGTAGGATTTCTAATTGCTAGTTGACCAACCTAATTGCTAGTTGACTTTTCCTAATCGCGTGTACTGCTGCTGTAAGTGTAAATTAGCATTCCGAGACCCGATTTAACATGTAGTAACATACTAGGAACCCCGTAACATGTCTAATAACTTGATAACATATATTTGGATGTATTTCGGTGATACGTGAACTATGTGCTATAACTTGTTGTGCGTTAACGTATGTTAAGTGTACTTGCGTTATTGTATGTTTTGGAGCGTAAACATAACACGGGGAGTCTCGGGTCACCAACGGGATGTCGAGTCTTGTACTTTGGGTCGGTTAAACAGTCACGGTGTTTTCAAACGAACTTGGTTATGGTCTGGACATCTAGGGACTAATTAGCCTGCGGGTTATTAGTCTAAGTACTTGTAACTGTCGTATGTTAGGTCGCCGCTTACGGGACTAGCATAGCAGCTGGGTTTACTCGGGTTAAGGAGTAACGCAACTTAAGGTGAGTTTACGGCCCCTCTTTTAAACTGGTTTTATACTTTCGGGGGAGAAAACATGTGTTAAAACGATTATTTGGTAACTACTGTCATACTATGGGTTTCTATTGTGTACTACACGATCTTTGGAAGTCCCGGGGGGAACCATGAATGTGCGGGTTTGCACAACGGGGAAATGTGAATAGCGCTATTGGGAGTGACCAACCCCGCTCGTCGACTTGGAGGGTCGGCGGGTGCATATTGTCTCAAACAGGAACAACAGGAACTACATCGGGCATACTTTTGGTATTCGCGTTAGTAATGGTTTTCCAATCGTGGTAGTAACAAAACGTACGCCTAGCTAGCGTATACTGGTTTTCGATTTATTATAGTATGGACAGGTGGACTTGGTACTTGGATACAAAACCTGTAAACTCACCAGCATTTTTGTGCTGACGTAAACTTTTACATGTTTTCTCAGGTCGCTAAGGTAGCACGACTGGACTAGGGCGCACGCGTCTGCACGGCGTCTTACTAGGGTTGCATGGTCTTTTGAACATTGAACTATTGTTTCATTATTGAGATATTGTTTTTGAATAAGCTTCCGCTGTAAACGGGATTTTTAAACTATGTTTTGAAATTACATTTATATTCATTTAGAGTTGTTTATTGTGATCGTTGGTTTGGATCCTGGTTTGTCATGCGCCTCGCGGTAAAACTCCGCAAGTGGATTTTGAGGGTGTGACAGTCTAAGACATAAAATCTTCAACAATATCAGTGTCTTAGAATATCAGTTTCATCACCATAAGCCTATAGTGCTTCACTATAGCTGATAAAATAAGGTATTTAGGAACCATACACCCTATAATTAGGATTGATACACCCTGGCTCACATCACAGACCAACAGGAAGCTACCACGTACTCAGAATTTGATGTCATACCCTCCAAATATGATGTCACAAGGTGTATGAATCCTAGAACTCTAAAATAAATATATTCGTAATTAAACTATTAAATCATTTTCATGTTTCACAAATTCTTACAATATTTACATTTATGTTATAAATTTTATATATTATTTAAAAAATATTTAAATTGACTTTGACTCTCCTTCACCAACTTCAAAAGATATCTCTAATATCTTCAAACATAGAAATGGCGAAACACAAAAACTGTTGCTAAAAGTGATGACTTTGGCTTTCCATACCAGCCATGTTCAAAACTTGCAAGGGTGTATTTTTTGCTAAAAATAAAATGGTTAAAAAGAGTAAAATGGTTAAAAATGTAGTTTGAAGAAGCAATTCGTATATATTTTAAAGTACAATGAAACAAGTTTTAGGACTCAAAATAAAGTCATTGATAAGTACAGAAAGATAAATTAAAATATATTTTCGAAAGCATATTAAGAATTAATAGATATTTATACTTTTGTGAGCAAGTTCCTACTATAGTTCTATGGTAGTTATTAATCCGTTAACGACAGATGTTGATACATTTCGAGCCCTTGAATTAAGTTGGCACTTATGTAGTGAGCATGTCAATCTGAGACCGTTGATGCCCAAGTTTTCTTTGCAGCTCAACACCTCCTGCTTTAAGAAATCAGGTAGCAACCCTATATAAAAGGAACAAAAAAAAACATGATAATCTTAAAATGCATTAGCGTTGTAAAATAAATAACAAAAAAAATATAGCAAATATTGTAAGATTTGGTCAATTTAGCGCAAAGCATGTACAAATTATGATTTGAGCTAAATTTGGAGTATTCGTCTATTTTTTATTCCGCAAAAAAAACATAATTTTTCGCTTCCTGATGGAGTCTAAAGCCGCACATAAGTCACATTCGAAGACCAAGTCCTCAGCCTATGACGGAATTAAAGCTTGGTCCAAATAACTATTTTATTTGACATATTATTTATATCACCTGTATCATTTTTAAAGTTATATAAAGCAACCCTTCTCTATGACAGTTAATAAGTTATAGGAATGTCATATCATATTCTAATGAAGGTCTTTAGTTCATTTTAATTTACATATATGACAGTCAAATTAGATGGCTTCATGATAGTTAATCCGTGTGGCTTCAGGTCGGGGTTGGCATTTGAGTTCAGGTCATATCGTTTCGTGTAGGTTTCCGTAACAAAAAAAGACTAAAATGACACCGGGTTAAAAAAAAAACAGGAAACCATAAAGGGTAATGTCGTAGTTTTCATTCTTACTACAGCTATGAGACACACCATGCTTCAAAGGTTCAGGACATAATGTAAGACATAGGATTAGGTAGTACCCAAAATTTTGAATATGCAACCAACTGAGTAGAATCAAAACTTTTAGGAGACAAAAATTAGCAATTAGGTCACTGCAGGTGCAGCCCAGGGATGCAATAAACAAAAAGATTAAGTAATCGACTACAATAAAATAGGGCAAAAAAGACAGTTAGAAAAAGAAACGAAGCGGAAATGATGATAAACATAAAGTGCAGCCTTCATGATGTGTATCATTTGCAAAAACATACAGTGAAACATAAAAAGATTTAGTTACAAGTATCCTGATACTCGACAATTTAAACTAACCTAGAGCCAATTCATAAAAATTATTATCCAAAAATCAAATAAAGTTATAACATGACATGGACGTTTATTCAACACCGGGTTAAAACTCTTATTCATAATAAAAACTTATTTCACCAAACGTTAATAAAATACTGAAATCAAAGAGCAATGGTATATAAAATGATACAACAGCAATGTTGAGCCATATCTTGTAGAAGCTAACTAATAATGTTTCTACAAGGATAGAATGCAGACATGAAACAAAACCTTGAACAATGTATTTGCATACCTGTAGCATCAAACTGAGTCCAGGAGCCGTTGAGATGGTACAAAAGACCACAAACTATTGAGCTTGCAGACACCTTCAAATTGAGCATGAACAATAAGATGAAGTTAAAACTTTCAATTTGACCACTTTATAAAGAAATATATCTAAATAAGTCTACAAAAATAAAATCATTTAAAACGTAAACAGCAACGCACAGAAGCCCCAATTTAAAACAAAGCACCACAAAAATGTACAATGACAAATGCATTTTATTATGAATTTTAAACAGTCATTCCCATATAAATATTGAAAGAACATTAATCGTAATGTATAATGATTAAAGTGCAATTCATGAATAGATAATTAAAAGTGTTCTTACAACCTATGATTTGAATCTTCATGTCTTATTAACCGAAGACAAGAGTGCAATTCCTGAGTGGATAACGTTGTTAGAAGTTGACAGCTCCGGCTACATCAGTGATGGGTTGTTTATGGAGGCCGAAACCAATGAGAATGATGGTGCTGAAGACGACAATGATGGTTTTTGCTTAGGCCTTCTCATTTGAATAAAAAAGAGTTCATGGTAAAAAAACTAATAAATAAAACCATAAAGGAGATGATTAATCAAGTCAAAAGGTTAACACACTAAGAGGGCTAACACTGAACTTCCCATCCACCTGGACCACCTTGGAAATCCGAAATACACACCAAGTAAACAATATTGGCTATAAACAAGACAATCATATAGCATTCAACTGGTTAATTTTCCATCCACCTTGGACATATACACTGATAAGTAAACTTGGTTTTAAAAAGCGCGCTTGAGGAGCGAGGCGCAACCTCTGGCTCCTTTTCGTTCAGCGCTTACACATATTCCAAGAAGCGCCAATAAAGCGCATTTTTCAGTTCTTTTTTTTTTGTATTTTCAGGCCTGAAGCGCGCCTCATGTACCTGGGGTATTTTTCTGCATAAAAGCCCACCGTTTTTGCACTTCGCGCTTAGACCTTGTCACTTTTGTGCGTCTATCATTTTTTAAAACCAAGTAAATAAATGGGTCAAATACCCATATTTATCAAAATGGATCAACTTTTGGATGAAAATAAAAACTAACCAACCAAACAATTTAGTGAATGTCAAGTGTATCCTCGATAACCTGATGACATAGATCATGAATCACAACGAACTTTATATTCTAGTTAGTTTTATCGACCATTTCGAGATTTACCGACTACATTAGTTGCGATAGAAATTTTATTTCAAATAAGAGATATTGAAGGTAAGTAACAAACCTGAGCTATATAAATCTGGTATAGGGTTGCTATTACGCTGCAATTTGATGCGGGGCAAGCCTGCAGTTGTTGTTCGGGTTCCATGTGACCTTGTTCAAATGAAGAAAGCAGGTGCAGGGCTGCTGCTCAAATAAGGATCTCTAACTCAAATCAGCTTGTATGTCTGTCTCCCAACTCACAACCATATATATTGTTAGTTTCACTAAAATGGCTATGTTATGTCAAAAATAGGATTTTTAGTCCTTAAAGGTCAATAGGTTACCCGGATATTATTTTAAACAACGAAGACCTTTTGTTTTTTTTATTCATTAGCCAATGAACACATATAAATATTCAGACTTCTTGGTCTTCTTTTGCAGCCACAACTTCCATTAAATTTAGAAAAGGAGCAGAAACACTAACAATTAGCCTAAATTCAAAAACGACTGGAACACTAAATTCAAAAAGGACCAAATCAATCATAAATTCCACAAATCTTTCATTGCATGTGCAGTTGTTTTTCAACTACTATTACAAAAATCTACACCAATAACATAGAGAAGAAATTTAGGTAAAAAAACAACTATTATAAGATCATACGAACCAAAACACATGACAACAATATATTTAAGCAATTAGTATCTGGTTGGATAATTAAGATCTCAGAAGAGTTGACTAACTTATCTCGTAACAGAGATATCAAGCTCATTATTTCAACTTAAACATCAAAATTCAGAGCTACTTATTAGGTTTTCGAATTTACCCATGCTATTATAGAACCCCATAACAGCTCACCATTGCAGCAGAAACCTCACTCTAGATCTACATCAAAGTCAACCTTTAAGTCTTGGTTAGGGTTTTGAATAACGAAATAGTTCTTAGAATTATAACAAAGTGTTACTAACCTTTGGAGAAGGAGGAAACTTCGTTGATCCAGTGAAAAATTCATGGATCTGGTGAAATCATGATGAAATCTGATTGATTTTCTTGAGTCGCCATAGAAAGAAAAAGGAGGCAGAAGGTTTTGATATTTTAGGTCTCTTGAATGAAACCCTAATATGAATATCCCGTTCTTTTTTTTTTAAAGCATGATAGTCTTGTACATGATGCATCACATCTTGTACTCTTTGGAAGTTTAAGAGTTTTTATGCATTGGAGCCTTGTACAACATGCTTTCAAACCTTGTAAAGTGACAAATGACCATTTATGCCCTTCCTATATGCTTATTAATATAGTATAGATGTGTGGGGGGGACTAAGGGGATACAAGAAACCCTCCAAAATGAAGAAACTCCCACAAACCTAACTAGTGGCCTATATTAATCCACAACACCCTCTATTATTTTAATCATTAAGGGTAAATTAGTATTTTTACACTTCCCCCTCTTTTTCTAATTTGAATCTTCTCTCCTCCCTCCTATATAAACAATAACTTACACTCTCTCTCTCTTCATCTCTCTTCCACCATCTTCATCAAGATTAATCCCACCACCACCACCACCACCATCTTCATCAAGATTCATACGAGATCTGTGATTTTTATTTGAAGATGAAGATCAACCATGGCAATCTTGCTTAGATTTTCAAACTTTCAGAAAAAAAGGCATATTCTAAAGTGTGGTTCCTTTGTGCTCTTGGTTTAACCCCACCTCCCATATTCACGTAAACCCACTTGTTCCTTTTTCTTTTTCCCAACTGATGTTTATATTTTTTTTGTTTGTTTAATGACCCCTGTTTTTGATAAAAAAAAAAACACAAATGTGAACAGACGCAAGTTTAGATAATAATCAAGTTTATTCAAGTTTAGATAATAATCAAGTTTAGATATTTTAGTCGTTCTAAATGACCCCTGCATGTTAAAATTATTTTTGATAAACGACCCCTATTTGTTAAATTCTATTTTTGATAAACGACCCATGTTTGTTAAATTCTATTTTTGATAAATGATAATAATCAAGTTTAGATATTTAGTCGTTCTATTGTATTTGAATTAGTTGTCAGTTTACATATTTATGTATCTTAAATTTGATCTTATAATAATAATAATAATAAAGTTTAGACATTTAGTCTCTATTGTTCTTGAATTAGTTGTCAGTTTTAGATTTTTATGTATGTTGAATTTGACAGTTTTTTTTTTTATTAGTAATAATAATAATATTGGTTTGGAGATGGATTGGTTAGTATGTTTTTTTATGTGTAATATTGATTAATAATAATAATATCGGTTTGGAGATGGATTGGTTAGTATGTTTTTTTATGTGTAATATTGATTAATAATAATAATATTGGGTTGGAGATGGATCGGTTAGTATGTTTTGTTAAGACGTGGATTACGTCTTAACATATGTTATCCACCTGAAAAGTGTGATATTTTTTGGTGTTGGATTACACGTAGGTAGCATACGTTAACACGTAGGTTTACATATTAATTAACGGGGTAACTTTGCTAAATAGTAACCTACTTTTAGAAGTGTTCTAATCAAGTCACTCATAAAAAAAATTGTTCCAATTAGGTAACTAAAGTTATTTTAATGTTCCAATCATAGATATTTTACCCATTAGAAGGTCATCAATTTTTATTAAACATTTTTTCGCAATTTCTATAATTCAAAATGATAAAAAATAAAAAAATAAATAAAAAAATAATAAAAAATATAAACATATTTAAAATTTTCGCATTTTTTTAAATATTCACAATTTTTATAAAACATTTTTTTCCCAATTAGATAAGTCAACTTTACTTTGATGTTCTAATCAGGTCACTGAAGTTTACTTTAATGTTCCAATTATAGATATTATACCTGCTATTCAGGTAAACTATATAGGATTAGAACATGAAATAAACTTTAATGACTTAATTAAAACAAATATTTTTATGAGTAATCTAATTAGAAGACTAGTAAAACTTAATTACTATTCTATAAAATATTCCCTTAATTAACCTTTTAGTATATATTAATTAAACAAAAGTCACTAATCATGGGATGAATTCTATGTTGCGTCTGTTTCGTATGTAACAGCAGAACTAAGTTGGAATCAAATCTATGTTTAATTTTTTTTACCAGATACAAAGTTTTGATTTTTTGACTATCATCAGTTACACATGGGATCAAATCTATGTTGCGTCTGTTTCGTATGTAACAGCAGAACTAAGTTGGTATAAATTAGCATCTGATTTTTTTTACCATATATTAATTAAAACAAAAGTCATTAATCATGGATCAAATCTATGTTGTGTCTGTTTCATATGTAACAGTAGAATTAAGTTGGTATAAATTAGCTTCTGATTTTTTTTACCAGATACAAAGGTTTGATTTTTTTATTTTCATGAGTTACATATGTGTAATATTGATTAATAATAATAATAATAATAATAATAATAATAATAATAATATTGGTTTGAGATGGTGGGTGTTTGGGAAAATGTTTTTTGGTAAATGATGATCACCAAGTTTTGATTTTTAATATGATTTTGAAAGGGGTTAGAAAACATTTTTAATTGTTAGAGTTTGGTATGTTTGCATCTGTTTCGTATGTAACACCATAACTAGTCATGTTTACACGTAGGTTTACATATTAATTAACGTTTTTTAATGTTATTATTATTAATATGTTTTTTTTAATCAAAATTGGTGAATTTTAGTGTCTCTTAGCGTATGCAACAATATGTCTGAGTTGTTTTTTTACCAGTATGTGCATGTTTGTATGAGTATTATAATGTGTTGAACGTATGTTTGCATCTGTTTCCTATACTTGCGTCTGTTTCGTATGTAACAACAGAACTAAGTTGGTATAAATTAGTGTCTCTAAACATGTAAATTGATGTTTTTTTTATTTTTGCAGGTGAGCATATTTTTTACAGTAAGATGAAGATGATTATCAAGGATGAAGTGTAGACAATATTTTTTTTTATTTATGATAGTTTTTTTAGCATTTGTTGATTTTTGTAATGACCGTTTTGTTTGTTTTTAGCACTTTGTAAGAAACAATTCTTGTGTACATTTGAATGTTTTTTGATCTATAAAGTTTTTTATTGATTATGTACAATCTGTGCAATTTAAAAATCAACAACACTGCATATGTTACATATGTAACATGACGTACTGACAGATTTAGGACCATGGTCACAAAAGTATGAGAGAGATGATGTGACATGTGTGGGGTCCACTTGTCATATGTGCTTTTCAGAAAAATGGCATTTGACCATTGTGCCCTTTTTTTTGTCATCTACCTTGATAAATCTATTAAAATAATATAGAATGAATCTTGACCATCCATCTAGTTTGATCAATGGCTCTAAATGAGTTTACAAGGTTTCTTCATTTAGGTAGGTTTTTATTTTAACCTCCCCCTATGTGTGTGTGTGTGTGTATATATACTTGCTAATTAGCCCGAGAGGGTCCCGAGGTTGAAAAATCTAATTTTACGTGATAACCTATTGCAAATGGCTCAACTTAACTAACCACAAAATCTCTCAATCATTGCATGTTCATAGTATTCTAATCAGTAATAACTCATATTCTCTAATCTAAAACCTAATCAGTAATCATCTAAAGAATCACTTATGTAAGCTGCAACTATTAAAAAACTCATCACATCTCTCTAATTTCTCACATTCTAATGGCTCTTATAATTCCTAACCTAATCAACTAAATAAACACTTAAGTTGGAAGTTGTAATCATTGCATCTCATTATGCCACGTGGCATAATCAAGAGATGGTTGAGGCCACCATTGAACGCCACGTCAGCAACTATCAATTCTTTCCGGGACGTCTCGGGGTTGAAAAATATAACCATTCTAATAATACTAATACTAATAGTAATAATTATTACTCTTGTAATTAAATAAATAAAAAAATAACCTTGCTATAATGTGACACCATGTGTTGCAGTGTTGCGCGATTCTTTCTCCTAACTTCTCTTGATGAAGTATACCTAGTAAAATTCCAATGATAACATGGCGATTGGGCTGATTTTCAACATCGTAGATAAGAACCTGGTTTAAAAGAAAAAACATGATTAATGAATAACATGAACACTTTGTGTGTTTTTTTCCTGTATGAATGAAACCCCACAAAAAATAGTCGATTTTTCTCCGTTTTTTATATAGGACTATGGTACTCGTTGGAAAGATAATAAAACGCTCGTTAATTTGGTGTAATTTTTTTTCTTTAAAAAATCCCGTATATAAAAGATATAAACGTTTAAAAATTCTGGGAGGAAACATGAGAGAGAAAAATTTAAATTTATTTTTAAATTCTTTTTTTCTTAAAATAACTCAATTTAATTTAGGGTTTTATGTTTATCTTTGTTTTTAATTAAAAAAAGGAAATAATTCAAAAACACTAAAATCTTTCAATTATGATGCCACGTGGCACTCTCAAGGGAAGGTTGAGGCCTCCATTGCACGCCACGTCAGCATATACGTTTTCTTTTATATATATAGATAGAAGATAGATGTAAGACCCGCAAAACCGGTGTCAAACAGTTGGCACTCAAAGACTAAACTTTTATTAATAATTCAAATAGGTTCTATTTTATTTCAGAAATTACGCAGCAGAATGTCAGAATAAGTCTTTAGTTTTTTTTTCCAAACATGGAATTCCCGAAACGGATCAAACAATATTTGTAAAAAAAATAAAATCTTAGAAAGTAATATAAATGACGTTCGAGCAATTCTCGTAGACGTCTTCTTATTTTAAATGTCAACCGCAACTAAGTAGCTTCACTGCATGCCAAGGCGTCCCTTTGTTCATCAACAACCTGAAAACAATCTAATATGCACGCAAAGTCAGATAAGCTCAATGAATTATAATTTTGTAAATTTTGAGTAAATAGTCAAAATACTCATCATCATCATACTCAGTTAATCCCACCTATAGCAAAGCTAAGGTAGCGTCTTAGGAGGGTAAGATGTCGTTTGGTATCAAGCCTTGGACATAAGGTACAGAACACTTAGCAATCGGGACAAACCCGATCAGTGCATGTATCCCTTTGTCTTTTGGCTATCCATGCCACCACATGATGCATGATTAACCGTCCGTCGTTTTTAACGTTATTTTCACAAAATTAGTAAAATAACGTTAAAACTAGTGCAACTTTACTTTTGCCCCCAAGGGCCACACATATATACAGTATATGCGCACACCATAAGTGGGGCGTGAAATATTCAAAATACTGCTTAACCAAAATAGTTTAACCTCAAGTCAACAATAAGCAAAATCTGCTAATTTGTTTTCCCTCAAGCAATACTGAAAGTCTAGGATAGGCATACTCTGCCTAATTATCTCAAGACATCACTTACCAAATATATAATAAGCGTATCTCGCTTATCAACACAAAGTAAAATCCGATTTATTTAAGAAAACCAAAGCTAGAGATTAAAGTAGACATATCCCACTTCTGTCATAGCTCAGTTTATAAAAATATATATAACATAATTCAAAACCAAAGCCAGAGATCAAAGCAGGCATATCCTACTTCTGTCATAGCTCAGATTATAAAAATACACATAATATAAACTATCTAACAACCCTGACTCAAAACCAAGACTAGAGACCAGAGCAGGCATATCCCCCTTCGTCATAGCTCAGTTTGACATATCAGGTAGCCATCAAACAAAGTCTATTATATTTAATAACAGGTATAACATAAACTAAGCAACAACCATAACACAAAACCAATACCATAGATTAGAGCAGACATATCCCACTTCCACCATAGCCCAGTTTTAAAAATACACATAATATAATTCAAACCAAAGCTAGAGAACAAAGCAGGCATATCCCACCTATGTCATAGCTCAATTTATAGGAATACATATAATATGAACTATGTAACAATCCTGACTCAAAACCAAGATCAAAGATCAGAGCAGGCATATCCTACTTCTGTCATAGCCCAATTTGACATATCAGGTAGCTCTCAACATAGTCTATTATATATAATAACAAGTATAACTTAAACTAAGCAACAACTATGACACAAAACCAATACCTTAGATCAGAGCAGGTATATCTCACTTCTGTCATAGCCCGGTTTATAAGGTCAGGTAGTCGCTAAACACAGTTTATATATACACACACACACACACATACATAGAAGTCCATGTATTCCATATAATGAAAATAACAGTCAAGACCAAATTTGATCGAAGACTCAATTACGTGTTTAAGACATCAAGCGCATTCCGCTTATCAAATAAAGCATTTAGTATTGTTATTTAGCATGCATATTAGCCTAAAATGTTTTACAGCAATAAAAAGGGCATCATGAATTCACCTAAATGCGAGAACAAGTACCCAATAAGCAAATTGATATTGGGAGGCTACACAAACAATCAAGCACCTGCCAAATAACAATTTATATCATAAGCTAGGTCTATAAGACTTCTATGGTTCCTAACAGGTCAACCAAGTAACCTTGAGTTCCTAGAAAGGTGAGTTTAATCAATTAAGCCCCTAACCATCAAAATTTCATTTGTACAAAGTCCGTATGCTATATTATTGGTCTAGGACCTGATTTGGTGGCTCACGTGAACCATCACTTAAATTGCGAAAAATTCCTAAAATTGTCGAACCGAAGGCCCCGTTTCGCAAAGTAATGTGTCCTTCGCCCAAATCATCCCTATTGTCAACCTAAGCCATTTTTATATCATATTTTACCGTTTGAAACATTTGGGATCAGATTTGGGTGGTGTGCGCACAACAACAACACCTTGTTCCAAATCGCCCATTTTCTTACAAACCGAAAACCCCTATTTTACCATTGTTAACCAATAAACTTTTTAATCATGCCAAGTCATAATTTACATTAAAACAGGTCCTAAATGGGTTTTAAGGGCTAAATTAAACTTCTAATTGATTAATTAACACAAGGAACACAAAATCCCCACATTAAGAACCCTAAAAAACACAATTCATTCAATTGACCCACCAAACCTTAACCAATGGCTACTATTTTCGAATATGATGTTACCCACATACCCTAGGATGGTTTGGAAGCAAAACCCTCAAAAGATTCACTCAAATCAGCGACCAATTGGATCCATCCGATTTCAAAACTCTAATTGATAAATCACGAAATTAATCGATTTTACCCAACAATTGGCCATGAATTCGGTTGGAGACTTGATAGACTAACCTTATAGGATAACCTAGAGGAAAAATCCCCAAAAAGTACCCTTCAAATGAAAACCAATTGATTGAGCCGATTTAGAACCCCAAATCGCAAATAAATCAATAAAAATCAAGTCTAAACTCATCAATTGATCGTGATTTATCATAGGGATTATTAGACTAACCTTGTAGGACGATTTATAAAGTTTGGAGATGCTTGAAATTTTCAAAAAAAAAAGGAATGGGGGTTGCTCTTTGCTGCATAATGAATGGGAGGAAGGAGAAGGGGAGTAGGGTTTGCTAACTTGTCCAATTTTTTTCAATAATGACCCTTCCATTTTGATCCCCATGTGTCTTGCCCCCAAAGCTACCTCACATGAGTTTAGAAAATGCCAAAGAGGCCCCTCAACAAAACCAAAATAGGAAAAGACAAGCGTACACACTCTACAGTGCAAAACACAAGTCAGGAATTTACGGGTGTTATAATATACATACATTCATACATATGTGTGTATATATATTGTATGTTTATGTATATGCGAATGTACCTAATAGGTGTTAGTGTCGCGTTTTGCAAGCTTTAGCCAATTATAACATATTATACTTGTGTGTAGGTGTGTGTGTGTGTGTGCGTGCATGATAAGGTCGACTAGAAACAAGAAATGAAGGAATATATGGTAGTTTCTAACATACCAGTGGTAGGATCCGAAAACAATGAAGGTGAGTCAATTTCTTGATTATTGTTCGATGGTGGTTGAGAATGTTGGTTTGCTGTCGGGTAATGGATCGGGTGGGGATTTAGGATCGAGCTGAGAGGGAAAAAAAAGGGAAGTATGGTTAGTTTGTTTGAAGCTTTTGTGAACTTGGTGCTAGATCAACAAGGCCATTGGCCTTTCTTTTATACACCGAAATATATATATATATATATATATATATATATATATATATATATATATATATATATATATGGGAAAGGGATTAAAGAAACCCTTCAAAATGAGTAAACTCCCACAAACCCAATGAGTGGTTCACATTGCTCCACATACTCCATAAAGTTTATTGTTTTTTTATTAAGGAAAGGTTATTTTGGTAATTTAGCATAACCCACCACATATATAAACCTTTCTTTCTCTCTCCCATTTCAAATTTTCATCTTCCCTCCCCTTACCCTCTCCCCTCATCCTCTCATTGTCTGGTTTTTTTTTTTAAGCTTGAACCACCAACACCATCATCTTCATCTCTAACCTCCATCATCGTCATCTCCAACCTCCAACAATATCATATCCGGGCAACACCGTCGGAGAAGCCCACCGGAGAAGACGACCGGAGAAGATAACCGGAGAAGACAACCGGAGAGACGACCAGGTATTTTTATGTGGCTGAATCTTATTTTTATCTTTGTATCTCCTTCCATGTTATTTTTATGTTTGATTTTTTTACTAAGTTGTAATCAAAATCTATGTTCAAATAATACTAGTCTCCATAAACACACTTGTTCCCTTTTCTTTTCCCCACTGATCTCTATATTTTTTGTTTGTTTAATCACTTCTGTTTTTGATACAAACACAAATGTGATTTTCTATTTTTTGAAAAATGCCCCCTGTTTGTTAATTTTTTTTTCTGATAAATTATAATAATCAAGTCTAGACTTTTTATTAATCTTTTTTTGTAATTGAAACCATCAAAAAAGATTTTTTTTTTGGATGATTGATTATGGAAAACCACTAATATAATATAAAGTCATTTAGGTTTAGAACATAATAGTAAAATAATAGTAAATTTTCTAAGTGTAATCGAAGACATATCTTTGTGTTTAGTTAGACTGTTACGTGTGTAGCATATCTTTTTTTCAAAAATATATTATGGTTTCTGTGTTTTAGCATATCAAACTCTGTTCTCTGTTCACTGCAGATTAGATAAGTGTTGTCTGTGTTTTTCCTGTTACACATGTAATACTCGTGTGTTCTTGCACCATGCCTGTCTATTTTTTTTTCTTTTATCATGTATGAGTTTTTTTTATGTTACCTATGTCTTATTTACAGAAAAAATGCCCCCTGTATGAAAAATGCCCCATGTTTGTTAAATTCTTTTTCTGATATATTATAATAATCAAGTTTAGACTTTTTATTAATCTTTTTTTGTAATTGAAACCATCGAAAAAGATTTTTTTTTTTTTTTGGGATGATTGATTACGGAAAACCACTAATGTAATATGAAGTCATTTAGGTTTAGAACATAATAGTAAAATAATAGTAAATTTTCTGAGTGTAATCGAAGACATATCTTTGTATAATCTTTGTGTTTAGTTAGACTGTTACGTGTGTAGCATATCTTTTTTTTCAAAAAGATATTATGGTTTCTGTGTTTTAGCATATCAAACTCTGTTCTCTGTTCACTGCAGATTAGATAAGTGTTGTCTGTGTTTTCCTGTTACACATGTAATACTCGTGTGTTCTTGCACCATGCCTGTCTATTTTTTTTTCTTTTATCATGTATGAGTTTTTTTATGTTACCTATGTCTTATTTACAGGAAAAATGCCCCCTGTTTGAAAAATGCCCCCTGTTTGTTAAATTCTTTTTATGATATATTATAATAATCAAGTTTAGACTTTTTATTAATCTTTTTTTGTAATTGAAACCATCGAAAAAGATTTTTTTTTTTTTTTTTTTGGATGATTGATTATGGAAAACCACTAATGTAATATGAAGTCATTTAGGTTTAGAACATAATAGTAAAATAATAATAAATTTTCTGAGTGTAAACGAAGACATATCTTTGTATAATCTTTGTGTTTAGTTAGAGTGTTACGTGTGTAGCATATCTTTTTTTCAAAAAGATATTATGGTTTCTCTGTTTTAGCATATCAAACTCTGTTCTCTGTTCACTGCAGATTAGATAAGTGTTGTCTGTGTTTTTCCAGTTACACATGTAATACTCGTGTGTTCTTGCACCATGCCTGTCTATTTTTTTTTCTTTTATCATGTATGAGTTTTTTTATGTTACCTATGTCTTATTTATAGAAAATGTCTGTTTTTTGTGTTTTCTGATATAGTCTTATCTATAACTAAAGACAGAAAATGTGTTGGTACTTGTTTCCAGAATGAATTTCCAGAACGTTGTAATTTTGTGTTTTCTCTGTGATTTTAGTTTTTTAGGGGTGTTTTCTTCTGTTTTAAGGTCGGGTGTTATGTGTTTCTGTTTTAATGTCGGGTGTTACGTGTGTAGCGTATCTGTTTTGTAGTCAAAGTTTGCTTTCTATACCAGCAAAAAATGGATGTTGGGTGCAGACTACAGCAGTTTGTATGTGTTTCCAGAAAAAACCCTGTTACACATGTAACAATCGTGTTTTTTCCACCTTTAGTTATAGATTTTTTTTTTTTTTTGCTTTTTGCATGTATTAGTTTTTTTCTGTTACCTATATGTTTTTAACAGAGAATAGTTTTTTTCCCCTGTTTCATATTTCCAATGTCAACACTTAATCTGCTATAACATACGTTACAGGTCCTGTTTTTTGTCAAAGCATGGATTCCAAGCCCAACACTCCGCCTTGGGAGGTTTTTGAGGGCCGTGACCATCTCATCCCAATTGTACACGAGCCACCTCAAAATGAACCGGACATTGCAATTGTACCTGAACCACCCCCACCGGTTGATTTGGTCATCCCTCCTGTCGCAGCCGAACATGAACCCCCCCCCCCCCCCCCCCCGTTGCCCCGGACATTCCGCCATTAGAACCGGTTATACCCGTAGTGCAGGCGGACGATGGGTTTGAAAGTGACGAAGATTTTGATTGGAATGCGGCCTTTGATTACGTCTTCCCCGAAGAATATCCGCCACCAGAAGACTATATGACACCGGAGGATGATGTGCATGATGTAAATCACACACTTGAATGGGCGGTTGGTTATGAATCAGACCTAGGGGCTGAATATGAAGAACCATATGAACCTAAACTTAACAAACCCGTGCTGCCGTTCACGTATCCGGGAGGTGGGCGTATTAGGGCTGAATGGGAGGGTATAGGTTATACTGAGGAACAGTGGGCTTTTTATGCAAAGTATGGTTATCGGATGCCGTCAGCTACCGTTGGTTGCAGTGCGGGATGCCGGGGTTATTGCATGCATGGCGGGGTATGAATCTTTAATTGTATGTTTAGTTGTTGATACAGTTTCATTGTAATATATTTCTTGACTAGTATGTTTTAGGCGGATGAACAATATGATGTATCGCTTTTTTTAGTAGTATGTTTTCTGCAAGTTTTTTGTAATGTAATGCAATGTAGTACTAATTTCACATGAATCTTAAAAGTAGTGAATATCAACAAATAACCATATGGACCTTTCGTTACGTATGTAACAACTCTGGTGCTGGTACAGTAAAACCAAAACAAACATGTTGTAATAAAAAAAATTAACAGGTTAGGATTTTTCTAAATTAATATAAAACTATCGTGACGGATTTTACGTACGTAACAACACTGGTGCTGGAACAATTTTTATGAATCTGTGAATCTGATTGATAAATAAAATAGTTTTTTAATAAACTAAAATTCTGATTTTGTCAAGAAAAATGTGTGAGAGAGAATGTTGGAAAGAGAAGATTGGTGAGAGAAAGAGAGATTGAGAGGTATGATTGATTTGATGGAGAGAGAAGAAGGTGTAAATTACCTTTGTAACCTTTTTTGTCATCTTGTACCTATATAATATTAACTTTTATTCATGACCATTGATCAAGTAGAATGGATGGTTTAGATGAAGTTTACAAGGTTTTCTCATTTTAGGTGGTTTTTATTTTAACCATCCCCTATATATATATATATATATATATATATATATATATATATATATATATATATATATATATATAGAGAGAGAGAGAGAGAGTGAGTGAGAGAAAGAGAAGAGAAAGAGTGGAGGTGAGAGGTGAATGTTTATTATGGTAGGTTAAAGACCTTGGGCCTTGGATCGGGTAGGGATTTGGGATCGAGCCCCAAGTGAATTCGGGTCCGCGCTTTGAATTCCATCTGTCCTTAACAAGTTTTATTCGGCTCTGTCTCAACTTTTGGACTTTACAGTCCGTCACATCGATTGGCTCCTTAATGAAGTGGAGTTGTTCATCGATGTGAATTTCTTCGGGAGGAATGATTAGTGACTAGTCGGATAAACCCTTCTTGGGATTAGACACGTGAAAAATGTCATGAACACCACTAAGCTCTTCAGGACACTTGAGCTTGTAGGCTACGGGACTGATCCTGGCAAGGATTTCAGATGGGCCTATGTATCGTAGATTGAGTTTGCCATGTTTGCCAAAATGGGGAATACCTTTACAAGGTGAGACTTTCAAGAGAACTTTGTTACCAACTTGAAATTCGAGTGGCTTGCGTGTTTGGTCGGCATAGCTCTTTTGTTGGTCGCGAGCAACTTTCAAACGATCACGGATCTGGAAAATCTTGTCAGTCGTTTCTTTAATCAGCTCGGGTCCAGTCAGGTGTTTGTCTCCAACTTCTGCCCAGCATAAAGTAGATCTGCATTTGCGTCCGTACAAGGCCTCGAACGGGGTGGCCTTGATATTGGTGTAGTAGCTGTTGTTGTAGGAAAACTCAACCAATTGTAGATGTGTGTCCCAATTTCCACCGAAATCGATTACATAAGTGTTGGGTCTGCTGACCTAGAGAAGAATAGATGATTGAAAAGCCAAAATATACTACTCAGTTGATCCTTAGAAATAAACAGCATTTACAAGATACTTCTCCCAAAAGACTGTTGACCCTAACATCGGCTGTACTCAACAACTGTTGGAAACAACTGCTGTTACAAAGGACTGCTTGATAAACAACTCCTAGAGAACAACTGCTGACTAAAGATCTGATGAAGAACAACTGCTGACTAAAGTGCTGAAGACTAAAGGTCTGTTGGAGCCAACAATACTTAGGCTCCAACAGATGATACAAGACCATCAGAGTTTTCCCCAACAGCAGTTTACATTTCAGTGTTTTACAATGTAACAGTAGTTTGTATTTAACAGATGTTTTATGTTGTTATTCTGTTAGAGGTCGCTGTCATAGGTGATGTCAGCTTAGATCATCAGTGGTTTGCATTTGTCTATAAATAGAACAGTGCCTGTACTGTTTTATTCATCACTCGAAACATTCTCTCAGACAAACAATCACAGAGTGATCAGGCTGAGGGGGAGTACTTGTAATATTGTAATCTTTCAATTAATTAAAGCATTCAATTGAAAACAATTATTTTGTTGTTTTGATTTATAGTTTATCATTCTGGTGCACTTTCCATTTATAATTCACTTCATTCTTCTCATCTTTATTTAAACAAATCAAAACAATCAAACTCAGATCCTAACAATAAGCTCGGAGCATGTTTTCAAGAGTCTGAATCGGCCGTTCGCTCTGGCCATCCATTTGCGGGTGATAGGTCGTACTCATGTCCAAACGAGTACCTAAGGCTTCTTGAAGTGATTATCAAAACCTTGAAGTAAATCGATTTTCACGGTTAAAAACAATTGAGAAAGGCACCCCATGCCTAGTCAAAATCTCCTTGATATACAGTTTTGCCAATTTTTCTATCTTGTCAGTTTCGTTTATTGGCAAGAAGTGTGCAGACTTGGTCAGTCGTTCAACGATTACCCAAATTGTATCATAACCATTGGAATCCTTGGGCAGCTTGGTGATGAAGTCCATGTATATTTGTTCCCATTTCCAAATAGGAATCTCGGGTTGTTGAAGCCTACCAGGCGGCTTCTGATACATGGATTTGACCTTCAAACACGTGAGACATCAGATGACATATGTAGCAATATTACCCTTGAGGTTGGGCCACCAATAGAATTTGTCCATGTGACCTTGGCTCCAAGAGCTCGACCATTTTGAAGAAAGATTCATCCTTCAAGTGCTCGCTCTTGAGTGCTTCCTAATGAGCTTCGCGAATGCGAGTTGTTTGATTGGTGTTAATTGTAAAACCTTGTGCGAGAACACGCATGGTTTTGACACGTTCCTTCCGGCTTAAGGCGTCCGCCAAAATGTTTGCCTTACCTGGATGGTGTTTGATCTCACAATCGTAATCATTCAGCAATTCCACCCATCTGCGTTGCCTCAGGTTCAGATTCTTCTGGTTGAAGATGTGTTGTAGGCTCTTGTGATCCGTAAAGATGGTGCACTTAGTATCGTACAAGTAATGCTTCCAGATATTCAGGGAAAATATGTCACACCCCGACCTGGGAGGGCCTGGACGAAATCATAGATTGATACACATTCACACAATGCAAGCAAAACAACCGATGCAACACGAATTATCTAAGCTATTGTATAAATATATTTGTTTTAAATAATACATCTCCCGATAATACATCTATCTAATCTACAACCATACAAGGTTTGGATAGTATCTATGGTTTCTCGTTCGTACGTCTGTCTGGTTCGTCCGTCGGTGTGACTCCGAGTCGTACCGAATATTCCTTGTATCTCCAGAGCAAGTACCTGAACACATGCTTAAAATAGTTTTGGGTCAACAATAATGTTGGTGAGTCCGTGTGTTTGGTTAACTAGGATCCCGAAGTTTAGTTTATCAAATGGTTTTAGTAATCAAACAAGTTTACTGGTTTTTGTTATGGCGTTACAGTAATATAAGCTGGCCACTCAACCCTGCATCTAGTATCATGCCTAACCATGCCTAGATGTAACAGTAGAAACTATACCCGTTATTGTTATAGGTTCTAACCTATGCTCTGCAACATAGGTTCCCATGGCAAAATATATGCCGCAACGACCCGTCGGTCTCAGTGGGGGTTTCCGTGTAGGCCGGACCACTGTGCGTGAGGGATTCCCAAGTAGTACTACCCATATATTAAGTCGGCTCTATCCTAGAGTTAATGAGTGCCGGGTATGGTATGGTAAAACACGCAGACAAGCAAACACGCTTATAAAACTAACACCATAAGTTATCAAATAAATGGAAGCATGCGTCACCCCAAAACAATTAAAAGTAAAAAGAGGGGAGTTCACGAAACTCACCTGGTAGCAATGCACAATTATAAAACGGGGTGCTTGGTAATGTTTTCTGGTCTTCTCCTGGTAGGGCCCTATGCCGATACAGACTATTAGTCTTTAGTTTTATTTGTAATGGTTACTCGTGAGGACGAGCTCGAGCGTACGGTTTCTATTTATTAATGTTCTATGTTATGATGTTTCGTACCTTTATTATGTATTTAGTTATGTAATGTTATATCTGAATCTTAATGCTTGGCGTTTACATTATTATTCTTATCGAACTCCATTTATGTGTTTAGTCGTCAAGATACTATCCGCGTTATATGTTTGTACTTAGTAATATGTCATATGTTTGAATCATTAGTTGTAATGCTCATAGCTCCAAGTGTTTCATGTCGTGTCCATTCCTATTTGTTTATCTATCCATCCAAGTCTTATTTTATACGTCCATGTTCCATTTATCCGTTCAAGTCTTTGTCCATAATCATCTATATCCACATCTTAACTCACAAATGGCCAAGTCCCGAAGTCGATCCATAAAGTGTCTTAATAATAATGTCCAATTAGTTTATTATATGTATATCTATTTTGTTTAAACTTTAGTATCTACGTGTCTGACATCCAAACACCTCATGGCCTTCTTGTCATAACTATAAATATATATCTGTGTGTGTATCCATTTACCCCAATGTTAGTGACTAGTTTAGTTATCTAAATTCTTACTTGTCTACAGTCACTCGCCAAAAGTTCAAGGCTGCCAAAGTCGCGTGAATCTCTATATGCGACTCGTTTTATGTTATAATATCCTTCTCACAATATCGAGTTCAAGGTACCAACTAGTGTTCAATCCAACTTACGGTTTTGGTCTCGGTCCATATGAGCTCGTCAAATTCCCACACGCAAAGTTATAATATTAACATCAATGTTTATAATCTCGAGTTAATGAGTTTGTTTATACCTCGCGTTCAAGTTGGTTCGGGTTGACTAGTATTCGACGATTGACTGCTCAGTTGACCAGGTTGACTTTCGTTGACCAATAGTTGACTGCCACCCTTGACCAGTTCATTGACTCGTTTCTTGACTCGAACCCAATATCAACAACCAACCGTCACCAATCCTCAGTCACCACCACCGTCGCTCGCCGTCTGACCACCCACCGTAACCACCGCTATCCGACATCTCAACAATAACCCATCACATGAACCGTCACTTCAACCACCATAGCTATTATCGAGGGAAAGGGATTAGTGAGTTACCTCGGTTTAAAAACGATTCCGTCACAGAGACGACGCACCGCCGCTGATGGAGCTACCACCGGTTCCTTTTCTCCCTTCTCTCTCCTCCGCTTCCCACCTTCTCCGGTTACTCTTCCTCTCGGCTCCCTCTTTCTCTGTATCGTCTCTCTCTCTAGATTTGGAGTGTGTGTTTTATTGTTAATGAAAGAAACAAAGATAAGGTGAAGAGGAGTGGATATATGTATAGATTGTATGCAGGGGCGTAGCATTGCAGGGGCGGGAGGGGGCGGTCGACCCCCCGAATTTTCGCGCAGAAGTTCTGATTATATAATATTCGTATAGAAAATTTTGGAAATATAGGGTTTCGACCCCCCGAAACTGGTTTTCGACCCCCCGAAACCAGTGACTTCCGACCCCCTGATGTCTTCCGACCCTCCAAACCTTCGGGTCAAGCTTCGCCACTGATTGTATGTGTGTGTGAGCAGGAGATAAGGAGGGGTTTTCTAATAAAGGTGTGTGTGTGTCAAAGTTGTGGTTGGATGAGTGTTCTATAGAAGATAGTTGGAAAGTCTTAAAAGTGACGGTAGTAAACAAGGCAGCAGGCATGTGTCATGTCCTAGTGGTGACTAACCAGGTTTGATGGGTGCGGGATTGGGTTCGTATCGCGTATTGGCCTGGTGAAGTAACGTACCCTTGACAATAATAATTTATATCCAATGGTTCGGTTTTTGAGTTCGGACATAACCGTCTAAGTTAATATTTGTTTTAGGTTACTTTTATTACGTGATAATAATAATAACACGCGAAATTTATTTTTTTTGGTCCACTCTGGGTTGTTACAAAATATTACCGCACCTAGTTCCAAGTCATGCATCGTATAGTTCTTGTCGTGGACCTTGATTTGATGAGAAACATAGGCGATAACATTATTCCTCTGCATGAGCACACATCCAAGTCCTTGGTGTGAGGCGTCACAATAAACCACAAAATCATATGTACCATTTGGAAGTGAAAGAATCAGTACACTACACAGCTTATGCTTCAGAACCTGAAATGCCTCCTCTTGTTTGATTCCCCAATTAAACTTCTTATCCTTCTGTGTCAATATTGTAAGAGGTTGGGTGATCTTCGAGAAATTATCAATGAACTGGTGGTAGTAACCAGCCAAACCCAAAAATTTTCGCACTTCAGTTGGGGTTTTGGGCGCCTCCCAGTCCTTAATCGCCTCCATCTTGGATGGGTCGACCTATATGCCCTTCTTGTTCAACATGTGACAAAGGAAGTGAACCTCTCGAATCCAAAACTCGCATTTAGAGAAGTTGGCAAACAACTTCTCATTCTTGAGAAATTCTAGTATCAACTTGAGATGATGTTCGTGCTCGTCCTTTGTTCGCGAGTATATCAAGATGTCATCGATGAAAACGATCACAAATTTATCCAAATAGGGCTTGCAGACGAGATTCATCACATCCATAAAAACGGCTGGTGCATTTGTCAAACCAAAATGCATAACAAAAAACTCATAATGTCCATAAGGAGTTCTGAATGTAGTGTAGGGTTTATCCTCCTCTTAAATACACAAATGATGGTACCTCGATCTAAGATCAATCTTCGAGTAGTAATTAGAACCTTGCTGTCACACCCTCAAAATTCCACTTGCGGGGTTTTACCGCGAGGCGCGTGACACACCAGGATCCCATAGCCATAAGTCATATGAACGAACTCTAAATGCCCAAACCATTTAGTTCGTTTTCAAAAATCAAGCTTAGTTGAGCTGCGGAAGCGTAAACCAAATTTAAACATTTTAAAACCATGTGCAAAACAACGCGCCCAAATTAAAACCATATGAAAGAAAACATAAAATCATGAAATGAAGTTTAGATGTATGCCTAGACCCAAATGCAGTGAAGTGTGCAGTGCTTTCTAATCGTGACACCGGATGCTAACTACTTGCAAAAGCATGTATATCGTGGGTCAACAAACAATGTTGGTGAGATCACAGTTTAAATAATGAGTGTAAAGTTGCCGATTGCAAAAGTTATAAGAGTCATCAGTTTTAAGCTTGTCAGGGGTAGCTAGCCCACTCATTATAACTAAACAGGTGATTATTGGGAACATACAGAAGTTATAAATTTTGCCTTAGTACTAGTTTCTATCAACACTAGTAAGTTAAGCTCCTTAAGAGTGTGGTCAAAAGTTCATGCCCGTGACCCAAACACCTCAAGCATGAGGTTGCTGCACAACCTAATAGCGCTATCAACTAATACCCCGTTCGCCTCCAGCGATTAACCCAATAATAAGTAAGGACTTAAAGTTATAGAATATGTTTAGTTAACAAAGGACAGTTAAAGTTGGAAACTGATAAAAGCGCAATCCACACAAGGAATCGAAAACCCGAACCACACAAGGAGTCAAAACCCGACCCACACAAGTAGTCAAAGCACCCCAAAACCCGGGATGTAAAATTAGTCCCAAACCGGACTAGAAAAGGTTTAGAAAGTTGTCTCAAACCCGAGACGCATGCTTTCGAGAAAAAGTAGTGAAACTCACCTTGGGTTGCAAGCAAATAATCCAAACTTCGCAAATAGGATGTGCTACCGACTTCCTATTACATGTGTCACTAAGTGAGTATATGTGTATAATCAATAGACCATATAACCCGTTTGTCCAAGACGTTTAAAAGTTCAAAACCGTGTAAGTGACACCTATTGATTCTAAATGCACAAGTAGACCCTACGAACCCGTTGGTGAACGTTATGATTAACATCAGTCATACACTTCATATACATCTCATATAAAATTCTCATACAAGATCATATCAATTACAAGTCATACAAGACTCCAAATAGTCATATAAGCATACATTACATAATCTGCGTTTTTAGGACAGATTATGCTTTGTGAAAACCAATTTATTAAAAATACTTATCCAATGAGTTAGACTTCCAAAATTTTACTTAATATTTCAAGGAGTCTACGGGACAAGAAAATATTTTTATCTCGTGACAAATCCATACACAAAAATTACGAAAAATCATGCAATACAGCTACGTCCAGAAAATACTCACTACAGATCAGATTAGAAGAAAAATTCCCAAATATTGTGTATTCATCCAAATGGATGAATCCACTTGAAAAAGCCAAGTTATTCCAATTTTGACCTACGGTCCAAATTACATAATCTAACTCTTTGTAAAACTCAAGTTATGATCGTTTAAAGTTGACCTAGTTTACTAATCCGAAAATCTGATATGACCTTTAATCAAATAAAATTTCAAAAACATATCAAACAATGTCCAAATCAGATGATTTTACTCATTATGAAAAGCTAAGACCATGTACAATATCTTCATGCGAAGAAATCATCAAAATAAACAATTTAACATCACATTACAGACCCTACAAGTCGGCCTAAACAATCTGTCCAGATTTTAATCATGCATAAACCCTAGTTTTAATCAACTATCTTTGCATATTAACGATCAACAATACCCAACAAACATCATACAACACCAATAACACATAACCTGGTCAAAACCTAGCAAGATACATGTTAACCATCATCAATCATAAACCCTAGAAGTCTAAAACATCGAGAACATGCAAACTCATGCAATGAATGACTCTACTAATTGTGCAATGAATGACTCTACTAACTAACCCTAGTTAAGTACAATGCATGGAATGTAAGTAGAAGTAACTAGAGTTTTAGTCAAAGTGAGAACCTGAAATTGCGGGGTATCACATCATCCCAAGTTGAAAAGTATTTCTTCCCGAAATTCAGTAAGTAAACAGTAAAGCCAGCGTAAAAATGTGTGCTTGGTTCTCGGATGTCACATCATCCCCAAGTTGAAACGAATTTCGCCCTGAAATTCACTTTGAGTGAGCTGCTTTATGTTCAGCGCTTGATCTATGTACAGGTATAGGTTCAGTAAAGAGATGTGAGTATTTGAGCCGCATTTGATCTCTGCGTTCCCACATATATTCTGATCCTAGACGGGAATTCTATCGCACCTTAACAATAGGTATGGTGCTCTGTCTGAATTTCTTGACGCCCTGCTCAAGAATCTCCACTGGTTCTTCCACGAACCGTAGCTGGTCGTCCAACTGGATCTCCTCCAGTGGCACTACCAGTGTCGTATCATATAGACATTTCTTTATGTTGGATACGTGGAATACATTGTGCACTCCACTGAGTTCATCAGGCAGGTTTAACCTGTAAGCAACTGGACCAATCCTTTCAATGATCTCGAATGGTCCAACGTATCACTGGTTCAACTTTCCCCGTTTCCCAAAGCGTATCACACCCTTCCAAGGTGACAACTTTAATAGTACCTTGTACCCAATATGGAACTCCAAAGGTTTCCTACGCTTATCAGCGTAGCTTTTCTGTCGATCACGAGCAGTAGCCATCCGGTTTCTGATTTGCACTATCTTCTCAGAAGTTTCGTGCACGAGTTCGGGACCTGTCAGCTGGCTATCCCCAACTTTAGTCCAGTAGATGGGAGACCTACACTTGCGTCCATATAGTGCCTCAAAAGGCGCACACTGAATAGAAGTGTGGTAACTGTTGTTATACGAGAATTCTATTAAAGGCAAGTGCTTATCCCAACTGTTGCAAAGTTCACCACACACGCTCGTAGAAGATCTTCCAATATTTGGATGGTACGTTCACTTTGTCCATCCCTCTGTGGGTGATAGGCTGTGCTTGTAACACCCCAACCGATGGCGGAAACATCGGGATGTCACATATTGATGATTGTTTCAGTAGCACATGGTATATATTGAAATTTTAAATAATTTATTGATAACATAAATATCCAAATGAAACGATGTCTAAAAATCCCAAAATATCTAATACATAACATCAAATAAAACAAATAACTTCATAGAATCCATCAAGCATACTCTAAGCCCCAGCTTCATTGTTACCTAAAACATGTTAATTTTGAAAATATTTTTGGGTCAACAAAAGTTGGTGAGAATTACATAGGTTTTGATAATTGAATAAAAACTTGTACAATTCGAGTGTCATGGCAAGTCTAGTCCATATGTGAAAACAAAACAATCGGGTAAATCGAGTGCATAATCAAACCTTGTGACTAGAATATTGTGGTCCATCCCATACGCTCATGGTTCACTCGATTATGTTATAAATTCGATAAAAATCACCCACGCTACCTATGTAGGAGGTACACGTATCCGGGTGGGATTGTCAGTCCAATAGATCTATCATTGTATACCGTCGGCTGATCAATGTTAATGATTATGCTAGAATAATGTGCTTACCCTAGTAATGTTTAAGACATAATGCAACATAGAATAACACATAGACACTTATGATTGAATTGTAAATTGAATGTTGTAACATGTTTCACCCCAAAATAGTGAAATGGAAAAGGGGCTATGTAAACTCACCGTTTGTGTAATATCTTGGAATATGTCGAACCACAAAGTTTGGATTAGAATACTCCAAAGGATTAACCTAAATGAATAGTAATTTGTAAGGAAACGAACTTTAAGTCTAAGCTATCTAGGATAAGGCGCTTAGGGTTTCTAGACTAGAAATTGGGGATTCGCAGGGTTTTTGAATTGAATAATTTTTAATATTTAATAAAAAATATTATGAACTCCATTTATTATTTCAAATTATGAAGATTTAATAAATAATCAAAAGCGTAAATAATGAAACGGCTAAAATATATACGTATCTGATTTTACGCAATTAAATATGAAATTAAAGTATAAATAAATAAGTAATAATAATTTAAATCAATTAAATGTGATAATCACAAGTCCATTTTATACTGAGATACTAGCAATAATTTCAGAATTTTTTAGGACTTATAATTTTGATATCATTATATTTTTGATTGATTTATGAACATAAAAAATGCAATAATCTGGAAATAAATACAAATAAAGTGCAACAAAAATGTTATTTTCATTTTATAACAGTATTAATATGTGATTTAAGTGAAAAATAATTTAAAAAAAATATTTTTTATATTATTTACATTTGAAACAGAATTTAATTGAATATAATCAATTAAATAGGAATAAATCATAAAAGTAGGTAAAAATATTATTTTTACAGAAAATAAAATTACCAAAACACTTTGTATGGTTAGAGATAACTCCACAAAAAATTTGGTATTAAAATGATTAGAAATGAATTTTCTATGAATTAATTTTGGTTTAAACAAAATAAATACATTAAAAATAATAAATAAATATTTTTAAGACAGTAAAATTATAAACATGAACTTTAGGGTCTTATAAGTCTGATATAATTTTTATAAAAATTTTGGACTAGTTTATGTATTTAAAATAAATGATTTAAGTTTTATATGTGTATTATTATAATTCAAACAATAAATAAAAAAAATGAAGAAAAAAATAAGCTTGAACCACCCCTAAGAGGGTTCGAACTCGAGACTTGTCTGTTGCAAGCACGTGCCCAAACCACTAGTCTGGGTGGTTGTTTGTTATATTTGATGGATCATTTACGTTTTTTAAACACAATCAGAAATAAACAAAATCCCCAATTCTATGCTTATAAACCCTAATTTGCCCTAAGCTTCTAATCAACCCACGATTCGCTGCAGATCTTAATCGAATCTATGGGGCTTTTGTTCTACATCAACAAACGAAACAAAACATACATTTAATTGAAGTTGATCTTGACCAGAAGGGTGTAGTTGCGCACGAGCCCAAGTCGCACCAAAAGCCATTAATTACGATCTGTATAGTGTTAAAAAATGAAAGTTTGTTTGGGGGTTATTGAAATCGGCACCCTTAGGCTGCGGGTGTGAGTTGAATTGGACTAAAAACGCCTATAAGTATCAATTGGAGTTTTTGATTTTTGGAAAGTTATAAAAACGCATTTATCACATGATTAGCCATGATTATCGGCCCTAATACATGAAATTGTTAATATAGAAATAGAGTGACATGAGTTTTGACCAATTATGATGCTTTAATTTGGAAATACTGGCTGGATTGAAGGTTTAATTGTTGATTGAGTCTGGCTTTGACTTTCACGATTTGACTAGGAATGTTAAGGGTTTGTTTAAGTACAATAATTATCAAAGTATAACACCAATAAGTTGTTGGTTCTGCTGGTTTGTGTATGACGTTGGTCTGGCTCAGGCGCGGGTTCGAGTCCCGGCCTGAGCGGTTTTCATATATTTTTTTTTTTAAAGCAGAGTTGGACTTATGTAGAACTGGGCTAGGATGATTGGGCCGCTAATATGGTTTGGGCTCAAGTGATGGGTTTTGTTTATGGATATATTTAATGTAGTTGGGTATTTTGGGTTTTGCTTTGTATTAAGTTCAAACTTTTTAATTTAAACTTTATAAAATATATAAAAAAATATCTGAAATATTTAATCATATTATTATTATTATTATCATTATTATTATTATTATTATCATTATTATTATGTTTTGAAATAAATAAGATTTAGACATGATTAGTCTTGTACAAAAGAAGTTTAATATAAGTAAAATGGTGGTTTTACTAATTTAATAATTGAAAAAAAAATACGCGATGTTACAGCGCTCATATCTAAGCGAGTCCCAAAGCATCTTGGAGATTAGTCCAAAAATGAGAAGTAAATCGCGCGTCGCGATCCGATATGATAGAAGTAGGCACCCCGTGCCTAGAGACGACCTCCTTGATATAGATGTTGGCCAGTTTCTCCAGCGTGTCAGTTTCCTTTATTGCCAGAAAATGTGCCGATTTGGTTAAACGATCAACGATAACCCAAATCATGTTATGCCCACTTGGCGTTTTAAGGAGCTTTGTGATAAAGTCCATAGAAATTCCGTCCCATTTCCACATTGGGATTTCTGGTTACTAGAGTAAGCCTGAAGGTTTCTGATATTCAATCTTAACCTTTGCACAAGTCAAGCACTTACTAACATAAGTGGCTGTCTCAGCTTTCATGTTTGGCCACCAGTAAAGAGTTTTGAGATCTTGGTACATTTTATCCGAACCAGGATGTACCGAATAACGAGAGGTGTGAGCCTCGTTGAGAAACTTTATTATAAGGTTTTAAAACATATCAGAGAAGATTATAACATAAAAGATTGAATGTTATACCGAAAGCAATTCAAAATCACCAACAGAAGAGCCTCCAAGCTTCCCGAATGGTGTTCTTGAGCCTTAGCAGGTGTTTGGGGTTTGATATTTTCGTAATTAGGTTGTAGGGGACGATTAGGGTTGAGATAATGAGAAAGAATGGGTTAAAAATCGTTTTAAAGAGGTTTAAACTTGTTTTCCACGTATTTGGCTCCCCCGCGGGTCGCGGGAGGATTCTCAGTTCCTCCGCGGACCGCGACGTCCCCTTTTTCCACAGTCTTATTATTTGATTCCGCCGCGGGCCGCGGGGGAGTTCCCTTTCCCTCCGCGTACCGCGGCGATACCAAATATTCAAATTTTTATTTTATTTCATTCTACAATAATAACCATCTCACAATATTAATATTCCAAACATTAATATTCAAAAACACACATAAACGTTCATCATACATATCTAGATCCCGGTCCGTCCCGTCCCGGTTACTGATCTGTTAACGTCTAATCACGTAAGTTCACCATAGTTGTATTTCACCAAGTCACCAACGTTCGGGGTTCCCTACTTGTATACGTAGTCCAGTAATTCTCCGAATTACCGTTTCATGTAGTTATTAACCTATAACTGTGCAACGAATGACTTTACTAAATAACCCTAGTTAAGTAGAATGCATGGAATGTAAGTACAAGTAACTAGAGTTTTAGTCAAAGTGAGAACCTGAAATTGTGGGATATCACACTTGAAATTGATCAAACGGATCGTCAATCCTTTGCAAAGGATACTTGTTCTTGATGGTCAGCTTGTGCAGTTCCTGATAGTCGATAGACATCCGAAAACTGTCGTCTTTCTTCTCCACAAACAGAACTGAGGCTCCCAACGGGTAAAAGCTCGGATGAATGATGCCTTTGTCTAACAATTTCTGCAGCTGGTTAGATAATTCCTGCATTATGGTTCTTAGCGATGCGGAGTACGAGCTACTGGAGCAACTCCTCGGACTAAGTCAATGCGAAACTTGACTTGTCTTGGCGGTGGCAGCCTAGGCAAGTCTTCGGGAAAGACTTCTGGATAGTCTCGCACCACTGGAATGTCCTCGAGATTCCGATCTTTAGATTTCTTCTCGACATGTGTGCCAAAAACGTGACACAACCTTTCCTCAAACACCTCTACGCCTTCATGCAAGAAATGACTTCTAAGTGTATCCACCATGATCTCCTCTGACTGAAAGGGTTTCGCCATTGTACAAATGGATTCGAAGCAACTTCTCGTGATAAACAATATCTACGTGTTCCTGGACAACCAATCCATACCAATAACGACATCGAAGCTACCTAGCTGAATTGGCAGTGGACCGATACTAAACGCGTGATCGTCTAGACCCAAAATACAATCCATAACAACTTCTTCAGACGAAATTAACTTACCATTAGACAATTATATGGTATAATGTGTGTCCAACCTACTTGTTTCTAACCCAAGGGATATCTTAAATTCGGTTGACACGAAACTAAAATCGGCACATGAATAAAAAAGTAGTGTAGAAAAATGGTTGTCAAGGAGAAACGTACCGGTAACCACGTTAGGATCAACGTGTGCTTCATTGTCTCCAAGCACGAACGCTCGACCGCGAGCATGATCCTTAGCCTTGGGACAGTCCTTGAGGAAATGACCGGTAGCACAACATTCATAACACTCGTTCTTGGCAGGGGGAGTGTCAGGAGCTTTGGCCTTGCAGTTGGTGGTCTGGTGGCCTCTCCGATTGCAGTTCTGGCACAAAATGCTCTCACATATACCGACGTGATGGTAGTTGCATTGGTGCAGTAGGGATGTGGCACGTTGTATTTCTTCTCGGGCTCAGCAACAATGGTGGCAACAAATACCTTCACAGAGTCCTGACGCTTGTGAAAAGAGTTGGAGTTCTTACCCTTCTTGGAACTAGATTGCATTCGCTTGTCCCAGAACTATCGTCGGCAGCTTCAACCTTCTTGTTCAATGAACACATGCGAACAACATCATTGGTGAGACTACAAGCCAGTGTAACAACACTCTGGATTGTAGTGGAAGCAGACGTAGTAACCATGCTTCAAATCATAGTAGAAAGATCCTAAATGTACCGTTCAACTCTATTGTATTCAGGTGTCACCATGTGAGGCACAAGTCGAGAGAGTTCAAGAAAACGGGTGGTATAAGTTGGGATGTTTGTGTCTAACATGGACAAATTCTAGAATTCAGCTTCCAGCTTCTACGATTCACTCCTCGGACAGTACTTTTCCATCAACAAAGTTTTCAGTTCGGCCCAGGTGAGGCTATAGGCCGCATCTCTGCCCAAGGTTTGGACTTGTATGTTCCACCAGGTGAGGGCTTCATCCTGGAAAGTACAAGTGGAGTACTTTAACTGCTGGTCCTCAGTGCAATTGCTGATATCCAACACTAACTCCATCTTCTCGATCCATCACACAATACCAACAGCTCCTTCGGTACCTCGGAAAGTCCAAGGCTTACAGGCCATGAATGTCTTGTAGGAACATCCCCAGACTATGTTCTTGACTTTTGTGTAAGAAATAGTAAGACATTATTAACACAATAATTGGCCTAGATCCAAGTAAGTAGAGAATCAAAATATGACCATTACCAATCTATGTGTCGTTTGCCCTGCGACGCCAGGTACCTCCAGAACCGCCGTTGGAATCGGCTCATGTGGCTTCATGCTGCGTAATCACTCTGGCCAACTCAGCATGATTAGTTAGGAATGCCTCTTCTTCAGTGGCTCGTGTCGATCGTCCAGGCGGCATGTCGTGTTTCTAATACATCATATCAAAAAAGTATAAGAAACATATTTAGCAAAATATTTTCATGCATGCACACAAATACAAATATCAATATAACCATGATAAGCAAATCAATCACAACCACAAGATACAAGAATAAACAAGATAAACAATAATCAAAATACCATAAGATTTTTCCATTAATCTGATTCTCTTAAATCAGTATTGCAAATACAGAAGATAAACGGCCATGCCGTACAAGTACAAGTTCAAATCTAAACAGAAAAATACATGGTACAATCGTGCATCTTACAACTAATGAGATAATGACGGGAAAGCAGCACGCATCCTCTGATCGAGCTCTACAGCTCTTTCCTCCGACACATCAACTCGTCTCTCTGCCTCCGCACGACCCAACACCGCCGCAACGCGACCATGCTCGGCCTCTAGTACCCGATCCTCGAGCTCACGAATTTGAACTCCAAGGCAGACTAGCTGGGAATCGTGAGAGACGATAACGGCTCTTTCAGTGAAAAGTGGGCGGTAGGAAGATCCACCCAATGTTAAAGCGTCCTCATCGGACTCCTCATCGCGATAAGCTAAATCATCAGCAAGGGAAGGTAGGTATGCCCTCTTATGAGCCTAGGACATTCGGTGCAACTTCTGAGGTGGCTCGTCGTCAGACACAGGAGCCTCAACAGCTGGCTCCATAGGGAGAGGGTCTGCAGGGACATCTAGCTCGTCAGGAATCGCAGGATCAACGGGCTTGATTGGTGCAGGTGCAGGGGTAGGGATATCAAGAACGGTAGGGGCAGTAGGGACATCAGGTTGTCGCACGCACTTCCGATGGGTGTACGCGTGAAGCATACTTCCTGGGAAGTACATGAACGTGCAGAATGAGGGCACGCGCTCGGCGGTAGGTGGCGCCTCGACAACATGAGGAACCTCGGCGGGGGTAGGCTCCTTAGTAGGAATAGCATAGGAAGGTCTCCATGGTCGTAGGCTGCTGGTGGGGCGTCATCATCTTCGTCGGAGACATGATGATCCATAGGCTGCGCAGCCGCCTCAGTGTCAGTGTCGACCACAACAAATCCTGTGTCACTGTGCATATCATCGGGAGCCTTGAACGACTCGGTGTTCTTGGGAATAGGAGCATCCAAAAGAGGCTCTGCCTCGTAGCCTCTTGGTGAGTCAAAGGCGAAAAGGTCCTCCTCCTCAGAGTCAGAAAGAAGTGTAAGATCGATAAGAATGGCCATGATCCTGTCAAATGCATATGTACATGTATGGATATGAACATTAGTAAATGATACACTATACCGGTACGCAGTCGTGGGATGTCTTGGGACTTGAGAAATGCATGGCGTTTAAAAGTGGTCTTTCGTGAAAACGTTTTAAAAAAGTTTATGTTTAGTTATAGTTTGACTCAAAAATAATCTTAGTTCGCTATAACCATTGGCTCTGATACCAATCTGCCACACCCCGCCTAGGCGAAAACACGGGAATGCGACTTAGAAAGGTTTTCAAGCACAAGGTTTGAGCAAAACATAAGATAAGATGAAATTGATACCAAACATTTCAATTGTTTCACAAAAACAAGAAATAAATTGTCTTAATGGCCAAGCCAACATGAAAACACATAAATTGTTCAAAGGTTTTAAGATAAGACCCACAAAAGTTGGTACCACATGGTGCTCGCTCAACCCGGTTTCTCAAGTCCCGACGGTCCATGAAATCAATTACCTGAAAAACATGTATAAAAGATTTGTCAACATAAAGTTGGCGAGTTCATAGGTTTAAATGTACGCAATGTAAAGTTAGTGAAATTCATGTGTGACCAATCAAAGCTAGCTAAGCTAATGATTACTGTGCCAACCATGAGTCCCATAACCAAACCTCTTGACTGTTGTGCCTTGAGCATTGTACAATAAAGACAATGTATGAATCATTGAAGACTAGCACTCTTTTTTATATGAAAGGTTAGAGCGACTAACCAAGAGTGGGGATGTCAACATAATAGATCTATTTAAGTGTTCCATGGCTATCTGTTAAGCTAATGGTTACAGTGTAATGTATGTACGAGGATTGTTGAGCTCATGAATTGTTTGTCTCATGTTTCACATGGTAGTCATGATAGAATTCACTCTAAACGAAATGTAACTTGAAATATGTAGCATGGTTTTCCTCTAAAAGTATGAAAACAGTAAAAAGAGGCAGTGAAACTCACCTGGTGTCTATGCGGGTGGTCTAGCAAATGCAAAAGCCCGAAGGACTCTAGTACGAACAAAAGTGCGTTAGAATGTTAAGGACAACTTAAGTCTTTTGTACTTGGTTATTTACCATGCAAGTTGTTCACCCGATTTGTAGATCTTTAGACCATGTGTACGTGGTGTTATAGTCCATACACGTGACAGTTATTACGTATCATTGGTTGTACTTTTGAAAAGATGTATGGTTTTAATTTGTAGATCTTGAAAACTCTTGTTAGATCTGTTCATTTATAGTCGTAAAACTACCCAATCTTTGTCAAAACCGGGTTCACAAGTTACCACATGTAAACACATGTTAAGAATTTGTATATAAAATATAGATTTAGCATATGTTTTAAAACTCTTGTGTTAAAAACATAATTAACACATGTTTGGCCATTTTTAACATATGTTTCATGCTAGCTACAAGTTTTTATATGTTTATGTTTGAGTTTAAAATGACTTTCATGTATCTTTCCGGCCCTATACATGCTCGTATAAACTCATAAGTGCATTTGCGAGTATGTATGTGTGTGTATATATTGTATGTTTATGTATATGCAAGTGTATATAATAGGTGTTAGTGTCTAGTTTTGCAAACTTTAGCCAATTATAACATTTTATACTCGTGTGTAGGTGTGTGCGCGCGTATGATATAGGATTGAGTGAGCCATAAGGTCGACTAGAAATAAGAAATGAAGGAACATAGGGTAGTTTCTAACATACCAATGGTAGGATATGAAAACAATGAAGCTGGGTCGATTTCAAGAGTTTAGCTTCCACTCTAGGGCTCCCAATACTCGATTATCGTTCGATGGTGGCTGAGAATGTTGGTTTGCGATTGGATAATGGATCAAGTGGGGGGTTTGGGATTGAGCCGAGAGGGAAAAAAAGGAAGTATGGTTTGTTTATTTGAAGCTTTTGTGAACTTGGTGCAAGATCAATAAAGCCATCGGCCCTTCTTTTATATCGAGAGAGAGAGAGAGAGAGAGAGAGAGAGAGAGAGTGGCGGTGAGAGGTGAATGTTTATTATCGTAGGTCAAAGATCTTGGGCCTTGGTGAGTGAAAAGCTAGTTTCCATAATCATCAAAGAAGTTGACTTGTTCTTGCATGCTTACACATGGGGGAGAGTGAGCCATTTTTAGGGAAAGGAAAATGGAGTTTTGGATGTTCAACCATGGGTAGGAAGGAGGTGTAGGGTGGCAATGGTTCTATGTTTGTGCAATTGTGGGAGAAGTGTGTTTTGGATTGTAATGCAAGTGTATACATGTATGTATATAAATCGTATGATATGTGTGTGTGTGTGTTTATACATTGTATGAGATGTCCCAATCAACCTACACATGTATGTGTGGCCATATGTGTGTGTATATATATATATGTGTGTATACATTGTTTCCATCACTTATACACATACATATATGTAATCGCATGGATGGATATATACACATATACCAGTTGAATTTGGGTTATACATGCTCATATACAATCGCATATGTATTTATGTAGGTTCTAGAGGTTTTTTTTTGTGTAAATAGGCCAATTATGTGTATGTATAAATATGCATTTCAAAAATTAACATGTTTATATATATATATATATGTGTGTGTGTGTGTGTGTGAGAGAGAGAGAGAGAGAGAATCGATTGGTATGTGTTTATGTAATTTTGATATGGATTTGTCTTGTTTATATATACATATGTATGTGGTCGAATTCATGTATGTGGATATATATATATATATATATATATATATAATGTGCATTTGTATATTGTGTTTAAAAATATGTTATAATTAGAGAATAACTCATTTTACATTTGTTTTGGATTTGAATTGATCAATGATAAAACTCAATGTGATGGTATGTCAGACATTCACAAAATGTCTTATGAATCTTCGGGTTTTATATGGAATTGTATAATTTCCAAGCTAGATATTGTCAAGTGTAATCTTGTTTTGTTTGTACGTAATAATTGGACATTTGGTTGCTATTTGTTGAGCGTATGATTGGCTTGATTGTTCATTGCCAATTATTCCGGGTTAATTGGGTATTGCATGCGTAAATGGAAAATGTAAGGAATTTCCTTAAATTGTTTGGTCTTTACTAGACTCGGAGCAACATAGTTAATGTAAAAATGTCTAATGCACAAATGAAAATGACATAGTTATGAGGGTGTGTATGGATCTTGACTTGGAAATTCGACGGGTGTCACAGTGTTCTCTTGAAACCATACTTGGTATTTCCTCGAAAAAATATGTGTTATGCACGCTAGGTTCTCTGCCCGTGTGTTAGTTTTAGTTTTAAGTAATTATCGTTTACTTATAAATTTTAAATTTGATAATGTTTTAGTAAAAACCATCTTTTTCCATAACCAATGTTTTTAACACCAAGTTTTTGGCACCGGAAAAATGATATCTTTTGAATTACTAAAACCGACACACCATCTAGCAAATTTAATTCCCAGCAGTTGTGACAACTGCAACTAGTAAAATATAAACAACTACTAGTTAGATGAAAGAGTTAGATTTTCATAACAATTGGTGGTTGTGAGAACTACTAGTGCATAACCTCACCAATAACTTCCAACAAGATCCTCAAGGTAGCTTTTCTGCCTTCAACAATTGTTTTAGTTGGATGCGCCATACTTGAGGGGAACTGACAGTTTGTACTTCTGCAAGTCAAATCTTTATGATGTTTGTCAAAAGCCGGTTAATACATAGAGTTTTAGCTTCCTAGATCAGTAGTTCTTTCAAAACCTAATTCATTGACCAGGCTAGGACCGTAGGCTTGGCAGTCCAATTCAGGGTATTGGAACTGTCTTGAAGGTGGCAAGCAAGTCGAATTGGAAACTAGGGGTCAGGCAGAAGAACTGGGAAATATGACTGAGATTTGATGTAACCGGTATGACCAGTGAGCCGGTAAAAAACCGATTCAACATCTAATCCATTCATGAAAACATTCTCCTAGATGGAAATTGAGATTTTCGACAAACTAAAGACAAAAACCGGATTCTATTCTATATACTAACAATTATCAATGTAAAAAGTACTAATTTTCTATTGGACCTTTATATATACTTAATTGTTATACACATTGGACATTTTTCATCTACTTTGCTGGTATGCACATCTTTTTATAGGTGGGCTTATTTTCCAATTATTTCCAAGTAGAAAACCACAAATAGCCCTTGTGACTACTAGTTCTTTTTTTTATTTCTTTTCAACATACATAAATATGAGTTTAGTTGGTTGGGTCAAGTTACACTGTAACAAAAATGAGAATGGTGAGAAAGATACAAAAAACATAATAGATCACGAAATATGACACAATACTGAAAAATATAACACAATGCTCAAGAAAAAAAGACACAATGAATCGTAAAAATGACACAATGATGAAAATAAGAAAAAGACACAACGCTACATAAAAGACACAATGACATAACATAAATTCTAAACACTACAAGCTAAAAATCCAAAAAAGCGAAAACCTAAAAACTAAGATCATAGGGTTCGATAAGACGGTTTCAATGCCGCTTGAATGAACACAATCGAAATCCGTTTGATACCCTTCCCACGACTTCCTATTTTTCTTTCACTATGTATTTGATCCTAACCTTTGTTGGTTATATAATAACTTTAGAAAAAATTTGAACTTCTTGTTCGATTCTTTTGAGTTTACAATCATATTATATAGTTATCTACTAATTCTATTTCCTTCAAAAGTTATTCGTATCATTTCTAGAAAAGGGTTAAAAAATGTATTTAAAAAGAATTATTATATAAATAAAAGTTTTTAAGTAATTTATTGGGTAGACGACGTTGTTACATGAAAAATGTCTAAATATCGCTTTAACTTTCCTTAACATTCATTTTTACGGCTTTTTTCATGATTTTCAAGTTTTTTCTATCTACATTTTCATGTTTAAAACCGAGTCGGGTCTAACACTAGTTTTAAATAAAAAAAATTGAGTTAATTGCCAAAATGGCCACTCAGATTTGGCCCAAAATGTTTGTTTGGTCACAAAATTAATTTTTCTGCTAAAAGCACCCCTCACAGATCGAAAATTGCCTAAATGACCCATAGTTAACTGAGTTTTTAACTGAGTATTGAAAGTCAGTTAAGTCTCGGGGGCAATTTCGTCCTTTCATCTGTAAACGTTTTAAAACCCATTTTAAACCCATCTTCATCATCTGAACTTCATCTTCTCCAACAACCCTTCGAAGCATACTAACACCAATTCTCAAATCATACATGAATCAAAAGAATAATAATCTGTTCTCAACATATACAACAAAATGATACAAGAGTAACAACTATCAATGTAAAAATCAGACCTCAATTAAATCCACAACAAAGCCGATAATCACAGAAGCCCAAATAACACGAAGAATCCGAGAAAAATAAGCCAAACAATATGAACCAAAAGCAAAGCCTAACCAGAAACCGGTCCACTACCTCCATTCCCAACATCACAAAACCCTAGAGTAAAAGTGGAGCAACCTATGAGGAGGAGACCTGATGGCTTCCACCGCCGCCCAGGGCGGAGCTCCGGCGGAGCCGCTCCTAAAACCAACAACCCCCACCCCCTTACACCTACTTCACACGAGAACGAGAGACAGAAAGCCAGAAAAAGGAAGAGAGAGACCAGTAGGGAAACTTAGAGATCAGAGAGGGAGAGCTCGGAAGGAGGAAGGCGAAGACGAAGAAGGTTGTTGGAGGTGGTACACAACGACGACAGAGGCGGCGGCGCCGCCTCCCTGACTGAACCCTCAGCAAATCGAGGTAACTTGATATCCTTATCCTTTTGATAATAGCTTATGGTGCTTGAAGTGACTGTTGACGGTGGTCCGTAGTTACGAGTTGGATTGTGATTTTGAATATGAGGGATTATCGGGTATCATCGGAACAGAGGAGGGTTACCTGAAAAGGATTGCCTGAAAAGAAGGTGGAGATGAGTGTCGGAACAGAGGAGAAGTTTGTGCAGGAAAAGAGAGAAGGAGTGTTTTTATAGGTAGGTTAGAAGGAGGGGTGTTTGGGAACAAGGATAAGGGACAATTGAGAGGGTGTTTGGGAACAAGGTTGGAACATGAAAGGACGAAATTGCCCCTGAGACTTAACTGACTTTCAATACTCAATTAAAAACTCAGTTAAATATGAGTCATTTAGGCAATTTTCGATCTGTAAGGGATGCTTTTGGCAGAAAAATTAATTTTTTAACCAAACAAGCATTTTAAGGCAAACCTGAGGGGTCATTTTTGCAATTAACTCATAAAAAATTGGTCACAATTCCCAAAAACGTGATTCATATTTTCATATAAAAAATAACAATACTTGTTCATCACCTTCATGAGTCAACATCTACCTACCTCCTTTCCACTCATTTATTTCAACTCACTCAATAATAATATCTTCAACCTTCCTACACCTTTCCATCAACAACAATGGCGATTTCATCCACTACATTCAATCTCAACTCACTATACACACAACCCACATCACCAAAGTCAACAACCACCCGTTTATCCTCTTCCAATTCATCTTTGTTCACCAACACTTTCAAACCCCTGAATCTTGTTCACGCACACAGACCCAGTAAAAAAACAGGGTTTTCTGTTAATTGTATGTTTGGGTTAGGTGTCCCGGAGCTTGCAGTTATTGCTGGCGTTGCTACCCTTCTGTTTGGGCCTAAGGCGTTGCCGGAAATTGGTCGGAACTTTGGGAAGACGTTGAAGAGCTTTCAACAGGTTTGGTTTATTAATGTTTTATTGGCTAACTAAATTCGAATAAAAAAGGAGTTACTTGTAGGATTTGCATCCACTCGACCCCACCATTATTTATCCATGCTATTCGTATTACGAATCCAAAGAAAAGAATAGTGCATATTTGATGGTGTTTGATTTTGGGCTAATCACTCAATTAATCGGTTCACGATTAATCACCAATTAGTCGGACCAAATCGATCCTAGTCAGACTGAAAAAACTCAAAATAGGATACAAAGGAATTCGAGCGGGTCAAAATTGGAGCAAGTCGATCAAATAAAACAAGTTCTTACCTCAAAATTGGATGATAATCCATGATTTAAAACCAAATTTGATTTAAGTTCAGGTATTTTAATATTTAACTCCCCTCCGTATTCACTAATCACTAGTTTATATTTGGCCCCTAAACTTCTTAATTTATAAATATAAGGTATAAAATTTCCATTATATGTGTATAAATTTGGAAAAATATATATCCGATTAATCCCTAGTCGTTACCCCACCGGCCGACTAGCGCCTAATGAGTTCTACAACACTGGGTAGATTAGAGCTATGTTGGATCAAAACAATCTCATTTGTAGATTGACCCAAAAATACACCAGTATATATGCTAGGCTCGATCTTCATTCGTTTAATCTTTTGAGCAGAATTTGATAAAGTAGTTGAAACTGAATTACATCTCCACACTTTAATGCAGCCAGAACCTTGATTATAATTAACCTAGCTGTTCCGAAGATCAACTTTTAGTTGGCTCTGCTTTCAAATTTATGTTCCTAGGAATAGATAGTCTATATCTGGCTCATATACACTCTTGTGTGGGGTGATTTTCTTTCTCTTTAAGTGCATGTATACATACATACATACATAGACACGATCATAGTCTGTTGTTCCTCGTTACATTTGGAATTAAAAACATTTATGTAGAGCTGCGTGATTCAAACCTGTATGTATGTATGTATGAATGAAGCCCGACCATTTACCTTGCCTCCCTTGGTTTAGGAAATGGATATAGCCTATAGGGTGTCTTTTCTTCTTCATTCTTTCAAATAATGCTTTTGTTATTTTGTTGTATAAACTATAAAGTACTACTGTATTATTAAGTTTTAATTAACCCCGAAGTATTATGTAATATCAGATGCTTCAGTTTAAACTATAAAGATGCAACTGAAAGTAACGTCTGATTTGTTATTCTATGATATGACTTAAACGACGAGTTTAGTTTGTTTCAAATCAATTTTATTCACCCGTTAATGAATAAACTGCTTGAAACTGCAACCTCTTTTTTAAAAGGTTTTGGCAGTCTTTAAGTGCTAATACCAGTGGAATTCATGCAGGCGGCCAAAGAATTTGAAACAGAGCTGAAAAAGGAGGATCCCGAATCACTTGAAGAATCAACTGCTGCGGTGAGTGAGATGGTGGATCAGGAAAACAAAGACGCCAACAGCACGCAAGTGAGTTTATAGATTGGCTAGCGAAACACGGTCATTACAAGAGCGTCTGATACGCTTAGCTAATAAGCAAAGCCTAGTATTCGAACTCGATTTTGTAACATTATTATCACTTTGATCAACAGACACATTTGTTATTTGTAGTATGTTCTGCATTTAATTGTCTTTTCCTTATGGTGTTATTTTAAGTGGTAGCACTGTAGCACCCTTGTTCTGTAAGAACATCTCTAGTCCTTGAACTCAAAATTACCACAAATGTGGTAATCGGATACAACACCCACAAGCTTTCTTCAAGCAATCCGTTCCATCCCACACATCTTCCTACAATCATCCTTTATTGTCAAAGCCCACTCATGCATGCGTCTAGGCCCACTTTTCAGGCCCAGTGTTAGCTTTATTGCGTTGCTTCAAAAGCCCTACTTTCAGGCTCTTGGGCGTATTTTTCAGGCCAAGTTTCAATGGAATACTGACCAAAAATCGTCTAAACGGGTCTAAAACAATTATACATACCTAAACAAGTGTATAATCAACCAAAAACAATCTAAACTAAATCTAAAGAAGCTTAAAAGATGTTTAAAACCCCTAAAAAATTATTTTTTTAATGTGTGGCTCGTTTGAAAAGGTTCTTGCTCTTTAAGCGCCTTGCATTGAGACCCGATGATCACTTTTGCACCTTGAATGTGTCTTGCGTCTTTAAAAACTATGCAATTATCTACTTGTACATTTATTTCTCCTAATAAATTGATATATTTTCATAACCAATTTAGTTTTTATTTCGTTTAAAAAGGTTGATAAGTGGACATCAATATAACATGTTTATTAAACGGGTTACATGTAACAATTTAAAATCTTTTATTGTGCACATAGATGTATGGAATATGTTTTTAAAATCTCTCAAATTTTTCTTGAACATAACTTGTCATAAATTAATATAATTTTTATCAAGTTTATATATTTGTTTATCTACCAAAACAATTTTATAAAAACAACTTTAATTTTATAAAAATAATATGAGGCTATTTTATTAGTATTTTAGAAGTTTTTCCTTACATGCCTTAACTTTTAAGGGTGAGGGGGCGCAACTTTGTGTTCTTGATGAATCCAGATCAACAATCTAAGAGGGTGTTTGGGATTGAGTTTCAAAACAACTTATTGATTTATTGGTTTGTCCAAGAAGCCAATAAATAAGTCAATAAGTTGTTTATATAACCCAAAAGCACTTTCTGTTTTGACTTTTGGCTTTTAATGTTGGAAAAACTATTTTTAAGAAGTTAGAAATCCTGGCTTTTGGAAAAAAAAATTACAAATTTATCACCCACACAACCAATATTTACAATAAGATCGCCCATATTTAGTATGCTTGTTTCATCATCATAGTTTATCAACAACCAGTATCCCAATGCTGACTCGTATTCCATCGATAGTATGCTGCCAAATCCCATTCCTATAACATCAGTCTTCTGTGCATCCGTTAAGTATTGTACAGTCGCCATAAAATCAGCTAGAGAACATCTCATCTTAAGTCTCTTGTGACTGTATTGCACGAACTCTTTTGAATTCACTTTTCTATCATTTTTTAACTTCTTGATAAAATCGTTGTCCGAGTTAGATTTATTTTTTTCAATGCGTATAAGACAATTGTTTTTTTGTAAACTAGTTAAAGGGGCTTGGAAGTCATCATCTGGATCTTCAACACAATAATTTCACCATATTTAATTAAACGCAAATACATTATTTTTTAAACGCGAGAACAAAATTATTTAAACGCAAAAGCATGGCAGTTAAACGGAAATGGTAAATTTACTCATGCAACTGACAATTATAATAGTAGATGAAACAGTAAGTTAACCATGCAACTATATTTTAAGCACAGTTTAAAATATAGATATACAACGTACCTTCACTAACATTCATCGTCATTCTGCCATGAACTTGTTTCGATCGTCTTTCAATTGATCCTCTTTCAACTGATTATCATAATCAAATAGGATTATTTCGTTAATTTCAAAACTACGATAATGCATAATTATAGCTTAATATGTATTATAATTGTAAATAATCACGTTACATTTCTTCATCTTCTTCGTCTACATTGTTCTAGTTTCAGTTTCAGAACCCTAATTTCAGTGTTGTTTCTTTTGTAACAATTTTTGCGTAATTGTAATTCAATTGCCCGCCTTTGTTTAATTATTATTTTTTTAATGCAGTTTTACTTCACAATTACTAATTTGCCCTTGGCATAATTTTCGTGGAATTTAGTGACGCTTGGTTTTTTACGATCCTACCCTTATAATCCTACGCTCCATATTGTTTCTTACACTTTTTACAATAACAGGTTTTTTAGGTTAGCCTCACCCATTAGATATTTGGATTATTCTCAGTTTTATCCACCATAACTATAATGAAACCATTCAGATTTGGATATTCAAAAATATATGATTAAAAAAACAACCATTAGAATAGCTATTTTACCTCATGTAAAAATATAATTAAGAAAACAACCATTAAGCTACATACATATATAGGTCACATGGTGTGGTTTGGAGCCCTTGGGGGCTCCATTACATTACCTCAACGTCACCTCATAAAGTGCAAGAACAAAGTCCCTTCCCCTTAATAACTACCAGGAAAGGAAACAGAATAAAGCCCCGTCAATCATTACCTAATACTTTTTATGTTTTTTATATATTTAATTTCAACAAAATAAATAAAAGTTCAACAAATAAAATTAAACAATTACACTATATTAATAAGCAAGTGTATTTGAACAGTAATTTTATTATTTTTTTTTGTTTTTTATATAGTGCGTATTCGGCACCAGCTTCTCCAACAACATGGTAATCGTTTTCAGCTTCTTCTCCCAAGTTGTCTATCCGTCTACTGTAGATACTGTGAAATCTTTCAATCACTGTCGATATTGTCTCCTACTTTGCCGACAATTCTTTGCTTGTACGTTCCGTTGCATAACCCATTTCCTCATCAAATTTAGTCTTAACCGAATCCCAATATTTAGTACCAAAGTCATGAGTTGTGAATACGTCTAACTTCCTAACGTGTACAACCGAAAGGGTCAGCGTGAACTCCTTGTCTTCTGTCTAAAAGAAAACACGTGAAGGCATTTTTATATAGTGGTGTAGAGTTGTGGTAATAAAAGAAAAGAAGAAATGTGAGAGTGTGTGTTAAACATATGGATGGGTGTGTTAAATACCAGTACATGGTTTATATAGAGTTTACAATATGTATTTTTTTAAACGAACGTTGCTTTCAATGGTTATATAATATTAATATGGCCCCACCTCTAGCCATTTTGAGGTCGTTATTGTTCTGGCGAGGCAATACCCCCCCCCCCCCCCCCCAATGGCGCTTGGGAAAATAGGAGCGATATTTTTCACAAAATAGTGTGATGTGGCACCGGGCGCTACACCACACCGTGTAGCTTAGAGTAGCCATTTAACTTCATGTAAATCACATGGATCTACCATTTCACATCTTATAGACTATACGGTGTGGGGGCGTGAAGGAAAATGTGAAGCCTTTTCACACAACCTACACCACCCCGTATCTGGCGTGAAAGCTGGTGTGAAGCAGGTTGTGTGGAGATTTTTACGGGCGCGGGGAAAAAGGTGAGAGTGAGGTGGATGATTGTGGTTGTTGTTGAATTATGGATGATTATGATTGGTTGGTTGATTAAATAAAAAATAAAAAATAAAAAAAACCTCTCCTCACCACCAACACCCCGTGGGTGTTTTTTTTTTTTTTTTTTTTTTTTTTTATGGTGAAGAGGAATTAACGTGGCTACCACATATCGCTCTATACCTCATTTACCCTATGATCATACCATATATTCTAAGGCTTCTCTTACTTATGCTAGCCATAGACTCATAGAGAGTGAGCTGGATAATTGGTGTGGTGCACTTTTTATGTAACCCATTCACCTGCGACCATTCTCTATATCTTCCACGTGACTACCCCACATGGTTTTTAAAGGTAAGAAACAAACCACATGACATGCTGTGATAGGCGATTAACTGCCTTGCGTGAATAAGACACGATTGAAGTATGCTAACAAAATCAAAAAGATAAATTATAAATTAGAAAATAATAAGGAAAGAATAATGATCAAATAGGATAGTTTAATGATCAACATTGTCTTGCAAATAACATAATATTTATTTAATTATTTAATAGAAACTAGTATTTTTACCTCACATGTTGCGAGCAAGAATTTGGTTTGTATCTGTTTGCTTCATTACGATACGAGTACTTAATATAGCAATCGTAAATGCTAAAACAAATACTGATATGGTACTGATATTAAAACATGACGTAAACCCAAGAGATGCAACAAGGACATTGATATTGTTATCGACACGTATTTTACGTCGATCGATAACTATTAAAAAAAGACTACCACTATCGGTTTTGAGAATACCTATGGATGCTCGTTATAGTGTTTACGATACAAAAAAGTTAATATATTTTGAATACAACTTTGCTTTAGTAAAGTTTATACCGGAATGTCGATGAACTCATGAACAAAAGTTAAACAAAACTACGTATCATTTTTTTTTAAAATTAAAGGACAAAAGTTATTAGAGAAAACAAATCTAAACGGGTTAAAATACGTATACCAAAACTTAGAACATACAACAAGAAATAGTAAAAAACTAAAAATGTGATACAGATCAAATCTAATAACTATAGGCTATAGCTATTAATATATAGATAAAGTTTAACGTGAAATCAATTTTGATAGAAGTGTCTTGAAAATAAGATAATGTGAATAATGATAAAACATGATCATGTTGCTACGATTGGTGAGGGACTGAGGGATATTATGAAAACTGAAAAGGATAATTTAAAAAAATGAATTTAGTGAATTGTTTTATTATTTGATTACGACTAACCAACTATGCATAATCATGACATTTATTTTCCGATTACATCGACGTCTACATCATGTATGTTGGTAAATGATGATAAGAGTAGTTTATGATTTGCTTTAATCTTTACTATGTCGTTCTTGATATAATCCTTATGTAATACCCACTATTTATTTAAAGATGTTAACAAGGCTAAACCAATTATGATTGAAATAAATCAAGGTGAAATTGTATTGGTGGATGGCGTAGCAGGCCAAAATGTCGGACTTGGAAATGACAAAATGGTGAGAAATATCAATTTTTGACAATGGTTAAGGTTTTGGAGGTTATCATATGTGTAGTAGGGGTGAGGTTAATTTATTTAGTTTAATTTACAAAGTTGTATGCTTTAATTTTGGTCCTGTAATACTTTCGGCCTAGGTAACATGTGGCTAACAGAGCCTGGGTAGTCTTGGGGTGTAAGGCGGTTTATTAAGATTTATAAGATGCTTCGTTAAATTGCTTAAAAAAAATGTAACACCCGCTATTAACAGTTTAAATATTTAGATTGTATAGCTATACCTCATACTTGACTCAGTACTTGCCAGGTATCCAGAAATAAACATATCATCATCAATATTAAATGTTCAGAATACAGAAAGTAGAAACTATAAAATTACATGATGACAATAATCCCAAAACATAAGATCATATTTTTGACATACAACCTTTCAAAAAAAATATTTTTGACATACAAAATATAAACAATGTCGTTAAAAAAATACATATCTCAAAAATAACTTTCTATGTTTTATATAACGAAACTAATAGAATGAAGCACTATTATACAAGTCACAAGAGCTAAGGAAAATAAAAAATTAAATCAAACATTTTCTGATATATTAAGTGGTAAAACTACACCTAGCAATTTCAACCCATCAAGTTGAGTTTGGGTTGTTTTGGGTTTAAAATTTAACCTTATGGGTTAAAATGGGTTTAGAATAATTTTCAAGGGGGAAAATTATATCTTTTGCATTTGTTGATCACCCCAGTCGGTTCGAAACCGTTCGGGTCGTTAACGGACGACAATGTCGAAACAACACGGTTCGTTAACGAGACCGATCTCATCGAAACGGGACGGGTCAGGCTGAAACGGTCTGGGTCGTTACCGTGCCCGGTTGGGTCGAAACGGTCTGGGTCGCTATCAGGCCCGGCTGGGTCGAAACAGTCCGGGTCGCTACGGGACAGGTCAGGTTGAAACGATCTGGCTCGTTATCCGGCCGGCTCGAAACAGTCCGGTCGCTACGGGACTTGTCAAGTTGAAACGGTCTCGGTCGTTACCGGGCCCGGTCGGGTCGAAATGGCCCGTGTTACTAACGGGATCGGTCAGGCCGAAACGGTCCGTGTCGCTAACGGGCACTGTCGGGTCGAAACAGTACGGGTCGCTACGGGACGGGTCAGGTTGAAACGGTCTGGGTCGTTACCGGGCCCGGTCGGGTTGAAACGGTCCGGGTCGCTACCGGGGCCCGACCGGGTCGAAACGTTCCGGGTCGCTACGGGACGGGTCAGGTTGAAACGGTCTGGGTCGTTATTGGTCCCGGTCGGGTCGAATCAGTCCGGGTCGAAACGTTCCGGGTCGCTACGGGACGGGTCAGGTTGAAACGGTCTGGGTCGTTATTGGTCCCGGTCGGGTCGAAACAGTCCGGGTCGCTACGGGACGGGTCAGGCAACGGTCTGGGTCGTTATCCGGCCAGCTAGAAACAGTCCGGGTCGCTACGGGACGGGTCGGGTTGAAACGGTCTCGGTCGTCACCAGGCCCGATCGAGTCGAAACGGTCCGGATCGCTACGGGACGGGTCAGGTTGAAACGGTCTGGGCGTTACCAGGCCCGGTGGGGTCGAAACGGTCCGGGTCGCTAGCTGGCCCGGCCGGGTCGAAACGGTCCGGGTCGCTACGAGACGGGTCAGGTTGAAACGGTCTGGGTCGTTACCGGTCCGGTCGGATCGAAACGGTTCGGGTCGCTACCGGGCCCGACCGGGTCGAAACAGTCTGGGTCAATACGGGACGGGTCAGATTGAAACGGTCTGGGGCGTTACCGCGCCCGGTCGGGTCAAAACAGTCCGGGTCGTTACGGGACGGGTCAGGTTGAAACGGTCTGGGTTGTTACCGAGCCCGGTCGAGTCGAAACAAATTTAATTTTAAATTTTTTTTTTTCCTTTTTTATTTTTTTTTTTACTTTTTAAATTTTTAACTTTTTATTGGTATTTTAATTTTATTTAACTTTTAATCTATTTTGATGTAAACCTATCCTAATCCAACCCATCTAGACCCAAACCCATCCTGACCTAACCTAACCCATCGTAACCTATTTTTTTAATTTACCCATCTTGACCCATATCCATCCTAACCCATCAACCAACCCAACCCAACCCAACCATTTTGCCACCTCTAGGTAAAACCATACACGTATCCGAACAAATGCAAATGTTCGGGTTTTTGATGTACGAAAGAGATGAATATATACTCCGAAATTTCTTAGTAAAACAATACTAATTTGATACATTAGTAGGAAGAATATCATTTTGATTCATGTGCAAAATTACTATATCGCTTTTGTGGAGTGGAGCTAATTTCAAACCCTATTGAACCAAACCTGTTTTGACTCATCTAACACACCTAAATCGCGCAATTAACAATCTGTTAACAAATACAAAACAACATAAAATCCATTGTTCACATTCCATGTTTCAATTGTTAAGTTAACAACAAGACATTCAATGGCGGAAGAAGATATGCACAGTTCAAAAACCAGAACACCACCTGGTTCCTGACACAATACAATACAATCCAAAATTAGGCTATCCCATGCAGCAGCCACTGCACATAAAAATGATGAGTATCTTTTCAGTTACGGCTAGATTCCAACCATATCATACTAGCGGTCTTGGGTGGTCCCACCAACGTCTCCGCGGAACCGTTTCTGCAAATGTTCCAAGCTGGCAACACGTTGCATAGAAGCAGTTCGGCCCATCTTCTGTGCTCCGACTTCTGACATCACAGGATTTGGATGTTGAACATGCTCGACTGGTGGCGGAAGGTTTACCATGGGAACCCGTGTAGTGGGTAGGTGGTGGTTGGTGGTGGCGGGTTGGCTCTGGTAGAAGTGTTGTTGCTTCATGTCATCTTGCGCGGGAACAGCAGTGTCTGTCGATGTATCGGATGGGCTGCAAGAGTACGATGGCATGGGACCCATTGTCGATAAATCTGATACGGGCTGAACAATCATTGGGTTAAACCCGGTTATTCTTTTGACGCTTTCTTCAGCCATCTTCACCTGCATATACGTTTCGGTAAACAAAATCATAAACTGGTTGAAGCGGTTAAGAATTAAGATATTGTAAAGTCAAACATGAAGCACGAAAGAGTCAACCAACCTTTGCTCTCATCGTTTCAACATCGGCTTTCAGCACTCGGTTATCAACAGCAGCTTCATTGTACTTTTGGCTTATGTCAGTGAGACGCTTCAGTAATGAAGAATTTTCAACCCGTAATTGAGCAACCTAGAAACAAGCATATAAGATTTGATTTCATTAAGTAGGTGTTTTGTCATCTTTAAACGAAACAAAATATCTAAGAAAAAGACCTGTGTCTCAAGTTCGGTCAAATGAGCCTGCTTTCTTCTTCTTGAACGTCTAGCCGATTCTCTGTTCGATAGCATTCTGAAAATACAATATTACCACATATGGAACAGTCACTTTCGGTCTTTCACGATGCTCAACTTGGAACATTTGTCACCTATCTTAAAAAGATTGCAAGTAATACGAACACATTCTGTTTTACCTTCTAACGCGCTTTGCATCAGTAGGGTCCATATTCTGAGTTGTTTCCGTGTCTCCATCAAGCTCGTCATCATCTGATAGTTCTCGGGATGAGCCACTTGTTGCTGATTTCACCGGGATTGCAGCCTTCTTTGGAATAACAGGCAAGGTAGGGATCCCGACGGGTCCACCGCCATCCTTACCTGCTCCCTTGGGATCCACTATCCACCCAATACAAACATAATGACAATTAATAATTTTTCAGCACATAAACTCAGCGAAAAACGTAAGGAAATTACACACAAAAAAATGATATGAAAAAATGCGAAACTGACTACATAATCTTGTATGATGAATGATGACGATATAAAGTGCACAGAATGAGAAATATGCAAGAGCACCCAATGCATTTTCCTATTTCAACTAAAATCGGTTGGCCACTGACCGAGTATAGCACAAATCCATGTGGCATGACCGCATGACATCTATGTGCCAAATGTAAATCAGCATACAAACGAACTTGACTCTAATAAGCCAGAGGTAACTATGACTATGTGTGAGAGTGAAGTTAGAATCTTACAATAAAGAGGATGCTCAATTGACCAACAAAACCTCGGTAGTCAAAGTTCCAAGGCATACTCACTGTCTACTACGTGCAAGGCACCAAAAAGTGCACACCCGAGACAAAAGAACGCAATAATAAAAAGTATATTATATGTATAAAAGATCTATAATACTCCTCAAAATATAACTAAAAACTAGATATAACTAGCTATTAAAATCATCGATCTAGTATCAAAACTGTAAAATATCTTTTAAATCAACCCATTAAACAAATCTAACTTAACTAGTCGTATACTACATAGATTCTACCCATTAAACAAGACAAAAAAAGAGTCTAAACAAGAAACAAACAGTCCATAGTCACTCCAAAACAAAAGAATAAAAATAGCCCAACACATAAAACCCAGAGCAGAAAACTAAACCCCAAAGTCGCTTTATCGTTAATTCTCCCGCCGCAAAGAAAAAGGAAAGCAGAAATGTCGAGTTTGAACCAGGCGACCACTTCGCCTCACCTTGCACTTTGACAGAGGAGTGTGCATCGTGTGCGCTTTCCGAACACACTTGCCTTGAGTCTACCTCAAGAGCAACAGCCTCGCCTCGCTTCGTCTCACCTGGGCAACTTTTGAGTACATAGCACTAAACCACGAATCAATCCAGTGATTCCAGTCACTGACAAAGTTCTTATGTCATATATAGGCATCCTAAAGAACATGATAGACTGAAGTCACTGAACTTAAAAAAACTCTAACAAGTTAAACGCACAAACCTTTAGAAGGAGCCTGGCATCCCAACTGTGAGGTGTTAGAGGCTTGTGATCCATTGTCAGGTAAGGGAGCAAAATCTTGAGATTTTACAGAAGATGCCTAAGAGAGATTAAACTATATAAGTTATAAAATGCGTGAAACAAAACCGAAAAGGGTCATAAATCTTAACGAAAAAACACGTCATAGCTAAAAGATGAGGAATACCAAACAGAAAAACATAGATATGAATCTAATCAACATTTTGTTTTGCAAATTAACAACAAGAGCAAATATGAGCAAATAAAGTACCACATTTTTGCTAAATTAGATTTTACATGGCACATCAAAATAAACAAAATTATGCTTCAAATTGCACAGAACAAAAAATTTTAGTCCAATCCAGAACCAGCAGGCATCACTAACCCGTGAACAGCTGAACCAGATAAACCAAGGGCAAGTAAAATCAGAAAAATAAAAGATCTTATAAAAATATGTGTCTGAGATTAACACCTTCAGGGTTACAACTCTCCTTTTATAAATAAATTAAACCTCTGTAATCCAAAGTGCACACCTAGGTACTCAGGAGAGGCGACTGCACAAGACCAGGACCTTGATCTAAATGCAAAAGAGAACTACGCCTCAAGCCAGACACAGGCAAATCGCAAAATTGTTTTTACGACTGTAAAATTTTCTCCCCTTCTAGGGTTATGACTTATGGTTCTAGATTGTGAGTTTGTGACCTATCTTCTGTGTTTCTTACAGGTTAAAGTGATCGCTGCAGTGCGCTGGTATCTATCGGACCTCCTTTATCAGTAAAACTCGTGCAAGTTTTCAGCTTTGGATCAGATGGTTGCTTAAATCTTTAATCAGGTGCACTAAAAGGCTATTATTACTCTAAATCTTTGCTTATATATATGTTGCAGTTATGTATCATTAGAGTGCGCCTTGTAAGTACTATCAATATTAATACTTATACATAGATAACCTAGTAACTAAAAGTTATTAGGGCATTGATTCCTCCAAATACCACAACTCAGAATTAAAATTTTCCCTAGCGAACCATTGATTATTACTTTGCTCTCTTAACCTACATCAAATTACACATTCGTACAGTTGCACAGTCTTATACAATGCAACACATGCACATCATCTTCTTTAACTGGATACAACAAGAACATAATCAGACCGACCTATATAGCAAACAAAAGAGGGTCACTTTAATATGCAGAAAAGATATAAATAAAAGTAAGATATTCGTAGTTGCGCAACCCATACAGAGGAGTACACTCAAATCACATCCAAATATCCTGCATTCAAAATTTGGGCTTTCATTGTGTATTTTAACCGTAGTGCACTTAGAAACCGAAGTAATTGATTTGTTAACCAACAGGGTCCATTTTTAACTCGGGGATCAACGAGTCTACCATCATTAGTGAACAATAACAGGTAAATTTGCTACGTTGAAGCTGTTCTTACAAGCTAATTGCAAATTAGCCTTCTAATCTAACTCTAGTTGCAATCAATCAAGATTAAAAACTTATGTAAACAATAAATCAAAGAAATCCAGCTCAGCTCAGCAAAAGAAAGAAAGAAAGAAAGAATCAAAGATACCCTGGTGAGAGCAACAGCTGCACAGGCAAGATTCAAACGGCTCTTCAAATAAGCCTGATACTCCTCCGAATCAACCGGAACATTAACCGGACCTACAACTCCTGACCCACCACCAAACGACGTCGTCGTGGTGGTGCCACCTTCACCACAACTCTCCTTCTTCTTCTTATTGTTATTATTATTATTCTGATGTTTATCCTGAAAGTCTTGTTCTTGTTGTTCATCTTGATCCTTGATCTCAACAGCATCTTTATGGGTGGGCCCAGAAGATAAAGATTGGTTGGGTAGAGAATTTTCTTGCAAAAAGCATTGGAATTGCCACTCAGACATGCTCCGGTTCATGGTTGACCGGTTGTTGTTCTTGGAAGCTGAGGATGACGAGGATGACTCGTCTTCATCGGCTGCTGCTGCTGATGCTGGTGGTGGTGACCAAAAGTGGCCCGCAATATCGTCCACTGAAAACATCCTATCCATTCTTTCTTTCTTTCTTTTGCTTTCTCTCTCTCTCTCTTGTTCTTTATTTCGACTTTGAGCATACGTATCTGAGTTGTTGGGTTGGGTTGGGTTAGTTGGTGGACCCTTTTATGTTACAAAGGTTTGGAATAGGTCCCCTTGGTTAACTTTTTGTTTATACTAGTACGCAACCCATGTGTTATTGCGAGATATTATAGGCTCTGAATCATTCAGCGTTGAATGATTTAGTATTCGGCGTGTTTGTTTTACCTTTTAAATTGAATGATTAAGGCTGAATCATTAAGCATTGAACTAGGCTGAACCTTAATGATGTTCTCCTACCAATACGGGACTAAAACTAACCGTTAAGAGGTCCAATTTAATAATTCAGCACTTAACCATTCAGATCTCTTAATGATCCAACACTTAATCAATCAAACAGCCCCTATGCGTGTAAGATTTTTTTATGCTAATTTCTTCTTTTTGTTGATTCGATTGGATCGGGTAATCCTATGAAAGAAAAAAATAGAATTATAACACTTCATGTTTAATAACAATCGTATAATTAAAGTACAAATAAAACCAAACACAACGAGATACTAGTGGGTTTACCCGCGCGTTGCGGCGGGATCTAAAAAACTTGTAATACGTTAGCAGTTTTCCCACCGCGCATTGCAACGGGTAAATCCTGTCGGCAAACATGTATTCCTTAAAGTTTGGTTCGTATTGGTCGACATGTTGTATAAAGTTCTAAGAAAATGATATGGGAAGCGTAGTTCTTAACGCTTCTTAAGTAAGTCCTCCTCTTGCTTATATACACACATAGTCATTGATCAATTAAAGCAACATCAGAATTTGAGAGGAAAATCCTTCTAGGAAACAAATTTTACCTGAAAAATTTAACTTTAGTGTCATAAAGATCTAATACACATACATGTAAATTAAAAAACACAAAGATGTCAAATAAGTATCAAAATCATTAAAGCATTAGTTCCAAATTAGAAGAGGGTAATTTTTTCACAGAACTCTTGAACCCAAACTTATAAAAACAACCTCGAGTATTTACAGTTGCGATGTAATTGATTGTAAGATGTCTTATTTGATCATTTATGTTTCTTCTTTTTATTTACACAGGTGAGTCGTAGTTGTAATCTTATTCTTTGTTTGTAATGTTTTCTTAATACAACAAAGATTATTTTCCCATGAATTGGCCCAACCAAACTTCCTATCGAACACACTTATGCGATACATAGTCACAATTTTCCCAACTGAACTTCCCATCGAACACGCCAATGCGATATACAGGCGTGATATTTCAAACTTCCCATCAGGCTCGGATTATTTTGCCATCCCCTAATAATGTTATGATCTATAAAAAATGAAAATTGCCATTAAAGCTCTAATGTTATCATTCAAAGTAAATTGAGAAAAATTTGTAATTTATTTTTAAAATTTTAAGTGAAATCAACAAAACTTCAAATTTATACCCAAATGATGACATAGGAATGCATGACTGTGAGCACCAATTATAATCTAAGTTGTCAAAGGTACGCGCCAGGGGCGCGATGCTCAAGGTCAGCTCAACGCACTATATGAGTAGTTAGCTTATAGACACGGTTTCTAGCTCTTATGAGTGTGCTTATGCGCCTTGACAAGATAGATTACAATATAAATCAGAAAATGACAATTGGAAGCGAATATCATATTATAACCGTAGAAGAAAATAAGTGTACTTTAGAGAATATAACATAAACTAAAATATGTATGTACATGGAAATGGGTTGATGAGCTGTGATGTCTCCAAAACAAAATTGATTTAATCCTAAAAAATAAACAATTCAATTGAATGATAAACATGAAACCACAATTTACAGAAATTGATATAAAAAGAATGTAAAAGAAAACACAGACAAAATAATGAAAAAAACATATATAAGAACTAACAAAAAGCTTAAAAACTAAATAACTAAATAAATAAATATACATAAAGAATATACAAGATTACAAGTGTTGGCTTACTAACATAATAATTGATAGTGTAGTGCAAGACTACAAGTGTTGAACAATATCATTCGATGACTGCTTCCAAGAGAAATAAAGAAAATGGTGTGATAAGGCAATGGTATGAGACGTTTTAGAGATTAAATTGAGGGATGTTGATTTTAATTCGTACAATTGTAATCAAATGTTGCACATATGGGTATAAAGGGAAGGATTTGACAAAAAGATAGTTGTTTACCTTGTGACCTTTTGTATGTCATCTTAAAATTGACATGAAGTGACTATTTTAGCCATCTCTCCCCCTTTATAATGTAGTAGAGATAAACCATATATGTTAACCTAATTGAAATAACTTATTAGAACATATGATGGCCATAAATCCAACCCTGTGTATTTGTTAAACCCAGATAGTGTCATCTTGATTTGTACAATTTTATGCACTTGAATGGTTGATTGAAGAGACTGCGATTTCAAGAATCTAATTACGCGATTAAATGTGTTTTTTTACGTTTGACGATAATTGAGTAGCCGATTGGAAGAGAATGTGAAACCTAGATGGATAAGTTAAGGAACGCTTGAACAGACGGGAGGACTAGGGGCAAGAAAGGAAGAAAATGCGGAAAGAACAAGGATTTGAAGAAAGATCTTTCATATGACATCTTAAAATGTGTATATAATTAATTACCTTTATTTTCATCCTATTTGCTTAATATTGTGTTATTAATGCCTAGCTATTTCAATTTGTGATGCTTATTTCAAGGTAGTGGATACATGTTCGATTTTAGGCTTGGATGAGGTGGGCGATTGGCCAAGGCCCAAACTCCTAGAAGACCTAAAATTTGTACTGTTTTTTCAATATACATATGTAGATTTTGGATTTAAATTATATTGATATGGAAAATGGTAACAATGCCAAGGTAGATAAGTTGGTTAGTGTCGTACATTTTCTGCCATTAACTTTTATAGAGAAAGGTTCTTGTATAAATAGTTCTTATCCTAAAAATAACCATTAACGTGAGAAGTGTATAACGGTTATATTTTTAATATTTATTAAACATGTATTTTAGTACTTAAATCCAACCAAAAAAATTAGTGTAGAGTAATTACTCTAGTGTGAACTACTGTAACTACTCTAATGATGTAATTATGCTAATTTTTTTATATTATTCATCTAGAAAGCATGTTGAAGCAAATGGAAAAAAAATCAAAAATAAATTTTTTCCCGATTCATTTCTCATGTGTAGTAGGTTAAGTACATTGGGAGAGGATCATTTGAGAAAAATTTTAATTTGAGAAGAAAAAGAAGAAATAATATTAAATACTATAACTCATTTCACATTAATTATCCAATTAATTACTTTTAAATATTTTATATTACACACATCAAAATTTGTCTTGCACATATCAAAATTCATGATACACGCATCAAAATTATCATACTTTTATCCTATACATATCAAAATTTTCATTAGGTTTACCTACACATGTAGAAACTCATTCGAAACTAATACTACACATACCGAAATTTATCCTTCACTATAATTTATCTTTGCTTTAAAAGATATATATTTGAAAAAGAATTATGATTTCATTTATTTAACTAGTTTATGGGAGTTACAAAAACTTAAAAATTTATTTAATATTAAATACAACTATTAAATGGAATATTTGTATTGGTTTAAATTTCTTCTTTTTTTTTCTTACAAGAAAATTTATTCTTATTTGAACTCTCCACTAAGTACATTTGTATTTGTTCTTTTCTCAACTTTTATATAACAATGTATTTAAGGAAGAAGACCAACTTTTCTTTAATTTCTAATTTTTTTGTGCATTTAAATTTGTTTGTATTGTCCTTTTTCTTTGATTTATTTTTAATAACTGATTTAATTTGGTCAGTACTTTATTCAACTTGACATATATCTAATATATACTTTTTTTTATTAAAAAAAATCTGACTATAAATGACTTATTTTAACCTTTATCAATATATACACAATGGAGAGTTCAAGAAAAAAGGAAAAAAATATTATAAGAAAAAAAATGTAAATCAATAGGAATCCTCAATATAATAATTGTTTTTAATGTTAAACAAATGATTAATTTTTTGTAACCTCCCCTAAACTAGTTAACTTAAGTAGTTAAATTAATGAAACTATTAATTCAATTTCAATATATATTTTTTTTTTTTTGAAAATTGCATTTCATTAAAACAAAACAAGACGACTTATCTCCAAACTAGAAATAAGCGCCCAAACAAAATTACATTATTTCAATCATAAACCTACACCACCCTTTCAAATCTACCGTGCCGTCTTTAAACCTACTCCTATACCACAAATACCCCAACGACTTAACATCCGACAATATTTGAACTATATTTACATCATAATTTAAGAAAATCTTCTTGTTTCTTGCTTTCCACATACGCCAACACGTCAAAATGAAGACGCCATACACGATCTCCTTTTTCTTCTTTGACCCGTCCATATGGTTAATCACTTGCAGCACATCAGAAATAGAAAACATATAAATCGGAGGTAAGTTACACCAAGAGGCGATACCACCCCAAATGCCACTCGCTAACCTACAAGTTGTAAAAATATGATCCGTAGTTTCAACCACATCGCCACAAAATACACAACAACCATCACCCATCACAATATTCCTCCTCCTAAGCACCCCCATAGTCGGAATCCTATCCATACATGCCCTCCACATAAAAATATTACATTTAGACGGCATCCACTTGCACCACTGGAAATTATAATTCGCCTCACTAGTACCTTCACCACACAACCAATTCCTCCTAGCCTCCTTTACTGAATAGTCTAAGTCGACCCCTTTGTTCCAAACCCAAAGATCCTTTTTATCAATGATGCTAACCTCTGTAACCATGCGCTGACAAGCAATCAATTCAGCCACCTCTTCAACATAAGCCAGATACTTCTTCCATTCCCAACATACCATGCCTGCAACATCTTGTGACCCAATCCTATCCGCGACATTGCACCATTTATTATTCTCGAGACGGAAGATATTTGGATATAGCACCTTAAGCGGTTCAGGCGATATCCAAGGATCAATCCAGAAACGGGCCTTCGTACCATCTCCAATAACTCCCCGAATCATATTAGGAAAATTCACACCATCAACCTTTAAACGATACCCAACCTTCACAATTTTAGACCAAGTCCCGGTTATCCTTTTATTAGACGGATACGCGTCCCATCGTCGCCCGGAGAAATGAATAGAATCAATCACCTTCCTCCAAAGAGCGTTACACTCGTTTCTATACCTCCAAAGCCACTTCAATAAAAGAGCGTTATTACTCACTTCAAGCTTATTTATTCCCAAACCTCCTTCGCTTTTCGCTTTCGTCACCTTATCCCAATGAACCTTATTCACTTCATCGCTACCTCTCCATAAGAAGCGTTTAATAATAGATTCCAATTTGTTTATCACAGCAACCAGCGCTTTATACAACGAAAAAAATACGTAGGTAAGCTTTCCAACACGGACTTAATAAGAACAACCCTTCCACCTCTAGATAAAACATTCGCCTTCCATTTCGACAATCGGCTTTGAAACACCTTCATAACCGGCTCCCAATTATTAATTCGGCCCATATTAACTCCGACTTGAATACCCAAATATTTAAATGGAGTCTCCCCCGCTCGACAACCAAAGCTCCTAGCTTCACTAGCCATTGCTTCCTAATTCTTCCCATATTAACTGACCCACCACCAAACGACGTCGTCGTCGTGCCACCTTCACCACAACTCTCCTTCTTCTTCTTATTGTTATTATTATTATTATTCTGATGTTTATCCTGAAAGTCTTGTTCTTGTTGTTCATCTTGATCCTTGATCTCAACAGCATCTTTATGGGTGGGCCCAGAAGATAAAGATTGGTTGGGTAGAGAATTTTCTTGCAAAAAGCATTGGAATTGCCACTCAGACATGCTCCGGTTCATGGTTGACCGGTTGTTGTTCTTGGAAGCTGAGGAGGACGAGGATGACTCGTCTTCATCGGCTGCTGCTGATGCTGGTGGTGGTGACCAAAAGTGGCCCGCAATATCGTCCACTGAAAACATCCTATCCATTCTTTCTTTCTTTCTTTTGCTTTCTCTCTCTCTCTCTTGTTCTTTATTTCGACTTTAAGCATACGTATCTGAGTTGTTGGGTTGGGTTAGTTGGTGGACCCTTTTATGTTACAAAGGTTTGGAATAGGTCCCCTTGGTTAACTTTTTGTTTATACTAGTACGCAAACTCATGTGTTATTGCGAGATATTATAGGCTCTGAATCATTCAGCGTTGAATGATTTAGCATTCGGCGTGTTCGTTTCACCTTTTGAATTGAATGATTAAGGCTGAATCATTAAGCATTGAACTAGGCTGAACCTTAATGATGTTCTCCTACCAATACGGGACTAGAACTAACCATTAAGAGGTCCAATTTAATGATTTAGCACTTAACCATTCAGATCTCTTAATGATCCAACACTTAATCAATCAAACAGCCCCTATGCGTGTAAGATTTTTTTATGTTAATTTCTTCTTGTAGTTGATTCGATTGGATCGGGTAATCCTATGAACGAAAAAAATAGAATTATAACACTTCATGTTTAATAACAATCGTATAATTAAAGTACAAATAAAACAAAACACAACGAGATACTAGTGGGTTTACCCGCGCGTTGCGGCGGGATCTAAAAAACTTGTAATACGTTAACAGTTTTTCCCACCGCGCATTGCAACGGGTAAATCCTGTCGGCAAACATGTATTCCTTAAAGTTTGGTTCGTATTGGTCGACATATTGTATAAAGTTCTAAGAAAATGATATGGGAAGCGTAGTTCTTAACGCTTCTTAAGTAAGTCCTCCTCTTGCTTATATACACACATAGTCATTGATCAATTAAAGCAACACCAGAATTTGAGAGGAAAATCCTTCTAGGAAACAAATTTTACCTGAAAAATTTAACTTTAGTGTCATAAAGATCCAATACACATACATGTAAATTAAAAAACACAAAGATGTCAAATAAGTATCAAAATCATTAAAGCATTAGTTCCAAATTAGAAGAGGGTAATTTTTTCACAGAACTCTTGAACCCAAATTTATAAAAACAACCTCGAGTATTTACAGTTGCGATGTAATTGATTGTAAGATGTCTTATTTGATCATTTATGTTTCTTCTTTTATTTACATAGGTGAGTCGTAGTTGTAATCTTATTCTTTGTTTGTAATGTTTTCTTAGCACAACAAAGATTATTTTCCCATGAATTGGCCCAACCAAACTTCCTATCGAACACACTTATGCGATACAGAGTCACAATTTTCCCAACTGAACTTCCCATCGAACACGCCAATGCGATATACAGGCGTGATATTTCAAACTTCCCATCAGGCTCGGATTATTTTGCCATCCCCTAATAATGTTATGATCAATAAAAAATGAAAATTGCCATTAAATCTCTAATGTTATCATTCAAAGTAAATTGAGAAAAATGTGTAATTTATTTTTAAAATTTCAAGTGAAATCAACAAAACTTCAAATTTATACCCAAATGATGACATAGGAATGCATGACTGTGAGCACCAATTATAATCTAAGTTGTCAAAGGTACGCGCCAGGGGCGCGATGCTCAAGGTCAGCTCAACGCACCATATGAGTAGTTAGCTTATCGACACGGTTTCTAGCTCTTATGCGTGTGCTTATGCGCCTTGACAAGATAGATTACAATATGAATCTCCCAACTCTTGCCAAAATCGATAACACATGCCCGAAGCATGTCTTCCAAGGTTTGAATCGTCCGCTCACTCTGTCCATCAGTTTGCGGATGATAAGCTGTACTCATATCCAACTGAGTACACAAAGCCTTGTGTAGAGCCTTCCAGAAATGCGAAGCGAAACGAGAATCACGATCAGAGATAATAGAGACAGGCACCCCGTGCCGAGCAACCACCTCCTTAAGGTAAAGTCGAGCCAACCGCTCGAGTCCATCGGTTTCCTTGATAGGTATGAAACGTGCTGATTTTGTCAACCTCTCAACAATCACCCAGATCATATCATAGCCACTAGGTGACCTTGGTAATTTGGTGACAAAATCCATCGTGATTCGCTCCCACTTCCATTCTGGAACCTCTGGTTGTTGCAGGAGACCAGACGGCCTCTGATACTCCACCTTGACTTTAGCACAAGTCAAGCATTTGCTGACATAAGAAGCTATCTCAGCCTTCATGTTTGGCCACCAATAAAGTATCTTCAAATCCTGATACATCTTATCGGAGCCAGGGTGAATAGAATACCGAGATATGTGAGCTTCATAAAAAACAAGCTCGCGCAATCCCCCGAACAAGGGAACCCAAACACGTCCCGCAAAATAGTGTAAGCCATCGGTCCTGAGTTCAAGATGCTTGTCAGCACTGTGCATAGTTTCAGCCTTCAGGTTCTCCTCCTTCAAAGCTTCCAACTGTGCAGAACGGATTCGGTCAGGCAATGACGAATGAATGGTGAGCTGTAAGGCTCGAACGCGACGAGGATTCGCAGACTCCTTCCTGCTCAAGGCGTCCGCCACAACGTTCGCCTTGCCAGGATGGTATTTGATAGCACAGTCATAATCGTTCAGGATTTCAACCCAGCGACGCTGCCGCATGTTTAACACCTTTTGGTCGAAAATATGCTGAAGACTCTTGTGATCGGTGTATACTTCACACTTGGTACCGTACAAGTAATGTCTCCAGATTTTCAACGCAAAGATCACCGCACCCAGTTCCAAGTCATGAGTAGTGTAGTTCTTCTCATGAACCTTGAGTTGACGAGAAGCATAAGCAATAACCTTCCCGCGTTGCATCAACACACAACCGAGACCACGAATAGAAGCATCACAGTACACAACGAAGTCATCCGTACCCTCAGGTAAAGATAAGATAGGTGCAGAACAAAGTTTAAGCTTCAGCATCTGAAATGCTGATTCCTGTGGTTCATCCCAGTCGAACTTTCGGTCCTTCTGGGTAAGAGTAGTGAGGGGTTGAGCGATCTTCGAAAATCCCTCAATGAAAGGACGATAGTAACCCGCCAGACCTAGGAATTGCCGCACCTTAGATGGCGTCTTTGGTGCTTCCCAGTCTTTAATAGCTTCGATCTTAGCCGGATCGACATGAATTCCCAGTTCATTGACCACATGCCCTAGGAATTGAACTTCACGTAACCAAAAATCACACTTTGAGAACTTAGCATACAACTGCTCATGTCTCAAAAGTTCCAAGACCAACCGTAGGTGTTCCTCATGATCCGCCTTGTTCTTAAAATAAATCAGAATATCGTCAATAAACACGATGACGAACTTATCAAGGTAAGGTTTACAAACGCGGTTCATTAAATCCATGAACACCTCCGGTGCATTAGTGAGACCAAAAGGCATGACCAAGAACTCAAAATGGCCATATCGAGTGCGAAAAGTAGTCTTCTGAATGTCAGCTTCCCTGACACGCAACTGGTGATATCCGGACCGCAAATCAATCATCGAATAGTAACTGGAGCCCTGGAGCTGGTCAAAGAGATCATCAATGCGAGGAAGAGGATAACGATTCTTGATGGTCACTTTGTTCAGCTCGCGATAATCAATACACATGCGGAGGCTTCCGTCCTTCTTCTTCACAAACAAAATAGGAGCTCCCCACGGGGAAGAACTCGGTCGGATGAAACCCTTTTCCAAGAGTTCCTGCAACTGGTTACAACTCTTGCATCTCGGGAGGTGCAAGACGATACGGAGCCCGGGCAATAGGAGCTGCACCCGGAGTAAGATCAATACCAAACTCAACCTGACGATGGGGAGGAAGACCAGGCAAATCATCAGGAAACACATCGGGAAAGTCATGAACCACCGGAATATCCTCGATCTTCTTCTCATCGCCAGTAGAAACGTTAACAAGTGCTAGAATGGCCGAACAACCCTTCCGAAGATACTTACGGGCTTTCATGCTAGAAATGATACTCAGCGGAGCACCGCTTTTCTCGCCATGAACCGAAAGAGTCTCTCCATCAGGGAGAGGGATCCGAATAATCTTATCGAAACAAACGATCTCCGCACGATACAGCGATAACCAATCCATGCCGACAATGACATCACAACTACCCAGGGGTACCGGCATAAGGTCAATGGGGAAAGACAAACCGGACAGTTCCAAGCGGCATTCCCTAAGGGTGTGTGTCGCTTCGATTTTCTTACCATCAGCCAATTCTATTAAGTACTTAGCCTCTAAAGGTGTGGGTACTATATTTAGCAATCGACTAATGTCCATAGATACGAAACTCTTATCGGCACCAGAATCAAACAAGACAGAAACATAGCGATCATTAAGAAGGAACGTACCGGTAACTGTGTCTGGATCCTGCCTAGCCTCTGCAGATCCAATGACGAAAGCACGTGCAGTCCTGCCTTCGCCGCCGTTGTTCCCATTACCGTTCCCCCTTCCATTATCACCCTGCTTCAGCTTAGGACATTCACGCTTGAAGTGTCCCGTATCACCACAGTTATAGCATCCCTGCTTTCCTGGAGTCCCCTGAGCAGCAGGAGTAGGAGTAGCAGCAGGAGTCTGAGTTGGGGTAAGTGCCACCCTGCAATCCTTAGCATGATGCCCCAACTGATGGCACCGATGACAACGAGCCCGATCACAATTCCCAGAGTGGTGAAAACCACACTTGTTGCACTTGGGATGCTTCCCAACATACCCACTTGACTTCTGCCTAGAAGAAGACCCAGATGATTCAAACTTCTTCGCCGGCTGAGATGGCGCTGGCACAACACTCTTCCCCACACCATCCCACTTCCTCTTGTTCCACTCAGAAACCTTCACAGCCGCACCCTAAGGAGGCAAAACACCTTCTGCCACCTTCAGGTTAGCCATCCGATGAGCTGATCGGACAACTTCAGTAAGAGTGGGAAGATTCCCAGCAGCCACCAATCCAGCAATCTCCGGCACTAGCCCAGACACATAGTGCTCGATCCTCCTATACTTGGGTGTGTGCAAATCAGGGCACAACACCGCCAGCTCGTTCCTTCTCACAGTGTACTCTTCTATCTCGGACCTAACCATCTTGTAGCTCCAGACTTCATGTTCCAACTTCTGTACCTCCTCCCTCGGACAGTACTCACCTCTCAACAGTTGCACAAACTCCGCCCAAGGCATAGCAATATCCTCCCCCAATCCCATGTTCTGAGTAGTAGCATTCCACCACGACAGTGCAGGCCCCTCAAATGTCGCAGTAGCATACTTCACCCGGTCCCCAGCGGGACAGTTACACATGACGAACACAGATTCAACCTTCTCCAGCCATCGGAGCAGTCTGACCGCTCCCTCAGTTCCAGCGAAGTTATGGGGCTGACAGTCCCGAAACTTCTTATAAGAGCACTGAGGTGGAGGTGGATTGGCACCAATACCTGAAACACGGTACACGAGTAAAACACAAACGAAAGGACATGAAACCCAAGAATGAGGCAAAGTCGACAGAAATCAACTCACCACCCATGGTATTAATCCCGGCCTGGAAGTTAGCCATAGCCATGTTCACTTGCTGCTGTAGCAAGTTGTTCAGTTCCGCTTGGGTCATGTTGATGTTGCCACGACCACCGCCCCCAGCACGACCACCACCGCCAGCACGACCACCGCCGCCACCACGACGTCCACCACCGTGAGCACCAGACATGATCTAACAAATCAAGAAATCGAGGGATTCAGGTTCACCTCTAGTGACAATCACTAGAAATTTATAAGAGTTAACTTAGGGACAAATCCAGGACTATACATCCAAACTCAAAGTCCATCGGGATTTTCATGCATTTTAGTTTATTATTTCGTATGCACTCGAAATGATAAACTGCTCTACATGGTCCTCCAGATGTACTCCTAATCCAGACTCCGGTCACCGAATATCGTCGCTTAGTAACGTGTTACGATAGGTGCAACTGTAAGAAGGCATGTGTGTGCTAGAACCAACAAATCAATCCCTTCTCCTTCAATCCCGAAGAAGAAGACAAGAGTAGGTAAGAACCCAAATAAAAGCGGATGATGTAACAAAGAAGTATGATGATGATGTAAGGACACCCCGACAACGTTAGTACGTATCCTACTAATAGACTCAAGTATGTGACCGTCTAGTGTGTGCGAGTCGGCTATAGACAAGACTCTACATGCAGTCCTAGTTCACTATAACCATTGGCTCTGATACCAATCTGTCACACCCTCAAATTTCCACTTGCGGAGTTTTACCGCGAGGCGCATGACAAACTAGGATCCAAGTCAACGGTCACAATAAACAACACTATATGAAATACGTAAACTCAAAACATAGTTCTCAATTTATAAAACCATAGAGGAAGCATTTAACCAATTACAAAACCATGTACGACAATGTTCAAAAACTTTATTCAAAATATGAAACTAAGCCTAGACGCCATGCAGACTCGTGCGCCTAGTCCAATGTTGCTACCTTAGCGACCTGAGAAAAACATGCCAAAAAGACGTCAACATATAATGCTGGTGAGTTCACAGGTTTGTTCAATAAGTTACCAAAGTTACCAAAACGTTACCATGTCCATACTATACCAATGTCACCAAGTACGCTAGCTAGGCGCATGTTTTATTACTACTACGATTGGAAACCATTACTGGACACGTTTAGCAATGTTTAGCATATGATTAAGCAACCCGAATAATGTTCAGCATGTTTAGCAAAGTTCGAGACAACATGCACCCGCTCGGCCCTCCAAGCCGTCGAGTGGGGCAGGTCACGCCAATAGATCTATTCACATTTCCTCCGTTGTGCATCCCCGCACATTCATGGTTTCCCCCGGGACTTCCAATGATCGTATAGCAATACAAAGTTAAAACCATAGTATGACATATGTTACCAAAATAGTTTAGCGCATGTTTTCTCCCCCAAAAGTTAAAGCAGTAAAAGCGGGGCCGTGAACTCACCTTAGATAGCGTTCTTCGGTAACTAGTAAAAAGCTAAGCCTTGATAATCCCTCTACCGGAGATCTATCAAAATGTTCACATAAGTGTTCCGACTAATAACCATAAGGTTATCTAGTCCCCGATTGTCCAGATCGTAACCAAGTATGTTTTAAAACGTGTTTAAATGTTCAACCGACACACTAGACCGACCCGACATCCCGTTGGTGACTCATTACCCTAACTAATCAAGTACACATAGATTACACACAAGGTTCAAGCATAAAATACTTAGTTTGTATCAAAAATCTCATTTCTACATCAGAACGGTCGAACCAGTCAGATTAAATCTCCTTCGCCCGTTTTTAAGTTTCCTTCGCCCGTTTTTAAGTTTCCTTCGCCCGTTTTGCCACGTTCGACCGTTTGATCAGGTTCGCCCAACATCTCCCAGGTTCGACCCTGGAATCTCTCCTTCGACCATTCGTTTGGTCGAATGAGTCCAAGTTCTCCCCTGTTATATAAATTTTCCTAAAAACGCTTCAAACACATTCGAAACATTGCGAAACATCATCAAACACAACAGTCAAGTATGATTAACTTATTCCTACAAAACCCCACCAATTTTGCCCCAAAACCAGCTTGTTTTAACACTTTCCCAAAATGGCAAAATTATGGAAATGTCACATCATGCATGAAATCTTTACCCAATTTGGAAACTTTTTAATACCGACCCATAATCATCTACAAATGCTCAGCTTACCTTGTAATCGAAAACCCCCATTCATTTTATTAATAATACTTAACATGCACAAGCCCTAGATTTCATAAAATCCCCAAAATACCCATAATATCACCATCTATCTAATTGTAACCCTAAACAACAATAAACCAACATCAATAGCAACCTTAGATCATGTTTCTATCCTTAGAACAGCAGCAAATCATTCAATAACACATAACATCACATAACACACAATTATCATATGTTTATTGATACAAAACCTATGTTTAATGATAGGGTCCAGATTTAGAAAGGTGTTTAAAAGGTTTTTATTGATAAAAACATCCTTAGAACAAATCTGGACCTTTAGGGTTAGATAAAAACGAATCAAATGCTTTAAAAGACTTAGGATTAAGAACACACCTTGGATTCTTGTTTAGATGTTGTTGATAGGTTAAATTATGAAAAAGAAGAGCAAAAACTCCTTCCTTAGTGATTAAAATCATTTGAGAGTGTTTTGAGACGGTTAGGGTTTGTGAAATGGTGAAAAATGACAAAGTTTGGTATTTATACTATCCCACCTTCGCCCCCTGTCAGTGGTCGAAGGTAGCCTCCTTCGACCCTTTCACAGGGTCGAATGAACCCTGACTTGGTCGAATGAAATTCTTCCAATTCCATATCCCAGGTTCGCCCCTTTTCGAAGGGTCGAACCAAGACACAATTCCACCTTCGACCACTCGAAGTGGTCGAACCAGGACCTATGTTTTTCTAGTTTTCCAGTTTGTCGTGTTTAACGCGCCTTAACATATGAGCATGCAACCTTAGTCTATGTTTAACATATTTAAGCACGGATAATCATCTACACATCATTTAAACACATCTATGTATATAATCCACCACACGACCAATAATCTACACATACACTTAATTAGTTTATGTAATTTCACAACACACGGGACCGGTACCAGTGTATTTCCAAAATGACTCCCAATGATCCTTCAGATCATTGAACCCTGGACAATCCTAACTTGACCCGACTCAACTAAACTAGTTAAGTCCGTTTATAAATGTTTCCCGCTAAGGTAGACTTAGATGTTACTATAAGGTTTAAGCCAAATATGCCGGGTGTCACACCATCATTTACACATATATTGCTTGCATCTTTATTACTAATTATGCGGAAAACTCTGTTATTAGCTTAGGAAAACATGCCTAAAATCTTCTTATTTGATAAATGGAGGTTTTTAACCCTTAAAATGAGAAGGGGTGAAAAACAAGGATAAATGATGAGAAATGAAGACTCTGAATATTAATGGATTCCAAGCACGATTATGCACATTTAGGTAGGGCCATGCTCATCACGGGGTCAACAAATCAGGCAAAGAAGCCACCTTAGTAGACCAAGTATGGCCGTGCCGTGCCAAGACAAACATCAAAAGATTCTAGACCCGACTAAACTCACAGTTGATTACAACACGTGGCAAAGCACGGGCATGCTTCGCTAACTGTCGGGGACTAAATCTGCAGTACAGGACAAAAGAGGACACATGAGTTGAATATCCGCATAATAATTTGGATACGAATCGGACTCGAATTAGATTAAAAAATTGGATTATTCAGGTTATTCGGATATCCAAATAACCCGAATAAGTATTAATAGTATTTTTGTGTAGGGTCCTTAACCCATGATTAATAGTTAAAAATCTATAAAACCCAAGGATAATATTTAATCATTTGTAGCACAATAGCATATGTCCCCATGACTAAACCTAATTCAGTTCACAACTTCTATTTGTGTTTAAGGTTTTTTATTTCGAATTATGATTGAGACTATGTTTGAAGTTAAAACTTTGTCTGTCTTATAAGACTATGTTTAAATACTGGTTTCTATTTTCCGATTTTGTATGTTTTAACTTTTAAGACTAATTTCTAATTTTCAGTTTTAAGACAATGTTTTGAATAAATTGTTGTTTGGTTTAAATTGGATTATTCGGATATCAGTTCGGAGTATTCGGATAGATCTGAATCCTATCCAAATATATTTCAGATCGGTTCAGATCGGGTGGGAAGGTTTCCAATTTGGATTGGATCGGATTTCGGATAGGTTCCTAAAACTTTCAAATCCGAACAATCCGATTCAAATAATCTGAATAACTCGATATTTGATCCGATGCACCCAACTTCACAATGATTATCCCCATTCTTATCTCTTGTGAGAAAGCTTGTGTAGGTCCTTATCCTTGAATCTTCACAATAAACAAATGAACAAACATAAACACAAGACTAGGAATATCTTGCACTTGCGGATATCAATCAAAGAACACAAACAAAGATTACTTAAATGGATTTCTTATTAATCCAATCACTAATAACAACTAATAAGAACTACACCCGAACTTGTAATCCTAGCTTGTATCAATCGACTCCAACCCATGTAGAAGGTTCATGTCTCTCTCTCTCTCTCTCTCTCTTTCTCTATCTCTATCTCTCTCTCTCTCTCTCTCTCTCTCTCGAAATCTCTCTATTTTGTAATCACCCAATTGAAAACTCTTACCTCAAAACCCTTATATCATATTTTTATATATGTACATCCATAAGGCATTTGGGCTGGGCTTTAACTAGGCATTTGCTAATGCAAGCTTAATGTCACACCCTCAATTTCCACATGCGAGGGTTTATCGTGAAGCGCGTGTTAAACCAGGATCCAAGTCAACGGTCACAATAAACGACAACTATATGAAAGATACGTAGACTCAACCATACGCTTTAATATCTCAAAACTGTAGCGGAAGCAAATTCAATTACAACTCGTGTAACAAAAGTAGTTTCAAATGATTATTCAAAAACATGAACTAAGCCCTAGACGTCATGCATACCCGTGCGCCTAGTCCGTGTGTTGCTACCTTAGCGACCTGAGAAAAACATGCCAAAAGGTGTCAACATATAATGCTGGTATTCACATGTGTTTATAAAATGTTACCAAGTGTTACCAAATGTCACCAAGTTCAAAACCTGTCAATACTATGTCAATGTGAAAACCAAGGTACGCTAGCTAGGCGTATGTTTTGCTACTACTACGATTGGAAAACCATTACTGGACGCGTTTAGCAAGTTTAGCATGTGTTTAAGCAGCCCGAATACTGTTTAGCAAGTTCAGCATAGTTCGAGACAATATGCACCCGTCCGACCTCCAGTCGACGAGTGGGGCAGGTCACGCCCAATAGATCTATCCACATTTCCCCCGTTGTGCAACCCCACACATTCATAGTTTCCCCCGGGACTTCCAAAGATCGTATAGCAACTCAAAAGTAACCCATAGTATGACATATGTTCACAAATATAAGTTTAGCGGATGTTTTCTCCCCAAAAGCAAAACCAGTAAAAGTGGGGCTGTGAAACTCACATTAGGTTGCGTTCTTCAACTAAAGAATAAAATCGAAGTTCTCAATTATCCCAACTACCAGAGATCTATCATAAAAGTTCACATAAGTGTTTTGACTAATAAACATAAGGTTATCTAGTCCCCGATTGTCCAGATCATGACCAAGTATGTTTGAAAATGTGTTTGATTGTTCAACCGACACACTAGACTGACCCGACATCCCGTTGGTGACCCATTACATAAACTAATCAAGTACACATAGATTACACATAAGGTTCAAGCATAAAACACTTGGTTTGTATAAAAAATCGAACATACTTAGCTGTAAGGTCGAATCAATGTTTTCGGAGGTTCATTCGACTCCAAGAAACCTTGGTTCGACCTCCACAAAGTTCCTTCGACCAACATACAAGTTCATTCAACCTAACATATGTTCCTTCGACCTTAACACATGTTCCTTCGACCTTAACATGTGTTAATTCGACCTAAATCATGCTCGTTCGACCAAAACAAGTCTGGTTCGACCTGCAGTAGTCTAGTTCGACCCCAGACCCTCTCCTTCGACCCCACGACTGGTCGAATGGGGTGTGGTTCGACCCAGTCTGCAACATTTGCTCTAAAATGCATCAAATCGCATCAAAACAAGTCGAAAACATCATGAAACATCATGAAACACAACAGTCACGTATGAATAACATATCCCCATAAAACCCTACTAATTTTACTCCGAAATCAATCTGTTGTAACACTTAACCAAAATGGCAAAATTGTGGAAACGTCACTTCATGCATGAAAAGTTTACCCAATTTGGAAACTTTTCGAAATCCTTTCATAATCTTCTCAAAATGCTCAGTTTGTCATGTTCCTGAAACCCCCAATTGTTTTATTAACAATAACAACATGTATTCAAACCCTAGATTTAATAAAATCCCCAAAATAGACCTAATAACATCATCTATCCAATTGTAACCTAAAACAATCATAAACTAGCACCAATAGCAGCGCTAGATCATGTTTCTATCATTTTTACAGCAGTAAATCCTTAAATAATACATAATATCACATAAAACACAACTTAACACATGTTTATTAATATGAAAACTCATGTTTAATGATAGGGTTTTCATTAGAAAGATATTTGAAAGGTTTTTAATCATAAAAACAGCCTTAGAACAGATCTGGACATTTGGGGTTAAATGAAAATGAATCAAATGCTTTAAAAAGGGTTTTAGATCAAGAACACACCTTAGATATTTGATTAGATGATGTTTGTAGGTTAGATTCTGAAAAAAAAAGAGCAAAAACTCCTTCCCTAGTGATTAAAGTCGAGAGAGAGTGTTTAGAGGTGACTAGGGTTTGTGAAACGATGAAAAATGACAAAGTGTGGTATTTATACCCAAGGTCGAATTACCTTTCCAACTGATTCATAAGCCTGGTTCGACCCCCTTAAGGTCGAACCAGTTCCCAGTTTTCCAGATTTTTCAGTTTTGTTGTTCAAATGCGTTTTTGCACATCCGAACACATGAACATGCAATCCTAACATATGTTAAGCATATAGAATCATGTATAATTATGTTTATACCTTTGAAACACATATTTGCACATTGTATCACATGTAGGTATCAATCCACGTATAACACTTAATTCAACTTATGTAATTTCACCAACAACGGGACTTAAGACTAGTGTATACTCCAAAACGACTCCCAATGATTCTCCAGATCATTGAACCCTGGGCAATCCTACCTGACCCGACTCAACTAACCCAGTTAAGTTCATTTGTAAATGTTTTTTTTTTTTTGCTAAGGTAGACTTATGTTTTACCAAAATGTTTAAGCATATCATGCCGGGTGTCACATCATCCCCACGTTGAAAGAATTTTCGTCCCGAAAAATGCACGAAGCCAAAAAGAAAAGAGACGAAAAGAAGGAAACGAAAAGAAAATTTACCGGTCGTTTCATCATCCCCACGTTGAAAGGAATCTCGCCCTGAGATTCATTCAGCTTTAGCGGTAACATGCCTAGATTCAAACACGCGCCTCGGAAAAAGATGAGGATACTTAGATTTCATCTGATCCTCCCGTTCCCACGTGAACTCCGGTCCATGATTCTAGTTCCAACGAACCTTAACAATGCGGATTTTACTCCGGCGAAGGCTACGAATCTTATAGTCAAGAATCTCAACAGGTTCCTCCACAATGCGAAGACGATCATCAACCTTGATCTCTTCCAGTGGTACAATAAGAGATTCGTCAGCCAAACACTTCTTCAAATTAGACACATGGAAGACGTTGTGAACATTACCGAGCGCCGCCGGTAAGTCAAGTCTGTATGCCACCGGTCCAATTCGTTCCAGGATTGCGAACGGTCCGACATAACGGGGGTTAAGCTTGCCACTCTTTCCAAAGCGTATGACGCCCTTCCATGGTGAAACTTTCAGAAGTACCCTGTTCCCAACCTGGAACTCCAAAGGTTTGCGACGGCGATCGGCATAACTCTTCTGACGATCCCGTGCGGCTGCCAAATGGTTACGAATTTGTACGATTTTCTCCGAAGTTTCGTACACCAGTTCCAGACCAGTGAGCTGACTCTCGCCCACCTCGGACCAACAAAGAGGAGATCGTCATTTTCGTCCGTAAAGAGCCTCGAACGGAGCTACCTTGATACTAGAATGATAGCTAGGGCTACAAACGAACCGAACGAACACGAACCTAATGAACACAAACAAGTGTTCACGAACATAAATGAACACAAAGAATTTGTTCATGAACGAAAAAATACAAACGGACATATATTAATTTTTGATTAAGATTGAATTCACATATTAAAAAATTGAGTAGAACACCCAAAATATAACTTAATATACAAACATAGTTAGTACTTAACATAATATTAGTAAACATAATAAGGTAGTGTCTCGAAAAAACTAAGCTCTCATTCTAAACTTGAAGTTTTCATTTACTTAAACTTAAAGTCTCATATACTTACCACACATACATTATTTATTTATTTTGGTAAAATAAATAAACATTAAAGAATATGAAATAAAATATAAAAATTAAAAACTCTATTAAACTATCGAACACAAACGAACACGTTACCGAACTTTCACGAACATAAACAAATGAACGCAACCTCTGTTCATGTTCGTTCGTTTAAATAAACGAACGAAATTTTTTGTTCGTGTCCATTCATTTATTAAACGAACGAACACAAACGAACTTCCCGCCGAACGGTTCATGAACTGTTCGCTGAAAGTTCAGTTCGTTTGCAGCCCTAATGATAGCTGTTGTTGTAAGAGAACTCCACAAACGGTAATTGACTCTCCTAACTTTTGCCAAAATCAATAACACATGCCCGAAGCATGTCCTCCAAGGTTTGAATCGTCCGCTCATTCTGACCGTCAGTTTGCGGATGATAAGCCGTACTCATATCCAACCGAGTACTCATAGCTTTGTGCAGAGCCTTCCAGAAACGCGAAGCAAAATGAGAATCACGATCAGAGATAATAGAAACAGGCACCCCGTGCCGAGAGACTACATCCTTAAGGTAAATTCGAGCTAACCGCTCAAGTCCGTCAGTTTCCTTAATAGGTTGGAAATGTGCCGATTTTGTCAACCTGTCCACAATCACCCAAATCATATCGCAACCACTTGATGACCTCGGTAGTTTGGTGACAAAATCCATCGTGATCCGTTCCCACTTCCATTCTGGAATCTCAGGTGGTTGCAGGAGACCAGACGGCTTCTGGTACTCCACCTTGACTTTAGCACAAGTCAGGCATTTGCTCACGTAGGAGGCTATATCAGCCTTCATGTTTGGCCACCAATAGAGTATTTTTAAATACTGATAAATCTTGTCGGAGCCAGGGTGAACAGAATACCGGGACTTATGAGCTTCATCCAAGACAAGCTCCCGCAATCCACCAAACGAAGGAATCCAAACGCGTTCTGCGAAATAATGTAGGCCATCCAAGACAAGCTCAAGATGCTTATCAGCACTATGCATAGTTTCAGCTTTAAGGTTTTCCTCCTTCAAAGATTCCAGCTGTGCAGAACGAATTAGGTCACGTAAAAAGGAATGGATTGTGAGCTGTAGAGCTCGAACGCGACGAGGTTTCGTAGTTTCCTTCCTGCTCAAGGCGTGTGCCACAACATTTGCCTTTCCAGGGTGATACTTAATACCACAGTCATAATCGTTCAGGAGCTCAACCCAGCGACGCTGCCGCATGTTTAGCTCCTTTTGGTCGAAAATATGCTGAAGACTCTTGTGATTGGTGTAAATGGTGCATTTGGTACCGTACAAGTAATGTCTCCAGATTTTCAACGCAAAAACCACCGCGCCCAATTCCAAGTCATGGGTTGTATAGTTCTTCTCGTGAACCTTAAGTTGACGAGAAGCATAAGCAATAACCTTCTCGCGTTGCATCAACACGCAACTGAGACCACAAATAGAAGCATCACAGTATACAACAAAATCATCCGTACCCTCAGGTAAAGATAGGATGGGTGCAGAACAAAGTTTAAGCTTCAGCATCTGAAAATGCTGACTCCTGCGGTTCACCCCATTCAAACTTTCGGTCTTTCTGGGTAAGAGAGGTGAGGGGTTGAGCGATCTTTGAAAATCCCTCGATGAAACGACAATAGTAACCCGCAAGACCTAGGAATTGCCGCACCTTAGATGGCGTCTTTGGTGCTTCCCAGTCTTTAATAGCTTCGATCTTAGCCGGATCGACATGGATTCCCAGTTCATTAACCACATGCCCTAGGAATTGAACCTCACGCAACCAAAAGTCACACTTCGAGAACTTAGCATACAACTACTCTCGTCTTAAGAGTTCCAAGACTAACCGCAAGTGTTCCTCATGGTCCATCTTGCTCTTGGAATAGACCAGAATGCCGTCAATAAACACGATGACGAATTTATCAAGATAAGGTTTACAAACGCGGTTCATTAAATCCATGAACACCGCCGGTGCATTAGTGAGACCAAAAGGCATGACCAAGAACTCAAAATGGCCATAACAAGTACAAAAAGCAGTCTTCGGAACGTCGGCTTCCTGAACGCGCAACTGGTGATAACCGGATCTCAAATCATTCTTCGAGTAGTAACTAGAACCCTGGAGCTGGTCAAAGAGATCATCAATATGATGGAGAGGGTAACGGTTCTTATGGTCACTTTGTTCAGCTCGCGATAATCGACACACATGCGGAGACTTCCATCCTTCTTCTTCACAAACAAGATAGGAGCTCCCCATGGGGAAGAACACGGTCAAATGAAACCCTTTTCCAAGAGTTCCTGTAACTGGTTAGACAACTCTTACATCTCGGGAGGTGCAAGACGGTATGGGGATCGGGCAATAGGAGCTGCACCAGGTGTAAGGTCGATACCAAACTCAACCTGACGATGAGGAGGAAGACCAGGCAAGTCATTGGGAAACACATCAGGGAAGTCACATACCACGGGGATATCCTCGATCTTCTTCTCATCGTCAGACAAAACAGAAACAAGTGCCAGAACGGCCGAATAAACCTTCCGAAGATACTTAAGGGCTTTCATACTAGAAATGATACTCAGCGGAGCACCGCTCTTCTCGCTATGAACAGAAAGAGTCTCTCCATCAGAGAGAGGGATCCGAATGACCTTATCAAAACAAACGATATCCGCACGATACAACGATAACCAATCCATGCCCACAACGACATCGAAACTACCCAAAGATACTGGCATAAGGTCAATAGGGAAAGACTAACCCGACAGTTCCAAGCGACATTCTCGAAGAATATGTGTCGCTTCAATTTTCTTACCATCTGCCAATTCTATCAAGTACTTAGCCTCTAAATGTGTGGGTACTATACTAGCAATCGACTAATCTCCAGAGATATGAAACTCTTATTGGCACCAGAATCAAACAGAACAGAAACATAGCGATCATTAAGAAGAAACGTAGCGGTAACTATGTCAGGATCCTGCTTGGCTTCTGCAGAGCCAATGACGAAAGCACGCGCATTCCTGCCGCCGCCCTCGTTGTTCCCGTTACCGTTCCCGCCCTTCACATTCTCGCCCTGTTTCAACTTGGGACAATCACGCTTGAAATGCCCCGAATCACCACAGTTATAGCACCTCTACTTTCCTGGAGTCCCTTGAGCAGCAGGAGCAGGAACAGCAGTACGAGCCTGAGATGGCTGAAGTGTCGCCCTACAATCCTTAGCAAGATGCACCAACTGTTGACACCAATGACAACGATCCCAGTCACAATTCCCAGAATGATGAAATCCACACTTGTTGCACTTAGGGTGTTTCCCAACACACCCACTCGACCTCCACCCCGAAGATGACCCATATGCATCAAACTTCTTCACCTGTTGAGACGGTGCTGGTACAGAACTCTTCCCCACACTATCCCACTTCCTCTTGTTACAATCAGAACCCTTCACAGTAGTACCACTAGGAGGCAAAACACCCTCTGCCACCTTCAAGTTAGTCATCCTATGAGCCAAATGGACGACTTCAGCAAGCGTTGGAAGATTCCCAGCAGCCACTAGCCCTGCTATCTCCAGCACCAACCCAGAAATGTAATGCTCGATCCTCCTATACTCAGATGTGTGCAAATCAGGACACAACACCGCCAACTCATTACGCCTCACACTGTACTCCTCTACCTCTGACCCAACCATCTTGTAGTTCCAGACCTCATGTTCCAACTTCTGAACCTCCTCCCCAGGACAATACTCGCTCTTCATACGATGCACAAAATCCGCCCAAGGCATAGCATGAGCCTCCCCCAAACCCAATGTCTGAGCATTAGAGTTCCACCAAGTTAGTGCGGGACCCTCAAACGTCGCAGTAGCATACTTAACCCGGTCCCCAGCGGGACAGTTACACATCAGAAACACAGACTCAACTTTCTCCAACCATCGGAGCAGTCCCACTGCTCCCTTAGTTCCAGCAAAGTTATGGGGCTGACAATCCCGAAACATCTTGTAAGTGCACTGGGGTGGAGGTGGATTGACAGCAGCACCTGAGACAAGACACACAGATAACCCATAAAAGAAAAGACGTAACACCCAAGAATGAGGCGGAGTTGATAGAAATAAACTTACCACCCAGAATGTTATGCGCAGCCTGGAATGCAGCCAAGGCCACATTCACTTGCTGCTGCAGCAAGTTGTTCAGTTCCTCTTGTGTCATGTTAATGTTACCACGACCGCCGCCACCTCCACGGCCACCAGCACGACCACCTCGACGTCCACCACGAGCGCCAGACATACTTTGACAAATAAAAGCGAGAGCGATTCAGATTCACCGCTAGTGTCAACCACTAGGGTTCATAAGAGTTAAACCTAGGTCCAACCCAGGACTATCCATTGAAACCAAAGTCCATTTGGATTGTCATGCATTTCAGTTTATGATTTCGTATGCACCCGAAATGATAAACTACTCTACATGATCCTCCAAGTATACTCCTAATTCGAACTCAAGTCACTGAATACTATCACCTAGTAACATGCTACTAGAAGCATATGTACAAGAGAACATGTGTAAGCGAGTGCGTCTATTGGAGCATAGAAGGAAGATGTCCGAATCCTGGACAGATCTCAAGAGTACGCGAGACCAATCCAATATACAATACTGCTGTGCAAGGTTCGACTAGTCAGTCCCTTCGTCTCCAAATCCCGAAGAGGAAAATAAGAGTAGGTAAAACCCAAGTGAGAGTAGATGATGTAACACAGAAGTACGATGATGATATAAAGACACCCTGACAAAGTTAGTTCATATCCCACTAAAACGACTCATAGTATGTGACCGTCTAGTGTGTGTGACTCGGCTATAGACTAGACTCTACATGCAGTCCTAGTTCACTATAACCATTGGCTCTGATACCAATCTGTCACACCCTCAATTTCCACATGCGGGGTTTTACCGGGAAGCGCGTGACAAACCAGGATCTAAGTCAACGGTCACTATAAACGACAACTATATGAAAGATACGTAGATTCAACCATACGCTTTAATATCTCAAAACTGTAGCGGAAGCAAATTCAATTACAACTCGTGTAACAAAAGTAGTTTCAAATGATTATTCAAAAACATGAACTAAGCCCCAGACGCCATGCAGACCCGTGCGCCAAGTCTGTGTGTTTCTACCTTAGCGACCTGAGAAAAACATGCCAAAAGGTGTCAACATATAATGCTGGTGAGTTCACAGGTTTTTATTAAATGTTACCAAGTATTACCAAATGTTACCAAGTTCAAAACCTGTCAATACTATGTCAATGCGAAAACCAAGGTACGCTAGCTAGGCGTATGTTTTGCTACTACTACGATTGGAAAACCATTACTGGACGCGTTTAGCAAGTTTAGCATGTGTTTAAGCCTCCCGAATAGTGTTTAGCAAGTTTAGCATAGTTCAAGACAATATGCACCCATCCGACCTCTAGTCGACGAGTGGGGCAGGTCACGCCCAATAGATCTATCCAAAATTCCCCTGTTGTGCAACCCGCACATTCATGGTTTCCCCCGGGACTTCCAAAGATCGTATAGCAACTCAAAAGTAACCCATAGTATGACATATGTTCACAAATATAAGTTTAGCGCATGTTTTCTCCCCAAAAGCAAAACCAGTAAAAGTGGGGTTGTGAAACTCACCTTAGGTTGTGTTCTTCAACTAAAGAACAAAAACTAAGTCCTCGATTATCCCAACTACCAGAGATCTATCATAAAAGTTCACATAAGTGTTTTGAGTAATAACCATAAGGTTATCTAGTCCCCGATTGTCCAGATCGTGACCAAGTATGTTTGAAAACGTGTTTTACTATTCAACCGACACACTAGACTGACCCGACATCCCGTTAGTGACCCATTACATAAACTAATCAAGTACACATAGATTACACATAAGGTTCAAGCATAAAACACTTAGTTTGCATCAAAAATCGCACATACTTAGCTGTAAGGTCGAATCAGTGTTTTTGGAGGCTCATTCGACCCCAAGAAACCTTGGTTCCACCTCCACAAGGTTCCTTCGACCAACATACAAGTTTATTCAACCTAACATATGTTCCTTCGACCTTAACACATGTTCCTTCGTCCTTAGCATGTGTTAATTCGACCTAAATCATGCTCGTTCGACTAAAACAAGTCTGGTTCGACGTGAAGTAGTCTGGTTTGACCCCCAGACCCTCTCTTTCGACCCCACGACTAGTCGAATGGGGTCTGGTTCGACCCAGTCTGCAACATTTGTTCTAAAACGCATCAAAACGCATCAAAACAAGTCGAAAACATCACGAAACATCATGAAACACAACAGTCAAGTATGAATAACATATCCCCACAAAACCCTACTAATTTTACTCCAAAATCAATCCGTTTTAACACTTACCCATAATGGCAAAAATATGGAAACGTCACATCATGCATGAAAACTTTACCCAATTTGGAAACTTTTCGAAATCCTTTCATAATCTTCTCAAAATGCTCAGTTTGTCATGTTCATGAAAACCCCCAATTGTTTTATTAACAATAACAACATGTATTCAAACCCTAAATTTAACAAAATCCCGAAAATAGACCTAATAACATCATCTATCCAATTGTAACCTAAAACAATCATAAACCAGCACCAATAGCAGCCCTAGATCATGTTTCTATCATTTGTATAGTAGTAAATCATTAAATAATACATAATATCACATAAAACACAACTTAACACATGTTTATTGATATGAAAACTCATGTTTAATGATAGGGTTTTGTTTAGAAAGATATTTGAAAGGTTTTTAATGATAAAAATAGCCTTAGAACAGATCTGGACATTTGGGGTTAAATGAAAACGAATTAAAATGCTTTAAAAAGGGTTTTAGATCAAGAACACACCTTAGATCTTTGATTAGATGATGTTTTTAGGTTAGATTATGAAAAACAAGAGCAAAAACTCCTTCCCCAGTGAATAACGTCGAGAGAGAGTGTTTAGAGGCGACTAGGGTTTGTGAAATGATGAAAAAAGACAAAGTGTGGTATTTATACCCAAGCTTCATTCGACCTCATGCATAGGTCGAATGGGAGTTCCCAAGGTCGAGTGACCTTTCCAAATGACTCATAAGCCTGGTTCGACGCCCCTTAAGGTTGAACTAGTTCCCAGTTTTCCTGATTTTTTAGTTTTGTTGTTTAACGTGTTTTAGCACATCTTAGCACATGAACATGCAATCCTAACATATGTTAAGCATATAGAATTATGTATAATCATGTTTATACCTTTGAAACACGTGTTTTCACATTGTATCACATGTATGTATCAATCCACGTATAACACTTAATTCAACTTATGTAATTTCACCAACAACGGGACTCAAGACTAGTTTATACTCCAAAACGACTCCCAATGATCCTCCAGATCATTGAACCCTGGGCAATCCTAACCTGACCTGACTCAACTGACCCAGTTAAGTTCGTTTGTAAATGTTTTTCTCTAAGGTAGACTTATGTTTTACCAAAATGTTTAAGCTGAACATGCGGGTGTCACACTTACATACATCTTTAATGAACTAACTAGACAAGTTTTTCTAACGACGTGAACATTAAAATAATCTCCTGTCAAGTAACTGAGCGTCTATCACAAATATGCACCAACAAACTCCCCCTTGACAGATGCTCTTTAAGATTATTTTCAAATCTCAAAATATCTTCAATGTCTTCCACTTGAAGTCTTTAATCTTCAACAATTTGATCTTGAGATAGTCTACCAAAGTAATTTAAAAGAACTTGGCAGATCAACTATCTTTTTCAACTTGTGATCTTGAATCTTTAACAACTCTCTTGTGTTAGCATCTCTTGAGAATTAAGTTAACTCTCCCTCGGAATAAACTTGGATTGTAAAAACTTCATAAGTGCTGAAGATTTTAGTTTTTTAAGTTTTTAGTTAGTTTTTCTTCATTTTTATTTGCTTCTGCGTGGTTTCGCGTAAAAAAAAAAACTAGTGACACTACAACTAATTGGAAATGATAGTACATTATCTTTTGATTTTGTTACACTTAATAAAATTGAGCAGAAAAAGTAAAGCTAAGTATGACTACATCTACATTATATGATGTACTGGTAGACAATTGACACATGAATCCGGTCTGTTAAACGAATAATCTAAATGACTGTTGATTCTCTGGGATACATGACATCGCCATATGATTTCATAATCTTAGATCTTGCGTTCATAGCTTGCCAAAATATGAGGTTTCGTGTGTTTAAATTAAATTTATCCAGGGATGATCTGACTATTCTTCTGCTGCATCCACATACATGCTGACCTAGACATAGTCAGAACGTCATAAAAGTGCAAGTGATATATGCCAAAACCTTCAAAAGCTAACGATAAAATATCCAAAAATGCCTAAGGCTGAATATTCGTACCGACTAAAATGGTATTTGTCTTAATCTGGTTGAGTACACGTTGGTCTATTTGTTGCATCTTGAAATATGCAGACCTGTTCACCGGCGTGTCTCTAACCTTGTAAGCATACGGATAATGGCAATTTACTCACCTGTTACGAAGAAACTTCGTGCAAGACTTAATCGCGTGGGTATGTCAGGTCGTGGGTAACATAGATGAGTCAGTATAATACACTTAAAAGAATAAATGGATTTGGAAACATTAAGTGTTATATTGTTAAAGTGGATAAACAATACTAGTAATCATCTTGGAATGCAGTCTTAGACACTAAGAAGTTTGTTAAAGAACATTAACTTAGTGTGACACTTCAATTTAGCTGATATGATATTTTTAACCAGATTTCGCTAATAAAAAATTAAGTGCTTTCATGTTTGTAAATAGTTTTCCTTAGTTGTCTTTTAATTCAGTCACATTAGGTAACTGTTCAAATGGAATCGCTCAAACATTAGTTATTTGAATTGTTTGGCCGGATAAAACATTTAATCTGAATTGACCATGATTTGGTTGTGAATTGACTATATATGTTTTGTTTTTGTACATTGAGAAGTTGAATGGGGTTATCAAGGAGCTCGCAAGGAAAAGAAAATGAAAAGAAATATTCAATGGAGATATGATAATGAATATTGAATCTATGTTAACAACTCTGGTTCGAAAATAGCTATAAAAGCTTATAGTTTAAATTTGGATTTTATTATGATTTTGTATTTTCATAAAGGTTACATTTTTAAGTTTTTAGAATATAAATGTATAAATGGAGAGGGGAGGTAACTTAGTTTCAACACCTAATTATTTCAACAAATTAGAAATCCAAATAAGTTCACAAGTGGTTGAGCACATAGCTCTATATTCAGCTTCAGCTGAAGATCGAGCCCCTGTGATCTGTTTCTTGCTTTTCCAAGAAACAAGACATTCTCCAATAAATACACAGAAGCCTGTAACCGACTTCCGAGTTGTAAGGCACTTGGCCCAATCAGTATCTGAATATGCTGACAAGGTCATGTCTTTCCCTTTCTTGAATATAAGGCCTTTTCCAGGAGACAGCTTTAAGTATCTAAGCAATCTCAAAGCTATTTGCAATACAGTTTCAGTTGGTTTATGCGTAAACCGACTTAAAAACTGTACTGCATAACTTATGTCTGGATGGGTCAAAGACAAAAAAATCAACTTTCCTATGAGTTTCTGAACTTGTTATATCATCTAAATACTTCTCATTTTTACCACTTTTAACAGACATAATATAATTCTATTCAATAGGAATACTAATAGGTTTGCACCCGAGTAACCAAACTCACTTAGGAGATCAAGACAATATTTCCTCTGGTTTAGACATATTCAAGTTTCAGAATACAACACCTCAATAACAAGGAAATACTTTAACTTTCTAAGTCCTTAATTTGAAAACTTTCTTTCAACAATGTATTAACATTATTGATTTCAAGTTCACTATTTCCTGTAATGACTATATCATCCACATACACAAGCAAAACCACAAAGATATCTTTACTAGACTTAACAAACATAGAATAATCACATATACTTTGAAGAAATCCTGTGTTATTTAACACATCACAAGTTTTTCATTCCATTTTCTTGGTGCCTGTTTTAATCCATATAAAGACTTAACAAGCTTACACACTTTAGACTTATTTCCAGAAGCATACCCTTCTAGAAGTTGCATATAAACATCTTAACTAATAGACCCATACAAGAAAGCATTGTTAATGTCAAGTTGAAAAAGTGTCCAAAAAACAACGGACTAATAACACACCTAACAGTAACCATTTTAACAACACAGAGAAAAGGTTTCTCCAAAATCTAAACCTTCTCTATGATTGTAGCCTTTGGCTACTAACCTAGCTTTGTATCTCTCAACCTTTCCATTTGATCTACATTTGATTTTATAGACCCACTTACACCCAATAGTCTTTCTACTAGGAGGTAGATCAGTAACAACCCAAGTGTTGTTTCTGTATAAGGCTTCCATCTCACTATTCATAGCCTCTATCCATTTAGGATCTTTTAAGGCTTAATCATAAGATGTGGGTTCAACGGTTTTATTAACATTAGATAAATACCACTTATTTTCAAAAGATAAGTTTGAATAATTGACAACTTTCTCAACACCATACTTAACTTTGCCTTCAATGATATAATCATTAAACTTTTTAGGCAAAACAGACTCTCTAGTAGACTGTCTAATAGAACTAGTCCTATTTCCCTCATGAGTGTTAGACTCATCATTTGATCCTCTAAACCTGAGAGGTTAGTCCCTCTTTCTACTGTACTACCAGGTTGCCGAATATGTCCATGATCTGCCTCACAGGAAGCCCTGGGAGAGTCATCTAACTGCTCCTCAGGTGAGTGATCATGAGCACTATCAGTCAGTTCCCCCTTCATCATCAGGAAAACTTGTTACACCTTGCCTACTATTGTCACTTAAAGAAATTCCAGTTTCAAAACAATAAAAAAAGATTAAATGATTTAAATTTTCAAAAACATTTCTTTGTATTCAGTTTTAAAACGATATATGTTTTCATAGAACTTAACATCCCTTGAAAACTCAATCTTTTTTGTTTCTAAACACAAAAGTTTATAACCTTTTTTTTAGAAATGAATACCCAATTAAAACACTTTTACCAGCCCTGCTACACAACTTATCAGGACCATCTAAGACAGTTGTAAAACACATACACCCAAAATTTCTTAAGTGACTTAATGTGGGGGGAACCTATGGACTAACTCATATGGACTCTTACCAGCTAACACCGACGAAGGAATCCTGTTAATAAGATAAGCAGTAGTGAGAACACAATCATACCAATACCTAAGAGGAACACCACTTTGAAATAGTGAAGCCCTAGAAGTGTTTAAGAGATGTATATGCTTCCTTCCCGCAACACCATTTTGTTGTGGAGTATAAGCACATGATGTCTGATGTAAAATACCTTTTTTATTACAAAAGTCATTCATTTGCTTATTTACAAACTTAGTCCCATTATCACTCCTAAAGACCATAACACATTTTGAAAACTGAGTTTTAATCATTTCACAAAAGATTACCAGATTATCAAAAACTTCCCCCTTGTTTTTTAAAAAGTTGACCCACACAGACCTAGAATAATCATCAACAACAGTTAAAAAATATTTGTATCCTTCCCTACTAGTGATCTTATAAGGACCCCATACATCAAGATGTATAAGTTCTCCTACAACCTTAGACTTGTGATCACTGAGAGGGAAAGGAACCCTAACATATTTAGCCTTATGACATGTTTCACAAGGTTGTGAATCAGAATTTCCAATGTTTAGACTATCTCTTAACACTGCTAAGACTTGGCTAGAAGGATGACTAGCCTACTATGCCAAAGACTGTGTTCACTCACACTACTAAAACAAACATTGCTAAAACTCACATCATTACCAACAAAGTACAAACCATCCTGCTGTCTACCAGTCACCAGGACTTTCTTGATTTGGAATCCTGAACAAAGTATTCATGTTCATTGAACCAAACATCTAACTTATTGTCTTTAGCAAGTTTATGTATAGACACCAAGTTGACACAATAATTAGGAATTAAAAACACATCAGTCAATATCACACCATTAGCCAAATTGATATCTCCTATTTTAGTCACTTTAGCATTAGTTCCATTAGGATGTTTAACTTCCATGTTATATTTAGAAACATCAACACAGTTAATCATATGTTTATCATTACCAACGATATGTTGATTAGCACCAGAATCCATAATCCATCCATAAAACAATGCATACTTAACAAGATTAGAACATCCAGCAAAATTTTTAAACATAGAAGCAAGTTTAGACAAAACAGACATGCTAGAGAACCCATTAACAACAATTGACTCACCTCCTACATTGGAACTCTGAGGATTTCCTCCTGATTTCTCACTTATCAGGTTCATCAACATAGAAATCTGCTCAGAAGTAAAAGGTGAACCAGAAGAAACATTTGCACACACATTGTTATTAGACACACTAGTTTTACCATTGTTAACACTATTGTTACCATTGTTTTTATTAAGCTGATTTGGAATTCTCTTTTTAATATCTTGAGGGTAACCAACAATTTTAAAGCATCTATCAACAATGTGTCCAATCATATTACAATGTGTGCACTTCAAATTAGGATTTGGTCCCATACTGAACCTTCTCCTATTATCAACAATCCGATTAGACTTAGCAACAAATGAAACATTTGAACCCTTTGACCACTACTCACACCTCTATGAGATTCCTCTGTAGAGACAACAAAAGTTGTTTTTGATTGAGGGTAGTGGGTCACTGGTCAACAAGGTAGTCCTAACTGGTTGATATACATCATCAAGCCCCATTAGAAATTGCATAAGTTTGATTAAACTATTAAAATCATTAAACTCTTTTGAGGCTTGACAAGTATACATAGGCAGTTGGACTATAGAATCAAACTGTTTCCACATAGTGTTCAACTTAAGATAATATTTAGCAATAGAACTACCACTTTGTGTTAAACTATTTATTTTCTGATGCAGATTAGACATAGCACAACATCAACTCTATCATAAGTTTCTCTAAGATCAAGTCAAACATCTTTAGCATACTTAGAAAAAAAAAACCCGCCCTAAGTATAATTCTTCACAAACATAATTAATCAACCAAGATAGAACAACAGAATTATACCTATCCCACTGGCTAGCAAGAACATCATCATCAACAGACTTAACACAAGTACCATCTATAAAACCCATCTTATTATTAGCTTGTAAAACAAGTTTCGTAGAATTAGACCACACAACATAGTTTTTAGTACCTTTCGGTTTAATACCAATTATAGACAAATTAGAAGTATCATTAGGATGCAGAAACAAATGATCACTAATATCCAACTTAGAAACAAGAGTACCAACTAAAGCATCACTATCAGGGTTAGAACTACCTCCCTCCCTGGATTTGTAACAGCAGCATCACCCATAGTAACAACAAATAGAAAACATACAAAGATACAACCAAGAAGACAACAGTTAGCAAAGAGCTAACTCAATCAGACAAACACAAACAATAAGCCCTAAGAGCACGAAGTTGTGTCAGTGTTCAGATAGTGGGTTCATCACTCAAGGGTGCCCACCCAGATCTTAACACATGAGTCCCTTATTAACTAAGTATATGCATATAGAATACACAACCAAAACAATAAAGACCAGACAAACAAGACAAGCAAGACAAGACAACAGAGAACCATACAACAAATCTTAACCAATAACGGTCCACCCGAACCCGATCATGACACCTAGACACAAAAAGACTTAAACAGAAAATATGGAAAGATCTCACCAGGAGAGGGTCCCAAGTTAGGGTTCTCCAAAACTCATAATTTGTACCTTCAATTAGGGTACAGTATTGTGAGTGCAATTGAAGCAATTTAAATCCACTCCAATTCACCAGCCATAATGAACATCTCTCAATCCAATAAGCAACTCAACCACAATCCAGAGTTTTGCCAACAATGGTTGACCACTACTCCAGATCTATAAGAAATACTAACAACTAATAATAGACAAGATCTATATAGAACAGATCTATTACTAATAACACAAAGGTCAAGATCTATTATGAAGATCAAAACCTTTATCATACACAAATATCATATCCGAAAACAATAAACTCAAATCTACAAGACAAAACAAGATCCAGACCAAAGAACAAACAACGGAAGACTCAAGACCTCAGAATCAAGAGCCTAAAGGCTCTGATGCCATGTAGAAATTTTGGGTTTCAACTCACAAACAACAACACTAAGCCAACATAAACTCACAACAATAACAAAGAATGTATGTGACAAAAAGGTGACAAAATCTTATTTAACCCAAACCTGAAAAGTACCCAACCAATACCCAAAGATCTCAGCAAAACACTGAGATCAAACAAGATAATACAAAGTCTGTCACAGATCTAGTGATTGTTTAGATCAGCAGATCATGACTACAAATAAAATAAAGTACAGACTTACAAATAACAAATACAGAAGAAACCCTAGATGACTGATACAAAGAGAAAACAAAAAATAAAGACTGAATAATGTTAAAGAGAGAAAGAAATTGAGTATTAAATACTCAGTTCTCGAACATTCCACCAAGATGGCCATCCAACAACCACAATCAACTTGATCCAACGGTTGATATTCAACTCGAACAAACCTACCAACAACTAAAACAACTAGTGGGCCAGCTGAGGCCATGGGCCAAGCCAAAGAAAACCAATAGACATAAGTCCAATTATGGCTTAGCCCACCAGAATAAATAAAACACAAAAGGGCTATATTATAAGTAATTGAATTAATTAGAAATAGAAAAGACTGAATTACAAGTTTTGTCCTTTAAGTTTATGCCATTTTTCAACACATGTCCTTTAACTTTAAAGTTGGTTGGTTTTGTCCTTTAACTTTAAAGTTGATTGGTTTTGTCCTTTAGATTCCAAAATCTTGCACGTTACGTCCTTTGACACTAACCCAGTTAGATTTTAACATTAATACAAGGGTAAAATCGTCTTTCTATTCATTTTGGGACTAGTTGTGTAACTACCTAAATGTTTTGGACAAAAATGATAACATGTTTATAAAATGTTTCTTAAAAAAAGTTTATATTTAAAAAACGTTTACACATCTGCAACTGCAACATGTTTATAAAATATTTCACCTCTCTTTCTCTTTCATGCTTATCAGCATCACCACCCACACCATCTGCAACTGCAACAACGAATCTGGAAGTATCGCCACCATCATCATCAACAACTATAACCACCATCATCCCCTTCTTATTGCCCTAAACTCTTTGCTTCTATCCACCACTCAGATTTACACCTCTTTCGCCTATAACCGTCTGATCCCCAAATGGAAACATCTCAATATCCTTCACAAGTGAGCATTTCTTAACTACTTCTTCATACTTTTCTTCATCCATTACTGACCCGAACAAAATATTTTCTCGAACAGTCCCTGTTTGGATCCACGCTGTTTGTGAAACCATTGCCACCTTGCCATAAACTCCAATCTGAAAACAAAGAAACAAAATTACAATCGGACATCGGTAACAAGTTCGTTTTCTTAACAGAAATGATATGTAGCAGAGACTTACTGTGCCTTTAATGTTTGGAACCTTTCCGAGTATAGCAGATATAAGTGTCGATTTACCCGAACCAACCTCCCCACATATAGCCACCTTATTGCCCTAAACCTCCATCATCATCAACAGAGGGTATTCGGATCTATGACTTCGATTAACCCACCACCACCTCTTAATCTAACATACGAACACGACTACATGACTCATCATTAACAACTTAATAAACTTGTGACCTTGATTAGCCCACCTCTGCCGTGACAACACCTCTTCTCCGCCACAGGTGCGGTGGTCGGACCACCCACCTTCTTTCAAAATCTCTCTCTCTCTCTCTATCTCTCTCTCTCTCTCTCTCTCTCTCTCTCTCTCTCTCTTATCTTGATGTGTTTTGAGTGTGGTTTTGAGTGTAGATCTATTATTTGTTGATGGGAGTTGGTTAATCGAAGGGGTTTTATCAAGATGGTTAACCGTTGATGGTCGTCAGAGGAGACAAACAATGGTGAGTTTGCTGTGGAGAAGACGATGGTGGTTTCGTGGTTAACAGTGGCGGGTTTGCTATGGGGTTTGCTGTGGTGGCGGCGGAATGCTAAAAGAAGGACGGGTATGGAGGGTGTAGGGTTCTATTGTGGTGGTTGATGATGGTTATTCAGGTGGTGACAGGGGTACAGGTGGCGGTGGCAGGTGGTGAATGAATGAAGGTGATGGTGGTGTGGGGATGGAGGTAGGTGGTGGTGTTGATGAATGAATGAGAGAGAGATATATATAAAATTCGTTTTGTTTTAATTTTAAAGTGTTTTCTAAATAAAAGGGTAAAAAGACAATTTTACCCTCCACTTAACGAAAAAAATTAACTGAGTTAGCACTAAAGGACATAACGTGCAACATTTTAAAATCTAAAGGACAAAACCAATCAACTTTAAAGTTAAAGGACAGGCGTTAAAAAATGGTATAAACTTAAAAGACAAAACTTGTAATTCAGTCAAGAAAATGTAACATATCATTTTAACAAATGTGTCTCCGGCAATCTCTAGAAGAGTAGTGTGGAGATGAGAGAGCAAAGATAAACTATTTGCTGGCAAACAAAAAGGACCGGCGATATTGCAATCTTTGTAGCTCTAAGTATATTGTTAGAAAAGGATAAGTTTCCTAAATTGTATTTAATCCCTGTAAGTGGCAACCTTTCGCTTTTTAAGTTACATTTTGAGGTGTGTGTGGATGCATGATGCATTGTCCACTTTTTGTTGTAAGGATGTGAATCGACATGCATCATTTTAACCTTTGAGCATAGATGTAATGGCTCCAGATCATTATCTAGGAAAAGAACATGACCTACAAAACACTTTCATTTTTAATGGTCTATATATATTGTCCACTATATACTAAAATAGTTTACACAGAGAGCAAACAAGTTTATGCATTTCTGCTAGCTGATCTAAACCAAAGAAAATTGGTGGCCGGTATGTGTAAAAGGTAGATTAATTTATATAGTTATATATAGGTATAGGATCCGGTAAGAAAAATTGATTTGTGTAGGAGGTGTAGGAAATAATTATAACCCTTGGATCAAAATTAGAGATCAAGGATAATTAAGGAAATTTAACACAAAATTAAGTTATGGAAAGCCTAAAATTATGGGATTTAAATTGATTGTTTTTTTAGTAATCCATCTTTCATCAATTTTTTACTAATCCATCTTTTCATTGATTTTATAATACATCTTTTTATCGGTTTTTATAATCCATCATTTTTTTACTAATCAAGTAAAGATTTATAATCCATCTTTCATCGATTTTTAGTGTTTCGATTGTACCACAGTTTTGCCGTGTCCATTTCGATTATCACAGTGTTAAATGGTAGAAGTTATGAAGGACGATTCGGTAGGCAGTGTTTTATATTGTTACAACAGTGTTGTATATGTTAAAAGTGTTTTATAAAGTATATACATTCTTTGTAAAACACTCCCATTGTATGATCAGATTTTGTAGTTTAGTGTATTTTATATAATGGTGGTAACGTTTGTTGATTGCTTTTTGGAGTATTTTTTTTATATTGTAGTAGTTTAAATAGTTAAACATGTATTTTTGTTTATTAGTGTTATAATCCAGTTGAGAATCATGTCTGTCACCTTGTTTTACAATAACATGTTTTTAATGTTTTGAAGTCATGTTTCAATAGTGTTTTAACAAATGGTTTAATTGGTTAGAAATAATACAATAACATGTTTTTAATGTTTCGAAGTTATGTTTTAATAGTGTTTTAACAAATGGTTTGATTGGTTAGAAAAAAAATGTGATGTACTTTTTATTAATGTTTTTTAATAATGTTTTTAAAAGATTATTATATAACAACGATTGTTAATTAAAATGGTAGTTGTTTATTGTAGTTAAGTAGTGTCTTATAATATAAATGGTATTGACAACAGTGTTTTATATCGTTACAGCAGTGTTTTATATTGTAAATATATTCGGTAGTCACGGTAGGCACTATGGGTGAGGTTTGTTAATTGTGTTGAGATTATATGAAATCTGATTGAATATGTGTTATATAAAAACCAAGTTATATCTGGATAATGGGTAAGTGAAGAAGTACCAACCTGGTTGGTGCTCTAATCTTCTAGATGATACAAAGAGATCTTCCCAAACCGCCTGAAATGAGTGAAAATGCCTTTCCTGCAAAAGAGAACACCGTTAGGACTCGTCACAGGATTGGGGGTAATTCTGTGACCACCCTCTGGCGTGAGAATAAGTATTGTTTTTCTTGTGAAAGAGAATATAATGATAGTGATTGAGGTAGTGATGATCTCCCTATGTTTTACCTTCATCCTCCTTTTATAGCTTGTCCGTTTGTTGTTAGTCCATTCTTTTCGCCAAAGGAGATAATCATTGCCGGATTGTTTGTACGTAGATCTCGCTGCTATTTTATATTTCATTTGACTATCGTGTTGACCGTTTGACTTCATTTAATTGTTTGACTCCTTTAAATTAGTTGGGTCTTTCTTTAATGGGTTTTACCTTGAATGGGTTTACCTTTTTGAATCGCAAAGCCTATTCTACTAAATACAAACCCTTTGTTCCCCGGGCTTTGCGAATCACTGTGGACCACTTTCTGCACCCTCTCCTAAAGGCGAACTCCCTCAAAGGCAAGGGATCCAAAAGTGTTCGAAGGCAAAAGTTATATTGTTGTGATCAATGCTTTACTAGACATGCACCTGGTTTAATTATATAATAGCTTTAGTCCAATCCCTTGATTTTAGAAACCTTTCTAGTGGAATTTGGAAAGTTATGTCTACCTAAGCATGTTAGGTTCATATTCCTTTTAACATTGAACTCTTTTAACCAAGCTATTTTGCAAAACGTCATATCATATATAAAAATCCAATAAATTCCGATGACGCCTTCAAAAGATAGAACAATGTTTTTGTATATAAGTACATACTTAGTTGCATTAACACATACATAGTTGCATCTAAACAATCCAACCAAATATTCACATACACACTGTGTAAAATGATAGGGTGGAAAGACATTTACGACGTAATTTCCGCCATGGTTCCACTCTATGTGGGCTCTAGTATTAGGCTATGGCTCGGTGAAATGGTGGCACATGTTCAAGCCAGACCATTGTGATGCAATAAACAGGCTCAATTGCTACTTCATCATGCCTCTTTTCACATTTGATTTCACAAGCCGCATCGATCCCTACAAAATGAATCACCGGTTCATAGCTGCGGATGCAATCTCTAAAGCCATAATTCTTGTTACAATATCCTTATGGGCTAACTGTAGTAACAAAGGAAGCTATCAATGGTCAGTTACAAGCTTCTCTTTATCTAGCTTGAATAATACTCTTGTGGTAGGGGTTCCGCTTATACGAGCAATGTATGGTAGCTTTGGAGAAAATCTCATCATCCAGTCTTCGATTTTGCAGTCGTTGCTATGGAATATGATCTTGTTGTTCATGCTAGAGTTTGAACGCACAAAGAAACAGTTGGATTTGGATGTTGTTCCGAAAAATTCAGCTGTGGATATTGAGAGCACTGATAATGGTGATATAACTAGAAGGCCTTCTGTATTGGTTGTGATGAAAATAGTTGGGCTAAAGGTTGCTAAGAACCCCAACTCTTATGCATGTCTTTTGGGACTTATGTGGGCACTTGTTGCAAATAGGTATGCTTTCCTGGATGCAAATTACTTCACTGGTCACTAGAAAATATTGGATTTTGTATATAAAATCTTATTTTATTTTAAGAAAACATGAGTTTAATACTAGTTACACCACTGCTAAATTGCAAAATTGACATAGTTATTATTTTCAGATGGAATGTAAAACTGCCACGGATCTTAGAAGGATCAATACTGATCATGTCAAGAGCGGGTGCAGGGGTCGCCATGTTTTGCATCGGTGAGAAGTTTTGCCTCTTGCTTCTAATATAAAACAAAACATTCGCGTTTAATTGTTCTTTAGTTTAACGGAAAGCTGAGAAAAAAAAGTGGTGCATGCAGGATTATTCATGGCCTTACAAGAGAAGATAGTTCATTGCAGTGTTAAACTAACCATGTATGGGTTGCTGTTGAGGTTTATGGTAGCACCAGTGTTGTTGGCGGTTGGATCTTTTTCTGTGGGGTTGAGAGGTGATGTTCTTCGCGTTGCCATCATTCAGGTAAGATTACAAGTTTTGTGTTATTTATAAGAAAAAAACACTTGTGGTCCTATTCATAATATAACAAACTTAAAGACATAATGACCAAACGTTTTTTTGTTGTGTGTTTGAGGGGGGGTGACCCTACTCCCTAGTATCAAAACTAAGCTGGCCATGCAAATGCATACTATAGAACACAATGCCTTATCCAAATGTATGTTTACTATATATATGATTATTGGGGTTATTTGTAGCTTACATTAGTGCCTCAGAACCACTTATGAGCCAAATTAACAGAGTTTGTGCTAAAGTTGAAAACTTGCATATGAAAGATTGACCTTCGTACAAACTAAACATAAAGGTTGGAACCTGTAATTTTAATAAAACATAAATAATTTATCTCCAACTTCGAAAATCAGTTAGCACAATGCATAAAAATTAGTTGCTTTTCATTATCAAAGGGTTAAGAAATACAAAACTTATTAAACATTTCAACCATGAAACATATAAAACTTAGCTTGCATGGTGTAAAATGTAAAAATATGGAAGTTGGAAAATAAAAGCATTATGTGTAATCTTATAGAGTAGTTGATGTTACGGTGTTTACGGTTATATAAATTTAATATTTAATTTTGTCTAGCGTTATATAAATTTAATATTTAATTTTACTTCCTTTGTCCTATTTGTTGAAAAATAAACCTCTCAAACTCTCAAAGATCAAACATACAATCACAACACATGAACACCAGAAATAGCGACAAAACAGGTGACAAAATCTATTATTAAACCAACCCAAAAAGTACCCAAACCAACCCAGAATCTCAGCAAATTACTGAGACTTAAATAAGAGTACAATACAAAGATCTACTGCTGATTGATAAGATCAGCAGTTGATCTTGATGATCAAATAACAATAATACAGACTTACAAAAGACAAATGAAACAAACGAATGAATACAGACGTAAAGGATTCCAGAGAGAAACCCTAAAGACAACAAAGAAGAAAAAATGAGACGACTGAATAATCAGAGAGAGAAGCACAAGTCTTTTATACTCCAGCTGACACGATCCGTGTGATCACCAATCTCAACCATTGATCATAAAGTAAGATGATCTCAACCGTCCACAAGAAACACATCTCGTAAACATAACACGAGACTGGGCTAACAACAACCAGGAGCCCATGAGCTTATTATCACAAGGAACTGGGCCATGCCATCAAGCCCAACATCATAATAACACCTGCATAATAAGAATACCATAAAATGCCAACGGCCCAATATCAAATAGGCCCATAGGCTTGAATTACTAATAGATGAGTCTTATATTTTTAACACCCCCCCCCCCCCATAATTCAAGCCTTGAACATATCAAATAATCCCAATTTTTCACATAAAGCATGATGTTGTACAACACTAACTCCTTTAGTGAACAAGTCTGCTACTTGTTGATCAGAACTGATTTTCTCAGTTTTGACAACACCCTTAGCAATCTTTTCTCTTAAGAAATGTAAGTCAATCTCAAAATGCTTTACCCTATCATGAAATACAGGGTTTGCTGCTATGGACATAGCAGCTTTACTATCATTAAACAAACAAACTGGTAAATTGCAAGAAACACCTAATTCACCTAACAGATTTATAAGCCAAATGATCTCACAGGTTGCAGAACACATTGACCTGTATTCTGCCTCAGCTGTAGATCTGGCAATGGTGTTTTGTTTCTTGCTTTCCAAGAAATCAAACAATTACCAATATAAATACAAAAACCAGTTACAGATTTCCTTGTAGCCAAACATTTGGCCTAATCAGCATCTGCATACCCTTGCAAGTCAAAGTTGTCACTTTTCCTGAATAAAAGACCTTTTCCAGGAGACAACTTTAGGTATCTTAGTAGTCTAAGAGCTACTTTATGATGCCCTTGACATGGCTTATGCATGAACTGACTAAGGAATTGAACAACATAACTTATATCAGGTCTAGTTAAGGAAAGATAAATCAGTTTACCTATTAATTTCTGGTAACCTGTTATATTTTCCAACAAGACATCTGATTTGTTATTTTTATTTATGACTATATGATTTGGTTCAATAGGTGTATTAACAGGTTTACACCCGAGGTATCCAAAATCATTTAACAATTCTAAGCAATACTTTCTCTGTGATAGACAAATACCAGCATCAAAATACAAGACCTCAATGCCTAGAAAGTATTTAAGTTTTCCAAGATCTTTGATCTGAAAACTAATACTTAACATACTCTTAACATTGTTAATGTCCTTTTCACAGTTTCCTGTGATAACAATGTCATCAACATACACTAATAGAACAACAAAGACATCTTTCTCAGACTTAATAAACAATGAATAGTCACAAATACCTTGTTTGAAACCCATTTGTATCAAAACATCAGTTAACTTTTCATTCCACTTCCTAGGGGCCTGTTTAAGCCCATACAAAGACCTAATAAGTTTACAAACCTTTGTTTCACCTTCTGAATAATACCCTTCAGGTAAGCTCATGTAAACATCTTCAGTTAATGAGCCATACAGAAAGGCAATATTAATGTCCAGCTGAAACAAGGTCCAACTATTTTGGACAGCAAGGCTAATTATAGTTCTAACTGTAACCATCTTGACTACAGGTGAGAAGGTCTCTCCAAAATCAAGACCTTCTCTTTGGTTGTACCCTTTGGCTACAAGCCTAGCTTTAAACCTTTCTACTTCACCATTGGCTTTGTATTTGACTTTATATACCCATTTACAGCCAATGGCTTTTCTACCCTTAGGCAAATCACATAAGGTCCAGGTATTATTTCTATGGAGAGCCTCCATTTCATTATTCATAGCCTCAACCCATCTAGGATCTTTAGAGGCTTCTGAATAACTACTAGGCTCAATACATTTATTAAGACTTGAAATAAGACAGTAGTTATCAACAGACAGTTTTGAGTAATTAACTACTTTATCAATACCATATCTAATTTTTCCTTCTAACACAAAATCATCAAACTTTTTTGGAAGAACTGACTCCCTACCAGACCTCCTAGGACTAATCCTATTTCCCTCAGGAGTATTGTTCTCATCATCAGAACCCTCAACTCTGTGAAGGTCTGTCCCTCTATCACCTATACTACCAGGTTGCTGATCAGGGAGGGACTGATCAGCCTCTCTGGCAGCTCTGGGAGAGTCATCAAACTCTTCACCAGAGGAGTGTTCTTGAGACACTTTGATTCCCCCTTCATCATCGGGAAGACCACCTTTTTCAGAAAGTTTGTTGCTTATTTGATCAAAAAAGTTCAAGTTATCAAGATTTTCAAAAACTTGTTTATCATGTTTAAACTTAAATGGATATATTTCTTCAAAAAATTTTACATCTCTTGAAAATTCAAACTGTTTTTTACTCAAATTCCAAATTTTATAACCCTTTTTAAAAACAGAGTATCCAATTAGAACACTCTTATCAGACCTACTTGACAACTTATCATTCTCATCTAAAATAGTTTTAAACATAAGCAACCAAAATTTCTTAAATGACTCATAACTGGGGGGAACCCATATACTTTTTCAAAAGGACTCTTACCATTTAACACAGAAGAAGGAAGCCTGTTAATCAAATAAGTGGCAGTTAGAACACATTCAGACCAAAAAATTAAGAGGCACCTGACTTTGGAATAACAAAGCCCTAGCTATGTTAAGCAGGTGTCTATGTTTTCTCTCCACAACTCCATTTGTTGTGGAGTGTGAATGCAAGATGTTTGATGTATAATGCCCTTATGATTACAAAAATTATTAAACTGTTGGTTTACAAATTCAGTTCCATTATCACTCCTAAAAACTTTAACATGTTTTTTAAACTGAGTTTTAAGAAGTTTATAAAAAATCACCAAATTCTCAAAAACTTCTTTATTTTTTAGCATATAACACCAAACAGTCCTTGAAAAATCATCCACAATAGTAAGAAAAATCTATATCCTTCCTTACTAGTCACCCTATAAGGACCCCAGACATCAAGGTGAACCAGATCACCAACTTCCCTAGACTTATGATCACTAAGAGGAAAGGGTTCTCTTATTTGTTTAGCCTTATGACACACATCACAAGGCTGAGAATTAACCTTTCCAATACCTAAAGACCCTTTTAACACAGCAAGAACTTGGTCAGATGGATGCCCAAGCCTGCTGTGCCACAAGTTAGATTCAACTATACTATTAAAACAAACATTAGTAGTACTCACACTGTCTCCTAAGAAATAGAGACCATCATGAGCTCTACCAGTCACCAGGACATTCTTGGACTTGAAATCCTGAACATAACACTGGTACTCATCAAACAAGACATTCAACTTATTATCCTTTGCTAACTTATTAACAGATATTAAGTTGACACAGTAATCAGGAACATAGAAGACATCATACAAAACAACATCCTTGCTTAATTGAATGTCACCAATCTTTTTTACTTTAGTTTTGGTTCCATTAGGATGTTTAACAGACATGTTATACTGAGAAACATCAAATGCATTAATCATGTGTTCATCAGTGCTAACCATATGTTGATTAGCACCTGAATCCATGATCCACTTTAATAGTAAAGCAGTCAATGCATCTTTGGTCTCAGCAGAACAATTAGACAAGTATTCAAACACATTACATACTTTAGACAGAACAGACATACTACAAAAGCCATTAACAGAAATACTCTCACCTCCAGAATTGGAGCTTTGAGGATCTGTTCCACTCTTGTCACTTATAAGACTCATAAGCTTGGCAATCTGTTCAGAAGTAAAAGGAACAGAAGGACTAGCAGTAACATTATTACTAGCTACATTCACTTTCCCAGTAGAAGCAACAGTAGCATTGCTTCTAACTGGTTGAGTGTTAACCCTCTTCTTAAACCCTGGTGGATAGCCAACTAATTCATAGCACCTATCCACAGTATGACCAAGCATGTTACAGTGAGTACATTTTAGATTGGGATTAGGTCCCCTATTTGTGTTGTTAATAGGTCTTCTGTTAACAACATTATTTCCTTTTGCAACAAAGGAAACATTGGAACCCTTAACAACACTATTAGGTTTTCTATGTGACCCCTCCCTAGACACAACAGAAAAAGCATGTTTGACAGAAGGTAATGGATCTAGCATCAAGAGATTTGTTCTAACAGGTTGATATATTTCATCCAATCCCATTAAAAATTGCATAAGTTTTATTAACCCATTAAAATTATTATAATCTCTTGAAGCATCACATGTACAAGGTGGTAACTGAACAATTGAATCAAATTCTTTCCACATAGTATTTAATTTGTGATAGTACTCTGAAACAATACTACCATTTTGACTGATAGAACATATCTTTTGATGCAAGGTAAACACTACAGACCCATCAACCTTGTCATATGTTTCTTTAAGATCCAACCATACATCTCTAGCATTCTTAGAGAATACCTGACCTAAGTACAATTCATCACTCACAGAATTAAGCAACCAGGATAACACAACAGAGTTGCATCTATCCCATTGCTTTCCTAAGACATCATCTTCTACAGACTTGACAGTAGTGCCATCAATAAAACCATACTTGTTTTTAGTTTCAAGAGCAAGTTTCATAGCTTTAGACCAGACATTATAATTCTCAGTTCCTTTTAGTTTTATGCTAATAATAGTCAATGTACTAGTGTCACTAGGATGAATGTACAATGGGTCTCCTATATCCAACTTACTAATCAAAGTACCTGCTGGAGGTGCATTACCTCCTCCAGCATTCTGATCAACAATAGCATCACCCATGTTTAAACAACACAGACCACAGAAGAAAACAAACAAGAATAGAATCAATAACAAAACCTAGAAGGGCGAAGCTGTGTCAGTGTAAGGATAGTGGGTTCATCACTCAAGGGTGCCCACCCAATTCTTAACACAGGAGCCCTTTTATTAACTAGTATGTATATACTTTTAGATATATGTAATCAACAACAAGAACCACAAACAAACAAGAGCAAGTAGACAATCAATCAACAGACACTCAAATAGTTGGCACAATACCGGTCCACCTAACCCGGTCAGTTGCCCTAGACACAAGACAAAACAATAAACCAGAGTACAGGAACAATCTCACCGAGAGGGGTTCCCAAGTTAGGGTTCTCCAAATCTCACAACCTATACCTTCACTTAGGGTATAGAATTGTGAGAGCAATTGAAGCAATTAACTCCTCTCCAATAATACCAGCTACCAGCAGCTCCTCAACAGCCAACGATTAGTTGGCAAGAAACCCTAATCTGTACATACAACGACCAGAACAAGAGACAGACAAGATCTACAAAGATCAGATCTGAATCGTATATCACAAACCCTAGATCTATATCAGAGATCTGAGTTTGATGATATAAAAGACCAAGAACCCTAGATCTGATGAACACTCAACAGATCTAGTGTACAAAAAAAAAAAACAACAAGACAAACAGATACAGCGGAAGACTCGAAACAAACCACAGGATCTAGAGCATGTGCTCTGATACCATGTTGAAAAATAAACCTCTCAAACTCTCAAAGATCAAACATACAATCACAACACATGAACACCAGAAATAGCGACAAAACAGGTGACAAAATCTATTATTAAACCAACCCAAAAAGTACCCAAACCAACCCAGAATCTCAGCAAATTACTGAGACTCAAATAAGAGTACAATACAAAGATCTACTGCTGATTGATAAGATCAGCAGTTGATCTTGATGATCAAATAACAATAATACAGACTTACAAAAGACAAATGAAACAGACGAATGAATACAGACGTAAAGGATTCCAGAGAGAAACCCTAAAGACAACAAAGAAGAAAAAATGAGACGACTGAATAATCAGAGAGAGAACCACAAGTCTTTTATACTCCAGCTGACACGATCCGTGTGATCACCAATCTCAACCATTGATCATAAAGTAAGATGATCTCAACCGTCCACAAGAAACACATCTCGTAAACATAACACGAGACTGGGCTAACAACAACCAGGAGCCCATGAGCTTATTATCACAAGGAACTGGGCCATGCCATCAAGCCCAACATCATAATAACACCTGCATAATAAGAATACCATAAAATGCCAACGGCCCAATATCAAATAGGCCCATAGGCTTGAATTACTAATAGATGAGTCTTATATTTTTAACACTATTTCTACTCTTTTGCTATACCAAAAAATAAAACTTTTATGGTGCTCGGGAATGAAATCTTCTTATAATATACACAACTAGTGGTAGTTGTCCGTGCTTCGCTACGTGAGCTCCTGTTGCGTTGGGGGTTTGGTGGACATTAAAGATAACATTAAGTGACTGTTATTCTCGCATGAGCTTCACAAACTCACATCCCATTAAGTTCCAAACCAGCGTTAACATTACAACACAATAATAACAAAAAGTCTCAAATTTAACTTCCCTATAACATCATATAGTATAATAATAAATTAACAATCAATAAAATAAACTGGTAGCCTAAGAGTTTCTAACCAATAACTTTCAAGTCAACAATGACATGCGCTCTGTTCTCATTTCCATTATTTAATGGGGTTGGCGTACTTTATATCCATCCATATTGGTGGAATGGCTTTTGTTTCACCTATGTGATCAAAGTTTCAATTCCCACTTTCAACATTTATGGTTTGGTATCCGGGTGAAGATCGAATACGGGTGGCGCCGGTTCGAATCTGACGGGCGGCGAGGTTTTACCGAGTTCTATAACACTGTCGTGCCTTCAGGCGGGTGGGGCTCGGGTTTCCGCGCATCGGGAGAAGGCGGAGACTGCTGGAGGTCGAGTAGTTGATTCTTGGGCACGGCACCCCCTGAGTTTTAAAAAGCGCGCCTAGGCGCAAGGCGCAGCCTAGGGCGCCTCAGGGCTTTGCGCCTATCCTTTTTCCCAAAAGCGCGCGCCTCAGGCGCTTTTTTGCCTGAGGCGCGCGCCTCACGTATTCTGGGTATTTTTTATGCATAAAAATGTTATACCTTGGTGTTTTTGGCTTGTACATATAGGTAAAATCACATAAAAACCTTATTTATAGCTATATTTTGGGTAAATGAAGCTAAAAACTCATGGAATATATATGGGATATATAAAAAATATTTATATAATTAGTGTGCGCTTCGGGTACGAAAATCCCACGCTTTTTGCGCTTTGCGCTTCGCGCGATGCGCTTAGACCTCGTCGCTTTTGTGCGCCTAGCGCTTTTTAAAACCAAGGGCGCCCCGCAAGGGTGGTTGCCACACAGTTGTTCGCCGATCAAAAAAAAGTAGCTCTTTTTATTTATTTTATTTCTTTTTTTAATGTATTCCTTTTGATTTGGATGCAAAGCAGGTTGTGCCCTGTGGGTCAGATACGAACCCGTGAATTTTCTAAAAATATGAATCATACATTGTCTATATATATATTAAACATCAACAATCGGTGGAACAGCCGACTGTTGCGTCTCCAACTTCTTGCCCCAAACTTTTCGTCTTCTGCTTTTGGCCACGTTACTCTGCTTCTACTGGTTCACACAGTTGACAAGGTTGACCATCCTCCGCGTTCGACTTTCGTTGAAAGCCTTCTTCATCCATGGTAACCACCAGCCCCACTGATGAAGATGAAGAGATAACAACAATAATAATAAACGCCACAACAGTACAACCTACCCAGTTTTTACTAAGTAATAGAATTGCTTTTATTTCTCGATTTTCTACATACTAATGTTCTAAATTTACAACTTCATAACAAACAATACAAATGTGTGTAAAACAATTACGCTTATATTATGACACCACATTGTTTATATAGGATACTCTCCTTTGAAATTGGTTGGGGTGTAAAACTTTTTTCATATAATTGTATATTGTATTGTATAATCTTACATTTTGAATCAAGTCTTAGGAACAGTATAAACATAACCCATTTTTTGCAATTTAATTACAAAAATACCTGCAATGTAAAACCCATCTTCGTAGTGCTATATTGAGATTGGCTCATTCATTAATCATTATATTCTTTTTTTCCTCTGCAAAAGCTTGGTATTTTATTGTAGTAAATTTTTATTTGGAAACCACCGAAAAGTCTTTTCACTCATTGTGTTAATTTATTTAATTAATTAAATTAAAAATGCTATTTTAGAGTATGAGAAACTAAATATTCATTATAATTTTTGAAAACCTCAAATTACATTGAATTCATTTTGACGGACTCAAACTAGAGGTGTAAAAAAAACAGGTTTTTGGACCCCGACCTCAAAAAACCCGGAAAACCGGTTGGAAAAAAACCGGTATGAACCCGACTCTATGGGTGGGTCCTAGGAGCAGTTTGTTGTTTCGAGGATCGGTTTGGTTTGAAAACCGGTTTGAGAGAAGAACCAGTTTAGGGAAAAGATCGGTTTTTGAGAAAAAAAAACCGGTATAATCAAAGTATTTTGAATCCTGGAGGACCGATTTGGGAAAAAAAACCGGTTTTAAACCGGGTCCAAATCGATGCCAATAGATGGTTGTGTTGGGTGCTAAAAACGGTTCCAAAACCGGACCAGATTGGAAAAAAATGGTTTTACCTTCTAAAAAAAACGAGCGGGGTTATAAACCGGACCGGTTTGGTAAAAAAAACCGGTTTGTACATGTCTAGCTCGAACCCTTGACTTTAAGGGAAGAGACACGACACAATCACTTCAACTTCCATAGCTTCGCCAATTTACGGATTTAATATATGCATAGGCTTTCAAGGATCATACAACTAACATTTTTTTTTGTCAATTCCCCCGCAACGCGGGGGTTAATCACTAGTTATTACATAATATTAATAATACAAGCTAACAAATAGTTATGTTTTCATATTTCTATTTTGGCCACATTTTTTTGTGCTTTTTTTATAAACTTTTTTTCCCATTTTGACCACCAAATTTTTTTTAAGTTTTTTTTTCCTCATTTTAACCACACAATGTTTTTTTTACTTTTTGTTTAAGTTTTTTTTTCCCCGTTTTGGCCACCAACTTTTTCATTAAGTTTTTTTTCTCATTTTGGCCCCCGACATAATGCGTTTTTTTTACCCGATTTCACACGGGTTTGGTTTTTGTTCGTTTATTATCTATATATTTAACGACCACGAAATGAATAGCTGCTTCACTCTAACGTACGCAGCCGGCTCCGACCACATCTACCGTGCGCCATCTCCACCATGTGCCGCGGACCGCGGGAGATTCCTGGTATTCTCCGCGTAGCCACTACCACTTTTGTATTTTCTCATTATCCACGGTTAGTCTCAATGCCTTTGTCGGTTACCAAAATCCGCATTAACACGTCATGTGAAAAACGCGCAACGCGCGTATCACCGACCACATCTACCGTGCGCCATCTCCACCATGTTCCGCGTACCGCGGGAGATTCCTGTAAAATGATGTTATTATTAGGGATGCTTACCATAGAAATTTCACGAGCATACACAATAATTTAGGTGGAAAGTTTATGTATGATAAACTAATATCACAAACACAATGAAAATTGATTTAGGTTTGATTTGGAATTTGAAATGTCGCAACGCTATGTCATCACTTAATTATTTTTAAATCATATTGATGCCACCGCAACGCGCGGCTAGATAAAAACCTAGTTGGATTAAAAAGAGAGGGAAATTATGCAACATGTCTTGGTTAAATTAATGTTCTTCACTTTTTTATTTAAGAAACTTGTACTGTTTTGTCTAGCGTCTTGTTAGTTTATGTAATTCTAATTTTTGTTTTACATTACAACATTTATGTAAGGGGTTCTTTCAAATTATATGAGGTGAGTGTGAGTGGAGGAGAGATAAAATATTTGGTGAAAGCACTATTCACTCCTATATTTGAAAAACTACTATTTAACCCTATAAATATTTTAATATTTTTGTAAGTGGTTGTGAGTAAGCAGAGAGAAAATATAATAATAAAAGTATGAAAAATTATTATTATTTTAAGTAGAAGAGAGAAGATTTAAAGGTGGAGTAGTGATTTTTTATATAATTTGATAGAGGGGATTTGATTTTCGGGCTGATAAATGATTTTGGCTTTCTATCGATGTTCATTAATTTGGTAAATAATTAATTGCTAAAAATTAAAATTTAAAAAAAGATGAAACGAAAGAGGAATGAATAGAAAAAAAAGAGTTGTAAGGTCATATACCGGAAACATATTTTTTATTGAATTTAAAAAAAATAAAAATTAGGTTTCTTTTTACCATTTTACGTAGTTATTATTGCTTTATCCTTTTTCCAATTAGTTTAGGATATTTAGTTATTGTTGCACTAGTTGATTACTTCGGGAGAGTTTCGAGGTTGAAAAATCTAATTTTACGTGATAACCTATTGCAAATGGCTCAAGTTAACTAACAACAAAATCTCTCAATCATTGCATGTTCATAGTATTCTAATAAGTAATAACTCATATTCCCCACAAAATCTAATTTTACGTGATAACATGAACACTTTGTGTGTTTTTTTTCCTGTATGAACGAAACCCTACAAAAAATAGTCGATTTTTCTCCGTTTTTTATATAGCATTATGGTACTCGTTGGAAAGATAATAAAACACTCGTTAATTTGGTGTAATTTTTTTTCCTTAAAAAATCCCGTATATAAAAGATATAAACATTTAAAAATTATGGGAGGAAATATGAGAAAGAAAATTTTAAATTCTTTTTTCCTAAAATAACTCAATTTAATTAAAAAAGGAAACAATTTATAAACACCAAAAACTCTCCATTATGATGCCACGTGGCACTCTCAAAAGAAGGTTGAGGCCTCCATTGCACACCACGTCAGCATATACGTTTTCTTTTTTATATATATAGATATATAGATTAGTCTTAATTCAGAGAGTGAAATAAAAAAAATACTCTAAATACTATTTTAGTAAATATGTTTTCAACAACACCATTTTGATAAATAATTTTGATAGATACTTTTTCTATTAACACTAGTTTGAAAAAAAAAAGTTCGTAGAGTTACTCTACAACACTTTTCAATTCCTGCAACTGCCGTATGTAGCCTCCACTTAGGCTTTCTTTAATGCATCCGTAAATTGCCATCCGAAGATGATATGGAACTGTCCAAGAATTCAGGCCCAATAAATGTCCTCTTAATTTCATATGAAATCCTTCTTCAAGGGCTTAAATTTTGGGTTATTGTGCCCATTTAAATTATTTATTTAATCATTAATTATTTAAATAAATTATATGATTGGAGGATATGTAAAGATGGGTGATGATATGGAAAATGTAAGGATATGTAAAGATGTTTGTATGGTTGGAGGTAAAAGTGAGGTTTTTAAGGATTTGTAAGGATATGATGTGGCAGGTGACTAGGCAACTAAGGACGCCTAAGGGCACCCTTAGCATTAGAGATAGTCTTACCAAGTTCCAGTGAGTTTTTAAAAGGTTACCTTTTATTATTTCATTTTGTAATATAATTTTCTATCTTTTTTTCTCAACCTCTTCTCACTAAGAGCATAAGCTAGAAAGAGATAGAGAAGGATAAGTTATGTGATCCGACATACCCACAACGAAGGCACTGTGCTCCGACCCGTGGGCCACCATAAGTTCATAATCAGAAGGTAGAGGAGTTGGCGATGAGGTCGGCTTGGCTAATTATATATTCTAGAATTAGAAATATAATGGATTGCCTTTTCTTCTTCTTCTTCTTTTTTTTTTTTTAATGACAATCGTTGCCTACATAGGCGCAGGATATTAAGGGCCAGGGGTGGCCCTGGCCCCTCCCGTTTTTTGGCGTAGTGGTATAAATTTGCAATTTTCATGGGTAAATTGGGTCCGGGTTGAATCCGGCCCCCGCCGATTTGCCACTACCAACTGCACAAAATTAAGTCCGGCACCTCCTGATTCGAGAACCAAGCTTCGCCACTGGACTTGCCTATACGCTATTTTTCACAAATAGTTCTAAACTACTCCTTTTCCGGGTTAATTTTTCCCCTTATCGTCTAGTAATGGATAACAATGTTTCTCTATGGATCTGACAATGTGTGTTCATTGACAAATACGCCACCTGGATGCATGTGTAACGTTGATTATTATTGCTTGTATTGTTAGTAAACGCCAAAACTATTAGGTGTGTTCTGGCCAGTTTAATGTGTTGACTATACTACAATTGTGCTGACTGTTTCAATCGGTTTACAGGCTGCTCTACCACAAGCCATTGCATCTTTTATATACGCGAAGGAATACGGTCTACATGTAAACGTTCTTAGTACCGCGTAAGATCCTTATCTTCCATCAATGTTAGTATTGGTTTTGCTAATTTATGTCATGTTGAACGTCTTTTTTCCTTTTATTTTAAAAACAATGACTTCAAGCTACAACTATTTATAAATTATTTTTTATTTTCAGGGTCATCTTTGGCACAATTGTGTCCATACCGGTGCTTGTTGCATATTACGTTGTTCTGGACCTTCTACATGGATGATAGCCATTATTAATGCCTTTCAAAAGATATATATAACATTTATTCCCTCATAGTGAATGAATATATGTATTTTATTCTTGTTAGTAAACATGTTGTTTTCATGTGTGTGACACCCAATAAAAATCCCACATCCTCCGCCCTTTGGGTCATAAGAAATGTTCGGTCTCAATACCATCGGCATGTTACTAATGCATTAACTGTGGATCAGTGGAACTCTAAAGTTAAACATGTTACGGGAAGCTTCCAATCGGGTCGGAAAAATAAATTCGTGTAATGTTCTTAGTAAAGAAGAAAATATCTTTTAATATGTGCGAGGCTACAAAATTCAGAAGTTGTTATTCAAAACATTAAAAATGTATGATTTATAAGAGTATCCATCCACAAATAACAAACCTTAAAACCTAAACAAACTGTTACATCAACGTCTCACCATTATCAGATTTACAATGTACAAACCTTTATAAACTCCACATCACCCTTCGTATCATCACTACTTACTTTTACAATTAATTTATTAATTATATATCAATTTATATTTACATTATATTTGTTTTATTTTTCAATTATAAAATATAAAATAAGATATTTTGTAACTGAAAACAAATTTAAATTATAGAAATAGAAAATTAAGCATTAAAAAACACCTAAACTAAGTTTGTATTATCCATTTATCCTCTAAAACTAATATTATTATCCATTGTTTAAAGATGATTTTTTGGAAGTTGAGATTATGTAAATTAGGTTGGAGAGAATTGTGAGAGACAGGTAATTAGAGAGAATTTTGATAATGGTTTGTTTATATATATAGGACTGTTGGACGAATCCGGATATCACAGTTTTCCACAAACACGAGTGTGGAATCCTCATGTTTTGATTTGTAACCATTTATAATCAAACACACACAAAAATACATAAGGATATGTTATCAAATGATTTCTCGATTCATAAATGGAGCACAAGTGCTTACCAATGAGATCAAATCATCAAATATACAAAAACCTCACCAAACTTAGAAAAACTCAAGTGATGGGCTAGAGTTTGGGCGAATGGCTTTAAATATTGTTGCTATTTGTGTGACTTGTTCACACGAATGGGTCTTAGGACAAATGGGTTTGTAAGGCTGATACCCATTCGTCGAAACAGTAGCAAATGGATCTCCTATTCGTGTGAACATAACCATTCACCCCAACAAAAATGCAGAAATGCCCCTAGACTACCAAAACACGTGTTTAACCTAAGCAATGAACTATAGAGACTCATCACTAGCTGGAGACATACAAATAATACACTGACAATGTATTAATGTTTAACTCTTAAAAAAAGTAAAAATTAGTTCAAGTATGTCACTAGCCGGTGAAAGGAGCCCACCAATACAAGTCTGTTGGAGGTCCGGACTACCAAACTTGATGTGGATTGGATGAGTGCCACAATGTGGCTGGATGAGTACATTGATCCGTGGCACATGCCACACTTGAATAAGCAAAAACTGCCACATTGTAAGTGTTCAAATAGTTTAGTAGTTTAGGTCAAGTTAAAGGGCTAGAGGAAGAAGAGAGAAAACATTCATTATCATAAGCTAATTAGGTTCATACTTTCTTTGATGGTAATAGTTAACCCTGAAATGAAAAAATGTACGTTATTTTAGAAAGCTAACTAAAACACTCATCAATCATATCTTAAATTCACACATGTTTGTTCACTCAGAGATTTAAACCCTCATCCTCATATTCCCTTCTATCATTAGTACCCTTATGGAGGGTTGGAGGGTTTGCCACTCCGACTTCGGTGGGGAACTTCACACTTTTTTGGCTAACAGAGACGGCCATATCAAAGGTTACTAATCCTGGCTTTCCAATGATAACATCATAACCTGAAGGCAGGGTTCGAGTGGCATTTCACCCCTAACCACAACTCATCCGCTGATTCTTCAACATCAGTCGGTATAAAAATGAGTGGCTCAGTTCTTCGCATCTTTCCTTTGGAGAAACTGACATCGAGTGTTATCTGGCCCAAGGGTTTTAAGGGTATGTCAGTTATACCCTTGATGGAGGACTCAGATGGATGAAGCTTGGAGCGTTCTTCTGAGCTCGTGTCACACCCTCAAATTTCCACTGCGGGGTTTATACCGCGAGGCGTGTGACGTTCCAGGATCCCATAGCCATAAGTCACATGAACGACTCTAAATGCCCAAACCATTTAGTTCGTTATCGAAAACAGGTTTACTAGATAATCATTTATTCAAATAGTTGCGGAAGCGAATTTAAAGATAATAGTTAACCATATAGTCTGCGCAAAACAAAGCGCTCAAAATCATAATAGATAATTAAACATTCGAAAGTAGTTAAGTGTTCATATCCAATGACGCTATATGATGCATGCCCTACACGTGCTCTTGAAACTAGTGACCATGTTTTCTAATCGCGACACCGAAGCTAACTACCTGTAAAAAGTTATAATAATCGTGGGACAACATAAAGTTGGTGAGTTCACAAAGTTTGCTAAATACGTAGGTCCTCCAGACCATGTTTTGAGTAATAGCTAATTCACATGCCAGGGGTAGCTAGCCCACTCATTGTAACTAAACAACTGATTATTGGGAACATACAGTGTGATAACTTTCGTTATGATGCCGTAGTACCAGTGTCTATCAACACTAGTCAGCTCCGCAAGAGCGTGGTCAGAAGTTCATGCCCGTGACACAAGCACGCAAGCATGAGGTTGCTGCACAACCTAATAGCGCTATCAACTAATACCCCGTTCGCCTTCAGCGATTAACCCAATAATATAATAAGGACTTTAGAGTGATAGAGTGTGTTTAGTTCACAAAGGACATAAAGCATGAATTAGTGTAAGCAGATTCACCTAGTGAATCATAGCACCCCAAACCCGGGATGTGTAAAAGTAGTCCCAAACCGGACTATGAAAAAGTTTAGAAAGTTGTTTCCTTCCGAGACGTATGCTTTTGAGAAAAAGAGTAGTGAAACTCACCTGATGTTTGTGCGAGAGATCTAGCAAAGCAGAGAAAGTAACTATCGTTCCGACAAAGATCTCCCTATGAGTATTAAGACATATTAAACTATGTTCTTGTTTATTACATAAGTTCGGCACCCACTTTTGTGAACCACATCAAGTTGTGTAGATCATGTTTCATGTATAAGAAGTTTGATCTAAAGTGTTTTATGAATCCATGTGTAATGTGAAATCAATTACTCTAACATTAGATAACATAATTGATCTTATGAGTGAAATAATGTGTACATACTAGAAGCTTGATTATTAAGTGCATAATAATCACTTATTAATGCTAGAAGAGGGCCGATTCTAATAATCAAAAGGCCTAAGCTTGGGTTCACAATAAGGGCCGATGGAAGTTAAGAAAACAAGCGATTAGAACTTACCTTGATGCTAGCTAGTAAGAAAGGGGATAACTTGTAGACTTGAAGCTTCCTAGTGCTCGATAATCTACTCGAAGAGGTGCCTTTCAGCCGATGGTTTTTAGAGAGGGAGTAGGAGATGGTTTGGGTTGTGTGGTGCAAGGAATGAAGTGTTCATGAGCTCTCCTTATATAGTGAATTCAATGGCAAGTTCCAAACATCCTTTCCTAGCTACATGTTTAGAGTTTTATGCTATATTGATGCTTATACTTTTGTAATTTGTCTAGTGCCCTTCCATGAGGTGGCCGTGAGTTGGCTAACCCACCTCATTCTCCATTTTTATATAAAGTTAACCATAATTAAGTCCTAGAGGTAAGGGTGAGCTCTCTTTTGGTGATTAATGACAACTATGCTTGTGTTTCCTTCTTGTTTGTTTCGGCCGAAACTTGTAAGGGATAGGAGATTGATAGTGACCTTTACTTGGCATGCCTTGTATTCATTTGATAGCTCCTAGTCTCCTAGTAGTTAGTTTGGAAGTTTCTATAGGGTGCTATAGGGTGTCTAGGCCGCAATTTTATGAGGAGGAGAGAACAAATGTTCTAGATGATAGTGATAGCTCATGGATGTCTTAGTTGTAGGTTTGCAAGAGACTAAAAGGGGTATGGTTAGCTAGCTAGGTGGAGTATGGAAGGTATTTGTCTCCTTGCTATTTTAGTGAGATTTGTCAATCTTCCAAGTGTGTTTTTCGGCCAAGTAAGAGGACAAGAGAAAGAGACAAAGTAAATTAATGTGATAGTGATGTGAAGCTTCCTAAATTATGTCTCTTGTGTTGTCTTTTCGGCCGCTAATCATAGGAGGTAAGGGAATGTTTGTCTTATACTAATTAGGGAATGTTAGAAGTCTTGGGTGATGATGTGTGTTTATGTTCAACCAAATAGGTGTATGCGATAGTGACTTGTCTTACCTAGAATTCGGCTACTAGAGACAAGAAGAAACTTCCAAAAGTGTAGGTGTATATGTGCGTGCATATATATATATATATATATATATATATATATATATATATATATGTATGCATGTGTAGATTTTTTTATTATCAAGAAAGACAAGAACCTTTCCTATGTTAGCTAATAGACTAGGATAGTGACATATCATGACTAGGTCCTAAGAATAAGCATGTGTGTTCTTGCTCATGTGTGTGTGTCTTTTCATGTATGTATGTATATTGGTTTCTAGAATAAGTTTAACAAAATATAGTTTTTTTTTTGTCAAGGCCTAGTGTATGTATTGTGTATATACATATATATATATATACAAGCACATATAGCAGTATAAGAGATTGATTTGTATGTACACACATAGATTAATATTTGCAAATCTTTATAAGTTTAGTCATATGTTTGTCAAGCGATGATAGCTCATAGGTACATATACATCTAGTGTGTGCACGTGTGACTTACCTAGTTAACTCTAGTCAAGTAGAATGCAAGGAATCTAAGTGCAAGTAACTAGAGTTTGATTAATGTAAGGACCTGAAATTACGGGGTATCACATCATCCCCAAGTTAAAAAGAATTTCGTCTAGAAATTCAGCAAGTAACCTAGTAAAGTTGGCGTCAGTAAGAGAAAATTCCGAAAAAAAATTTAGCTGTCACATCATCCCCAAGTTGAAAAGAATTTCGTCTCGAAATTCAGTTCGAGTTTTTGATTACGTGCTCCGAGTTCTCCTAAAAGAGAGGTGCCAACACTGGCGTTGCTTCGATGTCGCTGGCCAGATAAGATTTCCCCCACCAGGACGAGGGACACCAATCACTATCTCGTGCCAAGGATTTAAGTTCATGGCTGGACAACCCGTCCACGCCCGTGATGATGTCAGAGCTACGAAGGATAGTTGGGATGATAAGATTGATACCTAATAGTTAGTTAATCCGTACGGGTTTCTACTTGTAATAGAGCTAGGTAACTTCGATATGCTTACCATCAGCTAGTTCTATGGTGTGTTTGAATTCAATGAGAGTTGGGTCTAACCCTAGAGTCACACTAAAGTCCAAAGGCACATGCTCAACCAGCATCAGAATCAAATAGGACATTAGTGAGTTACGTACCCGTCACGCGTTGTTGTCATCATTGTCCCCGTTGTTGTTGTTGTTACCATTGAGCTGGGGATAGTCCCTTTTGAAATGGGATTCACTCCCACACTGAAAACACCCTTTTCCAGTATTTTGACGACTCTGCTACCCCTGCTGTGGCTGCTGATTCTTTGGGAATTGGGCTCGACAGTCCTTAGCTGCATGACCAGCCTTTCCACATCGTTCACACTTTCCGTCCTCACATGGACCGGAATGATGATAGTTGCACTGTTCACGCTTCGGGTGCCTCCCATTGTAAGTACTCTGGTTATTGTTAGAAGGGGTCTGATTGTTGTCGTTTGCACCTGACCTCTTCCGCTGCTGCTGACTGCCACCACTTGAGACCTTGCCCGATCCATTTTCCCATTTCTGCTTGTTATCTTTAGTGGTAGACGATGAGGTACTCCGTGGGGGCAAGATTCCTTCTTCCACCTTCTAATCCGTTAACTGGTGGGCTAAGAGAATGACTTGCTGAATGTTATTCAGGTTAGCAGCAGTGACCATTCCTTTAATCTAAGGCACCAAGCCCTTGATTTGAGAAGAGTTTGATTGCAGCCGAAAGAAAGGCTAGGGAAGATGAGATCTGGAATGCTTTGGAAGCAAGGGATGACTTAAGCTACAATGAAAAATTACAAGCTTATGGAGCTGAGTTACAAAGGCAGGCTAACCTTGAAGAAGTTGCTGAAGAAGACAAAAGACAACAACTGATGTCTTACATTACAAAGAACAGCAAAACTAAAGCCTCTTCACTGAAAGGACTCTCCATGGATGAGCTAACAAGAAGAGCTCAAATTGTTGTAGACAAACTTGCAACAAATAAAGATGGAAAAACTAAAAGAGCTGAAATGATTGAAGAACTGGTGGCAAACAACTATGGTTCAAAAGCTTCTATGTCAAGATGGAAAGAAGAAAGATTACTAGACACATACAAGAAGTACAAGGCTGCAAAGTCTGCTAATCCAGAGAAGTTCAAAACTTCTGAAGTATCAACTTCAGTAGTTAGAACTTCTGGTGTTACAAGACCTGCTACCAAGAAGAAGAAGACAGAGGACAATATAAAGACTGACTTCAAGATGGTACTACTAGAAGGAAACACAGTAGTCCATTCAGACTTTGATATTGAAGAAAAGCCTCTGATAACACAGTTCAGGGATCCTTCTACATTTGCCTACCAAATCTAGAAGACCATCAAAGACAAACTGCACACTAAGGTAGTTACTGAACATCACTTGCCAACTTTCAAACTACCTGATGTGGTGCAACAAGAAGAAAGAAGTGAATCCCACCTGAGAGTCACTGAAATTGAAAATATTCAACACTCAGGAACTTCCCAAGGGACCAGCATGGTTCCCTATACTTCTGACTTTGACAAGTCTAAAGTGCTGATCATCAGATGGTCCTTTACTGATGACAACTCAGTATTAGTGACAAGGAGAGATCTTACAAGCAAGACCTACAAGTCCTTAAATGAACTGAAGAAATTATCAACTCAGGACTTGCTTACAATTCAACATCTAGAACCTCAAAGGGGATCTCTTATTGATGAGCAGCTGAATCAATTAAAGAATTCCATGTTCAAAGGGATATGGAAGATTGTGAATGACAGAAGAAAACAATAAGGAATTAGAAAGGTTTTGGCTTCATCAATCCAGGGGGAGATTGTTAGGACAAAGAGGATTGGTGAAACCACTTTTGGAAACCTAAGTCTAATTCACTTCTGTCTGAAATATTCTAAGTATAGAACTACTGAAGAAAGAAGACTAAAGTACTGAAGAAGGATTCTACAAGTACTGAAGAAGAAATGCATCAGAAGTTCTGAAGTCCAAACCAGACAGTTCACTGAAGAACTACTGAAGACAAACTACTCATCAGTAGTTTGTCATTCATCAGCACTTGTTCAAGAATCTTTCCACCGCCTTATGTTTCAGTAGTTTATTAGTTTAGTATTACTTTAACTTTTTGTACAAGTTTCAAGATTGCAACTTGTTGCAACTTGTCTCTGAACTTGCTTTTTGGCAAGGTTCATGTATTTGTAAAGTCTATAAATAGATGGGTTCATCCCTCTATTTTAGACATTGATTTTTAATACAGAAATCCTTCAAAGCTTATCATTGTTATTTCCATTTCATTTACTGAGAATCTGTTTAAGTGTTCATTCTCATTCAATGCTTAGATTCTCATTAAATATTTGTCTTTAGTTTTATCAAACATCCAGGGGAGTAATAACTCCTGTTGATAAGTGTAGCTTTAACTTATATCATTCCGTTGTGCTATTACTGATAAAGAACTTGCTAGACACTTAAGTGTTCACTAGCAAGTTCATACAAAGAGCAATAATGATCCAACAGTATTCGCACCAACTATTTATAGTTGACCCCCCCATCTTTCCAACTCAACATGTTTCAGGTTTTACTTGCTATTGGAAGTTGTACAAGTCTTGGATCACATAGAAGCTTTGGACCTAGTTTATATGAATCAAGTTTATGTAATTATTTATTGCATGACAAATTGTAAATCGTTTAATAATATTCAACTTCCATTTGGTACCATGAGCTATTGAACAATCATCACTACGTGACATCTCGATATTTTAGCCATCGGTTGGGGTGTTACAGGTTGGTATCACAGCCATGGTTATAGGGAATTAGGTTATTAGAAGAAAAATCTAGTCTATAACCCTAGGATTTTAACCAGTACTTGCTCCTCTTACTTGCAACTCTACTTGTTTCTATTCTCTATCTCCATCCTACTTCTTATTCCTACCTAACCCCTACAAAATGATTACTCTCCATCACTGGATTTACCCTTAGAGTAATAGGACAAATTCTCAGGTCCTAACCTGAACTGCCTTGATAATCTCGTCGAAGCTCTATATTCTAATAACGAACACTAATTTGTTGGGTATATACAATAAATACGTTTGGGTATACCATAAACACTAATTTGTTGTTTCCAAATATACATGAGTTTCTTATTAATTACCTAATAAATGATATTGAACAAAAGACATTAATACCCTTTATTAAAATAACAATTAATTAAAGTTTTACTTATTTACAATCATGCCATTGAAGATGGATGGCTCAGATTGGTTCCTATAGTTCATACTTAAGGGTTGGTTCCTATTTGAACCCTACCCTATATATATATATATATATATATATATATATATATATATATATATATATATATTATGGGCAGGATCAAATACAAAGTAATACAAACGTGCGAAGGATGCGAATGATCACTTTGTACATGATAATTATGTAATGCCTTCATGAACATAAAAAACATTACGTAATTATCATGTATAAAGTGCGTGATAATTACGTAATGTTTTCATGAACATAAAAAACATTACGTAATTATCATGTACAAAGTTCCTTCGCATCCTTCGCACGTTTCTTTTACTTTGTAGAATAACCGGCCCCTATATATATATATATATATATATATATATATATATATATATATATATATATATATATATAGGGGATGGTTCAATAGAGAACTCATTTTATTGAGAGAACTCGAGAACTCCTAATTAAATACAAAAAAATATAATAAAAAAATCATAACTCAAAATTTAAGTAAAAAAATAGAAAACTAGTTCGGAGCTTCTCTTTCCCACGTTATACCCGTTCGGAAAAAAAATAAAAAAAATAAAAAAAAAAAAAAAAAAAAAACACACCTAAAAAACGCTACTGCACATGTGTAGTATAACCCAAAAGCCTAAACCACCTACCCCCCAACTTACCCCCACCCAAAAACCTAATTCCACCCCACCCACCCCCACCCTCACTAAAAAACCTAAATCGCTTACCCAAAAACCTAAACCACCCATCCACCCCCCACCCAAAAACCTAAACCCACCCACCCACCGCCTACCAAAAACCTAAGCCCCACCCGTCACAACCAAAAACCTAACCCCCACCAAAAAACCTAACCCCCTACCCAAAAACCTAAACCCACCCTACCCACCCCCACCCCACCCCCAAAAACCTAAACCTTACAAACTAAACTAAAAAAAACTAACCCTAAAAGCTAAACTAAACCCAAAAACTAAACCCTAAAGCTAACCGGACATTTACTACACAGGTGCATTAGAAGTCGCCTATTTTTTATTTTTTTTATGTTTTTTTATTTTTTTTATTTTTTTTTCTGAATCGGGATGACGTGGGAAAGAGAAGCTTCGAACCAGATTTTTGGTTTTTGACTTAAATTTTGAGTTATGATTTTTTTTTTAATTTAAGTAGGAGTTCTCGAGTTCTCTCCCTAACTATGAGTTCTCAATTGAACCTTCCCCTATATATATATATATATTAAATATTACAAGTTTAATCATAAATAACTTAAAAATTATAGAAAACACCACTAAACAGTTTACAAAAATTCTACAAAAAGTATTTTAAACTTATAAACTAATAAAATTTTCAAAACTAAATTTTATTTTCGGAAAAAGGGTAATTAATTATTTTTAATCAATTTATTTTGTTTTAATCAAAATAAATTCATAATAAATTCATTTTTCATCATTTTTGCACCAAAATTTCACATAAATTATTCTTAATAAAGTAGATCAGAAATATAATTTTATAATCTGAAATTTACGAAATTTAATATTTTTAGATATTAATACCATGTTTTGACAAATAAATTATAATGTGTTATATATTCTTTAATTAAGAAAATAATTTTATAAAAATTATTTTCACACTATGATATTTTGGTACAGCCACCCTTGAACATGATTTTACAACAATTCTTTTAATTATTTATTTTCTCAATTTCTTTACTTATTATTTAATTAACTATTATTTTAAATTAACAATTAAACGATCGTCAATTCCCAAATTAGGAACCCTAGAATACCTATAGACTAGAAAACTTAGACTTTTAAGTTTCCCTACACTTATTTTATTGTCTTAAACATAGGGTGATTCTTGGAAACACTTGAGTCACATCTAGAATGTTACGAAGGATTCAATACTATTGTTAAGGTGAATTTACATAGCCCCTTTTTACTGTTTTACATTTTTTGGGTGAAACATGTTTAAATATTTTTGATACAATAGCAATTACTCATTCTCATTATGTTGAAACTTGTTGACTCATTTTGACTTGTAACAAAAAGACACAGTACAATCATTAACATTGATCACGCCGCCTATTTAAATTATAGCGCTATAGGTCTGACAAACCCACCCCCCACATAAATTCAGGGATTATCAAAACAGTTACACTTTTACTAACTTGCGAGTTAGGTCTCAGTCGACACAAGGTTTGATTGTGTAACACCCCAACCGATGGTGGAAACATCGAGGTGTCACGTAGTGACGATTGTTCAATAGCTCATGGACTAAAGTGTAAATTTGAATACATTGATTAAATAATTTATTACATTGAAATGAAATACAACGATTCTAACTGCCAACTAAATTGTAATACAATGAATCAAAATCTAAATATAAATCCGAAAGCTTAAAGGATGCATCTCAAAACAACCTGAAACATGTACGAAAACGATTTGGTCAATACAAAAAAATTGTATTGGTGAGCATACCCTGTTTGAATAAATGTTGTAGGAAAAGTGTTTAGCAATTCATGTGCGGTATCATTTGCAATTATGTAATAAGTAATATCCGTTCAAAATCAACCCTATGTAAAGAAAAGCAGATATATATAGTATGCGCTAGTAGTAATGTAATACATAGCAATGACAAGGACTCTCAACAGAGTCACAAGGGTATATACCATAGTACTATTCATTGAAATGCCAGGCCCTCAAAGGTTAATGATTTTGACAAGTCATAGACACACAAATTAACATAACGCAAACACACATGAGAATTGCATTTAGTGAAAGAATAACATTTAGTCATAGTGTACATGAATAGCCCCAAAAGAGTAAAACATGAAAAAAGGGGAAAGATATACTCACAGTTTGCGAAAGCGATCAAAACCCACTTAAGCGGCCATGAGCTAAGTAATGGGAATTCCGATGAATTCAACCTATAATGTGTAAGAATACTAATAAAGGAAAAGTCTAAGAGGCTACGGTAACTAGGGTCTAAGGCATTAGGGTTTGCTAAGTCGATTTGGGGAATTAGAGTTTTTATGATAAGTCGCGTTAACGTAAAAGTTGTATATCACAAATAATATATGAAAGGTTGTAAATGTGGGTTAGGTAAATTGGGACTTACAATACGTCTTGATGTTCGAAAACATGATGTACAGGTCGACATCTTGGAACCCATTTTGCGAGCAGTTTTAATCGAGTTGTGCAACATTTTAAAGTGGGTTTGTCCTTCTAACGAGTGAAGAAACTGATTGGCTCGAAGATTTTATAAAGGGTAGTGCCAATTGAGTCATTTAATCCGAGTTTAAAGGTTCCGGCCGTTACTCCAATTTGGTCCGATTAAAGCTCACTTTTTAACGCGTTTAAAACCCCAAGTAATGGTCGAAACTCATTATTGATGATGGAGAAACGGTTTTGGCGTCAAGTAGAAGTTGAAACGGGCATTAATTTGCGAGTTTTAAGACTCGCCGGACATGAACTCCGGCCGCCGCCGGCGAGGTTGGCCGGAAAAACGTGAAAGACAGAAAGAGGAGTATTTTTTTTTAAACTTTCACTAATTGGCAAGAATGGTCCCTCAGAAGTTAACTTGGTTATTTATAAGGTTTTTAGTTAGTAAAAGTCTTTGTAAAACTTTCAACTAAGTTAACTATTGTTAACCAAAATGTTTTCAAACTTTATAAATCTTAAACTTTTTATTTTAGCTTATCAAACAACTAATTAAGTTTGTATTTCATGAGTTTCGACAAGAAAATTCACACATTCAGTAAGCGTTTAAACTTTCGATTTAAAAGTAACTCACGTGTTAATAAATTTGAAAACGTTAAAAAAATATAGGGACTAATTTTTGACAATTGATTAAAGATGAAGGTGACGAATGTCACAGTCTCCCCTACTTTAGAAAAATTTCGTCTCGAAATTTCTTTCAAGTGGAGGTTTCTATGAAACAAAAGGCGTTGTAAAAGCTAGATTAAAAATATATATGTATATATATATATATATTACATCATTCATGTTTTGATAATTCTTAAAGTAGTTGTCTAATATCCAAAGTAATAATGTCAAAATCTTTGACAGTTAACCCAAAGTTAGAAAGTTGAGAGTTTTAAACGTGAAAAGCTTTGGGAATGTGTAACGGGTGAGGGGCAGAGGTACTAATGAAGCAGTCTCCCCTACTTTAGAAAGGTTTCTAACTGAACTTTATTAAGGTACGTAACAAGCTTTCAAATAACAGAGCGTGTAAGGGTATACAAAATTCGTGTTTTCTGTGTGGGTGGTCAAGAGAAAGACTCTAGGAAGACGAATGAAGCTCACGTAAGAATGTTTCTATCGTAAATGCTAGCTATTACCCCACTATTCTAATGAAGAGATAAGTATAAAGTAATGGATAGATTCTTGGTCAGACTCCTAGTCCGCTCCCGCAGTATCGTTTATGTTTATATATAGGGTGTACCGCAGCTAACCCACCACACTCCCGATACTTTGGATTCGTACTAATTGTCTACTAATAGCCTAAATAGAATTACACACCACCCTCATGTACCTGTAAACCCATGATTGCGTTCCGGACCGTAATCATCGATTTACCTTACACTTAGGTGTTATGTTTTTCCATAACCTTAACAAGAATTAAGTGCGTGCAACCAAAATGTAATAGCCACTGTAATGGAATGATGTTCAATCAAGACATGGTTAGAGGTTCTTCCCTTCCGGGTTTTCCCTTTAACCGTAATGTGAATAACATGTAAGTATAAGACATGGTTAGAGGTTCTTCCCTTTCGGGTTCACCCTTAACCGGTAACTTCTGTTCACATCGTTGGTTCTAAACAATCATATTGATAGACCTGAGGTTTACACCGTTCCCTCGGATTAAATAAATACTATAATTCGAGTCGTACGTGGGCACTGGCTTAGATCTCATACGAGTTATCAACTAGTATGTTTATTGACCATGATGATGAACAAAATAATGTAAAGTATAACAGGGTTTTGCTCAAAACAGGAAAGAAAATATGCATACCAAATATGCGTTCATGTAAGTATATAAGTATAGCATCAAATTTCAATTGAAAGAATAGTATAACGTAAATCGAGTAAATCGCAAAATTTGCACAAAATGAAAGTAAACGAGTTGAATTAATGCAAATAGTCAATGTGAAAATAATCACAAATAACGTGTTAGAAATAACTATGAAAAAAAATGGTGCAAATATGAAATTTACGGCAAATGAATGTGCACGGAACGGGTGTGTAGCCTACTGGCATGTGAGTTAAAATCTAGTAACATATATGCGTTATACTGTAAAAGACATTTAGCAACATTCTGATGAAAGATATGTCCATTGTTTTGTTAAACCAAAAGTTTTGCAACTGAAAGAGTATAAGTGTAAAAGGTAAATTTTCGCAGTTTACTCGACTTTGTGACATTGTTGTAAGAATAGTAGTGATGCATGAGAATTTTTTTTAGAAATCGAAGTGTGTTTTAGATTCAAAGTAGATTTATTTGCAAAATCTTCGTAAATACACATTTTCATGTGTTTACGAGAAGTCGAGTTTGAAAAATGTTATAAGGCTTACTATTAGTTGCAAATTTCTCCCGAAAATATATATTGAATACGTCATATGAAAACAAAAGGTTGACATTTGACCTTTAAAATATGCAATACAAGTTTGTAAAATGCAAAATGAAACCATTTTATGAAGTATGTGTAAATCTAATGTGTTTTGAAAGACCAAGATTTAAAATGATGTGAATGATAAAATTAACGTATGTAATAGATTACCAACATTTAAGAAAATTCATAATCAACGAGATGTAGAAATAGATCTTTGAGATATGGATTTCACTCCTAACTCAAAGATGTGTTTCAAAATTGAAAACGATTGTGGAATGAAACCAATCACTAAGTTAAGGATATCACTCCCAGCTTAGTGGTTAAGTTTCTTTTTGAAGGAAATTCTCTTTGAGGTGTGGATGTCACTCCTATCTCAAAGATATATTCCTAAGATAAATAACCTATAAAGGAGTGAAACTAATCACCAAGGTATGGATACCACTCCTAACTTGATGATATCGTTTCGTTTGTGAAATACGAGTGTCTTCTTCGCCAAGAAAAATATCAAAAGAATAACGAGAAATAATCATAACAAAAATATCTTGAAAGAAAATAATAGGAAATAAGAGAAATATAAACGAGAGAACTCGTGAAAGTAAGCTTAGTTATAGACTAGGCTAAAAGGCATTCTAATAACCTAATTCCCTATAACCATGGCTCTGATACCAATCTGTAACACCCCAACCGATGGCGGAAACATCGAGGTGTCACGTAGTGACGATTGTTCAATAGCTCATGGACTAAAGTGTAAATTTGAATACATTGATTAAATAATTTATTACATTGAAATGAAATACAACGATTCTAACTGCCAACTAAATTGTAATACAATGAATCAAAATCTAAATATAAATCCGAAAGCTTAAAGGATGCATCTCAAAACAACCTGAAACATGTACGAAAACGATTTGGTCAATACAAAAAAATTGTATTGGTGAGCATACCCTGTTTGAATAAATGTAGTAGGAAAAGTGTTTAGCAATTCATGTGCGGTACCATTTGCAATTATGTAATAAGTAATATCCGTTCAAAATCAACCCTATGTAAAGAAAAGCAGATATATATAGTATGCGCTAGTAGTAATGTAATACATAGCAATGACAAGGACTCTCAACAGAGTCACAAGGGTATATACCATAGTACTATTCATTGAAATGCCAGGCCCTCAAAGGTTAATGATTTTGACAAGTCATAGACACACAAATTAACATAACGCAAACACACATGATAATTGCATTTAGTGAAAGAATAACATTTAGTCATTGTGTACATGAATAGCCCCAAAAGAGTAAAACATGAAAAAAGGGGAAAGATATACTCACAGTTTGCGAAAGCGATCAAAACCCACTTAAGCGGCCATGAGCTAAGTAATGGGAATTCCGATGAATTCAACCTATAATGTGTAAGAATACTAATAAAGGAAAAGTCTAAGAGGCTACGGTAACTAGGGTCTAAGGCATTAGGGTTTGCTAAGTCGATTTGGGGAATTAGAGTTTTTATGATAAGTCGCGTTAACGTAAAAGTTGTATATCACAAATAATATATGAAAGGTTGTAAATGTGGGTTAGGTAATATAATTATTACCATTTGAATATTTAGATGTACATATGTTTGAATAACTAAGGCAAAATCATTTAGTTAATTACTTTAACTAATTATTGTAAATAATTACGATAATCATAAATATTGAAATAAATAATTATGAGTTACGCGATGATCCGAAAAATAATAATTAAGACTTTCCAACATAATAAATATTTCTATTTTATAAGAAAAGTATTTATAAAATAGATGTTGTAATAGTATAAATAAATAATGTTTAATTATGTCGTAATTGATAAATAATACTAATAATACAAGACATGATCCAAAAATGTTATTTTTATTGTAAATGGATGCTTTCTGATGTAAATCAATGAAAATAATTTTCCCATAATTTTTATAAACCTATTTATATTTAAAACTGATTTAATGAGATTAAATCATGTTTAATGATTAAAAATAGGAAAAATAATAAAAATAAATGTTTTCTGAACCAAATATTTTTATTTCAGCTCATAATGATTAGAAATAATTTATCAAAAATTGTGAGATTAAAATAGTTAAAAATGAATTTTTAATCAATTAAATATGATTAAAACGATTTAATTCAATAAAATATAAAAATAAAACATTTTCCAGAAAATAAAAGTGTGGTAATCTTCTATAAGGTGTCAAGAAGCTACTCCTAAATTTTTATAATTTTTGGAGCAAAAATGAATTTAACATGAATATTCTAAGTTTATATGTATTATATATATAATAATTTACCAACTAGTTTAAATAAATAAAAAACAAATAATAAAAGGGTGGAGACCATGGGTTTCGAACCCTTGACCCTCTGCTGAGAATAGCAATCATCAACCACTAGATCAGATCAATACTTGGTGTTTACTGTCAAAACTAAAATGTATTTGAAGATTGTGTAAATCATCTCCTTCTTCCCCAAATTCCCTAGAACCCTAACCCTAACCCTAAGATTTCAATAGCTCTGATTCGACACAGATAACAACCAAAACCATAGGGCTTTCGAAGTTTATTATAAAAAGAACAAAATGGCATAAAAAATTGGGACTTACAACACGTCTTGATGTTCGAAAACATGATGTACAGGTCGACATCTTGGAACCCATTTTGCGAGCAGTTTTAATCGAGTTGTGCAACATTTTTAAAGTGGGTTTGTCCTTCTAACGAGTGAAGAAACTGATTGGCTCGAAGATTTTATAAAGGGTAGTGCCAATTGAGTCATTTAATCCGAGTTTAAAGGTTCGGCCGTTACTCCAATTTGGTCCGATTAAAGCTCACCTTTTAACGCGTTTAAAACCCCAACTAATGGTCGAAACTCATTATTGATGATGGAGAAACGGTTTGGCGTCAAGTAGAAGTTGAAACGGGCATTAATTTGCGAGTTTAAGACTCGCCGGACATGAACTCCGGCCGCCGCCGGCGAGGTTGGCCGGAAAAAACGTGAAAGACAGAAAGAGGAGTATTTTTTTTTAAACTTTCACTAATTGGCAAGAATGGTCCCTCAGAAGTTAACTTGGTTATTTATAAGGTTTTTAGTTAGTAAAAGTCTTTGTAAAACTTTTAACTAAGTTAACTATTGTTAACCAAAATGTTTTCAAACTTTATAAATCTTAAACTTTTTATTTTAGCTTATCAAACAACTAATTAAGTTTGTATTTCGTGAGTTTCGACAAGAAAATTCACACATTCAGTAAGCGTTTAAACTTTCGATTTAAAAGTAACTCACGTGTTAATAAATTTGAAAACGTTAAAAAAATATAGGGACTAATTTTTGACAATTGATTAAAGATGAAGGTGACGAATGTCACAGTCTCCCCTACTTTAGAAAAATTTCGTCTCGAAATTTCTTTCAAGTGGAGGTTTCTATGAAACAAAAGGCGTTGTAAAAGCTAGATTAAAAATATATATGTATATATATATATTACATCATTCATGTTTTGATAATTCTAAAAGTAGTTGTCTAATATCCAAAGTAATAATGTCAAAATCTTTGACAGTTAACCCAAAGTTAGAAAGTTGAGAGTTTTAAACGTGAAAAGCTTTGGGAATGTGTAACAGGTGAGGGGCAGAGGTACTAATGAAGCAGTCTCCCCTACTTTAGAAAGGTTTCTAACTGAACTTTATTAAGGTACGTAACAAGCTTTCAAATAACAGAGCGTGTAAGGGTATACAAAATTCATGTTTTCTGTGTGGGTGGTCAAGAGAAAGACTCTAGGAAGACGAATGAAGCTCACGTAAGAATGTTTCTATCGTAAATGCTAGCTATTACCCCACTATTCTAATGAAGAGATAAGTATAAAGTAATGGATAGATTCTTGGTCAGACTCCTAGTCCGCTCCCGCAGTATCGTTTATGTTTATATATAGGGTGTACCGCAGCTGACCCACCACACTCCCGATACTTTGGATTCGTACTAATTGTCTACCAATAGCCTAAATAGAATTACACACCACCCTCATGTACCTGTAAACCCATGATTGCGTTCCGGACCGTAATCATCTATTTACCTTACACTTAGGTGTTATGTTTTTCCATAACCTTAACAAGAATTAAGTGCATGCAACCAAAATGTAATAGCCACTGTAATGAAATGATGTTCAATCAAGACATGGTTAGAGGTTCTTCCCTTCCGGGTTTTCCCTTTAACCGTAATGTGAATAACATGTAAGTATAAGACATGGTTAGAGGTTCTTCCCTTTCGGGTTCACCCTTAACCGGTAACTTCTGTTCACATCGTTGGCTCTAAACAATCATATTGATAGACCCTGAGGTTTACACCGTTCCCCTCGGATTAAATAAATACTATAATCCGAGTCGTACGTGGGCACTGGCTTAGATATCATACGAGTTATCAACTAGTATGTTCATTGACCATGATGATGAACAAAATAATGTAAAGTATAACAGGGTTTTGCTCAAGACAGGAAAGAAAATATGCATACCAAATATGCGTTCATGTAAGTATATAAGTATAGCATCAAATTTCAATTGAAAGAATAGTATAACGTAAATCGAGTAAATCGCAAAATTTGCACAAAATGAAAGTAAACGAGTTGAATTAATGCAAATAGTCAATGTGAAAATAATCACAAATAACGTGTTAGAAATAACTATGAAAAAAAATGGTGCAAATATGAAATTTACGGCAAATGAATGTGCACGGAACGGGTGTGTAGCCTACTGGCATGTGAGTTAAAATCTAGTAACATATATGCGTTATACTGTAAAAGACATTTAGCAACATTCTGATGAAAGATATGTCCATTGTTTTGTTAAACCAAAAGTTTTGCAACTGAAAGAGTGTAAGTGTAAAAGGTAAATTTTCGCAGTTTACTCGACTTTGTGACATTGTTGTAAGAATAGTAGTGATGCATGAGAATTTTTTTTAGAATTCGAAGTGTGTTTTAGATTCAAAGTAGATTTATTTGCAAAATCTTCGTAAATACACATTTTCATGTGTTTACGAGAAGTCGAGTTTGAAAAATGTTATAAGGCTTACTATTAGTTGCAAATTTCTCCCGAAAATATATATTGAATACGTCATATGAAAACAAAAGGTTGACATTTGACCTTTAAAATATGCAAAACAAAAGGTAATGTTTGGGATGAATGGGAGCATTCGTTTAGCCTATCTCACGTCTCGGAAAGCCTTTTCGGAGCCGTGGTGGAACGTGGTGAGGAGGAGGTTAGATCCGTTGTTCGCTGTGGTGACGGGAATGCACTACCCGATTTGAACCTGCTGCCCGATTTGAACCAGGAGTACGTAGAAGAACCGGGGTCATTTTACTTGCCTCCGCCAAGTCATCCACAGTACGAATACGGGACTTATCATTCGCACGAGGGAGGTGATAACGGTGGCGAGGAACCTGTCCCGGATGTTTCGTACGAAACGAATCAGGTGTGTTTATGTATTTGCACTTGTTTATAATTTAGACCCGTGTATATTTAGTAGTGTACATATTTAGACTCGTATATTTAGTCCCGTACCTAAATTTGTTTTAGGGTTTGTGAGATTTGAACTCGTATATATTAGTTGTTATTTGAACTCGTAGGGTTTGTGAGATTTGAACTCGTATATATTAGTTGTTATTTGAACTCGTAGGGTTTGTGAGATTCGAACTCGTATATATTAGTTGCTATTTGAACTCGTAAATAAATTTTGCAGGTATTCGGGTCTCTTAAAGACCTGACAGAGTGGGTTTATCAAAGGGCAAAAAAAATGGTTACATTACCGTATACTCACGTACTGTTCCGGAAGGCAGGGGGCCGAATAGGAGGGTAACGACGGCATGGATACGATGTGACCGTAGTGGCGCGTACCTCATAGTGTAGCCACGGTTCGAAAGATGGGCATTAAAAAATGTAATTGCCCGTTTGAAATAATAGGGAGATACCACTCCGGCCACGATGGTTATATTTTGGAGGTCCGGAACCAAACACATAATCACAAACCTTTTCAACACATCGAGGGTCACGCGTATGCTAGGAGGCTGGGTCCGGGCGAGTTAAAATTGGTGGATACACTTTATTTTCAAAATGTTACGCCAGTAGACATACATTCGGCCGTTAGAAAACAAAACCCGGATAGTCCCTGCATTTTAAGAGACATACATAACACAATAACCAAGGTTAAGCATTTGTTATACGGCGGCAATACTCAAATGCAGGTATTATTATCTCTTATTATTATTATTATTATTATTATTATAATTATTATTATTATTTCTTTATTATTATTTTTTAATTATTATTATTTCTATGCAGGTACTCGAAGCCACATTGGTGGAAAAAAATTTGTTTACTTCACCCGAAAGAATGCCTCGACAAATGCGATCGAGGATATTTTGTTTGTCCATCCCACCTCGCACAGGTTATGGCGTGCGTTCCCGCATGTGCTGATGATTGATGCGACCTACAAAACAAACGAGTATAAACTTCCATTTGTTCAAGTTGTGGGTATGACATCAACATCCAAGTCGTTTTGTGTCGCCCATGCATTCATCTCCCGTGAAAAAAGGATAACTACCTGTGGGTGCTACAAAGGCTTAAAGAGTTGTTAGAAGATAGTACGGAGCCCTGTGCTAAAGTAACTGATTGTGAGAAAGCCTTGATGAATGCATGCGACATTGTATTTCCAGCAGCTTCGAAGTTGTTATGCAGGTATACATATTATTATTATTTTTATTATTATTATTATTATTTATTATTTTTTATTTTTATTATTATTATTATTATTATTATTATTATTATTATTATTATGCATTCAGGTGGCACATTCAACGAAATATACTGAAGCACTGCAAACAAGCCTTTGGAGATGCAGATTGGAAAATATTCGTGAAATCTTTTAAGCGATTATGTAGATCTTCATCTTCGGCATTTTATCAGCACTGGTTAGACCGATTCTACAGACGACTATGTCAAGACCAACGAACTGGTACATATTTTATTAATTTAGTTTAAAACGCATACACACATTAACAAATATCTTTGTTCTATCTTTACATATGTTTTTTAATATATAGACCGGGTCTGGCTCCGTGACTACAAAGAAAGGTTTGTTTCTGCATGGACAGACACGAACTACAACTTTGGTCAGTATACGACCAACAGAGCTGAGAGCCAGCATTCACGGTTTAAGATGCAGATTAAGGGGCCGAACAACTCGCTCCACAAACTTGTGATGATTGCAGACGATGTGGTAACGTCACAAGAGAGGGCAATAAACCACTCGTTTGAAGAGAGTTTGTCTGTGAAAAAGGTGCACCATGACATACCGATTTTTGAGGACCTACTCGGTAAAGTTTCCCATCCAGCGATCGAGAAGATGATAACTGAGATAAAAAATATAGAGAAGTTGATGAAACAAAAAATGAGTTGTGGTCACCAGCTTTTCACGAGTTCTGGGTTGCCGTGTGCATGTCGATTAGATTCGTATATAAATAAAGGTAATTCCATTACTTTATTATTATTATTATTATTATTATTATTATTATTATTTTTATTGAATACAGGAATAAAAATACAGCTGTCTGAAATAGACGTCTTCTGGACACGACTGAATTACGAACCGGAAGTAGTATGGAGGGAACCTGACCTTGCGAGTGAGTGGGAAATAGTCAAAGAGACACTGTTGTCTCAATCACCACGCGTTCAAAGAAATATGTTGTCAAAAATAAAGTCGGTGGTAAATCCAAGTATGGCTGACACTCAACCTCCTGAGGTACAAAAGAATACTCGTGGGCGCCCAACTACAAAATCAAAGAAAAAAACCAGCAGGAGGATGCGCAAGAAGATGTTAGTATTATTATTATTTTTTTTATTATTATTATTTATTATTATTATTATTATTATAATTTATTGTTATCCATTGTAGGAAGACGAACCTGTTAGAAGACGTAGGCCATCAGACCCAGGTAGAGATACAATGAGAGTGTGTAGCAAAAAGTATCCACTCTTAGTAGGGGACAGGTACATAAATAACTATTTATACATACATACATACATATATACATATGTACACATCCCCTAATCATGATTTCCCAATGTTTAGCGGTGACAGGTATAAATTTGTGCTTAGACAATTTAAGCATCAGATTGATCCCCTTTATCGACGGTTTGTCACGCATATTCAAAATGTTCAGCCAGACGGTAACTGTGGGTTCCGATCTGTAGCTGTGGCTTTGGATAGGGAGGAGGAAGACTGGGATTTGATCCGCCACGTTCTTATAGAAGAGATGATGGGTCAATACCATGAGGATTGGTACGAGATTTTGAACGGATTCGAAGATAACAGGTTCGCCCGCATATACTCGTCCTTAGATTGGACGGGAGTCGGGAATACACCCAATTCAAAATGGATGGCGATGCCTTTGACTGGATTACTGATTGCTCAGGCATTTGGTGTGGTCCTTCAATTCTTCAGTTCTCTTGGAGCGAGCACATTCTTCCCTATTCACAGTCATCCTGAAAGTGTGCCAGAACATCGGGTCATTTCGATAGCCTTCGTGAACGGCAACCACTTCATCATGCTTAAGCTAGCAGACAACGCTCCGATGCCTTATCCGAGTGGAGCATGGACGGGTTGGGTAGATGTAAATCACAACCCATGGTTAGAACTATACAAGGATCGTCTTGATGAGGGGCGTAGGCTATCTCAAACAGATCCAGAGTGGTTTGACCTAACTGCTTATCCTGATTCTTCTGATAGTTCGGTGTAAATTTGTTTTTATAATGTATAATGATTTATTAAGTACATTTTTTATTTTTTATTATTATTTTACATATACAATATGAAATGAAAACGTTTTTTTATAAAAAAAACCTATACCACGTAATTAAAACTTACAAAATTTAAAAAAAACCAAAACTTCTACTGGGCCGTAGAGGGCTCTATGGGCCGTAGAAGGAGATTGTCTACGGGTCGTAGAGACCTCTACGACCCGTAGGTGGCTGGAAGATGCTCGTAGAAGCCATCTATGGGTCGTAGAGGCCATTGAGTCTACGGGTCGTAAAGCCCTCTACGACCCGTAGACAAAAAGTTTTTGGTTTCTAAAAACTTTGTGAAGTTTATAAATATAATCAGTAGTTTTTTAAAAAAATTATGAGTCTACGACCCGTAGAGGGCTCTACGGGCCATAGACGAGGATTTTTTTTAAAAAAAATTGGGTTTTCAGTTGTATGTTATATATAATTTTTCTGGATATTATTCCAGCGAACTGGTAGCCCAGATGGTCCCCATGGTGTCTATAAGTGTGTATGTGTGTGTGTGAGAACTAATAGCCCCGAGATCGATCCTCGTCCAAAACGTTTTTTTTTTTAAATTTTGTTTACCTACGGGCCGTAGGTAAACAGGTTTAAAATGAAAAGTTTCAGAAACTGTCGAGCATTTACCCCTAAATCAAAAACCAAAAACTTTTCCCCAACCCTAACCCCCCACTGCCCCCTTCGACCAAAACCACCACCACCACTTCCTTCTCCACCACTGCAACCACCACCACCACCATTGCCTTCTCCACCAAGAGATCCGAACGAAAAGGAAGGTATTATTTTTTTCTTTTTGTTTTTTTACTATTTATATTGTTTAGATAGTTGTGGTGGTGGGGTGGGGTGTGGTGGGGTGTGGTGGTGGGCTGTTGTGGTGGGGGTGGGTGGTAGGGTGGGCTGTGGTGGTGGGGTGGGTGGGCTGTGGTGGTGGGGTGGGTGGTGGGTGGGCTGTGGTGGTGGTGGTGGTGGGGAGGGCTGTGGTGGTGGTGGTGGTGGTGGGGAGGGCTGTGGTGGTGGTGGTGGTGGGGTGGGTGGGCTGTGGTGGTGGGGTGGGTGGTGGGGTGGGCTGTGGTGGTGGTGGTGGGGAGGGCTGTGGTGGTGGTGATGGTGTGGGGAGGGTTGTGGTGGTGGTGGTGATGGTGGGGAGGGCTGTTGTGGTGGTGGTGGTGGGGTGGGTGGGCTGTGGTGGTGGTGGGCTGTTGTGGTAGTTTTGGCGTTTCTTTTGAATCGCCAAAACTATATATTAGTTTTGGCGATTCTTTTCAAACGCCAAAACTAATATAGTTTTGGCGATTCTTTTGAAACGCCAAAACTATACTAGTTTTGGCGATTCTTTTGAAACGCCAAAACTATACTAGTTTTGGTGATTCTTTTGAAACGCCTAAACTAATATACTTTTGGCGTTTCAAAAGAATCGCCAAAACTAATATAGTTTTGGCGTTTCAAAAGAATCGCCAAAACTATATTAGTTTTGGCGTTTCAATAGAATCGCCAAAACTATATTAGTTTTGGCGTTTCTTTTGATACGCCAAAACTAATATAGTTTAGGCGTTTCTTTTGAATCGCCTAAATTATACTAGTTTTGGCGTTTCTTTTGAAACGCCTTAATTATAGAAATGCCTAACTAACTATAAATTCTTTGATTTTGCAGTTATGGCAGATTTTGAAGACGAGGACTACGTGAATGAGGAGGAGGAGCAGGAGGATGAGCCCGTGGTCCAGGGGCGCCTGCCATGGCAGGGGGTGACTTACAGGGCTGGGAGCATTGCCAGTTTCGACGCTTTGATTACCCGAATCCAAGATTTCAGAGGTTGAGGAAAAAGAAGATCGAAAAGGCGAGGGGGATTTGTTGGGACGCGCTTCGGGACACTAGGAGGGTGCAGAGGCGATTCCCCGAGAGTGGATCCCGGAAGGGAGCCCATTGGACAGGTTTCTCGGGGACTTTTGCGCGCCGTCCCATCGGCCGTTGGTGATAGAGTTCCTATCCACCTTTCGCTTTCGACCCCCCACCGAAGGATCGTCGGGCGCCGGATCGTCGAGCCGCCCACTGCAGGATGTCGAGTTTTCCATACTCGGCGTTGAGTATGGTTATTCCTTAGATGAGTGGGCTACGCACACCCAGTGGTACACTCCCGACGAGCTTGTAGAGGTATTAATATTATTTATTTTTATTCTTTTTATTTTTGTTTTTGTTCTTATTCGAGTTCAGGATGTCTACACTAGAGGTGTGACTACTGTTGCTGATGACGTGATGTATGCGTGGTGGCCCACCATTGGCGGTCCAGAGTTCGGGAACCCGACACAGAAGTATTATTATTATTATCATCATTATTATTATTTATCAATATCTTTGTTCTAATTATTATTACTATTATTATGCTGTGCAGGGAGAGGTGTGACAGGGCATCTAACATTCGTCACCCCATAGTTCGTTACATTCACCGTTGCATTACTTATTCCCTAACGGCATGGGGAAATAGTAACGAGCGGGTGACGAAGACGGACCTGATGTACCTCTATTGCATACTCACCCGGCAGGCCGATTGCCTTGCATCGGTGCATGGCCGAGTACTTTGCCTCCTTCCCCCATAAGCCGTTGAAGGGAGGCATCGCATGCGGGGGGATCATCAGCAAGATTGCCGAGCGCTGCAATGCCCAGAGGTATTTTGATTATGTTAATCGGAATCAGTTTCCGCCACTACCGCCCAGGTATTTCGGTCATTATTATTATTATTATTATTATTATTATTAATGTTTATGTTATTGTTTATTTGTTTCAGCCTAATAGGTCAAAACACGATGAAAGCTATGGGTTGTACGGCGAAGAAGGCGAAGACGCCGGATCAGCCAGCCTTCCACTACCTGATTGCTCAGGGTGGCGGGGAGTTTGTGCATGAGCCGTTGGTACATCAGGGCCTTGGAGGTATTATTATTATTATTATTATTATTATTATTATTATTATTATTATTATTATTATTTGGGAAACTTGTAGACAACTTGTGTTGTCTGGTTTGCACGAAAACAGGGGAAACTCTGCCCAATTTTTTTTATAAAATCCTGGGATTATTATTATTATTGTTATTATTATTATTTATTAATTATTTATTGTTATCCATTGCAGGTGATGCTGTGGAGGTCGGGTTGCAGTTTGTTGTTGAGCAGGAGGGGGCGGTCTGAGGGACATCGAGATGCCTCAGCAGCAGCCTGAGGATGTGCAGATACCGGCGTGCGTTTATCACTCTCTCAGGTTGCCTGCTGATGTTAGGGCGGACGTTCGTGCGGCTGCCGAGGAGGCTGTTGAGATGCGTGCGTGGCGTCAGCAGATGGACACCTGGCGTCAGCAGCAGGACACCGATATGCGTCAGTGGCGTGATCAGCAAGACGAGGCGATGCGCTGGTTGATTGCTGGCCAGCAGGATATCTATCGCTAGCTGGGCATGCAGACTCGTGTCCCACCGACTATAGGGACCAGCACGCACGAGCCCGTGACGTCCTCGCAGCAGCCCGAGACGTCTTCGCAGCAGCCCGGGACGTCGCCGCCGCCTGACTCTACGATGTTTTATTTCTGATCATCTTCTGTATTTAAACAATCTTTATTTTGAACGCTTCTGTTAACGTATAGTTTTATCTTTTTGCTTATATAAACGATTAGTTTTATTTTGAACGCTTCTGTTAACGTTTAGTTTTATTTAAACAATCTTTATTTTACACGCTTATCGTGACGACATTGGTTTATATTGGTTTATGTTTTAAACGATTGTGTTCACGTTTTACACGCTTATCGAGACGACATTGGTTTATATTGGTTTATGGTTTATATCGAGACGACTTGTGTGTGTTTGTGTGATAATATCCCCAAGATCGAACCTCGTCCCAACCCTTTTATGTTTTTTTTGTCTACGGCCCGTAGAGGTCTATACGGGCCGTAGGCCACACATTAACATCCATCCTTCCCCTCCCCATTGTCAAAAAATAATATCACTTCTTCTATGGGCCGTAGAGACCTCTACGGCCCGTAGGTAGTCATTACCAATGATTGACAATCATTCAATCATTGTAATGATTACCTACGGGCCGTAGAGGTCTATACGGCCCGTAGAAGAAGAAAAAATGTGGTATACGGGCCGTAGAGGCCTCTACGACCCGTATAGGGTTGTCTGGATAAAATTTGAGATTGTGCAAATAGTGGGAGCCTTTATTGAAAGGAGTAATTAGAAAGAATTTAGGGAGACCTTTCACCTATGGTGGAATAGTCATGTGGATGATGGATAGAGCTTGGACTGGTTTAGGTCTCAAGTTCGACTCCTAACACAAGCGTGCCAATGAAGAGGAGAGCCTGTAAGCCAGTGGATGCGCAGGTTCGAATCCGAGGGACCCGGTTTTCATCCGGCTGTTATTCCAGCGAGGTTAACTCGTGTGAAGGCAGTACGGTTTCCGGGCGAACGCCGCAGCCCCCACCGTATCAGCGTGGACCCGGTTCAGACAACATAGTCTGGACGCGTGGGTGGTCAGGGCCTGTCGATTAGGTGGGTGTGATGATCTCTGCCACACCAGTTAAGAAAGTCACCGTTCAAAAAAAAAAGGAATTTAGGGAGAGAATGTCTCACTTTTTTTTTTCTTTTTTTTATGTATTGAAGAGGCTATGGAGTTTTGTTTATGATGTGTGTTAGGGTTTTATTTTTAGAGGAAACGGATATATTATGGAGAATTTATATTAGGGTCCGTCAAGTTCCTTTAACTTGTTCTCCAAGTAATATAATCAACTTCAAAACAATGCCAAACGGGTTCTTCATATTCCCATCTTAGCGCGTTTATCCCGAGATGCCATTTAAAATAAACAACCGGGTCCTATAAGTCCCCCAAATAAAACCTTAGACGTCAAAACCCATTAACGAACCTACTTGATAAAAATCATGTCAGTCGCTTTCGATTTTTTTCGGGATGTTACACCATCTTTCCAACTCAACATGTTTCAGGTTTTACTTGCTATTGGAAGTTGTACAAGTCTTGGATCACATAGGAGCTTTGGACCTAGTTTATATGAATCAAGTTTATGTAATTATTAATTGCAAGACAAATTGTAAATCGTTTTAATAATATTCAACTTCCATTTATTACCATGAGCTATTGAACAATCATCACTACGTGACACCTCGATGTTTCCGCCATCGGTTGGGGTGTTACACATTCGACCCTAACACATGTTAATTCGACCTAAATCATGCTTGTTCGACCTAACTGGCGCACGTTCGACCCAACTGAAGCTAGGTTCGACCCTCAGGTTCTTGGTTCGACCCCACGAAGGGTCGAATCAAGCATGGTTCTACCTGCAGCCTGCAAAAACCTCTTAAACGCACCAAAATGCATCTAAATAGTCCGAAAACATCACGAAACATCATGAAACACACAGCAGTCAAGTATGATTAACATATCCCCATGAAACCCTGCCAATTTTATTCCAAAATCAATCCGTTTTAATGCTTACACAAAATGGTAAGATTATGGAAATGTCACATCATGCATGAAAACTTTACCCAATTTGGAAACTTTATGAAATTGTTGGACAATCAACCCAATATGCTCAGATTATCATGTGAAGCAAAACCCCTAATCATATCATCCATAATAACATCATGAATCAAATCCCTAAATCTATCAAAATCCCCAAAATGAGCAAAGTACCATCATCTAACAATTAATAGCCAAAACTTATCATCCATAGCAGCCTAAGAACATTTCTATAACATCTATGCAGCACATAATCATCAAACAATACATAACACATCATAAAACACCATTAACACATGTTAACTTGTGTGAAAACTCATGTTTAATGATTAGGTTTTGTTTAGAAAGATGTTAGAAAGGTTTTTAATTGTGAAAACCAACTTTAAAACAGATCTGGACCGTTGGGGTTTAATGAAAACTAATCAAAAAGGTTTAAAAAGGATTTTGGATGAAGAACGCACCTTAGATCTTTGCTTGTTTATGATATAAAAGGTTAGGTTGTGAAAATCAAGATCAAAAACTCCATCCCCAGTGATTAAAGTTTGGAGAGAGTGTTTAGAGGCGTTTAGGGTTTGTGAAATGATGAAAATGACAAAGTATGGTATTTATAGTGTTTGCAGGTTCGACCCTTGCAGGGGTCGAATGAGACTAAAATGGGTCGAATGAAAATGGGAGAGCATAGCAATGGACTTCATCACTAAACTCCCTCGTACACCCAAAGGTTATGACATGTGACAACCGACCTTTATCTTTTATCTAATTGTCAAATCTAGTCCTTATACTTTCCATTGTTTAATCATCATATATTATTATTTTTTTTTTCATATCATAACGTTTAAGGTTAATATATATATATATATATGCAAATAAGCATTAGACTTTTGTTAAAGTTTATAAAAAGTCATAAAACTATTCAATTAATTCCATTTATGGTCATTTAATTCAATTTAAAAAAAAACATCAATGACTTCTTCATAAAAGTTTTATATGACTTTGAATGTGAGTTATTGGCAAATGTTATACAAATTCTACATATGAACTACTAAAGAAATCTAATTGGTTTCAAATCATTATATACATTGTAATTTGATCATATACCAACACACATAACCCTTTCATTTCAACATCAAACAATCTCCCAATTTCAACTCATCATTTACCTTGAGCTCTGGTATTGGCACATCGAGACGACCTGGACCGATCCCCACGTTTTCGTACTCAAACCGAGTTGTAAGTTCATTTTTTTCGATGCTCTCTACTAGCTATTGTTCCTAGAACAAAAGCCCTATGGTTTTGAGGGATACCATTATCACGTTTGGGGTATTGGAAATTCTAGGATTAGGGTTTTGAAGTAGTTATTTGGGGAAGATGATGAATGGTTTAATTTATATAAATATATTACATTTTGAATCCAAATAACAACTTGGCTTGCTAGTAGGGTAGTTGTGTGTGTGCGTGTCTACAAACTGAAGGGACCCGAGTTTGAGTCCCTTTGTCCCTGTTTTGGTGCTCCTCAGTTCAGAATTTTATACATATTTTTATTATCATTTGCTAAACATTTATAAGTACATAAAATTAGAATATTCATAGTAAATTCAATTTTTGTTCAAAAATTATCAAAAATTTAGGTGGAGACTTTTGACACATTAAAGAAAATTATCACATTTTTAGTTTCTGGAAAATAAATTATTTTCATATTTTTATTGATTTAATTAGTTTTAATCATAATTAATTGATAAAAATTTCGTTTTTAATGATTTTAGTCTCAAACTTTTTGGGAAATTATTTCTAATCATCATGAACTGAAATGGAAATTATTGGTTCTGAAAACATTCATTTTGATGGATTTTCCTATTTTTAATCATTTAAACATGATTTAATCTTATTAAATCAGTTTTAAATATAAATAAGTTTATAAAAGTTATGGGAAAATTATTTTCATTACTTTACATCAGAAAGTGTCTATTTTCTATAAAAAAATAGCATTTTTGGATCATAACTTGTATTTTAGACTTAATTATGTTTAATTAGACATAATTAATTATATATTTATTTATACTACTTAACATCTATTTTATAAATGCATTGCTTATAAAACAGAAAAATTATTAAGTTTGAAAGTCTTTATTATCATTATTGGGTCATGGTATAACTCATAAATATTTAACTCAATATTGATGATTATTGTATTATTTACAATAATTAGTTAAAGTAATTACCTAAATTATTTTGTCTTAATTATTCAAACATACTTTGAACTAAATATTCAATTGGTAATAACTATATCACCTAAACCACCTTTACAAACTTTGACATATTATTTCTGATATACAACTTTTACATTAATTCGAGTTGTCATAAAAACTCTAAATTCCCCAAATCGACGTAGCAAACCCTAATGCCTTAGACCCTAGATACTTTAGACTCTTAGACATTTCCTTATTAGTATTCATATACATTATAGGTTGAATTCCTCAGAATTCCCATTACTTAGCTCACGACCGCTTAAGTTGGATTTTGATCGCTTTCGCAAACTGTGAGTATATCTTTTCCCCTTTTTACTGTTTTACTATTTTGGGGCGACTCATGTACTTACTATCAATTTTCTATTTCATCTTACTAAAATAGCAATTCTTATGTGTGTTTGCTTGTGTCATTTCGTGTATCTATGACCTGTCAAATCATTAACCGTTGCGGCCTGGCATTTCAATGAATAGTACTATGGTATATACCCTTGTGACTCTGTTGAGAGTCCTCGTCATTGCTATGTATTACATTACTACTAGCGCATACTATATATATCTGCTTTCCTTTCATAGGGTTGATTTGACCCGGATACCAGTTATTACATTTTGCAAAATAACACATGAATTGCTAAATTTTCCTTACTATATGTATCAAACGGGTATGCTCACCAATACATTTTTGTATTGACATATACTATTTTCGTACATGTTTCAGGTTATTTATGAGATGACTTTTAAGCTTTTGGAAATTTTACTTAGATTTTGGATTCATTGTATTTAACTTTAGTTGTCACTTTAGAATTATTGTATCTTGTATTTTTCTTTCAATGTAATAAACTACTTAATCAATATATCAAAATTAACACTTTTAGTCCATGAGTTATTGAACAATCGTCACTACGTGACACCCCAATGTTTCCGCCATCGGTTGGGGTGTTATAGATTGGTATCAGAGCCATGGTTATAGGGAATTAGGTTATTAGAATGCCTTTTAGCCTAGTCTATAACTAAGCTTACATTCACGAGTCCTCTCGTGTATACTTCTCTTTATACTTATATTTTCCTTCAAGATATTTTCGCTATGATCCTTTCTTGTTATTCTTTCGATATTTTACTTGGAGAGGAAGACACTCGTATTTCACAAACGAAACGATATCATAAAGTTAGGAGTGACATCCATACCTTGGTGATTAGTTTCACTCCTCTATATGTTATTTATCTTAGGAATATATCTTTGAGATAGGAGTGACATCCACAACTCAAAGAGTATTCCCTTCAAAAAGGAACTTAACCACTAAGCTGGGAGTGATATCCTTAACTTAGTGATTGGTTTCATTCCACAATAATTTTCAATTTTGAAATAACATCTTTGAGCTAGGAGTGAATTCCACATCTCAGAGATCTATTTCTACATCTTGTTTTTAATCTCGCTAAAGTTTTGAAATTCACTAATATCCTCATTTACTCAATACTAATTTACCAGTATAGCTACACCCAGTTTCCTAAGCCTATTTGCCAGATTAGCACACACTTTATATACACCTTGTGCCTTGAAACAAGTAGCCGCTATGAGCCCAAAGGGATGCCTTAACGATCCTTACAAACAAACGATCTTTAAATGTATAAATTTCGTAAAAGTTTGACAATTAAAGGGTTTCAAGTTTACCTAGTCCTAACGGGTAATACGTAGATTTTCTCAACATTTCATAACAATTAAAAGTTTTGACTTTTCAACCCACAAGTTAAAAAAAAATGTTTTAATACAAAAAATTTTATTTTCCAAATTTCGTCAAGGCATCTGGGATCATTCACAACCTTCACGCCATTTTAAATCTTGGTCTTTCGAAACACATTAGATTTACACACACTTCATGAAATGGTTTCATTTTGCATTTTATAAACTTTCATTGCATATTTTACAAATCAAATGTAAATATGCATGTTTTCATATAACGTATCCAATATTTTTTCGGGAGAAATTTGCAACTAATAATATATACCTTATAACACTTTTCAAACTCGACTTCTCGTAAACACATGAAAATGTGTACCTACGAAATCTTTTCAAGTGAACCTGTTTTGAACTTAAAACATTCTTCGGTTTCCAAAAAGTTATCCTCATACCAGTAGACTATACGCCTGTTCTGCGCACTTTCATTTACAGTAAATTTCATTATTTTTTTACACCATTCTATTTATAGTTACGCTCGCACATTATCTTATTATTTTTGTATTATTCTTTTGTTGGTAGTTATTTTCACGCGTTATTCGCAACTATTCTCGCACTAGTTATTAGTAGTTATTCTTACAACACTGGTTTTGAGCATTAATTTAACTCATTTACTTTCATTTTGTGCAAATTGTGCGATTTACTCGATTTACGTTATACTATTCTTTCAATCGAAATTTTATGCTATACTTATATACTTACAAGAAACGCATATTCGGTATGCATATTTTTTTCTGTTGTGAGCAAAACCCTGTTATACTTTACATTAATTTGTTCATCATCATGGCCAACGAACACACTAGTTGATAACTTGTATGAGATCTAAGCCAGTGCCCACGTACGACTCGGATTAGAGTATTTCTTTAATCCGAGGGGAACGGTGTAAACCTCAGAGTCTATCAATATGAGTGTTTAGAGCCAATGACGTGAACAAAAGTTACCGGTTAAGGTGAACCCGAAAGGGAAGGATCTCTAACCATATCTATTACTTACATGTTACTCTCATTACGGTTAAAGGGTAAACCCGAAAGGGAAGGACCTCTAACCATGTCATTGTTTCATTGCAGTATCAATTACTTAGCATATCCTGATTGCACGCATTTGTTTCTAGTATTACTTAGGATAGGGTTATGGAAAGCATAACACCTTAGTGTAAGGTAAATCGATGATTACGGTCCGGAACGCAATCATGGGTTTACAGGTACATGAGGGTGGTGTGTAGTTCTCATTAGGCTATTGGTAGACAATCAGTACGAGTCCAAAGTATCGGGCGTGTGGTGGGTCAGCTGTGGTACACCCTATATATAAGCATAAACGATACTGCAGGAACGGACTAGGAGTCTAACCAAGAACCTACCCATTACTACCTCTTCATTAGATAGTTGACTAATAGCTAGTATTTTTGATAAGAACGTTCTTACACGAGCTTCAATTCGTCTTCCTAGGGTTTTTCTCTTGACCACCCACACAGAAAATACGAACCTTGTGTACTCTTACACTATTGATTATTTGGTTACTTGCTGCATACTCTAATAACACTTAGTCAGAAACTTTTCTAAAGTAGGGGAGACTACTTCATTAGTACCTCTGCCCCTCACCCATTAAACATTCCCAAAACCTTTCTCATTTAAACTCTCAACTTTCTAACTTTGAGTCAAATGTCAAAGATTTTGAAACATTTACTTTGGATATTAGACAACTACTTAAAATTTTGTCAAAACATGACTGATGCAATTTTTTAAACCTACTTAACTTTTACAACGCCTTTTGTTTCATAGAAACCTCCACTTGAAAGAAATTTCGAGACGAAATTTTCTAAAGTAGGGGAGACTGTGACAACCGACCTTTATCTTTTATCTAATTGTCAAATCTAGTCCTTATACTTTCCATTGTTTAATCATCATATTATTATTATTTTTTTTTCATATCATAACGTTTAAGGTTAATATATATATATATATATGCAAATAAGCATTAGACTTTTGTTAAAGTTTATAAAAAGTCATAAAACTATTCAATTAATTCCATTTATGGTCATTTAATTCAATTTAAAAAAAAACATCAATGACTTCTTCATAAAAGTTTTATATGACTTTGAATGTGAGTTATTGGCAAATGTTATACAAATTCTACATATGAACTACTAAAGAAATCTAATTGGTTTCAAATCATTATATACATTGTAATTTGATCATATACCAACACACATAACCCTTTCATTTCAACATCAAACAATCTCCCAATTTCAACTCATCATTTACCTTGAGCTCTGGTATTGGCACATCGAGACGACCTGGACCGATCCCCACGTTTTCGTACTCAAACCGAGTTGTAAGTTCATTTTTTTCGATGCTCTCTACTAGCTATTGTTCCTAGAACAAAAGCCCTATGGTTTTGAGGGATACCATTATCACTTTTGGGGTATTGAAATTCTAGGATTAGGGTTTTGAAGTAGTTATTTGGGGAAGATGATGAATGGTTTAATTTATATAAATATATTACATTTTGAATCCAAATAACAACTTGGCTTGCTAGTAGGGTAGTTGTGTGTGTGCGTGTCTACAAACTGAAGGGACCCGAGTTTGAGTCCCTTTGTCCCTGTTTTGGTGCTCCTCAGTTCAGAATTTTATACATATTTTTATTATCATTTGCTAAACATTTATAAGTACATAAAATTAGAATATTCATAGTAAATTCAATTTTTTGTTCAAAAATTATCAAATTTAGGTGGAGACTTTTGACACATTAAAGAAAATTATCACATTTTTAGTTTCTGGAAAATAAATTATTTTCATATTTTTATTGATTTAATTAGTTTTAATCATAATTAATTGATAAAAATTTCGTTTTTAATGATTTTAGTCTCAAACTTTTTGGGAAATTATTTCTAATCATCATGAACTGAAATGGAAATTATTGGTTCTGAAAACATTCATTTTGATGGATTTTCCTATTTTTAATCATTTAAACATGATTTAATCTTATTAAATCAGTTTTAAATATAAATAAGTTTATAAAAGTTATGGGAAAATTATTTTCATTACTTTACATCAGAAAGTGTCTATTTTCTATAAAAAAAATAGCATTTTTGGATCATAACTTGTATTTTAGACTTAATTATGTTTAATTAGACATAATTAATTATATATTTATTTATACTACTTAACATCTATTTTATAAATGCATTGCTTATAAAACAGAAAAATTATTAAGTTTGAAAGTCTTTATTATCATTATTGGGTCATGGTATAACTCATAAATATTAACTCAATATTGATGATTATTGTATTATTTACAATAATTAGTTAAAGTAATTACCTAAATTATTTTGTCTTAATTATTCAAACATACTTTGAACTAAATATTCAATTGGTAATAACTATATCACCTAAACCACCTTTACAAACTTTGACATATTATTTCTGATATACAACTTTTACATTAATTCGAGTTGTCATAAAAACTCTAAATTCCCCAAATCGACGTAGCAAACCCTAATGCCTTAGACCCTAGATACTTTAGACTCTTAGACATTTCCTTATTAGTATTCATATACATTATAGGTTGAATTCCTCAGAATTCCCATTACTTAGCTCACGACCGCTTAAGTTGGATTTTGATCGCTTTCGCAAACTGTGAGTATATCTTTTCCCCTTTTTACTGTTTTACTATTTTGGGGCGACTCATGTACTTACTATCAATTTTCTATTTCATCTTACTAAAATAGCAATTCTTATGTGTGTTTGCTTGTGTCATTTCGTGTATCTATGACCTGTCAAATCATTAACCGTTGCGGCCTGGCATTTCAATGAATAGTACTATGGTATATACCCTTGTGACTCTGTTGAGAGTCCTCGTCATTGCTATGTATTACATTACTACTAGCGCATACTATATATATCTGCTTTCCTTTCATAGGGTTGATTTGACCCGGATACCAGTTATTACATTTTGCAAAATAACACATGAATTGCTAAATTTTCCTTACTATATGTATCAAACGGGTATGCTCACCAATACATTTTTGTATTGACATATACTATTTTCGTACATGTTTCAGGTTATTTATGAGATGACTTTTAAGCTTTTGGAAATTTTACTTAGATTTTGGATTCATTGTATTTAACTTTAGTTGTCACTTTAGAATTATTGTATCTTGTATTTTTCTTTCAATGTAATAAACTACTTAATCAATATATCAAAATTAACACTTTTAGTCCATGAGTTATTGAACAATCGTCACTACGTGACACCCCAATGTTTCCGCCATCGGTTGGGGTGTTATATGACAGCATTTGGGTAATCGTTGACCGTTTAACCAAGTCAGCCCATTTCTTACCAATTCGTGAGAAATATTATGTGGAAAGGTTGGAGAAGATGTACGTAAGTGAAATCGTATGTCGCCATGGTATACCTTTGGACATTATCTCTGATCGTGATGGTCGTTTCACCTCTCACTTTTGGGATTCTTTACAAGACGCTTTGGGTACCAAGCTAAACCTGAGTACTGCTTATCACCCTCAAACAGATGGTCAGACTGAACGTACCATCCAAACACTTGAGGATATGCTCAGGGCATGTGTCATTGATTTTGGTGGCACATGGGATTCTCATCTTCCCTTGGTTGAGTTTTCATACAACAACAGTTATCATGCCAGCATTAACATGGCTCCTTTCGAAGCACTCTATGGTCGTAAGAGTCATTCACCTGTCTGTTGGACTGAGGGTGGTGAAGCCCAGATCACTGGACCTAAACTGATCCAGGAAACCACAGATAAAATAAAACTCATCCAGGACAATCTCCTCAAGGCTAGAAGTCGACAGAAGAGCTATGCTGACAAACGTCAAAAGCCCTTGGAATTTCAAGTCGGGGACCTGGTACTTCTTAAGGTATCTCCTTGGAAAGGAGTAATTCGCTTCGGTAGAAAGGGAAAACTAGCCCCTCGATACGTAGGCCCATTCAAAGTGCTTGATAGGATTGGAAAAATGGCTTACAAACTTGATCTTCCACCTGAGTTGAGCAATGTTCACCCAACTTTTCACGTTTCGAATCTCAAGAAATGCTTAGCAGATGAGAACCTCCATGTCCGTCTTGAAGATGTGCAGATCGATGAAACTATGCACATTGTCGAGAAACCTGTTGAGATCGTGGACACTGGTGTAACATTTCACATTAAATAAATTGTACGTTGCGTATAATTTGGATAAAAAACGACAAGATTTATTACTATTTACATTTAATTATTTTTGTGGCATTTTGAACCCTAATACAATGATAATTATTCGTATATATATATATATATATATATATATATATATAAAGGTTTTTAATAATAATAATAGTAAGTTTTGTTTTAAATAATGTTTTGTCAAAGCCCACAACACAACTAAATTAACCCAATCCAGCCCAATACCATAACCAAACCCAAAGCCCAAAACCCTCAATTCCCTTTTTTTTGTATCAGGGCCCAAGGCCCATCAAACCCGGCCCATTAGCCAACCCCCCTGTTCTGTTTTAAATAAAAAAAAAATTGTTTCTGCTCGGTTCGAACCAGAGCCGAGTCAAACCCAACACACAACACACCCTTACAACCACCTGGTCTAGCCATCCTGTTTGTTTCAATCCGGTCAGAATATAATTATAACACGACATTTAAACGCCTCAGTTGACTTAGAAAGTCAACTGAGATCCACGACATTCCAAAATCAACATCATTTACACGTTAATTGTTAAGGATTGATTGAGGAGCATGATTACCGGCCTATTATGACTAGGATACACGATTATTGATCATCAATTCATACCAATTTTAACCATTAACGCGTCAACATTCAAGTCGTGGTCAACAATTACCATTTCGAACATCCGAGCTACTATACTAAAAATTGAAAGTTTCTGGGCCATCTCACATCGCCGAACATCCTATTCCAATCCTCAATTTTACTTAAAAATCTTCTGTTCTTATAATACGATCGCGTTTTTGACTTTACAAGTTGACTGGCCAATTGTGCTCGTAACAACGTTGTAAGTATAATTATTTTAGTGGGTTTTGATCTTCGGCATTCACACATCAATAGCCTAAGGTTAATTGGGTTATTGATGTGTGAATCAAACGATTGCAGAATCTAGGGCTCGTGATGTTATTTTGGGGATAAACTGGATTTTGTACAATATATTTATTTTAAAACAAACGGAACTAATCACAACCACTGGTCTGGACCAAGTGGTTGTGACTGGTGCTTCCATCCCGAGCCACCCGGGTTCGAGTCCCGGCAGTGGCCTCCTTTTTGGCCCTTTTTCATTAAGTCTTTTTAGCAAATCAAATAAATATATATTATACATATTATTTTATAAATTCGTTTTTAATTATTAAAACCCTTTTATAAATTCTAAAAAAATTACTTTTAGTTAATCTGATATAAATGTTCCACCCACAATTTTTAGTTTTCAAAAATTAATTTATTTAATATATATAATAATTAAATCAATTTCATTCTATTATATATATAAAATTCCGTTAAAATATCAAAACAATTTTATAAATTTCCACAAAAATTATTCTGAGTTTATATAATGATAAAATTTTCTGAAATGATTTTTAATTGTGAAAAATCATTTATTTAATATTTTTAGTCAATTTTTGTTAGTTTTAATCATAATTAAATCATAATAAATTCAATTTTTAACATTTTTGCACCAAAATTTTATACAAATTATTTCTGATTATTTAGAACAGAAATATGAATTTTAAACTTATAATTCTTAAATTTTAATATTTTTAAATATTAAAGTTAAATTTTGACAATTTGTTATAAGTAGAATTAATATTCTATTTTAAAGAAAATAATTTTATAAAAATTATTTTTACACTTTAAACACATTATTGTGACCATCTTAAATTTAAAATTTCATAAAAAGATTTTTGGTTATTTATTTACTAATATTCTCTCAATTATCAAACATTTTTGATATTAATCAAACGAGCATTTATCCCCAAATTCGAAGCCCTAGAAACTTATACATTAGTAGACTTGATAGACTTAGACATATTTATTACCTTATTATAGGGTGATACTTGATACATTTGGGCAACACCATTATTCAATTTTTCAACAGATATAATATTTTGCTAAGGTGAGTTTTACATAGCCCCTTTTCTATTTATCACCATTTTTAGGGTGAAACATGTTACAACATTATTTATGCAATTCAATCATCAATGTGTCTATGTGTATTTCTATGTTGCATTATGTCTTGAACATGACTAAGGTAAGCACAATTCTAGCATAAACATTCATCAGCCAAACGGTATACATTGATAGATCTATTGGACTGACAATCCCACCCGGATACGTGCCTCCTACAAAGGTAGCGTGGGTGTTTGTTACTGCAATATAAACGAGTGAACCATGAGCGTATGGGATGTACCACAATACAACAGTCACAATGGTTGATTATGCACTCGATTTACTTCTAGTATGTTTTCACATATGGACTAGATTGCCATGACACATGAATTGCACAACGATTTTATTCGATTATCAAAACCTATGTATTTCTCACCAACTTTTGTTGACCCAAAAATTTTTCAACTTAACATGTTTCAGGTTCTACTTGCTTGAAGATTTGCTTGAGGATGTGTGCATAGTTTTATTCAATTTGATGTACGAATTCTTGTAGAACAATTGTATGTAATTTATCTAAATCTTATAATGAAATTTATTGTTTACCATGAGCTACTGAACAATCATCAATACGTGACATCCCGATGTTTCCGCCATCGGTTGGGGTGTTACAGATTGGTATCAGAGCCATGGTTATAGGGAATTAGGTTATTAGAAAAATAATCTAGTCTATAACCATAGGATTTAACCAGTACTTCCTTCTTTTACTTGCTATACTCTATCTCCCTCCTACTTCTTATCCCTACTTTCATCCTTTCAAGAAGGTTGCTCTCCATCACTGGATCCACTCTTAGACTAATAAGGCCAAATCCTCAGGCTTAACCTGAACCACCTTGAGATCTCGTCGAAGTTCTAGATTTTAATAACGAACACGTGCAATCTGGAAGGGTGAACGCCTGTATTCTGAGTCTTCTGTCTAGGCTGGCATTGCGCATATATCCCAATCAGACGACGGACCCGGATGCCTACCTGGGAATTCTCGGGATGAGTGTTCACTTATAGGCTAAAGCATGTCTTCATATGTTATTGGAATTTAGAATCTTTGATAAGTCAACGTTTTCGTTTATTCGTTTTAATGAATAAATGATTACATAACCTCATTCATTGTGTCTCTTTCAGATCATGCCTCCACGTCGCAGTGCTCGTCTTAACAGTGGTGAAAATCATGATGAAGGGAGTAGCAATCACAATCATAACCACGATACTAACCACAACAACAACAACAACAATGGAGTTGATGCTCAACTGGCTGCAATCATTTCTCAACAAATGGCGCAGCAAATCGCAACTCTGGTTCCCAACTTACTAGCTCAAGTCATCCAGTTGAACGGCAACGGGAACGGCAACGGCAACGGGAATGGAAATGGAAACCACAACGGGAATGGGAATGGTCTTCCAGCCTGTACCCTTAAACACTTTAATTCCTGTAATCCCCCAAAGTTCAGTGGAGAAGAAGGAGCTACAGGACTCCTACAATGGTTTGAGGGTATTGAGAATACCTTCATCAACAGTGAGTGCCCCGACAATTTTAAAGTCCATTATGCCATGAGTGTTCTTCACAAACGAGCACTCACTTGGTGGAATGAAGAAAAACGCACTCGCGGAGCTGAAGCTGCACTAGCCTTAACTTGGGATCAAGCTAAAGACATTATGAAGGCAGAGTTCTGTCCTCGTAATGAAATTAAGAAGCTGGAAGATGAATTTCATGATCTTGCTCAAGACAGTGGGGAAAACCTTGCTTACAACACTCGTTTTCACGAACTTAGCCTACTGCTACCCCACAAAGTCACCCCTTTACCCATTGCGATCGAAAAATACATTGGTGGTTTACCGATGCAGATTCAAGACACGGTGTGGGGAAGGAACCCTGCTACTTTGGAAGAAGCAAAGCGTTTGGCTGCCACCCTAACAGATAACCATGTGAAGGCAGGAACCCTGACTCGTAAAGGGGAAAAGAAAAAGGATACTCCCCAACCTGCCGTTGAAATCAAAACCGAGGCCTCAACCAACGGGAAGTGTAAGGTCAGGAATTTTGCAATAGACACCACTGCCCCACCCAACAAGAAACAATACCACGGGAAGCTACCTAAGTGTGACACCTGCCAGTATCACCATCCAACTCAAGTTCCCTGCCGACAGTGCACCAATTGTCAAAGGTATGGGCATCTTGCAGATGCTTGTCGAATCCCTGCTACAAACGCTCTTGATGCTCCAAATAACCCCGCTTGAGACCCTCCAGCTACTTAAACCCCACCATTTGAAAGATGTCTACTTTCTCTTTATTCCATGTATTGACACTTTTTGATTCAAATAATAAATTCGAGTATTATCATAACATCTGAGTGCATGCTTGTTTGAATGTGAACAATTTGCTATATCTATAATCATACTTGCTTACTTGTACATCAATTAGTTGACTATCAAACAACCTACTCAACGATTGGTAGAGGTCATCATGTCTTTCCAACAGTCGGGAGAGGCCCTACCACCTGCTCAACGACTGGTGGAGACTATCAAACCTGCTCAACAATCGGTAGAGTCATAAAAGGACGCAAAACCCTAATGTAAGGTAAATTGGTAATTACGGTCCGGAACGTAATCATGAATTTACAGGTACATTAAGGTTGTGAGGAATTTTATCAAGGTTTTCGGTAGTCGACTAATTGTAAACCTAGTGTCTTCCTTTAACTTCGGGACGAAGTCCTTAAAAGTAGGGGAGACTGTAACATTTCGCATTAAATAAATTGTACGTTGCGTATAATTTGGATAAAAACGACAAGATTTATTACTATTTACATTTAAATATTTTTGTGGCATTTTGAACCCTAATACAATGATAATTATTCATATATATATATATATATATATAAAAGTTTTTAATAATAATAATAATAGTAAGTTTTGTTTTAAATAATGTTTTGTCAAAGCCCACAACACAATTAAATTAACCCAATCCAGCCCAATACCATAACCAAACCCAAAGCCCAAAACCCTCAATTCCCTTTTTTTGTATCAGGGCACAAGGCCCATCAAACCCGGCCCATTAGCCAACCCCCCTGTTCTGTTTTAAATAAAAAAATTTGTTTCTGCTCGGGTTCGAACCAAAGCCGAGTCAAACCAACACACAACACACCCTTACAACCACCTGGTCTAGCCATCCTGTTTGTTTCAATCCGGTCAGAATATAATTATAACACGACATTTAAACGCCTCAGTTGACTTAGAAAGTCAACTAAGATCCACGACATTCCAAAATCAACATCATTTACACGTTAATTGTTAAGGATTGATTGAGGAGCATGATTACCGGCCTATTATGACTAGGATACACGATTATTGATCATCAATTCATACCATTTTAACCATTAACGCGTCAACATTCAAGTCGTGGTCAACAATTACCATTTCGAACATCCGAGCTACTATACTATAAATTGAAAGTTTCTGGACCATCTCACATCGCCGAACATCCTATTCCAATCCTCAATTTTACTCAAAAATCTTCTGTTCTTATAATACGATCGCGTTTTTGACTTTACAAGTTGACTGGCCAATTGTGCTCATAACAACGTTGTAAGTATAATTATTTTAGTGGGTTTTGATCTTCGGCATTCACACATCAATAGCCCTAAGGTTAATTGGGTTATTGATGTGTGAATCAAACGATTGCAGAATCTAGGGCTCGTGATGTTATTTTGGGGTAAACTGGATTTTGTACAATATATTTATTTTAAAACAAACGGAACTAATCACAACCACTAGTCTGGACCAAGTGGTTGTGACTGGTGCTTCCATCCCGAGCCACCCGGGTTCGAGTCCCGGCAGTGGCCTCCTTTTTGTCCCTTTTTCATTAAGTCTTTTTAGCAAATCAAATAAATATATATTATACATATAATTTTATAAATTCGTTTTAATTATTAAAACCCTTTTATAAATTCTAAAAAAATTACTTTTAGTTAATCTGATATAAATGTTCCACCCACAATTTTTAGTTTTCAAAAATTAATTTATTTAATATATATAATAATTAAATCAATTTTATTCTATTATATATATAAAATTCCGTTAAAATATCAAAACAATTTTATAAATTTCCACAAAAATTATTCTGAGTTTATATAACGATAAGCTTTTCTGAAACGATTTTTAATTCTGAAAAGTCATTTATTTAATATTTTTAATTAATTTTTGTTAGTTTTAATCATAATTAAATCATAATAAATTCAATTTTTAACATTTTTGCACCAAAATTTTATACAAATTATTTCTGATTATTTAGAACAGAAATATGAATTTTAAACTTATAATTCTTAAATTTAATATTTTTAATTATTAAAGTTAAATATTGACAATTTGTTATAAATAGAATTAATATTCTATTTTAAAGAAAATAATTTTATAAAAATTATTTTTACACTTTAAACACATTATTGTGACCATCTTAAATTTAAAATTTCATAAAAAGATTTTTGGTTATTTATTTACTAATATTCTCTCAATTATCAAACATTTTTGATATTAATCAAACGAGCATTTATCCCCAAATTCGAAGCCCTAGAAACTTATACATTAGTAGACTTGATAGACTTAGACATATTTATTACCTTATTATAGGGTGATACTTGATACATTTGGGCAACACCATTATTCAATTTTTCAACAGATATAATATTTTGCTAAGGTGAGTTTTACATAGCCCCTTTTCTATTTATCACCATTTTTGGGGTGAAACATGTTACAACATTATTTATGCAATTCAATCATCAATGTGTCTAGGTGTATTTCTATGTTGCATTATGTCTTGAACATGACTAGGGTAAGCACAATTCTAGCATAAACATTCATCAGCCAAACGGTATTACATTGATAGATCTATTGGACTGACAATCCCACCCGGATACGTGCCTCCTACAAAGGTAGCGTGGGTGTTTGTTACTGCAATATAAACGAGTGAACCATGAGCGTATGGGATGTACTACAATACAACAGTCACAATGGTTGATTATGCACTCGATTTACTTCTAGTATGTTTTCACATATGGACTAGATTGCCATGACACATGAATTGCATAACGATTTTATTCGATTATCAAAACCTATGTAATTCTCACCAACTTTTGTTGACCCAAAATATTTTCAACTTAACATGTTTCAGGTTCTACTTGCTTGAAGATTTGCTTGAGGATGTGTGCATAGTTTTATTCAATTTGATGTACGAATTCTTGTACAACAATTGTATGTAATTTATCTAAATCTTATAATGAAATTTATTGTTTACCATGAGCTACTGAACAATCATCAGTACGTGACATCCGATGTTTCCGCCATCGGTTGGGGTGTTACAACTGGAGTCAAGAAACTCGAGCGCAGTCGCATTCCGATCGTTAAGGTTCGTTGGGAATCTAAACGAGGTCCAGAGTTCACTTGGGAATGCAAGGACCAGATGAAGTCTAAGTACCCACATCTTTTCCCAGCAGACTCTCCAACTCCAACTTCGGGACGAAGTTCCTAAAAGTAGGGGAGACTGTAACATTTCGTATTAATTCCATGTACGTTTGAGACATTTATTAATAAACGTTGCATTTTTATCATTACCGTACCTTCTAAAAAATATTTTGTGACACTTTTGGACTCCTGGAACCATACTATAATCATATATTAACAATATAATGGTGATATAATTGTAAAAACATTAAGTGCCTGGGCCGGGAATCGAACCCGTGCCCATGGCCGGCCCAATGCCTAACACGAACGGCACAACCAGCTGAGCTGCATGTCTTATCTATTCCATGTTCTACGCGTTTTAATTATAAAGGTTGTTTGAAACATACCAGTTGACTTGGAAAAGTCAACTGCGATGCAAATCTTCCATAATTAACTTTCAATCCGCGTTTTAATTCGAATTCGTTTATGGTAAATTGTTGACCAACCCGTCTGAGTGTTTTCCACGCAAGAATTTTGATTAAAACATTCCAAATCGAAGCCAATTCACGCGTATCACATTAATATGGGTCAAACTTTCCTAATCTATGAAACCGTGTGTTGTACTATAAATTGAAGCCTGCACTAGAGCCTAAATGTGCCGAATACACTTTCCCAAACCTCAAAACTCTCTGATATTCTCTTTAGTTCGTGAAAACAAGCTCTGTTGACTTTCCGTTTGACTCGTCGTTCTACATCAAATTCAGTTTGTAAGTCCAAATTTGTTGTTTGGTTTTGTTAATCGGCCATTAACAAGCAATAGCCCCATCATTGTTGAGGCTATTGGATGTTAATTGGCCGTATTAGAAAAGCTAGGGTTCATGCGAAACGAATTGGGGAAGATGACTGTCTGCAGTCATCCCTTTTATACATTACGAAACAAGAATATTAACCAACTGATCTACAGATCAGTTGGTTATGCACGAAGGCTCAAAATCACGAACCGGCCAATGGCCCGGGTTCGATCCTTGTCCTCGTCTTCTTTATTTTATAAACTGATTTGAATCAAGTAGAGTATATAATTAATTGAATTTGGATTTAACTTGTTCTCAGGGTCTAGCCCAGTTGGTGGCTAGGCTTGTGATTAAGCCACGAACCGGCCAGAGGCCCGGGTTCGATCCCTAGCACATGCAAACTTTTCTTTTTTTAAACCCTTTATACTTATATATTCATTATTATCTTTTTTAAAATGGTTTTAAAATAGTAAATCTACTTTATAAATTCTATAAAAATTATCTTATGATATTATGATAATAAAGTTTATCATACAAATTTTAGTTTTTCAAAAATCATTTATTTATTATATATAATAAATATTACAAGTTTATTCAATAATAATTTTAAAATTCAATAAAAATATCAAAACGACACTATAAAATTCCACAAAAAATATTCTAAACTTATAAATCAATAAATATTTCTGAAATAAATTTTGTTTCAGAAAAATCATTTATTTAATATTTTAATCGATTTTTGTTATTTTAATCATAAATAAATCATAATAAATTCATTTTTTATTATTTTTACATCAAAATTTCACATATATTATTATTAATCATTTAGATCAGAAATATAAATTTTTGATTCGAAATTTATAAATTTTAATATTTTTAAATATTAAGTCTATATTTTGTCAAATAAGTATTAATATATAAATATTCATTAATTAAGAAAATAATTTTATAAAAATTATTTTCACATTTATTACCTTATAATTCAACTACCTATAGTTAATATTGGTCAGAAATATTTTTATTAATTATTTCTTTATTTATTAAAGTTATTAACAATTATTCAAATTTAATCATAAATCAATTATTAATCTCCAAATTAGGAACCCTAGCACATTTTAGACTAGAAAACTTAGACTTATTAAGTTTTCCCCAACACTTATTTATTACCTTGAAATAGGGTGATATTTGGATACACACGAGCCACATTTACTTATATAACAAGGGTCTCCATTCTAACACTAAGGTGAGTTTACATAGCCCCTTTTCCATTTCACTATTTTGGGGTGAAACATGTTACAACATTCAATTTACAATTCAATTATAAGTGTCTATGTGTTATTCTATGTTGCATTATGTCTTAAACATTACTAGGGTAAGCACATTATTCTAGCATAATCATTAACATTGATCAGCCGACGGTATACAATGATAGATCTATTGGACTGACAATCCCACCCGGATACGTGTACCTCCTACATAGGTAGCGTGGGTGATTGTTATCGAATTTATAACATAATCGAGTGAATCATGAGCGTATGGGATGGACCACAATATTCTAGTCACAAGGTTTGATTATGCACTCGATTTACCCGATTGTTTTGTTTTCACATATGGACTAGACTTGCCATGACACTCGAATTGTACAAGCTTTTATTCAATTATCAAAGCCTTTGTAATTCTCACCAACTTTTGTTGACCCAAAAATATTTTCAAAATTAACATGTTTCAGGTAACAATGAAGCTGAGGCTTAGAGTATGCTTGATGGATTCTATGAAGTTATTTGTTTTATTTGATGATATGTATTAGATATTTTGGGATTTTTAGACATCGTTTTATTTGGATATTTATGTTATCAATAAAGTATTTAAAATTTCAATATATACCATGTGCTACTGAAACAATCATCAATATGTGACATCCCGATGTTTCCGCCATCGGTTAGGGTGTTACAGATTGGTATCAGAGCCTTGGTTATAGGGAATTAGGTTATTAGAAAAATAATCTAGACTATAACCTTAGGGAATTAAAACAGTACTTGCTTCTCTTACTTGTAACCCTAATTGCTTCCTTATTCTTACCCCTATCCTACACCCTATACAACCCTAAGCCTTTACAAGTTGACTGCTCCTATTCGTCTGCTGCAATCCTGATCCACCTTTAGATTAATAGGGCAAAATCCTCAGGTTTAGCCTGAACCACCTTGAGATCTCGTCGAAGTTCTAGATTTTAATAACGAACACGTGCAATCTGGAAGGGTGAACGCCTGTATTCTGAGTTTTCTGTCTAGGACTGGCATTGCGCATATATCCCAATCAGACGAGGGACCCGGATGCCTACCTGGGAATTCTCGGGATGAGTGTTCACTTATAGGCTAAAGCATGTCTTCACTATATTATTAGAATCTAGAATCTTTGATAAGTCAACGTTTTCATTTATTCGTTTTAATTAATGGATAAATGATTACATTCCTCATATTACCTCATTCATTTCATGTCTCATTGAACCATCATTGTGTCTCTTACAGATCATGCCTCCATGTCGCAGCACTCGCCTTAACAGTGGCGACAATAATGATGAAGGGAGCAGCAACCACAACCACAACCACAACACTAACCACAACAATGGAAGTGATGCCCAACTGGCTGCGATCATTTCCCAACAAATGGCGCAACAAATAGCAACTCTGGTTCCTAATTTGCTGGCTCAAGTCATCCAAATGAATGGAAACGGCAATGGAAATGGAAATGGGAATCACAATGGGAACAGGAATGGAAACGGGAATGGTCACCCAGTCTGCACCCTCAAACACTTTAATACCTACAATCCTCCTATGTTTAGCGGAGATGAAGGAGCTACTAGTCTCCATCAATGGTTTGAGGGTATCGAGAATACGTTCATAAATAGCGAGTGTCCCGATAACCTTAAGGTCCGTTATGCTATGAGTGTTCTTCACAAACGAGCACTCACTTGGTGGAATGAGGAAAAGCGCACATGCGGAGCTGAAGTTGCACTTGCTATGACTTGGGATCAAGTCAAGGAGATAATGAAAGCTGAGTTTTGCCCACGTAACGAGGCCAAGAAATTGGAGGATGAGTTCAACACCCTTGCTCAGGATAGTGGGGAAAACCTTGCTTATATTACCCGCTTCCATGAGCTCAGTCTGTTGTTGCTGTAACAACCAGGTCATAGGGCCCAGAAATTTTCGCGACTAAAAGTAAAACGACAAAGAACTGATAATAATAATAATAAGTATAAGTATACAAACATGAAACCAAAAGTATTTTATAATTACTTTGTCAAAGGGAATATTATTATACGAGTGTACGATACGAGACTGAACCGAGAAACGTTACGAACCTAAACCTGGACCCGAACCCATGGTGGTGAGTCACCAAGGGGGGACACATGTCCTCCCCTTGTGGTGACAACACCACACACTAAACCATCTAATCAAGTTATGGTTTTGATAAAAACCATCAACAAGACCCAAGTATAAAACCCCCCAACCCCTTTTTGTATACCCATTTTGTCTGATCATCCACACGAGAGAAAGAAAGAGAGAGAGGAACCGGAGAAAGGGGTTCCGGCCACCGCCCACAGCGGCGGAGCTCCGACCAGAGACATCGGACACGCGAACCCACACCCTCTTCCACCTACTGTTACCTATATATACCGAATTATAACCAGAAGAGAGAGAGAGAACTGAGAGAGAAAGTGGATGAGAGAGAGAAGAGAGCTGGACGATGGCCCATACGGCGGAGCTCCGGCCACCATCTTTGGCGGCTTCGTTCCCACACCAACACCCGCACCTTACAGATCTGTGAGATAGAGAGAGAATTGTAGAGAGAGAGAGAGAGAGAGAGAGAGAGACCGGCCGGCCGACCCTAGTCTCTGACCGGCCGGTGCTAAGGATTTAGACGACGCGACGGTGGCGGCGCTGGTTTAAGGTTCGGATGGTAATAAACAGGCCCTATCATGAGTAACCATCAATAAATACTATTATCATCCTTGCTAATTGTACTTATTGATGGGTGATGAAGGCTGTTGTGTTGATGGTTTATTGTAAAGTTGGGTATGGTGATGAAGGATGGTGGACGGCAGACAGACGAAGGAGGTTTGGGTGGTAGGCGATGGTGGTGTCCTGTGATGGTCAAGGCTTCGGGACAGGTGCAGATGGTGGTTACAGGGCCACAGGTGGTGGTGGCGGTTGTTCTTAATAAGTTGAGGCTGTGGTGGTGTTAAGGTGAGATGGCTGATGGTTAGAAATGGTTTCTGGAACAAGAGCTCGGGTCAAAGGATGGGTCAGCAGTCGGTCAACAGAAATAGTCAACAGAAGTCAACTGTCGGAATTCTCGGTCAACTGAGGAGCCGAGAGGTATAAGCTTGAGAAACCGAATCATCTTAATATTTAATATTATAGTTAAGCGGACCGGCACGTGTGGGACTTGACTAACACATTGGACCCGACCCAACCCAACCGTATATAATATAAAACTAAACAGACTTGTATTATAGAGTATGTATTGTATGAACTGGAGCACACATTAGGATGTTAATTATATATTGATAGTATGGACATTAGGATGTTAATTATATATTGATAGTATGGACATTAGGATGTTAATTATATATTGATAATATGGACACGATTCTAAATAAGATATAGAAATGTATGCATAACTCTTAAGGACGATTGGACATTAATATAAGATATTATGCAACGAGGATCCGAATATATAATAACGTTGATATGGACAAAGATATGGGAACATCAGTATGGCATACGAGACATTGTACAGTTGAACATAGAATGCTACAACTAAGACCTTAAGACATTTGCCTTGGATATAAGAATACAACCGGCGCTTTATTAATTACATATAATATTGGTAGCGATTTGAAAATAGGAACATGATAACGAAACCATAGAGCCATTTAAGTGAGACATTGGACATTACATGTAATACGGATACTATATGAACACTAGACATAGACTAGCCTTATAAGAAAACAAGGTATTAAATGGACTAATGGGCATATGATATATTCACTAAGAAGTTTTCAGCTAGAAACATTGGATAGATATTAGCATGAAGTGTGAACAACGACTAACATGAGGACTATGATACCATACAACCACACAACTAGATAATACACTAAAAGCAATATTGAAAACTAGAAAGGTTCTAGCCGTCCACACGTGTAACTGCGAGATTGGTTACACGCACTAATGCTTATAAATATTGAGTAGGATCTTGCCAGTGCATGAAGGATGGAATCTTGACTGGAATGCTATGTGATCGTGAGAAACGCAACTGAGGTGAGTTCTGTGTACCACTCCCCTTTTTCTGTTTTACTGTTTTGGGGTGAATGCATGCTTCCTTTTTATAACTGTTGTGATGTGACAAGATACTAGCTGCTGGATAACACTGACACTCATTAACTCAGAGGTGAGCCGCTTAATATATGGGTAGTACTACTTGGGGAATCCCCCACGCACAGTGGACCCGGGACGTTGGGCCCGGGAAACCCTCCACTAAGGCTTGTGGACCGTTGCGGCATATATTATGCCTTGTAGATCTATAATGGCAGTAGATAGATCTAGCGTTAGGGTTGAGGGGTCGCTTGTACATCACGTGTGTTAAACCATTTGAACTATGTAGACTGGTTTATGAAATGATGAAACTGTTTTGGATCCACTTATTACTTACACGGACTCACCAGCGTAATTGCTGACCCAAAACTCTTTTAAGCATGTGTTCAGGTACTGCAAATGGATGGATGGCAACCGCGAGGTATATGCTTGCTAGTAGCGGATTATAGGTTATCTGGTTAGAAGATTCAGCTATATGTGTTGCGGTTAGAGCCTCTAGAGATAAGCGGGAAAGAGATCGGATCGACTAGCGGATCACACCTTATCAACTGCTCCGACGACCGCCGTGTTTCGTCCCTGCATAAATATTAGTTTATTTTATTTAAGTTATGTAATTACATTTTTTAATTAGAAATTGTAAAAAAACAATAAATATTAGTTATCGTTGCTTCCGTTGTGCAAGTCTGTTACCAAACTGTCGCAACGTCCAGCCCCCTCCTGGTCGGGTTGTTACAGTTGGTATCAGAGCAACGGTTGTGGCGAAATCGGATATCTCCAGATATCCTATATCACACTAGGACAACTTAGAGAACTTAGTGTTTAAGGCTCTAAGACTTCCTAGCTAGGAAATGCCATGAAATTACATAAGACCGACCAGAGTAAGAAACGGAATAAGTCAAAACTCGAGCACCTGAACACACTAGAATGCTTACAAGGACTTAGAACCGATGTGCGAACTTTGTTTGATATGTGAATGATGACTATGACGGAGATTACTAGAATAATTCCGTGAGGTAAATTTACGATTACACTTGACGTCATGTAATTGTGAATTTACAGGCACGAAAAAGTTCTAAGAAATCCGGAGAGTCGCCGAGATCATAAGCGTAAACTAGAATGACCATAGACTTAGGGGAGAGAATGGACTATGATAGAGTCGTAAACAAATATGCGTGACATATTTATGTGACCATAACATAGAATTTGAACTAGTCATATTTGGTATGACTTGGCATGCTACGATAACGAACCATGTTAGAGATGTAAACAAGAATGTGATAGGCTTGCGAGACCATAGTGAAGATTTTGAAGATGATATAATTGATAAAACTTGGAATATTTTGAAGATGATATGATTGATATAACTTGGAATATTTTGATAAGTATGGATATAAAGATATGTACGCATCCATGATCAGTATGATACTTCTCATCTTAATTATATATGTATATGAAACTATATGAATATTACTATTTGAAAATAACCTTCCTAACCAAGTATTGAGCTAACTATGAAAGCTAGGTCCCTCGCCCAGATTTGGCGCAACAATTTGAAAAGAACTCGAAATTCCAAGGCGAGGCTTGATCAACATAGCAAATGGATACCCCGTAACTCGATAAGTTTACTTACTAAATAGTTAGTGACAATTATATGGTCTATTATTGGGTGGTTCAGGCGTAGGTATAGGCTAAAATTTTGTGTTGACCAGTTATACCATGGATAAGAAACTAAATCAATGATTACTAGGTTTCTTCATTCAGATTTAAATTTATTATAGTTAAGTATAGTGTATTGGATTCATAACCGCATAACAGGTGTTAAGATGATTCAAGAATGTTAAATGCAAAGGAGGCGAGTTAGACTCAAGTATGACGCAAATACATGACCATCCAATGTCTTCGCCAACAAGAGAAAACTAGGAATAACCGCTACCAAAGGTACTCTTAAGGTTTAATACATGTCCCGTTATTTTAAGACTCTATGTTGTCTCTAGATTAATGACAAAATCTTCGGAGTAGTTTCGTAAACTTTTAAGCATAATGACGAGATATTCATAAGAAACATATTAGAATTATATACGGTAGGCTCTAACGGGGAGAACAGATGCGTTAGTAATAGCTATTGTAAGGAATATTCGACAAAAACAAGAGAACTTAGTTCAAAAATTAATAGTAAGATCTTTTAAATAACAATTCAATATTAAAAGCGGACAAGAGTTAGGACACTAAAGGGAAGGTTACGTGCCCCTTAATAATGATAAGATCAACAGGGAGTATTTGAAGGTTTATCTTTCCCAAATTATTCGACAATTGGTCATCTTGCCCTACACGGTATCTTAGGGATTTTTGGAAACTTAATAATACAACGATTATGTTGTTAATGGAGATAGAATTAACCACAATAATAGGCATAAAAACCAGTGAGAATAGCATACAACTCTAAGAACATAGTCGAATGTAAGACCTATATTTCGGTAAGTTAACCGACACTAGAACATAGATTTTTAAGACTAGTAACTTTCAAAACACACATAGGATTTTTCGATCAGGTATGTGTATAAATACATTTCCTATCAAGTTTTTGGAGAGATTTTCAGTATGTCTACGAGGTATCATTGGTGTGGTGGGTTAGCTACGGTACACCCTATATATAAACACCAATGATACATCAAAAATGAAACTGAGAAATCGAACCAAGAACAAACTGTAATCTGTCAAGGAAAACGTTGCATGAGGAAATAGCCCAAAATATAATTAGGTTTAAGAAAAGAATTATGTACGCACGGGTGTATAGACCCGAACATTGAATCCGAGTATGGGATATACTGGATATGTCCGATGGATAGCCTGAAAATAATTCCGAGGACGGAGTTCTTTTAACGGGGGGAGAATGTAACAACCCGGTCATAGGACCCAGAAATTTTCGCGACTAAAAGTAAAACGACGAAGAACTGATCATAATAATAATAATAATAATAATAATAATAATAATAATAATAATAATAATAATAATAATAAGTATACAAACATGAAACCAAAAGTATTTTATAATTACTTTGTCAAAGGGAATATTATTATACGAGTGTACGATACGAGACTGAACCGAGAAACGTTACGAACCTAAACCCGGACCCGAACCCATGATGGTGAGTCACCAAGGGGGGACACATGTCCTCCCCTTGTGGTGACAACACCACACACTAAACCATCTAATCAAGTTATGGTTTTGATAAAAACCATCAACAAGACCCAAGTATAAAAACCCCCCAACCCCTTTTTGTATACCCATTTTGTCTGATTATCCACACGAGAGAAAGAAAGAGAGAGAAGAACCGGAGAAAGGGGTTCCGGCCACCGCCCACGGCGACGGAGCTCCGACCAGAGACATCGGACATGCGAACCCACACCCTCTTCCACCTACTGTTACCTATATATACCGAATTATAACCAGAAGAGAGAGAGAACTGAGAGAGAAAGTGGATGAGAGAGAGAAGAGAGCTGGACGGTGGCCCTTACGACGGAGCTCCGGCCACCATCTTCGGCCGCTTCGTTCCCACACCAACACCCGCACCTTACAGATCTGTGAGATAGAGAGAGAAGTGTAGAGAGAGAAAGAGAGACCGGACGGCTGACCCTGGTCTCTGACCGGCCGGTGCTAAGGATTCAGACGACGCGATGGTGGCGGCGCTGGTTTAAGGTTCGGATGGTAATATACAGGCCCTATCATGAGGTAACCATCAATAAATACTATTATCATCCTTGCTGATTGTACTTATTGATGGGTGATGAAGGCTGTTGTGTTGATGGTTTATTGTAAAGTTGGGTATGGTGATGAAGGATGGTGGACGGCAGACAGACGAAGGAGGTTTGGGTGGCAGGCGATGGTGGTGTCCTGTGATGGTCAAGGCTTCGGGACAGGTGCAGATGGTGGTTACAGGGCCACAAGTGGTGGTGGCGGTTGTTCTTAGTAAGTTGAGGCTGTGGTGGTGTTAAGGTGAGATGGTTGATGGTTAGAAATGGTTTCTGGAACAAGAGCTCGGGTCAAAGGATGGGTCAGCAGTCGGTCAACAGAAGTCAACTGTCGGAATGCTCGGTCAACTAAGGAGCCGAGAGGTATAAGCTTGAGAAACCGAATCGTCTTAATATTTAATATTATAGTTATGCGGACCGGCACGTGTGGGACTTGACTAACACATTCGACCCGACCCAACCCAACCCAACCGTATATAATATAAAACTAAACAGACTTGTATTATACAGTATGTATTGTATGAACTGGAGCACACATTACGATGTTAATTATATATTGATAGTATGGACATTAGGATGTTAATTATATATTGATAATATGGACACGATTCTAAATAAGATATAGAAATGTATGCATAACTCATAAGGACGATTGGACATTAATATAAGATATTATGCAACGAGGACCCGAATATATAATAACGTTGATATGGACAAAGATATGGAAACATCAGTATGGCATACGAGACATTGTACATTTGAACATAGAATGCTACAACTAAGACCTTATGACATTTGCCTTGGATATAAGAATACAACCGGCGCTTTATTAATTACATATAATATTGGTAGCGATTTGAAAATGGGAACATGATAACGAAACCATAGAGCCATTTAAGTGAGACATTGGACATTACTTGTAATACGGATACTATATGAACATTGGACATAGACTAGCCTTATAAGAAAACAAGGTATTAAATGGACTAATGGGCATATGATATATTCACTAAGAAGTTTTCAGCTAGAAACATTGGATAGATATTAGCATGAAGTGTGAACAACGACTAACATGAGGACTATGATACCATACAACCACACAACTAGATAATACACTAAAAGCAATATTGAAAACTAGAAAGGTTCTAGCCGTCCACACGTGTAACTGCGAGATTGGTTACACGCACTAATGCTTATAAATATTGAGTAGGATCTTGCCAGTGTATGAAGGATGGAATCTTGACTGGAATGCTATGTGATCGTGAGAAACGCAACTGAGGTGAGTTCCGTGTACCACTCCCCTTTTTCTGTTTTACTGTTTTGGGGTGAATGCATGCTTCCTTTTTATAACTGTTGTGATGTGACAAGATACTAGCTGCCGGATAACACTGACACTCATTAACTCAGAGGTGAGCCGCTTAATATATGGGTAGTACTACTTGGGGAATCCCCCACGCACAGTGGACCCGGGACGTTAGGCCTGGGATACCCTCCACTGGGCCTGTGGACCGTTGCGGCATATATTATGCCTTGTAGATCTATAATGGCAGTAGATAGATCTAGCGTTAGGGTTGAGGGGTCGCTTGTACATCACGTGTGTTAAACCATTTGAACTATGTAAACTGGTTTATGAAATGATGAAACTGTTTTGGATCCACTTATTACTTACACGGACTCACCAGCGTAATTGCTGAACCAAAACTCTTTTAAGCATGTGTTCTGGTACTGCAAATGGATGGATGGCAACCGTGAGGTATATGCTTGCTAGTAGCGGATTATAGGTTATCTGGTTAGAAGATTCGGCTATATGTGTTGCGGTTAGAGCCTCTAGAGATAAGCGGGAAAGAGATCGGATCGACTAGCGGATCACACCTTATCAACTGCTCCGATGACCGCCGCGTTTCGTCCCTGCATAAATATTAGTTTATTTATTTAAGTTATGTAATTACATTTTTGAATTAGAAATTGTAAAAAAAAAAACAATAAATATTAGTTATCGTTGCTTCCGTTGTGCAAGTTTGTTACCAAACTGTCGCAACGTCCAGCCCCCTCCTGGTCGGGTTGTTACAGTTGCCCCATAAGGTCACTCCCCTATCAGTAGCCATCGAGAAGTATATCGGTGGTTTACCTATGCAAATTCAGGACACGGTGTGGGGAAGAAATCCCGCCACCTTGGAGGAAGCCAAATGTTTTGCGGCTACACTGACTGATAACCACGTGAAGAATGGTACTCTGTTTCGCAAAGGTGCTAAGAAAGATGCGAACAAAGCTACGCCAGAGCCAGCTAAGGAGATTAAGACGGAGCACTCTGTTAACAAGAAACGTAAGGCCCGAAACTTTGCAGTGGTTGCCACTCCCGCACGTAATAAGAAACCATAAACCGGACCTCATCCTTTGTGCAACACCTGCAAGTACCACCACCTAACTCAGGTGCCTTGTCGTTTTTGCACTAATTGTCAAAAGTATGGACACCTTGTGAATATCTGCCGAGTTCCTCCTAATGCCCTTGTTGCCCAAAATAACCCAGCCAGAAATGCCCCAGCTCCCAACCAACAAAACAATAGGCCTGCTCGTGGTTAGTGTTACGAGTGTGGCAGCCCAGACCACTATATTAATGCCTGCCCCAATCGCAACCAGAACCAGAACCAAAATCGTAACCAAAACCAGAACCGTAACCAGAACCAAAGTGCTCGTGGTCGCGCGTACAACCTCAATGCTAATCAGGCCCACGACAACAATGAGGTGGTTAATGGTACGTTTCTTGTTAATAACCACTATGCTTCTATACTTTTTGATTTGGGTGCTGATAAGTCATTTGTGTCACTTAAGTTTGAACCCTTACTTAACTTACCCCAAACTAACCTAGAGGAACCCCTAGTGGTAGAGGTAGCTAACGGGAAATCTATCTCGATCGATTCTGTTATACGTAACTGTTTGTTGAACGTTGATGAACATACCTTCCCTATCGACCTCATTCCTATGCATCTTGGAAGCTTTGATGTCATAGTAGGCATGGATTGGTTGTCAACCCATCGTGCTGAAATCTTATGCTTTGAGAAAGTTATTCGCATTCCTCTTGAATCTGGTGACATTTTGAAGATCTATGCTGAGAAGCCTTGTGGTGAGCTTAACCTCATGTCTTGTACGACTGCTCAAAAATACTTACGAAAGGGGTATATGGCTTTCTTGGCTAACGTGATAGAAAAGAAAGACAAGGGCAAGAGTATCCAAGATATTCCAATCATTCGGGACTATCCTGAAGTCTTTCCAGAGGATTTACCTGGTTTGCCTCCTGCTCGTCAAGTTGAATTTAGGATCAATCTTGTTCCTGGTGCAAATCCAGTTGCCAAAGCTCCTTATTGTCTTGCACCCTCTGAGATGCAAGAACTTGCCAGTCAGTTGCAGGAACTCTCTGATAAAGGTTTCATTCGCCCCAATTCTTCTCCATGGGGAGCCCCTGTGTTATTCGTCAAGAAGAAAGATGGATCCCTCAGGATGTGTATTGATTATCGTGAGCTCAACAAACTCACCATCAAGAATCGTTATCCCCTACCTAGGATTGACGATCTTTTCGATCAACTTCAAGGAGCAACCCACTTCTCGAAGATTGATCTTCGTTCGGGTTATCATCAGCTTAGAGTTCACGAAGAAGACATTCCCAAGACAGCCTTTCGTACACGTTATGGTTATTACGAATTCATGGTCATGCCGTTTGGATTGACCAACGCTCCCGCAGTGTTTATGGATCTAATGAATCGGGTTTGTAGACCCTACCTTGACAAATTCGTGATCGTCTTCATTGACGACATTTTGATTTACTCTAAATCAAAATCCGATCACGAACAACATCTTCACTCAATCTTGGGCCTCCTAAAGAAAGAACAAATGTATGCCAAGTTCTCGAAATGTGAATTTTGGCTTAAGGAAGTTCAATTTTTAGGACACGTCATCAATGAGAACGGGATTCATGTTGATCCTGCGAAGATCAAAGCTGTCAAAGATTGGAGTGTTCCTAAAACTCCAATAGAAGTCCGTTCCTTCCTTGGTTTAGCCGGTTATTATCGTCGATTCATTGCCAACTTCTCCAAGATCGTTGTTCCTCTCACTGCCTTAACTCACAAGGGTAAACCTTATGAGTGGGGACCAAAACAAGAGGACGCATTTGAGACTCTTAAGCAGAAACTTTGTGAAGCTCCTATTCTGTCTCTACCCAATGGTAATGATGATTTCGTGGTCTATTGTGATGCATCAAACCAAGGTCTTGGATGTGTTCTCATGCAACGAGGCAAGGTTATTGCTTATGCGTCTTGACAGCTCAAGACCCACGAAAAGAATTATACCACCCATGATCTTGAATTGGGCGCAGTCGTCTTTGCTCTTAAGATTTGGAGACACTATCTTTATGGAACCAAATGTGTGGTTTTCACGGACCACAAAAGTCTCCAACATGTCTTCGACCAGAAAAATCTTAACATGAGGCAACGACGTTGGGTTGAGTTACTTAACGACTACGATTGCGAGATTCGCTACCATCCTGGCAAAGCGAATGTTGTGGCAGACGCACTCAGTCGTAAAGAGCGCATCAAACTTCATTGTGCGAGAGCCCGTACTGATCTTCAGGATCGTATCCTCCAGGCTCAACATACTCCAGTCACCCAAGGTAACATGTACGAGAAAATGTCTTGTGGTGCTGAGACTCAACTTGAAACCAAACTTGATGGTCTACTTTATTTTCTCAACCGACTTTGGATTCCTGACCGTGATGATCTTTGTACCTTCCTTATGAACGAGGCTCATAAGTCTCGTTATTCTATTCATCCTGGAGCTGACAAGATGTACCAAGATCTTCGTTATTCGTATTGGTGGCCTGGTATGAAGAAAGATATCGCTCTTTTCGTTGCAAAATGCCTTACTTGTTCAAAGGTCAAGGCTGAACATCAACGACCATCTGGTATGCTTGAACAACCATAAATTCTTGTATGGAAATGGGAGAGCATAGCAATGGACTTCATCACTAAACTCCCTCGTACACCCAAAGGTTATGACAGCATTTGGGTAATCGTTGACCGTTTAACCAAGTCAGCCCATTTCTTACCAATTCGTGAGAAATATTCTGTGGAAAGGTTGGAGAAGATGTACGTAAGTGAAATCGTATGTCGCCATGGTATACCTTTGGACATTATCTCTGATCGTGATGGTCGTTTCACCTCTCACTTTTGGGATTCTTTACAAGACGCTTTGGGTACCAAGCTAAACCTGAGTACTGCTTATCACCCTCAAACAGATGGTCAGACTGAACGTACCATCCAAACACTTGAGGATATGCTCAGGGCGTGTGTCATTGATTTTGGTGGCGCATGGGATTCTCATCTTCCCTTGGTTGAGTTTTCATACAACAATAGTTATCATGCCAGCATTAACATGGCTCCTTTCGAAGCACTCTATGGTCGTAAGTGTCGTTCACCTGTCTGTTGGACTGAGGTTGGTTAAGCCCAGATCACTGGACATGAACTGATCCAGGAAACCACAGATAAAATCCAACTCATCCAGGACAATCTCCTCAAGGCTAGAAGTCGGCAGAAGAGCTATGCTGACAAACGTCGAAAGCCCTTGGAATTTCAAGTCGGGGACCTGGTACTTCTTAAGGTATCTCCTTGGAAAGGAGTAATTCGCTTCGGTAGAAAGGGAAAACTAGCTCCTCGATACATAGGCCCATTCAAAGTGCTTGACAGGATTGGAAAAATGGCTTACAAACTTGATCTTCCACCTGAGTTGAGCAATGTTCACCCAACTTTTCACGTTTCGAATCTCAAGAAATGCTTAGCAGATGAGAACCTCCACGTCCCTCTTGAAGATGTGCAGATCGATGAAACTATACACATTGTCGAGAAACCTGTTGAGATCGTGGACACTGGAGTCAAGAAACTCGAGCGCAGTCGCATTCCGATCGTTAAGGTTCGTTGGGAATCTAAACGAGGTCCAGAGTTCACTTGGGAACACAAGGACCAGATGAAGTCTAAGTACCCACATCTTTTCCCAGCAGACTCTCCAACTACAACTTCGGGACGAAGTTCCTAAAAGTAGGGGAGACTGTAACATTTCGTATTAATTCCATGTACGTTTGAGACATTTATTAATAAACGTTGCATTTTTATCATTACCGTACCTTCTAAAAAATATTTCGTGACACTTTTGGACTCCTGGAACCATACTATAATCATATATTAACAATATAATGGTGATATAATTGTAAAAAAATTAAGTGCCTGGGCCGGGAATCGAACCCGTGCCCATGGCCGGCCCAATGCCTAACACGAACGGCACAACCAGCTGAGCTGCATGTCTTATCTATTCCATGTTCTACGCGTTTTAATTATAAAGGTTGTTTGAAACATACCAGTTGACTTGGAAAAGTCAACTGCGATGCAAATCTTCCATAATTAACTTTCAATCCGCGTTTTAATTCGAATTCGTTTATGGTAAATTGTTGACCAACCCGTCTGAGTGTTTTCCACGCAAGAATTTTGATTAAAACATTCCAAATCGAAGCCAATTCACGCGTATCACATTAATATGGGTCAAACTTTCCTAATCTATGAAATCGTGTGTTGTACTATAAATTGAAGCCTGCACTAGAGCCTAAATGTGCCGAATACACTTTCCCAACCCTCAAAACTCTCTGATATTCTCTTTAGTTCGTGAAAACAAGCTCTGTTGACTTTCCGTTTGACTCTTCGTTCAACATCAAATTCAGTTTGTAAGTCCAAATTTGTTGTTTGGTTTTGTTAATCGGCCATTAACAAGCAATAGCCCCATCATTGTTGAGGCTATTGGATGTTAATTGGCCGTATTAGAAAAGCTAGGGTTCATGCGAAACGAATTAGGGAAGATGACTGTCTGCAGTCATCCCTTTTATACATTACGAAACAAGAATATTAACCAACTGATCCACAGATCAGTTGGTTATGCACGAAGGCTCAAAATCACGAACCGGCCAATGGCCCGGGTTCGATCCCCGTCCCCGTCTTCTTTATTTTATAAATTGATTTGAATCAAGTAGAGTATATAATTAATTGAATCTGGATTTAACTTGTTCTCAGGGTCTAGCCCAGTTGGTGGCTAGGCTTGTGATTAAGCCACGAACCGGCCAGAGGCACGGGTTCGATCCCTGGCACATGCAAACTTTTCTTTTTTTAAACCCTTTATACTTATATATTCATTATTATCTTTTTTAAAATGGTTTTAAAATAGTAAATCTACTTTATAAATTCTATAAAAATTATCTTATGATATTATGATAATAAAGTTTATCATACAAATTTTAGTTTTTCAAAAATCATTTATTTATTATATATAATAAATATTACAAGTTTATTCAATAATAATTTTAAAATTCAATAAAAATATCAAAACGACACTATAAAATTCCACAAAAATTATTCTAAACTTATAAATCAATAAATATTTCTGAAATAAATTTTGTTTTAGAAAAATCATTTATTTAATATTTTAATCGATTTTTGTTATTTTAATCATAAATAAATCATAATAAATTCATTTTTTATTATTTTTACATCAAAATTTCACATAAATTATTATTAATCATTTAGATCAGAAATATAAATTTTTGATTCGAAATTTATAAATTTTAATATTTTTAAATATTAAGTCTATATTTTGTCAAATAAGTATTAATATATAAATATTCATTAATTAAGAAAATAATTTTATAAAAATTATTTTCACATTTATTACATTATAATTCAACTACCTATAGTTAATATTGGTCAGAAATATTTTTATTAATTATTTCTTTATTTATTAAAGTTATTAACAATTATTCAAATTTAATCATAAATCAATTATTAATCCCCAAATTAGGAACCCTAGCACATTTTATACTAGAAAACTTAGACTTATTAAGTTTTCCCCAACACTTATTTATTACCTTGAAATAGGGTGATATTTGGATACACACGAGCCACATTTACTTATATAACAAGGGTCTCCATTCTAACACTAAGGTGAGTTTACATAGCCCCTTTTCCATTTCACTATTTTGGGGTGAAACATGTTACAACATTCAATTTACAATTCAATCATAAGTGTCTATGTGTTATTCTATGTTGCATTATGTCTTAAACATTACTAGGGTAAGCATATTATTCTAGCATAATCATTAACATTGAGCAGCCAACGGTATACAATGATAGATCTATTGGACTGACAATCCCACCCGGATACGTGTACCTCCTACATAGGTAGCGTGGGTGATTGTTATCGAATTTATAACATAATCGAGTGAACCATGAGCGTATGGGATGGACCACAATATTCTAGTCACAAGGTTTGATTATGCACTCGATTTACCCGATTGTTTTGTTTTCACATATGGACTAGACTTGCCATGACACTCGAATTGTACAAGTTTTTATTCAATTATCAAAACCTATGTAATTCTCACCAACTTTTGTTGACCCAAAAATATTTTCAAAATTAACATGTTTCAGGTAACAATGAAGTTGAGGCTTAGAGTATGCTTGATGGATTCTATGAAGTTATTTGAAGTTATTTGTTTTATTTGATGATATGTATTAGATATTTTGGGATTTTTAGACATCGTTTTATTGTGATATTTATGTTATCAATAAAGTATTTAAAATTTCAATATATACCATGTGCTACTGAAACAATCATCAATATGTGACATCCCGATGTTTCCGCCATCGGTTGGGGTGTTACAAGGCCCGAGTGAGAGTGATGGTTCTTCTTCATTATAGTCTAGTCGGAACCTTACCACCTTTTCGCTTTCCTTGATCACATGTTGGTTAAGGAGAGATCTCAGTTGTAAAAAGTGGTCTGCAACTCCTTCAGGGGTGAGATCTATGCGTTTAGGTGTTCGCATGAAACTAAGGAGAGGAGGTGTCACCCCTGATTGAGTAGGAGTTGGAATTTGGAAGAGTGTAAACTCCTGTGATGGAGCACCTGTGGGAGTGCTTCCAGGAGTCGAGAAAGACACAGATCTGTTAGGAGAAGTCTGGTCTGTGTTCGGCGAGGCCTGATTTACTTCTTCCCGGGACTCGTGGTCGGACATATCGGAGAGTTGGAGCTACACAATTGATCTTGGAGGAGGAAACAATGGCGCAGCCCCACGGTGGGCGCCAACTTATTGCTGCAACAAATATAGGTCCAACGTTAATACAGAGTCAGAGGAAGGATAAAAGGGTTGAAGGGTTTAGTTTTGCCTAACGCAAGTCGTGGTGCCCCCTAGGTTGCTAAACTTAGAAGGAAGTTCAAGAGTTTTATGTTTTCGAGTGTTACAATTCTGGTTTGAGTAATACTTAAAGCTAGAATGTCGTTTGTAAGCTCAGGTGGTATGTTGTGTAATAGAGAGAATCTTTCACACGTGAGTGTCAAAGAGAATAGAAGAGTGTGTAAGTGAGAATGTAAGATGGTGTGTTCAGATCACTGATGAAGTGACCTGATTTATAGGAAAAGCATCTTCTTCTTTGAGTAACCATAAACTCTTGATTCATGTAGCAACTTAGGGACTTGCTACTTTTAGCCGATGAGGGCTTTGGACCTGCGGTCCATGTGTTGCAGCGTCTTCACATGCAGAGTGTGGACAGCTGGGGACTTTGACCGAGAAATGTGATGACAAGACAGGTCATCTGTTTTGTTCATTATGCTCAGTGCTTTATCAGCTTTGGAACCTTTTTTACCTTTTAACCTTTCAAGCAGGCTTGTGCAATGTTATTAATTTATTTTGCTTTAAGTTACTCACCTCATAAAACTAAAAAGGAAAACTTGAAACTAAAACAAGAAGAAAACAAAAAACAAGAAAAGGGAAAATAAAGTGTTTAAGAACCAATAGAACGATCCAAATATGAAAATAGGATTGTAATTTACAAAGCTTTCCAAGAAACACTTTAAACCCACCTGACCAACTATTTATTTTTTGAATAGGTTCGAACGAAAATATATGTATACATGTAATATATATCATTTTTATGTTTCGGGCTCTTAGGGAGACTGGGCTGGGCCGTTGCCCACCTAGACCACCTTTAAAGTCGAGCCTATTACCAGTGGCGGATTCAGGAATTTTTTCCAATGATGTCACTATTTTAGGCATTCTAATTTTGTAGAACCGGACATAAAAAACTTTCGGGTGGGTCGGTTTGATGGTTCGGGTCAGATAAGGTTGATCACATAATAAAAATATGATACAATAATAAAAAAACATCGTCATTAAAAATAAAAATAAAAACGCATAATATAAATTCGATAGTCTTATGAATTAAAAAAAAAAAAAAAAACAATACTTAGAGTTGTTCCCTACCAGTTTTCATCTTTTGAAAACGTTGCATTACATCTTCAACTGAAACTTGTTCGAAGAACTCATTTTCAATGTTACAAATTCAAAAATCGTTCATGATGATAGAGTTTGAAGGAATTGAAGCATCAGTCGGTTCGGTTGGAGGCACAACGCCACAGTCACACAGGTACGTTATTGTCACTTTTTTTTGGATTTTTAATTAGTAATGGGCTCAATAGTGGAATGGGCTTCTAAAAGGTTATATTTGTATCTACTTAGAAATTAGAGTTGAACTAATTTAACTGAAATTTGGTTGGGTCTAATATAGTCACCATCGAAAAAACATTGATGTCACACGAAAAAACTATGTATACATATGTATACAACTGAAAAAGGACTATTGTCCCGGGACTACGTCCGGATCAACTACATCCACCACTGCCTATTACATATGGCAGATTGTTTCTAGTGAAGATTTTCTACGGACAATACAACTTGCTAAACTAATGCAAGTTGATGTCATAAGAAAGATCAAGTTGATACTCAGTCTAGTTGCTACTAATAAGGAATTGTTGTCGGTTACTAATTTATTATTGAGAGTAACTTGATACCGATTAAAGAGGAGTGATGTGACTATCTACTTATGAATATTCAAGTTGCCACTAAAGGAACTCGATATCGACATTTTTTTTTAAAGTAAACTTCATTCACAAAAAACGCCAACAGGTGGTCCTCAAAGCAAGGACCCCCGGGCAATAAAACAAACCACCAATTACATCAAGTCTAACGGATAAGTACACCAATTTTTCCAATCTATAGGTTTAAACCTAGCTCTATGGCGGATCCAAAAGAAGGCAATCGACTTGATATTCTCTAAAAGCTCACTAGGTCTCCGATATTTGCGATTAAATATCCGGTTATTTCTCTCGTTCCAAATCGCCCACAACGTGGTATAAACTATACCTCTCAAAATGTATTTTTGGTTCTTCGACATTGGATGCGAGTCCATGCTTTGAATAATGTCAGCAACATCAAATGCGAAAAAAGGCGCAAGACGGCACCAAGAGCTAAGACGATTCCACACCTCATCTGCATACTCGCAACCTGTAAATAAATGCAGAGATGTTTCTGCAACTGTATCACAGCAAGCACAGGATATATCTTGAATTGGAACACCTCTCTTTTGAAGCTCAACGCGCGTTGGCAGCCGATCACGAACAGCGCGCTAAACCGTCACTTTACACTTGGCTGGAACCCAAGCCTTCCAATTAATGGACGCTGAACTGGAAGTATTAGAGTGCGAATACATCAATAGTTTAGCCGATTTGACCGAAAAGGCCCCATTTTTATCGTAATGCCACTGCCAACGATCCTCTCCACCTGTCCACTGGAAATTATAGATAACATCTAGAAGCTGAAATAGCTCTGCTATCGCGTCTACGGTGGACGGCTGAGACCTCCAAGCCCACTGCAGCACCTTTTCCCCATTCACTACCGTGAGCGGATCCTGAACAGAGACCCATTTGGCTGATTCAAGCCTGAACAGGTTGGGGTAAACAACTCGCAAGGGGATCTCTCGCAGCCATATGTCTCCCCAAAATGATGTGTGCGCGCCGTTCCCAACTTTACATCCGAAAAAACTGTTAAGGCTCCTACCGTTGGGTAAAATTTTTTCGCCCGTCTTAACAATGTTTTTCCAACAGTTACTCGCCAAATAAGAGCATGGCATCGCTGACCACTGTCGAGAAGATCCGTTACAACCCGATATCACTTCCTTCCAAAGCGAATTCCCCTCAATTTTATATCGCCACGTCCATTTCAGAAGAAGGGCATCATTGACCATTTGAAGATTCGAAATACCAAGCCCTCCATCCTTTTTCGATTTAGTAATAGTATCCCATGCTACCCAAGGTATCTTTTTCTCCTCACTAGAACCCGCCCACAAAAAACGCCTCATAAGGGACTCCAAAGTTTCTATCACGGCTTTGGGCGCTCTATATAAAGATAAATAATAAATAGGTAGACTTTCAAGAACGGACTTAATAAGAATAAGGCGGCCCCCAATAGAAAGAAATCGCGCCTTCCAAGAAGCGAGCCTGTTTTTAACCACTTCCACCACCGGATCCCAACTCGCAACTCTAGACATATTAGCACCAACCTTTATGCCAAGGTAGAGGAATGGAAACGTCCCTCTTCTACATCCTAAAATTTCCATCATGGCATCAACCTCCGCATCATTAACACCCACTCCAAATAGATTGGACTTATGAATGTTAATGCGAAGGCCTGAACAAAGATGAAAAATACGAAGTATACGGGCCGTGTTTTGGAGATTTTCCTTGGACCAATCCCCTATGATAAGAGCGTCATCGGCGTAAAAAAGGTGTGTTATGTCGGTACCAACACCCGGTAAGCGAACCCCTTTAAATTCTTCAATCAAATTAGCTTTTACCACCAAACAAGAAAGCGCTTCCATGACCAAAAGAAAAAGGAAAGGGGAAATTGGGTCACCTTGACGAAGACCCTTTTCACACTTGAAGTCAAAAGTAGGCGATCCATTGACTAAAACCGAGGCTCTAGCCGACGAAAGAATTCCTTTTATCCACATACACCAAATAGGCGGAAAATTCATTTGGCCCATAATAGATATAAGGAAATCCCAGTTAACATTGTCATACGCCTTCTCGAAGTCGATCTTCAATAAAAAAGCCTTTTTATTCCGCTTTTTTAGCCAATCCGTCAATTCATTAATCATAAGTGGTCCGTCAAGAATAAAGCGATCCGCGAGGAACGCCGATTGAGAATCCGAAACAATATGGCCCATCACCTTTTTGAGACGGTTCGTAAGGACTTTAGAAATGACCTTGCTAACCATCCCAATCAACGTAATGGGTCTATAGTCTTTAAGGCTCAACGGGGTCTTCACTTTAGGAATCAACGTAATAAAAGCCGTGGCGCTACCTTGGTTGACCAAACCGGTTTGATGGAAATCTTCCATGATCTTATAAAAATCCTCCTCCAAAAGACTCCAAAACCTCTTAACAAATTGGAAGTTGAAGCCGTCGGGGCCTGGCGCTTTTGACGAACCGCAATCAAAAACAGCTTCCTTTATTTCCTGTTTAGAAAAAGATGCAACCAACATCAAACAATCATTAGAATTAAGCTGTTTCAGACCAGAGCAAGATAGCGCGGGCCTGTCGTGACAATCTTCTTTAAAATGATTCCGAAAAAACGACATCACTTCCTTCTTCACCAAAGCTGGTTTCGAAATCCAATTCCCATTAATCATCAAACCGGGGATCCCATTTCTAGCCTTTCTCCCGTTAACCACATTATGAAAGAAAGTAGTGTTTTCGTCACCCATCGCGGCCCACTTCACACGGGATTTTTGTATCAAATCTCTGTCTCTATGGAGCTGAATCTCTTCAAGACCCTTGGAACATTCGGACCACACCCAAAGATCCTCTTCATTTAACTCTTGCCGCTCCATAAGGATTTCCATGTCTTCTTTTTCTTTGCGAAGCCGTGTCTCATCCTCTTTCTCGTAAGTTGAAATCTGCTTGTACCAGGTAGTCAAATGACCACGCAGCTTTTTCAGTTTTAGGAGCAAGTTACCCATGGCCGAATTACCTTCTACATTCTCTGATAAAACATTACAAATAACCTCCTCACATCCCTGCCTATCCAGCCAAGAATCAAACCATCTAAATGGTTTTGGCCCAAAATTGGTATCAACAACCGAAAAAAGAACCGGTGAATGGTCCGATAATCCTTTTTCAAGGACCCGAACACAAACACTAGGCCATTTGTTGAAGAGATTGTCGCATACAAGGAAACGATCAATTCTACTCAGCTTGCATTTACCCCTCCTTAGCAATAAGCACGTATACTTTTTACCTTTCAGATTATATTCTCTCAACCCTGCATCTTCAATAAAATTATTAAAATCATTTGTGCCAACTGAATCAAACGTCGAGTTTTTTCTTTCTTCCTTGTTCCGAACCGCATTAAAATCCCCAAGAACAATCCACCACCCCTGAGAACCCTGAATAAGCTGAATCAGACGATACCATAAAATTCTTTTATCGGCATTTGTTTGCGGGGCATAGACATTCACCAGATTAAGCCGTGTCAAACCATCCGATAAAACGCCCGAAACACACAAGAAGTTGTTGTCTTTAATAACGTTATCTTTTTGAAATACTTTCGGATCCCATATACTAACAATCCCTCCTGAGTTTCCAACCGAGTTAACGAAATCAAAATCAGCACCCTTACCACCCCAATAATTTTCGATCAGAGCTGGGCCAATATTACCGGTCATAGACTCTTGAACCCCGATAAAAGAGACCCCCATATCATCTTTTATGCGTCTAATCCACCCTGATTTCCCTCTGCCCCCAATCCCTCTAATGTTAATTGATAAACAATTCATGGAATACCTGATTGTAACCCTTCCTTGACCAAAGAATCTTGTATCATCTTTTCGCAGTCTTTAAGGGTTGCCCCCAATTTGTCTCCCAAGGAAATGGTTTTAGTGACTTCATCACAGTCACCACCACTGATGTTATCACCACCAACAGTATCGTTCAGCCGAGAATTATCACCAGGTTGGCTGTTCAAATCAATGGCCCCATCTACATTTTCAATTCCATTTCCCATCGCTGTATCCTTGGAAGTATGAACTGAGTCGTCAATCTTAATCTGGCACGACGCTTCAGGAACGTCCTCTACCTCAACATTACCGCCCGTATCGTCTGCCTCACCCATCAAATTAGAGAACGATTGCAAAGGTTCACTTGATTGTCTATCATAAGTAACACGACATAAAGCATCATCACTCTGTTGAAGTGGAAAAGAGAATAACCGGTTGTGGGCTAAGACTTCACTAGGCTCCATCGGCCCAATCAAAGGATTCAAATCAAATGGATCACTACTAGCGGGCTTATTCTTGTATTTTTTTTTGTGTGGGCCAGAGGAAGTGGACCGACTAGAGGAGCGTTTGAAGAGAAGTTTCTTTCTCTTCTTTGACCATGCACATACATACCCCTTCCTTTTTGTAACCTTGGCACATGCAGTCCCTACATTTGAATTAGTTTCCTTATCATCCGACTTTCCATCTCCCACAACAATTCCTTCCGTAATTTTCTCCACTCCATTACTGTCATTAACACGCTGGTCAACATTCATAGGAGTTTCCGAAAAAAGTTCCTCCACATTAATGTTAGCCGGATCTTTTCCACGGTAGCTTGATTTTCCGGTTCCGTCGTCTTTGATCCTTCCGGCGAGATCTCTAAATCAACGGGATTTTCCTCTTCATCATCGCTAAGAGGATGGTCTTCCTTTGCTTGTTCGAAATCCGGCACCCAGTTCTCTAATTCTTCCATAACCCAAATCCGATACTTACGATTTTTCCAATTAATAGTAATCTCTTCGGAAATTCGTTTACCTTCCCCAACCAGTACAGCTACGTATTCAAAAGACAAATCCCGATCACTTTCGGAAACATTAGCTCTATGAACAATAGAACCAAACATGCCTCCGATCGAATCAAAAACATGATTGGCACATAGATGTAGCGGGACACCCTGAATTTTAAGCCAAGCTAACCTCTCAAAGCCATATGATTGTCCTTCCCATACTGAAATGCTAGAAAAGAAATCCTTCATCTTCTTAATCTCTTCAGAAACCAACAAAGCTATCTCTTTATTCTCGAAAGAAATAAGCACCTCCAGACCACCTAAATATTGAATAATCACCTTCTCCGTCGTAATGGAATTCAGAATAACGTACACTTTCTTCATGGCCTCAACATTCACCATCTTCACAACTAATGCTTTCCCATACAGCGTAGAAAACGCTACCACATTACTGTCTACAGTTAACGTCTTGCCAACCAATAAATCTTTGAAAGTTTTCGAGCCATATACAAAACTGTCCCCCTGTTTCCCCTCACTCTCTATATTATGTGAATGCCTATTATCATTATACATATTATTAGTATTCCTCTCATTCTCTTTTGTAGGTATATTATTATCATTATAGTTTCGAAACTGATGTTGTTGATCCCCGATCTCTCCCTCTTCCAAGACAAAGCGAGCGATATTGAACCACAGTTTGTATTCGCCCATACGAATCCCTCGAAGGTTTCTAAGTAGCTCCGTCTTATCTTTTACGTCTAACATCGATATGAAACCAAAACGGTTTCCGCTTTTATCTCGTTTTCTAGCGATATACAGATCAAAGATCTGCCCAAATGCCCGAACTTGACCGGCCAAATCATTCCCACTGCAGCCCTCCGGTAGGTTCGTGACAAAGAGTTTAGTAATGCGACATAAGATATTATCGGGGATAGAAGTTTTCCGGCGGCGGTGCTCCATATGAATCTTATTTCATAACTAAGTATTTCTGGCAATTTAGCATTTGATGTTTACACCTATTTGACACGTCGTACAACTCGATATCGACATAGTTTCTGTTGAGGAAGAAGTGAAAAGTCACCGAAGGATAATATTGTAACCATAGTACCTTATATCTATTTTTTTAGAGAATATTAACATCAATAATTTTAAGACTGATAGAGATAATTATTTAAGTTATTTTAGCAAGGTCAATAAAACATGAAACAAATATAAAATAAAAAAAGTATGGGCTAAACTGGAAGAATCTATAAATCTATAATCTATAATCTATAAATATAATAAAAGAGTATCTAGGGTTGTGGTGTCACTTAACTAGGGTGTCCACCTCACCCTTTACCATCCTGTTTAAGTAGAGTTCGGTTCATCCGACCCAACCTATAACCCGACTTTTTAACCTAGATACCCGCTAATAAAAAGCCTGAATGTCTAGATTTCCTCATACACTTCATCGTCGTCATCCTCTTCAATCATTCACCTTTGTGTCTCTCCTTTAATCAGTTCAACCTCTTTAAAAGATGGTATCAAACTCCTATGTTTACTTTTTAAGCCAGTAATCTCGTTTCTTTTCTGATTGTGTAACTCCAATCCATCGTTTCATCTATTCCACTTGGTTCATCTCACCCTTTTTCTCAGAAACCCTAATACGACATTCAAGATACTCTTTATCCATCGATATGAGCAGGTAATCTTTCTTTGCCAATCAATTATAACAGTGGGATGCATTTGAATTCTCCAACGATTTGAACAAGATTCATGATAACGGAGGTGCTGTTTCTTTAATTATGGTTTTATTTTTCGTCATTAAAGTTATATTGAAATTCGACACTTTGTTTTCATCTAATTTGTGCTCTTTTGTTTTCGTTGTTTGCTTCCTGAAATTTGACACTGTGTTTTCATCTAATTTATGCTCTTTTGATAGTTTGGCCTATTTGCGTGATTAACTTTCTCATGTTTCCTGTTTTTATTTGTTTCATCCTCGTGCTGTAAAACTAAAATAATATGAAATTTACATTTATGTTCAGTTTCACAATCCATTGAGATGTTTGTCACTTTGATTGTTTTGAGATTCAATTGAGGTGTCATATCAGTGAGTTTGCTGGTAATTAACCTAACATGGAACACCAAGGTTGTTCTTCTAATTCCTTATTTGGTAATGTTTTAGTTAATCTTAATTTTTATTTTTGTCATGTAATGTTCTGTTTTTGTTATCAGTGCTGCAAAATTATAACTAATCTCATTTTTTTAACTTTTTTAAAAATATTCTGGTGGTTAATTGTTTTAAGATTATTATTATTATTATTGTGTTAAAATGTAAAAAAATGGTTGAGTTTATTGTCGTGGAGTGGAGGGGGTGATGATGTGACGCTGATGTGGCATGAAACCAAGGGCATATCTTAGCGAGGGCCTGGGAGGACACTGCCCCAGTTTTTTTTTTTTTTTTTTTTTTTTGAATTCGTAGTGGCATGTTTGCAGCTCTATGCCATAAGAACACTCTAAAGAATGCAAGTTCTATTACAAATTATCTGGTTATTTAATATCACAAAACAATAAAGAATCTTGATTCTATATTCATGGATGTTTTTTTTTCTTTTTCTTCTTTTCTTTTTCTTCTTTTTTTGCAGGTGGAATTTATAATTGTTGTTGACCATAGAACTTTGAATACCACTAACGTTTTTGAGGGGATATTTTCATGTTCATCTATTTTGTGTTCTTAGTGTTAACTCTCTAAGGAGTTGCATATGTGGTACTTCAGACCGGTTGGCTGGGTTAGGTAACAGGTCCAAACCCTTAAACTTTGTGGGTCGGGTTGGGTCAACCAACCCGAGTTCAAGCAAGTAGGCTTGGTTAAGCGGCTACATCACCGCAACCACGGCGAGTAGTGCCCGCGAGTATGTAATCTGAGTATGGAAAGCAGCGTGTGAACGTTTGACAACTCGCGTGTCCCAACCCCGGGGCACCTAAACAGAAGAATATATAAGATTAGTTCAAGTAATTTTATATAACAAAACTTAAAATCTCATCTTTTTAATCAAACAATCAATTTATAAGATAATCCATTTATTAAAGGTTAGCTTTAAAATCACAAAAATTCTCAAACTAACTGGAGTGTTAGTTAGTCATTACATCAAAACAGTGTTTCCTGACTGTTATTATTCATTTTATTATTTGTTTTTAAATCATGTCAAATAACACATTTGTTGATTCATATATCCATTATTGAGTAAAATTAAACTTTTTTATGATATTTTGCATGCAACCAAAATCCATACGGATTGTATTACATGACTTTCAATAAATAAAAATTATATACTACAATCTTTATAGAATTTTTTATTTGACTTGGGAATGTACCGCGTGTTAACACGGGTCTCTAACCTAATACTAATATAAAACAAGTCTTGTAATTTAAGATCAATGAAAAACGAAGCCAATATAAAATCGATTAAATCAATCGTATGTCTATTCCATTGATAAAGAATATAATATATAGAATGTTACAATCAAGACAAGTATGGTAACTAGCTAATCACATTACAACTACATTGAATACAGTTGACTAATCATATTTAATGCGGCACATTGAATACAGTTGACTAACAGGCCCCCTCAGTTTGAGCCGTAGCCGGGCGAAGGCACAAACTGGTACGAAAACGAGTAAACAGGTGCTTGGGCAGTCCTTTTGTGAAAATATCTACATACTAAAAGTCAGCAGGAACATGAAGAACGCGAACGTCTCCGACACGAACTTTGTCACAGACAAAATGAATGTCCAACTCCACATGTTTGGTGTGTTGATGCTGAACAGGATTTTGAGTTAAATAAACGGCCGAGATGTTGTCGCAGTACACGATGGTGGCCTGTCTGGTGGCAACCCCGAGCTCAAGAAGAAGGTTGCGTATCCAAGATGTTTCAGCCACAACATTTGCAACCTCACGATATTCAGCTTCAGCACTGGATCCGGAAATCGTGGGTTGTCGTTTGGAGCTCCAAGATATTAAGTTACCGCCCATGTAGACACGGTATCCCGAGGTTGAGCGGCGCGAATCCGGACACCCCCCGCTAGTCGGCATCCGAATATGCTGTTAGAGAAGTGGAGCTCGAGGGGGAGATACAAAGACCATAGTCAAGCGTTCCTTTAACATACCGAAGTATGCGTTTAAGGAACAAAAAATGAGCTCCCGTGGCTCATGCATGAAAAGATAAATCTGTTGAACTGCGTAGGAAATGTCGGGTCTGGTAATAGTGAGATACTGTAAAGCACCAACTAGGCTATGATAAAGGGTACTGTCTTCAACAGGTGGGCCAGAGTCAGCACTTAGTTTTGACCCGATTTCGACTGGTGTTGTGAAGGGCTTGCAATCCATCATGTTGGCACACTTTAAGATTTCCGAAGCATAGGAGGATTGAGATAAGAAGAGTCAACTGCTCTTGCGGGTAACGGTGATGCCCAGAAAATGATGAAGCGACCCAAGGTTAGTCATGGCAAATTCCTTGGAGAGCACCCGATTAAAGTATTGAAGTAGACTCGTGGAGGATGCTGTAAGGATGATGTCGTCCACATAAAGTAGCAAGTGAGCCATTTGAGTGCCACGTCGATAGATGAATAGTGAGGTGTCAGAAGTGTTGCTTTTAAAACCGCATGTGGTGATGAAAGTGGCAAAACGATGGTACCATTCGCGGGGAGCTTGCTTAAGGCCATATAGAGACTTCTTGAGTTTACACACATAGCGTGGATTGGAGGAGTCCACGAAACCCGGGGGTTGATGCATATGGACCGTATCATTGAGGTTCCCATGAAGAAAAGCTTTCTTCACATCAAGTTGATGAATAGGCCATTCCCGTGAGACAGCAAGACTAAGAATAGTGCGAATAGTGGTAGGCTTTACCACGGGGCTAAAAGTCTCATCACAGTCAATACTCACCGTCTGACTTTTACCATTAACAACAAGTCATGCTTTATAGCGTTCTAAAGTTCCGTCAGAATGAAATTTATGCTTATATAGCCACATACACCGAATAACCGGAGCATCGGTAGGTCTTGGAACCAACTCCCATGTGTTATTATCCAATAGCACTTTGTATTTGGCGGACATGGCTTGTTTCCAGTTTGGATCGGATAAGGCGGCAAGGTGAGATTTGGGTAGTGGGGAAGGGGAAGGAGAGGCGACAGTGGTAAGGTTAAATGGGACCCAAGGCTTGGAGATGCCGGCGCTTGCGCGGGTCATCATGGGATGTGAGGGTAGTGGGTCGGGTGGTGGAGGTGGGTTTTCTGGTGGGCTATGGGCCGAGGTAGGAAGAGGGTTTGGTTGGGCCGAATGAGGGAAGGGGCTGTTGGTAGGTGAGTGGGCCGAGTGGGCTGTTAAGGTGTGTGGGGGATGGGCCTGGTGAGTGGGCGGTATGGTGGTATTGGAATTGGTCGAGGGGTCTAGGTGTGTGGGTGAGGAATGGGCCGGTCCAGGTGTATTGATGAGAGTAGAGGGTGCGAAGGCTGTTGGGAAAAAGGGTGTACTAGATGGGGGTGGTTCGAGGAAGGAGTGTGTGGGGACGGTGTAGTGGGTGAGTGGAAAGGGAACTTTAGCTCGTAAAAAATGACGTGGCGAGAAAAAATGACTTTCCCAGTGGAGAGCTCAAGGCATCGATATCCCCGATAGTTTGCGGGGTAACCTAGAAAGACACACAAGGTGGATTTATGGGTAAGTTTGTGAGGTCGGGTGTCGGTTGTGTTTGGATAGCAGGCGCATCCAAACACGCAGAGGTGGTCATATGCGGGTTGGCGTCTATAGAGCATGGTTGTGGGAGTGAAGTTGTGACGGACCTTGGATGGTGTGATGTTATGTAAATAAAATGTGGTATGAAGAGCTTCCACCAAAAAACGAGAGGTTAGGGAAGCATGGGTCAAGAGGGACAACATGATGTCGTTTAGGCGACAGATCATGCGTTCGGATTTTCCGTTTTGTTGAGAGGTGTGAGGACACGAGAATCGAAATTCCATGTCGTTTGAAGTGGAAAATTTATTGAAGTTATGACTGTTAAACTCGCCACCCATGTCACATTGAAAAGTTTGGATGGATAAATGGAATTGTGTTTTTACAAAATTATAAAAATTGGCAAACTTGGTAAAGACCTCGGACTTATATTTTAGCGGGTAGACCCATGTATATTGAGTGTAATCATCAATCAAAACCATGTAATATTTGTATCCCGCGGTACTGAGTAGTGGTGAAGTCCAAAGGTCACAATGCATAATTGAAAAAGGTAAATGAGTACTAGTAACTGAATTATGAAATGGTAAACGCTTATGTTTTGACATTTGACAAGCATGGCAAACAAAAGAAGCATCTACTTTATTACAAGGAATCAAATGTTTTGAAGAAAGAAAATCAATCACGGGTCGACCTGGATGACCAAGTCAATCGTGCCAAAAAGTAGAAGATGCGGTAGCAACAAAAGTAGTAGCAGATTCATTGGTAGTAAAGGGGTATAGATCACCGGAGCTATTGTGGCGGCTCAGGAGCATACCATCCTTGAGATCCTTCACAGAAAAACCATGGGGGTCAAATTCAACAGAAACAAGATTATGTCTAGTATATTTACGGACCGATATTAGGTTTTTAATAAAGTTTGGGTTGTAAAGGATGACATTAAGTTTTAAGGATTGGGAAGGGGAGGGTAAGGTGGTGTGTCCGGATCCGAGAACTGGAATACGGTTGCCATTACCAACTAATACGGACGCTATAGGATTAAACGTAGAAGGGGTAGAGATGTTACCTTGCTCTGGCGTAATATGAGAAGTGGCCCCCATGTCCATATTCCATAGCTCTTGCTGTTGCGCAATTCCCATGGCAGCAAAGGCATGAGCCAAGTCAGTGGGCTACATAGCATCAAGTTCAGTTATGTGGGCTTCGGCCGAATTGTTGTTTTGCTATGAAGTGGGCTGACTTTGTGATTGGATTGAAGCAGGAGGTGTGGGGTTGTGAGACCAAGGGTTAATCCAAGTCCCTTGAGTAGGAAAAGGAGAAGGGGTACCATCCACTGTGGACTTCCATAAAAACCAAAAGGACTCGGCTGAGGAAAGGAGTTGGTGAACTAATTTCGGGGCTGGTAGGAAGTCTGTCCCCTGCCACGAGATCGTCCACGGTGGTACGAGCCGTCGCGACGGTTCCGGTTGTCCCGATTGTCTCTGAAATCAGATCTGGGAGGGGCAGGAGGAGGAGTGGAATCCACGGTAGCAGCTACAACTAGGGGAGACACAGCGGCACGGGCACGCTGCCGGCTGTGCTCCCGGAGAAGCATGTCACATGCGTCAGCCCAAGGGGGAAGTTGTTGGACAATAAGAGCATCGGTCATATCATATTCAGGCGGAAGGCCACGGACCAGTTTCAGAACAAGATGTTTTTCTGGTACTGGACAGTCGACGGCGGCCAGTTCATCACTTATCTCCTCCAGACGAAGAAAATAGGCTTCAAGGGATGAAACGAACTGTAAGGTAAGATTGGTAAATTCTTCTTCAAGGGTGGCTGCACGCGCATCCTTGTTATTGAGAAAGTGGTTTTCTAACCGGATCCATGCCTGGCGGGCGGTGGAACCGGGCCGGAGAACTTTGAGGAGGAGATCGTCTGTGAGAGTACCGTAAATCCACTGAAGGACCACGACGTCGATCTCCTTCCAAGATGATAGGTTTGGGTCATCGGCAGCGGGTGGTGGGATGTCATCGATGTGATCGAGAACACGGTAAGCAGTGGTGTGAAGGTGAAAAAGATTGACCTAGGACGAGTAGGATATCGTTTTCCCATCAAGGGTTCGAATCTTTTGTTGGATGTTAATCACGGAGTACATAGGGTGGAAGAGATTTGCGGGTGTGATTTTCGGTGATAGGTCAGTAGTATCGGCCATTGAAAAACAAGGAAGCAAACAAGATGTGAAAGAATAAAAGGAAACAGGGGTCCGACAATGTTGGCCCGAAGGCGGTGGTCGGTGGCGAGGATATCGAAATAATATGATTAGTCAACTCTATCAATGTAATTGTAATGTGATTTGCTAGTTACCATACTTGTCTTGATTGTAACATTTACTTGTCTTGATTGTAACATTCTATATATTGTATTCTTTATCAATGGAATAGACATACAATTGATTTCATGGTATCATAGCTAATCACATTACAATTACATTGAATACAGTTGACTAATCATATTGAATGCGGCACATTGAATACGGTTGACTAACAATCGAGACTATAAAATTAGTTAAAGTCGAAGAATACTAATATAACAACATATGTTTTGTAACTTTTAGATATTGATTTTAATTGTAAATTGGTTAGCAAGGATATGAAACTACTCATTTTGACCACTCCATTAGCTCTAAATATATTATTTATATGGGTTCTTGTCGTATTCTCATATTCTAATTAGGGCTGTTCAAAACGCTCGGCGCTTGTCGATCGCTCGGCGTTCGTTCGGAATTTACTCGGGAATTGCTCGCTCGATTTTCAGTTCGGTTGTAAACGAGCCGATCGGCTCGGTTCGGTTTGTAAACGAGCCAAGCACGAGTGAAGGTCCACTTGGCTCGGTTCGGCTCGATATAATTTTTATTAATTTATTATATATATAATTATATACATATACACATTAATTTATATTTATAGTTTTATACATGCCACTTTATTGGGTTTGGCTCAATATATGCATATATACAATTATATTTATAGTTATTGGCCTAGTCAATCCAATGATAACTTAACATTAAGTTTAATTGTAAAACCCTAATTCGTGAAAAAACATGTTTGACTTCATATTCCCATTAGTTGTTCACCATCAGTCATCTCCCGCTATCAACCTATGCCACAACGCGACAATTGTTATCTGTAGTATGCTCATCACCTCACTGGCCTCAACTAGAGCCTCATTCTCGAACGGTCTAATCTTAGTCATAACTAGGCAGCGAGAATATTAAAAGAAACATACCAAATTTATGGTTTTCCGAAAACACTCGCCGCTCGTCGCTCGCTCGAAAAAATGTGCGCTTGAACAATGCTCGCTTGGTCCGCTCGAAAGCTAGTAAGAAGGAAGACTACCCATTACAACCTTTGCTCAGCTTGGGGGGTATTTCGGACGACTTTAGGCCTATCTCATTAGTCGGGTCTCTCTACAAGATCATAGCAAAAACGCCGATGTCCAGAATTAAAATTGTCATGCCATCTATCATATCGCCTACTCAATCGGCATTTGTAGCGGGTAGATACATCCTTGATGGCCCATTGATCATTAGCGAAACCGTGTCATGGGCCAAGAAACAAAAGAAAAAGCTCATGATTTTTGAAGTTGACTTCAAAAGAGCCTACGATACCTTGAACTGGAAATGTTTACTTCGGATGATGGAGTGTATGAATTTTCCTGAAAAGTGGATAGCGTGGATCAGAAGTTGTATGGTTTCTAGGAAAGGGTCGGTTCTAATTAATGGAACCCCTACGGCGGAGTTTAGATACAAACGTTGGCTAAGGCAAGGAGACCCGATATCGCCTTTTTCTTTTCATCATTGCAATGGAAATAATTACTATGTTAATGAGACGGGCGGTTTAGTTGGGGTTGTTCCATGGTGTTAGGCTGCCTAATAATGGGCCGCTCCTCTCTCATCTCTGTTATGCCGACGACATAATTTTTACCGGAGAGTGGTCCGAACATAATGTCCGCAGCCTTTGTCGGTTCATGAGGTGGGTTTATTTAGTCACGGGGCTGAAAGTAAATAACCAGAAGTGCCAATTGTTTGGGGTTGGTGTCGCGGACTCGAAAGTTACCATGATGGCGAAAATATTAAATTGTAAGGCCGGGAGCCTCCCGTTTACGTACTTGGGGGTTCCAATCGGAGCTAATATGAAGAGGGCACGTCATTGGCAGCCAATTATCGATAAATTCAACACTAAGCTGTCCGCGTGGAAGGCCAGACAACTCTCCCTAGCGGGTCGGGTCACTTTGGCGAAGGCTGTATTGGGTAGTCTTCCTTCTTACTACCTTTCGATTTTTGCAGCCCCAAAAATTATTATCAAGAAACTTGAAGCCTTAAGAAGAGATTTTGTCTTGGGCAACTCGGGTAGGGGAAGCAAGGTTCACTGGATTAAATGGTCTAAAATGATGAGGTCAAAAAGTAACGGGGGTCTTGGCTTGGGAAGTATTGAGGATTTTAATATAGCCATGAGAGTCAAATGGTGGTGGCGATTTAAATCCGATCCAAACCAGCTGTGGGCTAAGGTTGTGGGTTCCATTCATTCTTCTGATAAAGGTAGAAAGATTATTCCGGTAAAGAAAACGATTCCCGAGGTATGGAAAGATGTCAGCGGGGTTGAAGATGGCATGTTCAAGCTAGGAATTCGATTGCAAGATAAATTAAAGGTCAACGTCGGAAACGGAAAGTTGATCAGATTTTGGAAGGATTCTTGGGTTTTGGCAGAACCGCTTGAGTCGGCTTTCCCGGATCTTTATAGTTTGGCTGCTTCAAAAGACTCTTTGTTGGCCGATTGTTTTGTGCCAATTCCTAATGGGTATCAATGGGTTTGGAAGTAGAAATGCTCCAGATTCAATAGCCATACTTGGAGTCGGTATGGCGACTTGTTACAAATTCTGAGCAGGGCTATTATCTCGAACAAAATGGATGTGTGGACGTGGGATAACGACGAGGGTGAGGAGTTTTCTGTTGGTATGATCAGGCGCCAAATCGAAGCTAGTGGGTCTGATCCCCCGACTGATTTCGGCTTTGGCTGGGAACCGTGGGCCCCGCCTAAATGTAATGTGCTGATTTGGAGAGCTGTGTAGGGCCGCATCGCTGTCAAGACCGAACTCGTGGCCAGGGGTATTTTTGTCCAGGATTCCAGACGTGTTAGATGCGGAATTCATGTCGAGGACGCCAACCATCTCTTTGTTAACTGTCTTAGTGCTAAGAGTGTGTGGTGGGAAGTCTGTGGTTGGTTGAGAATCAAGATGCCGGACAATTGTAACACCCTCGGTGACTTTCTTATAAGAATCGCCAACAACCCAGGATGTAAAAAATGGAAACGCTTGGTTTCGACAGTCGCCATCGCCACTGTTTGGAGAATGTGGCTTGCAAGGAATACTATGGTTTTTTAAGGCAACTACATCCCTACGAGGAAGATTGTGGACCTCGTCAAGGAAGATAGATACATTTGGATCTGTAACAGAGCTAGTATCCCAAACCCAGCTTGGGTTAATTGGCTAGATTTTGATGTTTTGGGCTGTTTGTAGTGCCTAGCGCCTTGTCGGTGCCTGGCTTTCTTTCTTTTGTTTTCGTTTTGTATCTCAGCCTCTTGCTGGCTCTTTATATATATATATATATATATATATATATATATATATATATATATATATATATATATATATAAGTGGTTTGTCGTTCAAAAAAAAACATTGTCTTATAAAAGATACTAGTGGGTTTACCCGCGCGTTGCAGCGGGATTAAAAAAAACTTGTAATACATAGAAAAACGTAAAAATGCAGATCCAGTCCTACACCCAATGTTATTTTTCAAATAAAGCGTTCAGTAGCGTTACACCCCACGAATACCCAAGGAACAACCTATCCGATTACTTTACACTCAAAAGTGATGCATATCATGAAACTTGATCTAACTTTGATGCTGATAGCAGCATAAAGCTCTCCTATAACGTTCTGCACAATGCTTAAATGGATATCATCCTTCATATAAAAGTCCCACTCACTTATTTCCACCACAAAGCATAACTTGATCCAAGTTTGTACACGTCTTGAACTGATCCATGGACATAATAAAACAGCCTCATAATTCACCAAAAATTCTCCTATTTGCTTCCTCTGTTTTCTCGCCTTCTTTATCATCCTATTTGCCACCCGTTGACAAGATGACCTTTGGCCCGTTTTGTGTCCTTTGCCCCTACTTGTTTTGAACCATGACTGTTTAGTCAGCACCACACCATATTTTAACACAATTGACTCATTTTAACACACACCAAACACACACAAGGAACAACCCCCACCCTCCCGATGCGCACATATCACCAAAACACACTCACACCAAGTAAATATTTCAACCCTACCCCACTCTATTATTAGAAGACGATCTTTATTCCAACGCCCCTTCTCATAGAGAACCTCTTTTTTTTCCTATCTTTCTGTCTTTCTATCATTTTTTTTCTTTTTTTTCTCTGATCTCTGCTTAATCTTTCTATTCAAAGCAACGAAAAAACCCATTTGATATATATATATTTTTTTATTTCAACGTCTTTCATTAGAATATTTCAACATAGAATAATATTCCACCATTTGAGAAAGAGAGAGAACAATTGAAAGAGTCATGAACATACTTGTTTGACACATAAGGTTTGTAGGTTTCACATTGGTGAACTGGGAGAACGAATTATTTTGTATGAGAAAAAGACGGGCATATATAGTTACTGGTCATAATGAATATACATAAATATTTAGTGGCACGTTACTAAAAGATCCACCCACATGTCTAGCATGGTGAACTTACAGTATGCACAAAACTTACAGATGTTGGTTCTTAGTTAACACTGCATATTTAGAAACAAACAAAAAGAGCATGACAACATTTAGAAAATCTAGACAATCAAACATATTCCATAAATAAATTGAATTAAAAAAAAAGAGTAGCTAGCAAGAGGTTCTACCGGTTGCTCTGGGTAAGCTCGCACTCTTGTAGTTCTTGCAGCCCTTCCAGTTTAATAAGAATCAAAATTATCAAATTTTAACCATACGGTAATTTATTAGTGACAACATTTTATTCACGCTCTGTTTCATTTCAAGTGGGAGTATAATAAGCCTCAAAACAAATGCATATCAGCTTCAAAACAATTTCATGCACAAATTTTCAGGCATAACAAAATCCTAAACACCAATATTAACGATAATCTCGAAACAAACAAAGGGTCAATCAAAGGCATTACCGAGCTACTATCATCGGTTTTCAAAATAAAATTGCAAAGCATATCGGATTCAATGCATAAGGTATACAGAAAAAAAGCAAATGAAACAATGTATACCCTACAAAACCTTTTATTCATTTCCCTACCAAATAAAAAATAATCCCTAAGATATTGCGTATATGAAAATAACAATAGTAGTAGTAGTAGTAGTAATAACTAAAATAACAAAATAATGAATAATGCCAGGTATATAGGTAAGGTTTTTCATGATTATGAACATGTCCATAGAATGCAATAGCAATAATCCAGCAATTGAGGGATCAATAAATACTGAGATGGTTCCGAAATCTTTAACCATGAGAATACATTCCACCATACAGCTCTCGCACATATACAACCTACAAAAAGATGGTTAGTCGACTCTGTTTCAACTTCGAATAGCTTACATACTTCATCTCCCATAGACAGCCCTCTAATCGCTAATGCCTCTGATGTCGGGATGTTGTTAGGTGCCCTCCAAACAAATTCGGTACTGCAATTTTGCTCCACCTATATTGTACAAGGAAGTCGTCTACTGCCCCTGTCCATTTAGCGCGTTTCTAACTGTCTCGAAAATTCCCTCCGACTTCCACATCCAAAAGTAAATCAGCAAGAACCCTAGTTCCAAATCCCACAAACAAGAACTAAGTATAGGAGGGATCCAGAGGGGAAGGGTCACATATAAAATTTTCAATTATTCAAACAGAAACTGAATATATATATATATATATATATATATATATATATATATATAACAAAATGAAGAATTGTCCATACCTTGTGAGTAGAGATAGCTTTGCTGAAAACACACTCTGAAAACAAGATGAATGAGGACAATTGATGGTGGCCTAGAGAGATTTATGTTCCATCGAAGGATTGCAGGGGTCTTTAACCGGGCTGAAAGAGAATTGGAACAATTCATGGTTAATAAAAAAAAATAACAGAGAAGTAACCAGAAAATTAAGTTATTGTGGAGGCCCCAGGAACTTAACAACCCCATCTCTCTCTCTTCTTCTCTCTGTGTATCCATCTTTTGATCTCAGTAATGCGTAGGTTAGAGTATAAGAAGCAGAAAACTGAAATATAAATGAGAGTATTCATCGGTAATGAGTAGGTGAGAATACAAGGAGGCAATAGTTTTTGCATTGAATTAGTAATTTATGTTGATGTTTCATTGCACCTTCAATTGAAATTGAAACTCAGTTATCGGAAGGAGAGGAGTCAGGAGATGAAAGGGAGGAGAAGACAAGATGGGAACAAAATTTTCAACTTGTAAAGGGGGAGGTGGGTAAAATGTCTACATTACCCTCTTAAGTGTCTTAATTGTCACAAGTTTCTCCGTAATACCCTTAAATTTCTTGCTTAAATATATTGTACATGGTGCTTGTTAAGTTGTACGGAGATGAAAATGACTATGTTGGCCATCACTCCTCCTTTATAATGTACTAGTAGGAATGCCCGCGCGTTGCTGCGGGTACGTCGGTTTTGTCGCCTTTTGGAATCTTACACGTGTATTTTGACGGATTGTTATAATTAGCAATAATTTATTTCAACGCCACTGCTCTCTAAGGAAAGGAATTCCAGAACTACATGCCTACATTATAATGTATGCCATACAAAGAATTCATTGTATGCCTTAAAAAAATTCTGAAATAAATCAATTTTCTCTCTAAAGCATGTATTTATTAATCTGTTGCCAGAGCGCGTAACTTCAGAAAATATAAGATAGTGAAATTTGCTAAAATTCATTCAAGACACCATTTACTCGAGTGAAATTAACGATAATATTTAACTGATAATTTGATTACTAACCAGTGTCAAATAGGAAGAAAGAATCAACTACATCATACCTTTTAACATTCAGTCTTTTATGTAATATACCCTTTTTCAATGGTTTATAAGGTGATGGTAGAAAGCCAAATAGTTTCCTGCTTCTGCAGAAACTCAAGCAAATGAATAGATGAACTTTGGCATAACATGACAAAAGCAATGCATTGTCACCTTTTACAAGGTAAATTAGCTAGGTTGTTCTGTACTGTTCATGAAAATAGCAATATTTGTTTGTTTTCATGGACTTCAGGTTATTACCAGGTGTTTCACGGACTTGCATAATTTATACTAAAAGAAATGTTGGCAAACTTCACAAGCTTGTTACATCAAAGATACTTGTCTAGTAGATGCCATAATGACTCTTAACATTGACATGCCTAGACAATCAAAATTTAGTAATATATGGAAGTGATAGCATATATGATTTACTGATCATTAATAACAAAAAATCTTTATAAGTACCTCAAATCCAGGAAGCAAATTATGAGATTGCGCAAGTTTATTTAAGTATCAACCATGCTGACTGAGAACCACTGCCCATCCACGCTTCCCTCCTTGCGGTGGAACATCTCCTTTTAGATGGGGATCACCTGACCAAATATATTAAACACTCTTAATTAAACAAAGGTATTAAGTTGATTATCATTTTTAGGGGGTTAAGGCACTCCACGGCAAGGGGAGCACGGTTAGATTGCCGTACTGCAACAACGCCGCCACCCCAGGCAACACTCAAAATCTTCACCGCTCGGCAAACAATAACCAATCCGCAACCACAATTTTGATGATTTTTGGTGTGATTTTGATATGGCAAAGCGGGGTTGGGTGGGGCTCGGCAACTTTGCCAGGACTGGGCCCACCCCCTTTACTTTTTACAACTTACAAAAGTGAATTCCAAAGTGTGTGTTACCGAGTTTTTTCGAGAAGAGGGGTAACTAACCGAAGATACCGAGAGAAATAGAGAGAGATACTTCAACCGTTTTAATTGATTTAATAAAACCTTGAAATGTGGGTGTAGGATGGATGGACAGGAGAAGATGGATAAAGAGGTTTTCTAACCACATAATCCACTGTTTTTCTCTCTCACCACTACGTTCAGGCATATATGATTTTCCCAGTTCCTAATTTAAATTGGTTATGTGGTTCTTTACTTATATTGGCTATGGACACATAAGAGGAAAGGTGAAGAATTGTTTTTACTAGAGCTGGCTGGATCTCAGATCTCAAATTCGTTAGTATGAGCATCATAGCCACGTATAATAACATAATGACCTATAATAATAAAGTCATCCAACCATTCAATTATTGTTATAGTTAAACAAAAGAGTAAAATAGTTCACTTCACATCAGTATACTCTGCAGTGTCAGTATAAAAACGTGGCATACGGACATCCTCCTCCCATTGTTGACTACAAAATAAAAAAAAATTCACCATAGGAAGAAAGCTTCTTGATCTAACAGTAAATTAACCATCTAATTTTTCACCAAAAAGGTCATCTTTGCATATATATGAGTTAAGCGTGTACCTCCAAATGCACTGGTCAACCAAAGCGATCACAATATATTTCCTGATAAGATAAAAAGGACGATTTCTTCTCCCTTAATTGACCTGTTCTGTTCACAAGGAGAAATGTGTTTTACTTATTTCAAGTACAAGAATGTAAATAACTTTAAAATTTTAATAAACAACAAAAATCAACCCGAAGAAGTTAATATTTACAAATAAGACTTTGCACCTCGATTTTAATTCCCTCTTCTAGTGCTCTCTGAAATAACATATCTACTCTGCATATATCATTGGCCAATTGTTCCTGCAAGAACCAAAACCATTTAGTAGTCTTGTATAGATTAAGGAGAAGAAATAAATGACTCCATGATTGCCTTAAAACTAAATAATCATCTTGGACCGTTTCAAATTGGGAAGATGATAGGTCTTCACAATAGTTATTACTTATTAAGATAGACATTATTATTATTATAAATTATAATAATAAAACATTAAATTGGAGGGGTTAGGAAGATAGTAGATTATAGGGGCATTAAGGTAAACAATTTTATACTTTAAACTAAAATGTCATTACAAATTTACTAATATACCCTTTTAAGTGTCTTAAATGTCCACAAAGTTCCAATTATACCCTCATGATCTAAGCATAAATCACTTGTGCATGTTGCTTCTTAAGTTGTACGGAATTGAAAATTACTATCCTACCCGTCACTCTTCCTTAATAAGATAATATAGATTATAGATTATAGATTATAGATATAGATTATAGATATCAATCTGACATGCGCCTTTTATTATTCCAAAAAGTCCCACCGACAACAACTACATGTGGAATAACGAATCTCATTCCTCTCTGTATAATTTCAACAATTATTTGCGAAAGAGATAAGCGAATATGAACCACGAATTAGAATGATAAATGAACAAACGCTATTGCGTCAATGTTTGTTTAGCATTAGAGGATTCTTACATTCGTATTCGTTTAGCATTAGAGGATTCTAAGAACTCAAATGAGAATGATGACCCTAAGGCCACTTGGCGTTTGTTTAGCATTAGAGGATTCTTACATTCGGATTCCTTTGTGGTGATATTCAATTATCGAACGCTATTGCGTCATTGTTTGGCATTGGTTTATTTTTCTTCTTGTTTTGATTATATGAGGTGGATTTATGACTTGTATAAAGTGCATTAGTTACTTATCACCACACTTATTTTTAATTTGAATTTGGTCCATTTTTAAAATAATATTTGAGTAGAATACTAAAAATACGTAACATTTTATTTCTAAAAACATTTGTTTATATAGGTTTTACAACAGTTTTATTTCTCTTATATGGTACTTTAATTTTATTTATTACTAGTTTTTATCCCGGGAGCGTCCCGGGTTGAGATATCTAATATGACATAATAAAATATATTATTATTATTATTATTACTATTTTAAACAAATCTCTGCCATAAGTTATCATATTCAAATATAAAAAACGAATCTCTGCGCCGGGGTATAAATCTAGTGCCATTACAAATGAATTCGGAAGTTTGTAATCAACAATTCTAAAAAGAACTAACATGAAATAAGAAAAAAAAGTTAATTATTGAAATATCGAACGCATTAGTCTAAGGGTTATGTGATGCATTAAAAAATTCTTGGGTATATGATCGGGTATATAGTTCGGGTATTTGGGTATGTTGTTTCGGGTAATCGGGTCGGGTATCACTTAATTCCAGACCAAACCCACAATTTTTTTTAAACTAATCCCAAACCCGACACAATACCTATCGGGTTACAAAAAAATAGTCATTTTTTTCACCGTTTTTTATATAGCACTATGGTACTCGTTGGAAAGATAATAAAACGCTCGTTAATTTGGTGTAATTTTTTTTCTTTAAAAAATCTCGTATATAAAAGATATTAACGTTTAAAAGTTATGGGAGGAAACATGAGGGAAAAATAATAAAGTTTTAATATTTAGATTTAGTAGATTATATGTATTTAATAGATTAGGTTAAAGATTATAATAGATTAGGTTAAATCATATTTATTCCTTTTTTTTAATTGGTTTACACTTGCCACATCACATCCTATGTGGCATCTCTTAAAGGAGAGATTGCATAAGAGTATGACATGTAGGATTAATCCCTTTGCAATATATATATATATATATATATATATATATATAGTGTAAGTATATAGAGAAAACCCATTTTAGAGTGAAAACTGTGGAAACTCTAACTTCCCGATGTTTTTTTTATGAAAATTTTAGGGCATGTAATATACATGATTCTAAGCATTTTGAGCCAAAAAAACCAAAAAAGCGCCGAGCGGTTTTTTTTAAAAAAAAAAAAAAAAAAAAAAACCGTTTCTGGGTAACACATGTTACAGAAATAACATGTGTAATTTTCGTGTAACATGTGTTACCCGAAAACTTTATTTTTTTTTTTTAAAAAAAAAACCGCTCGGCGCTTTTTTGGTTTTTTTGGCTCAAAATGCTTAGAATTATGTATACTACATGCCCTAAAATTTTCAGGCCCTAAAAAGTTTGGGAAGTTAGAGTTTCCACGGTTTTCACTCTAAGAGTGGGTTTTCATAATATCCTTCCCCTATATATATATATAAAAAGTCAGTTAATTTTTATATATAGTTTGATTTACTGTTGAAATAACTTGATGTTGAAATTTAAAAAGTGGTGATAAGTAGAGAAATAAGGAAGTACCATTAGAGAGAAAATAAGTGTTTTTGAAGTATGAGTTGAAATCTAACTATGGTGCTTGACGTAGGTGTTTGTAGGTTTAGTATTTTGTATTGGTTGGTGGGGATGGTTACAAGGTGACGAACATCATCATACCATAGATTGCAAATGGTTAGCAGAACTTTTTGATAAAATTGCAATTTAAAAAACTAGGTGGAATTTAAAGGAAATTGATATGGAATTTAAACATTTCAAAGGCAACAGAAGTCTATAATTTAAATTTATAATATGTTTGTTTAACAACATAATCATAAAGAAACTGGAATCTATCACCGACAACCTTCACCCCTGCTAATGTTGTCGCCCCCGACCGACTACAGCCCCTCGAGTGACCTAGACCGTTACTCCCATGAATAATGGACTAAATTCAAGAATTGAGAGTGTCAAACATCAGCTAGCTACATTCACAACACAAAGATCGATCCAATTTAAAAAGACCATTGGCGATTTTGAAGTTCAAATCGCAAAAGGTACTATGATGAGAAATTCGAAGAAGCGGTGATTGTGCTAGAGAAAGAGAACAGAGTTGTTAGCAATTTTGACTCGATATGTATTATGAATATGTTAGAAGTAGACATTGAAAGAGTGTACATGCAACTTATCTATTATCAGCCTATAGATATGGAACAAGCACTACAATTTCATAAGGTTTTTCGTATTTGTTTTTCTTTTGAAATTCACGCGGGAAGTAATGGCAAGACGAGCTAGAAGTAATTAAAGATTGAAGAATAAATCATGCACGTGTTAAAGGGGAGTCTGTTGAAACATGTGACCAACTGGGGAATTAGTTTGGGCACGTATTTCTATGTAATTAGTGGAGTTTTAGGATTTAGAAGTGCACATATGTATGTGGACCCAAACGTATATGATATACGTTTGTGTCTGAGAAATGTACGTAACACATATGTTTAGTAGTAACAAACGCATGTGCAGATTTTATAAATACATGTCATAGAGGTATGTGAAATAACTTTTGATCATTTTGAAACTGTAATTGCCTTGTTATTACTCTGCTAAAATTTCTTATGAATGAAAATAGTTTTATTCACATGATCTAGCATTAACAATCATCAAACAAACATCTATATTGAACAAATATAGACTCCGGCACTCCGCTCATCTGTATTCATATTGTAAAAATCGTAATTCAGTGAATTGATCCGTAATAGGGTCTAAAGGGTTTATTATGATTCAGTATTCGAAAACCTCGTTTATCCTTAAGGGCAAAGATCTTAAGCAATGGAGGTTTCAAGGGGAACGTCCCCATGGTGGGGATTAGGGGCATTCACCTTTTACATTAAAATCGGGGATAGACTTTTGGCTCCAATAAAAATTTAGAACGCCCGGTGAATTTATATTGATTGTTTTTTTGTCAAGTATCTAATCGAAATTACCTACAATATTAAGGCCATGTATATTGGTAATTGTTTAGACGTTTTCTTCCACCCAAAACGCCCTGTAATGCCCGCACACCGGCCCCGGGGCGTTTTCCTTCAAAAATGGGTTGTGGTGTGATTATAAAAACGACTGCGAGGGGCTTGAAGATTGCACTTTCTAAGTGAATGCTCTTGATTTGTGAATGGGGCTTAAAGATCAAGCCCATTACACATGTTCTAATCTTCTTTAAAAATTCCATTTGTTTTAGCTGCAAGTTCAAATTTTATAAATAATGAAAAAACAATATACTATTTGTTGTAATTTGTACTAGTAAAGAATTAAAAAAAAAAAAAAAAGACCTTTTTGATTTGATGGATAGCTGTGCTACCGGAGGCCAGTATTTTTTTTTTTTTGGAACGGCTAATGTTTGGCCAATGTTGGCCCGTATTGGTACTTTGTATTTTCCAAAAAAATATAATCTTCTTGCAAATCTACTTAGGCCATACGGTACGTAAGGTTTTCTTTAGACTATCTGGAGTGGTGGGGGGGAAGAGGGGGATGAAGCGCCATGTGACACTTGTGGGACCCTTGTGGGGGGGGGGGGGGATATAATTGTGGGGAGTGGAAGGGGGGGGGGGAAGAGGGGGGGAAGTGACATGTGGCATTTCTTTTTTCTTTTCTTTTTATAAAAAAAACTTTCATATATTAAAAACATAATAATAATAATAATAAATATTTTTAATTAATAAAAACCTAGAAAAATACAAAAATTAAAAACCTAGAAAATTAAAAAACATAAAAAAAAACCGAAAAAAAATTAGAAACTAACAAATCAGTTAATATTATATTTTTCCATAATCTCACGCTTCATTTGAAGCGTCATCTCTAACTCCGGCCCGTGAAGATGATCGGTGTTCATCGCGAGAAATTTCATATCCTCGCGTTTTTCGCGCTACTCTTTGATACTCAACTTTCGCTCTTTCATACTCAACTTTTTTTCAAACGCTTCGCGAATGTTTTTTTTTCTCCTCGAGCATTTTTTTCTTGAATCGTATTGAACTGAATCATGGGAAGAGGGGGGAAGTGACATGTGGCATTTCTTTTTTCTTTTCTTTTTATAAAAAAAACTTTCATATATTAAAAACATAATAATAATAATAATAATAATAATAATAATAAATATTTTTAATTAATAAAAACCTAGAAAAATACAAAAATTAAAAACCTGGAAAATTAAAAAACATAAAAAAAAACCGAAAAAAAAAATTAGAAACTAACAAATCAGTTAATATTATATTTTTCCATAATCTCACGCTTCATTTGAAGCGTCATCTCTAACTCCGGCCCGTGAAGATGATCGGTGTTCATGGCGAGAAATTTCATATCCTCGCGTTTTTCGCGCTGCTCTTTGATACTCAACTTTTGCTCTTTCATACTCAACTTATTTTCAAACGCTTCGCGAATGTTTTTTTTCTCCTCGAGCATTTTTTTCTTGAATCGTATTGAACTGAATCATGGTGGAATTTAAATCTTGCAAGTCAGCGCTATAGGCGCCGGTTGATCCAGAACCCGAACCCGAAGCAGTAGATTTTTGCGACCTCTTTTTTGACTTATCTCGACCGGGTGGGCGACTCAATTCCTCTTCGAACTCGTCTTCATCCAAATTAACGGCTTCTACGTTTTCAGGATCAATTTGACGGTTTCTTGACAAACTTGTTTTCGACCTTTTTGCGGAGTTGCTTGCAGTGGGGACGTACGCCCATTTTGAATGGTTCTTCGCGACTTCCCAACAATGAAGAAACTTGAATTCGAGACCGGTTTCGTTACGATACGCTAATAGCGACCGGCTGAGGCTGTCGGTGTCCGTTTCACCGCTTTTTGGATTGTTTCTTGCGTAATAATAATGCGGGTGAAACGCGTTCATTGCCCTGATTATCTCTGTCCACTTGGACGAGAGACTATCGTTTGCTCGATAGAACTCTCTTCCCATCAACCCATGGAACGTGGTGTTTATGTCGATCAAAAAGTCGTTTTTGTGGCGACTAGTTCCTACAAAAAAAAAAGAAAATATTAGCAATATTAGAAAAAAAAAATCATGTTAAAAAATTTATTAGAAATACCTTGCTCTTTTTCCGACTCGCTTATCAACGCTTTCGTTATCGCAAGCTCTTTTTCGGGTGTCCACTTAATTGGTTGGCGGTTAGCGGCGGCTAATGCTTTCTCCTCCGGCGTCTTCCTCCCGTGACTTCTTTTTGCAGGGGGTTTTTTACCCGAAGATGATCCCGCAACATTTTGGGGTTGTGTTTTGGGTACGGTTTGCGTTAAAGGAAGTTGTGAAGGAACGGGAGAATCATTGAATGGGAAATTAGGATAAATTTGCCCACTAATGAAACCCGCATAACCCGCGTAGTCGGGAAAGGTGAAGGAATGGGTAGACGGTTTGGGATCGGGCGAACCGGTGGTGTATTCGGGTTTGGGACGTACGCGTATGGGTTGTTCGGGTCAAAGCCTCGGTTGTATGGGTTCATTTTTGGTTGAAGAATGATGAGTAGTATGAAGTGTATAAAAAATGGTTGAAGAAGTGTATAAAATTTGTGAATAAATAAGTTAAAGTGGGTGTTTTGTAGTGAAATGGGGGTAATTTATATAAATTTTTTTGACCGTTAAAAACCAACGGCTATATTTTGAATTTTTTTTTACCGTTAAAATGTGCCCACGAATGAGGTACCGACACGTGTCCATATCCTTGTGCCCCACGCCGGTGACTTGCCCCCCGCCCCCCTCCACGCCGGTATGGCGGCGGTGTTCCCCCCCCCCCCCCTCCCGCCCCTCTCCGGATAGCCTTATGAATGTATACTTTTTAATAACATAAAAATCTCCTTAACTCCTCAAGCCAATGAAATGTTGGCTTAAATAACTTCTTTTACTTGAAAGTCAATAGAAAACATTTTTTAATCTATGAATTTTTTTTTTTTTTTTTTTTTTGAAAGGCTAGAAGATGGTGTAGGAACACCGTTCACAAAATAAAAGAAATACTAATATTATTAGGAATTTTGGATTACATTACACAAATGAAAAGTAAATACCATACAAAGACAGAAATTAAAATTACAAGATATAGAAATACAGAAAGCGAAAGCAATCTCGAGGTGACTGAGGCACGTGTAGAACACGCTTCCCTTAAAACAGATTTCGGGCCACCCAGGTGAACCCGTCTGTTTCCCAGGGTACAACAGCCTAAGCAGATTGCACTGCCGGAGAAAACCTAGCACCTGAAATAGTACCTGAAACAAGAGTGCGGAGGGCAGCAAAGTTAGGAAAATTATCAGACAGGAGGTGGTGGTTTATGAACATGTATTCAGAGGATTTTTTGTGTGTTTTACCAGAGTACCAAACTCTGTATATGTAGACAAAACCCAACCATGTCAAAAGTCTTCCTTGAATGCAAACTTCAATGACACTTAAGTCATTATTGATTGCAACACTTAAGTCTGTAATAAATTACGAGACTTAATGACTTAACAGGTTAGGAATTCCAAAGGACTTGACCACACTAGTTGGTTAATCTTAGCCATGGGCTCGAGCCATACTAGTCCAATCTTAGGTAAAAACATAAAGGCGGCTCTCAAGCGGCGATGCGAAGTGCAAAGTGCGCCATCAAAACGCCACATTACGCCCATCGCCCTCGTCCCGGTCCCGAGCCCGTGCCCGTGCCCGTGCCCGGGCGCGGGCGCGTCGGGTGCTTTGCACCCTCCTAGCTGCCACTGGGTGTGTCCTGTTGTATAGGAATACATTCCTCTACAGAATTTCTACATATAAGCCAACACATGATTTATATTTCTACCAATGTGGGACAAGCACACATTCCCACAACACTAAAGTTTCACCACACACGCCCCACACACTCAAGTGTCACAATAAAATTTTAGCGGTTATACAATGCAGGATAGGTAGGTATTCCCTTTGAACCCTCCTTTGTGATGTGTACTTTGTCTCCTAGAGGTTAGTAGACGCGATGTCCTTGAACTAACCCCTTTTTACGTAGACGTTATTACACATCACACATTACTCTCCCTGGCCTGGTTAACCCCTCATTGTCGTGGCTCATCCCAGAGCTTATCAACATGGCATTCATCATTTCTTTTAGTGTACGATTCTTTCGTTCCGCAATGCCATTGGATTGGGGTGTATAAGGAGGGGTACACTCGTGTATTATGCCACTTTTGGCACATTCATCCCTAATGGCGAAACATATTCACCTCCCCTATCACTTCTCACACACTTTATTTTCTTATTAAGTTGATTTTCAACTTCAGATTTATACAAGATAAACTTGTCAATTGCTTCATTTTTACTCTTAAGTAAATACACATAACAATACCGCGTACTAACGTCAATAAAAGTAATAAAATACTTATTGCCACCTCTAGTGGGAATTGATTTTAAATCACACACATCAGTGTGAATCAAGTCAAGGGGCTCAGTTATTCGATTAACTGATTTAAACGATGATCTTGTTTGTTTTGGCTTCAACACATGTTTTACATTTTGATTTCGAGTCTATGGCAAAAGTTGGTGTGTAATCTAATTTAATCAAACGACGCATCGAATTAAAATTAACATGACCAAGACGACCATGCCAAACATTAGGAGACTCAACCAAGTAAGCAGAAGTAGTAGCATTCTTATTCATGTTCTTAGTAACAGCCATTACAGTTTGAACATACCATTCTAGGCATAGCCCTTACCAACAAACATACCACGCTTACTTAAAACAAACTTGTCACTCACAAAGAGTAGACGAAAACCAAACTTATTAAGCAACCAACCCGACACAAGACTCTTACGCAGGTCAGGAACATAAAGCACATTGCTTAAAGTGAGCTCTTTTCCAGAAGTCCACTTCAAGATCACATCACCTTCTCCCTTGATATCTGTTGTAGTAGCATTCCCCATGTACAGCTTCTCATCTCCCACCACTTCTCTAAACGTACTAAAGAGAGTCCTGTCTGGGCAAACATGGCGAGTAGCCCCAGTGTCCAGCCACCACCCTTTTGGACTGTTAGACACCAAATTAACCTCCTCCATCATGGCAGTGATGTCTGAAATCATGGCCACTAAAGGCACATCATCATCAACAACCATAAGCACCTTCTCACGTTTAGGTGCTTTGCATTGATCAGCTTTGTGACCAGCTTCATTACAATTGTAACATTTCCCTTTGAAGGAACTAACCTTCTTTCTCACACCACCTTTCTTAGGCCCAAGGTCACGACCCTTACCTTTTGATTTTTCACCAAATTTTTGGCTTTTGTTGCTCTTATTCCCCCTTGAAGACTGGTCGTGCTCAACAATGTTGGCTTTTGCAGTACCGTCAACTTGAGTTCCTTTTAGAGACACTCTGTTATCTTCCTCAATATGCAACCGAACCTGATGTGTTGCAAAACACATCTAATTTCCTATGTATTTTGTATATTATTTTGTTAAGTTTGTATTCATTTCGTATCGTTTTTATTATGTATTTATATATTTTATTATTTTGTAGGTGTTCGTGGAAAATGAGCTCAAAATTGAAGAATTTTAATCGAGACACCAACACTTGAGAGCATGTGTTCATGGACGTTGGAGCGTAAATGAGAAACTTTGGTCGAGCCAAGAACATTCGAGTCGTGAACATGTAATAATAATAATAATAAAAGAGTTAAAAAAAATAATAAGGAAAAAATGAGACTAATAGTCTCGTGGCTTGACATCTTTGTGGTCTTAACAAAACCAAAAAAATAAAGTCAAAGCCCATTTTTTATAATTGGAAGTTTAGGTTAGACGGTGCAATACATGTTGACGGCATATTATCATCTTGGATTATTATTCAATCATCGAAAGGGGAGCAGCCATATTATGAGGTGTGTTGGAAAAATTATAGAAGTGAATGTGAGTTAAGTATGTGAGTTGGTTGTGTCCCACATTGGTGGGAAGATGGAAGTTGGAAGACTTTATAAGGTAAAGTTTGAATGGAGGAATTAAATTGTTAAAGTTATATTATCCTCTGACTCCTACCCGCGCGCAGGGGGGGTGCAAAAATGGGTTCTGGCTCGGAAAAATCCTTGAACCAACGTGACGCCCTCACGACCTGCGGACACGAATGCAGCTCGAAAAACCCGGGTCCGTGCGAGACTGGTTTTTGATGTCTGTTTTAATTTTTGCACAATGTAGCTGATTGTTCTAGAAAGAACTCTTTGCCTTCATCTTCCAACAGTTGCAACTCTTGATTATCATCAGCAATTAACATCATAATAATGGTGTTTAATTCGCGTGATTAATTAGAGTCTGAACAGCTTCCAACAGTTTTGGTGTTCAAGTATATAATACAGACTTGTGTGCAGAACACAATACACACAGAAACATATACTCTCACATCTGTCTTATTCCCCAACAACAAGTTCCAGTACCAGTCCAGTTCCGGTTTCTTTTCAGGCAAGTGAGATAGTCCGCAGTGCACCGTCACTGTTGAACCGGTGTACCCTGGGAACAGACGACGAATCTGTTTAAGGGAATTGTGTCAAACACAAGCCCGGTTCTGTTAATCTTTTTTATTTTCCTGTTTGTTTCCTTTTGCAGAATCTGATCGGTCTCCATTTTACTGTAAGTATACCAACAAACTTAAACAGATTCTTGTACTAACAGATTCGGTTTCTTTTCAGTGATGGAGAACTCACAACCCATGCCCTCTGCTGCGCTCCAGAACTCCACTGCTACCGGAGTTTCTGCAGTCTTTTCTCATGCTGTTACTGTTACCACTGGTTTAGTGGCGCCTTTGCCGACTGCTGTGGCAAGCCACGCTGAAAAACCTGAGAAGTTTGCTGGTGTAAACTTCAAACGGTGGCAGCAAAAGATGCTGTTCTATTTGACAACATTGAACCTTGCAAGGTTCTTAACTGAAACCGCTCCTCAAGTTGTTGAAGAGGATATGAATGCTCAAACTGTGAGCGCGGTTCATGCTTGGAATCATTCTGATTTCTTGTGCCGAAACTATATCCTGAATGGAATGGTTGACTCGATTTACAATGTGTATTGCAAAGCTGCTACTGCCAAAGATTTATGGGAATCATTGGAACGCAAATACAAAACTGAAGATGCGGGCACTAAGAAATTTGTGGTGGCAAAATTCTTGGATTTTGCTATGATTGACTCAAAAACTGTTATGAGTCAAGTTCAAGAATTACAGGTGATTCTTCATGATATTCATGCCGAAGGAATGATGCTTAGCGAGACATTCCAAGTGGCGGCTATTATTGAAAAATTGCCACCAAGTTGGATTGATTTCAAAAATTATTTGAAGCATAAGCGAAAGGAAATGACAATTGAAGACTTGGTTGTGCGTCTTCGTATTGAAGAAGACAACAAAGTCGCTCAAAAGAAAACTGTTGGTCATGAAGTCGCTAAAGCTAATGTTGTTGAACATGGTCAATCATCAAAGGGTAACAAAAGTAACAAAGGCAACAAACGGGGTGGTTTTAAGAAAGGCAATGGGAAGAGCTCCTACCTTGGGCCTAAAGGTGGGGTTGGCAAGAAGAAGTTCAACGGAACTTGCTATAACTGTGACAAACCGGGGCATAAAGCAAGTGAATGCAAGCTTCCCAAGAAGGAAAATGGCAAACAAGCCAACATGATTGATAATCTTGTTGCTATGATGTCAGATTTGTCAATGATGGTCACTGAAGCAAACTTGGTTGGAACGGATGCCAAGGATTGGTGGGTTGATACCGGGGCAACCCGGCATGTGTGTTTTGATAAGAGTTTCTTCAACACCTTCAAGGAAGTTGCTGGTGAAAAGCTCTTCATGGGGAATTCTACCACTGCAGATATCAAAGGCGAAGGTAATGTGCTTTTGAAGATGACGTCGGGAAAGGAACTTACTCTGTCTAATGTGTTGTATGTTCCTGAGATTCGTAAGAATCTTGTGTCGGGTTGGCAGTTGAACAAGTTTGGGTTCAAAATGGTGTTTGAGTCTGATAAGGTCGTGTTGACCAAAGGTGGTATGTATGTTGGTAAGGGCTATGCCCTTAATGGTATGTTTAAGTTAAATGTAACTGTGATGAATGGAATGAATAACGATAATTCTGCTTACATGCTTGAGTCTTCTAATGTTTGGCATGGTAGACTAGGTCACGTGAATTTTAATTCCATTCGACATTTAATTAAATTGAATAGCATACCAAAAATTGAAATTGACTCAAATCATAAGTGTGAAACTTGTGTCGAGGCAAAACAAACACGAACGTCATTCAAAAAGGTTGAACGAACCACCGGTCCTCTTGATTTGATCCACACAGATTTGTGTGATTTGAAATCTATTCCTACTAGAGGTGGGAACAAATATTTCATAACATTTATTGATGATAGCACAAGATTTTGCTATGTGTACTTACTTAAGAGTAAGGACGAGGCTATTGACAAATTTGTTGTGTTCAAAGCCGAAGTTGAAAATCAACTTAACCGGAAAATAAAAAAGGTGAGGAGTGATAGAGGTGGTGAATATGTTTCACCTTTTGCTGATCTTTGTGCAAAAAGTGGAATCATACATGAGCTCACACCTCCTTACTCACCACAATCAAATGGCATAGCAGAACGTAAAAATAGAACGTTGAAAGAAATGATGAATGCCATGTTGATAAGCTCGGGGGTGAGCGAGGACATGTGGGGGGAAGCGCTGTTATCAGCAAATTTTATTCTAAATTTAATTCCCCGTAAAAAGAAAGATGTAACACCATATGAATTGTTGACAGGAGTCAAACCATCATATAATCACTTGCGAGTGTGGGGGTGCCTAGCTAAGGTGGTAGTGACACCACCAAAGCGTCTTGTGATAAGACCCAAAACTATAGATTGTGTGCTCATTGGATACACTCGTTTGGGTGGTCCACTTCGCTTTCTTGTGCATGACTCGAAGAATCCTGGAGTGTCTAACGGCACTATATTGGAATCTAAGGATGCTTCTTGGTTCGAGCACATATTTCCATGCTTGGATAGGCCTAAGTTGGGCTCACAAAGCCCAATTGATGATAGGGTTCTAGAGGATGAACCGGGCCCATCAAATTCAACGCGGGAAGGTGGTTCAAGAGAAAAGGTTGCAAATGATGAACCTCAATTAGATGAAAGTGAAATCCGAAGGAGTAAAAGACAAAGGACTGAAAAATCCTTTGGTCCAGATTTCCTCACCTATGTGGTCGAGGAGGAACCACAAACTTACCAAGAAGCGGTAAATTCCTCGGATGGACCTCAGTGGAAGGAGGCCATAAAGTGTGAAATAGATTCTATTTTACAAAATCACACTTGGGAAGTAGTGGATCTTCCTGCGGGATGCAAACCACTAGGATATCGATGGATCTTCAAGAAGAAGATGAAACCAGATGGCACCATTGATAAGTATAAGGCAAGGTTGGTGATCAAAGGATATAAACAGCGAGAAGGCTTGGATTATTTTGACACATATTCGCCTGTCACGCGAATAACATCCATCAGGATGGTACTTGCCATTGCAGCCATTAGAAATTTGGAAATTCACCAAATGGATGTGAAAACGGCTTTCTTGAATGGAAATCTAGAGGAGGAGATTTACATGGAACAGCCCGAGGGCTTCATAGCCAAGGGACAAGAAAAGAAAGTATGCAAGCTTGTAAAATCTTTATATGGTTTGAAGCAAGCTCCAAAACAATGGCATCAAAAGTTTGATCATGTCATGCTTGATTCTGGGTTCAGAATCAACGAATGTGACAAGTGTGTGTATGTGAAAGACACACCAGACGGATATGTCATCTTGTGTTTGTATGTGGATGACATGCTCATTGCTGGTAGTAATGAGAAAATGATAAAGTCTACAAAGGACGTCCTGAAAGCAAGGTTTGACATGAAAGATATGGGATTAGCGGATGTGATTTTGGGAGTACAAATCACACGAACCCAGAATGGACTTGTGATAAGTCAGTCTCACTATGTGGACAAAATTCTTGAGAAGTTCAATGCAAATGACTCTAATGTGGCTAGAACTCCCATTGACACGAGTCAACATCTAGCTAAAAAACGAGGAGAGCCTGTTAATCAATTAGAGTATTCAAGAATTATTGGCAGCTTGATGTATCTGATGAGTTGTACCAGACCAGACTTAGCATATGCTGTAAGCAAGCTAAGCAGATACACGAGCAACCCAAGTTTAACTCATTGGGGTTGCATGACACGGGTGCTTCGGTACTTGAGATACACACGAGAGTACGGGCTGCATTATAGTAGATATCCAGCAGTTATTGAAGGTTACTGCGATGCAAATTGGATATCTGACACGAATGATTCCAGAGCGACAAGTGGGTATGTATTCACGCTTGGTGGTGCAGCAATATCGTGGAAATCATCTAAGCAAACTGTTATTGCTAGATCCACGATGGAATCGGAATTCATTGCCTTAGATAAGGCGAGTGAAGAGGCAGAATGGCTACGTCAATTTGTTGAGGATATACCAAGATGGCCGAAGCCGGCATCAGCCATATGCATACATTGTGATAGCCAATCGGCAATTGGCAGAGCTCGTAGCACAATGTATAACGGTAAGAACAGGCATATAAGACGTAGACATAAGACGGTACGACAACTAATCTCTACAGGAGTTATCACTATTGACTATGTGAAGTCAAAGGATAACATCGCGGATCCGCTAACGAAAGGCTTAAGCAGAGAGTTAGTTCAGAAGTCGTCAATGGGAATGGGACTAAAGCCCATGAAAGGCTAGGTTTATGCGAAGGAAACCTAACTCAGCTGACTGGAGATCCCAAGATCTGAGTTCAATAGGACAACCTAATTGTATGAACTGGCGAAGGTCACTGTGGGGGGAAGAGTTGATGGAAACCCACATTTTGAAAAAGGGAGCCTACTATAAAATTAATAAGCTTCCTAGTCCATTCCTAAAAGTGACAATGTTGAGGTTAAGCTTATGGCTTTTAATGATTTGACTGAGGTAACCAGTCCCAGTAGATCACCTATGTGAGAGAGAAGTGGGGTCGCTTCGAAGGGTATTGTTGGGGCACAATATTTAATAGCTCTCGCAGAACCAGGCACGTGTCCATGACCATAACGGACACAACTATGAGGACTTGACGTTGTCAGGGAGAGTTTTGTGTGAAGCGTATTGTCGTCTACACAAACGGCAGACGAGTTCAAAGACATCGCGTTCTACTCAGAGCCAGTAGGCTAAGTGCGTTTCATAAGCGAAGGTTCAAAGGGTCACACCTACCTATCGTATGCAAAACTCAACTGTTGAAATCTAATCGGAACGAGATTGTTTCTGGGAATAACTCCCATTCATGTGGGGGATTGTTGGAAAAATTATAGAAGTGAATGTGAGTTAAGTATGTGAGTTGGTTGTGTCCCACATTGGTGGGAAGATGGAAGTTGGAAGACTTTATAAGGTAAAGTTTGAATGGAGGAATTAAATTGTTAAAGTTATATTATCCTCTGACTCCTACCCGCGCGCAGGGGGGGTGCAAAAATGGGTTCTGGCTCGGAAAAATCCTTGAACCAACGTGACGCCCGCACGACCTGCGGACACGAATGCAGCTCGAAAAACCCGGGTCCGTGCGAGACTGGTTTTTGATGTCTGTTTTAATTTTTGCACAATGTAGCTGATTGTTCTAGAAAGAACTCTTTGCCTTCATCTTCCAACAGTTGCAACTCTTGATTATCATCAGCAATTAACATCATAATAATGGTGTTTAATTCGCGTGATTAATTAGAGTCTGAACAGCTTCCAACAGTTTTGGTGTTCAAGTATATAATACAGACTTGTGTGCAGAACACAATACACACAGAAACATATACTCTCACATCTGTCTTATTCCCCAACAACAAGTTCCAGTACCAGTCCAGTTCCGGTTTCTTTTCAGGCAAGTGAGATAGTCTGCAGTGCACCGTCACTGTTGAACCGGTGTACCCTGGGAACAGACGACGAATCTGTTTAAGGGAATTGTGTCAAACACAAGCCCGGTTCTGTTAATCTTTTTTATTTTCCTGTTTGTTTCCTTTTGCAGAATCTGATCGGTCTCCATTTTACTGTAAGTAAACCAACAAGGTGAACATTAAATCATCGAAGCTTACTAACAGCGGTCAAAGCAAAAATCGAGATCGACACAACATAAGCATCCTAATTTTTTTAGAGCTTAATTGAAGGCCAGAAAGGCACGGGTCAAGGTTGAAGGCACGGGTTCGACTATAATAATTTTTGGCTTTATATTTATTTATTTCGTGTTTATAAATATTAGTGCCATGACTATATATTATTTTGAACCAATGTTTTTATCTTTTTCCGTTGTTATGAATAGCTAAACTTTTTAGGCTACCTAGGTCGTGTTGATGAATACTTAGCATTTTTATGACTTTCGGATTCGTTTAATTATATAGTTGGCTTATGTTTTGGTAACGATTTAATTGTGTTTGGTTATGATGTGTATGCATATTTAAGTCTAATTTATGATCTTTGATAGTTCCACATGTGTCTTGTTGAATGTCTTTCAGTTATAGATGCATGTTAGGTTGCCTGCTTTGTGCTTGCAACTAGTTTATGGTTTTTGACGTCTAATTCCATAGGAACTTGATTTGAGAGTTTAGAGGACTTAGGTATTCTGCCATTCCTTGAGACTGGGAGGTGATAGGGTGTCGGGTTGTCTAGATCTTTAGGTATCGGGTAGAGGTGAGACCGGGAGGTGATCCTTGCCTAGTGTGTCTTTAGATTCTTGTAATTCCGAATTATTTCCAAACCAATTAGATTACTCCTTCACATTCTTGGATGTGTTGTGACTAGCGAGACCAGGAGGTGAGCGAGTCTTTCGAGTACCTTAGCATTCCCTAGTGAGGTGAGACCGGGAGGTGATCCGAACTAGTAACCAGTGATTTACACGTCCCTTAGGATTTTCTGAGAGGTGTTAGTGAGACCGGGAGGTGATCTAGCATGCTGTAGGGGTTTCCTGGGTCGGGCGTATCTTTAGAAAACCTGGTAGCCAATCCATTATTCGATTCCGAGAGTTGTGAGTCTGCGGGTAGGATTCTAGACCTAGGTAGTTGCCTTCCATATTATCTGAGTTCGATCTAGTGTTCTTAGCTTCCTGTTTTCGTCTCTGTGTTATTTATTTTAATTGTTTTTATTTTATTTGCATTTAGTTTAAAAATAATTTTCTCAAAAACCAAATTAATAGGCTAGGAGTCGACAGAGGTTTAGTACCGAGAGTCGCTAGATTTGTGTCCACGGTTCGATATTCCGGACTTACTTGCTCTGCTACACTGCGACCGGTACACTTGCCGTTAGTGTGTGGTTTTGTAGGTTTTTCCATTTTTAAAACTTGAACGATTTATTTACTACACATTTCACACATCAAGTTTTTGGCGCCGTTGCCGGGGACACAGTGCGCTTTCGAGGACGACCCAAGTCGGGGATCTAGTCATTTTATTGCTTTCTTAGTTTGGTAAATTTTTATTTTTAATTTTATAAAAAGAAAAAAAAATATTTTTGTTTATTTGCTATTTGTTTTTCTTATTCTAGTATAGTTTTAGTCTCTTTGTGTGCATAGGAAGTAGCCCGTTGCAGTCCTAGAACATTTTGCCCACCAGATAGATCACATAAAAATGGCTGCACGTAGGACTGTCGCTGAACACATCAGCATTACACCCACTCACATCCGGTCTAATATTACACTACCCACTGTTGAGTCAAACAACTGGACCATTGAACCCACTCTGATCAACACAATATCTCATTCAGTTCAGTTTCACGGCATGCGTGATGAAGACCCATATGGCCATTTAACTAGATTTGGTAGAGTCTGTAGCACCTTCCAGCTTAATGGTGTCACTGATGACGCCATTCGTTTGCGTCTGTTCCCATTCTCACTTACTGATCAGGCCCTCACATGGCTGGACTCCCTCCCACAGGGAGCCATCACCTCTTGGACTGATCTTCAAACGAAATTCCTGCAGAAGTATTTCCCCCTGCTAAAACTGCTCGTCTTAAAAATCTTATCTATGCCTTTACTGAGCAGTCAGGGGAGTCCTTCTATGAGACATGGGATAGATTCAAGGCACTTTTGAATAAGTGCCCTCATCATGGTCTTGAGGACTGGAGAGTCGTGGAGAAATTCTATACTGGAGTTTCTGACGCGACCAAAAGATTTCTTGACTCTACAGCAGGCGGTAACATGATGAAAACCAAAACCGCTGCTGAATGCCTTGAGATGATAGAGGACCTAGCCACTAGCACGTACATTGAGCCTGGCTCTGGGGGCGTTACTGCTGCCCCTAAGGGTATCCATTCTGTTGAGAGTAGCATTGCACTAGCCGCCCAGGTAGAATCTTTAGCTAAGGTCATGAAGGACATTCAGGTTAAGATTAGTGCTAAGTGTGAGATTTGTAGAGGGGGTCATGAGACCATAGATTGCCACGTAGGTCCTAGTGAGGAGTTGAACTATGTCCAAAGTTACAACTCTGGATGGCAGGGTATAGGAGATCCTAAGTCTGAGATTAGTGAGTTAATAAAGAAAAGTGAGGAGAATCAGGCTAGGACAAATAAACTCCTAGAGACCATAGTGATGCAGCGTGAGACCCGTTATCAGGAGCAGCAAAAGAAAAATCAGGAATTTGAGCTACTATTTAGGAATCAAGGGTCCACGCTCCAGAGTTTAGAGAGGGTCATAGGAGAGTTAGTTGGTAAGATGACCAGGAATTCGACAGATGTTCAGGTGAATGCGGTGTTCACCGAAAGTGGGAAGAGCATGGGAGTTGATCACCCGGTGTCGAGAGAGAGTGAGGTAGTTGAAGAGGAGAGTGTCGATGAGGAGATTAGGGTAGAGTCTCCGGGCAAGGTGCACCCTACTAGGCTAGACCCAGCAAGTACCGCACAGCCCAAAAGTAGGTTGAAGGAGAAACAGTCTGAGGGGGAGCCCAAAAAGGTTTATGTTCCACCTGCCCCTTATGAACCAGTACCGCCCTATCCTGGTAGGTTGAATAAGAGTGAGAACTTAGAGCAATATAGGCCATTCATTGATGTTCGTAGAGATATGCCTAAGTATGGGAAGTTCTTGAGGGAGATGTTGTCCCGTAAGGAGAAGTTGAAAGAGCTTTCCCACGTCACTCTGAGTGAGGAGTGTTCGGCTGTTGTTCTTAATAAACTACCGGAGAAGATGAGCGATCCTGGGAGTTTCACTATCCCTTGTCAGATAGGTGGTTTGACAGTTAGGAACGCCCTCGCTGATTTAGGTGCTAGCATTAATCTCATGCCATATTCTATGTTTAAGAGATTAGATCTTGGGGAGTTGAATCCAACTAGGATGTGCTTACAGTTGGCTGATAAATCTGTTAAGTACCCTATGGGCATTCTAGAGAATTTGCTAGTAAGGGTGGAGAGCTTTGTGTTTCCCGTTGATTTTGTCGTACTTGATATACGGGAGGACGAGCATGTGCCGTTGATCTTAGGACGACCCTTCTTACGCACTGCAAGGGCACTGATAGATGTCTCGGACGGTCGGATTACACTGCGTGTAGGGGATGACTCCATCACTTTTGATGTTAATAGGTCTAGGGAGAGTATGAGTAGTCAGGTTGAATCTGTGTGCTTTCTTGGCACTTTCATGTCACATGTCGACCGGTGCATTGACTACATCTGTGGAGCAGACTTATTAGATAGGCGGCACCAAACAGAAGAGAGGCAAGAGGTAGAGATAGAGACTGTATTCCCCGTGGAGCATGATCCGGGCTCTGCAGCCGGTGAGCCTCCTGATAGGTTAGAGGTAGTTAAGGTTGTTGAGCTTCCCGAGGAGGTGATGGATGAGCCCTCAATTCATATTTTGCTATCTTACGAGTGTGAGAGTGATCACCAGATATATGAGGAGAATAAGACACTGTTTAAATCTATCCTTGAGGTAGTGAATAAACCTAAGTGTGGGGATAGGATCCTGATTCACCACTCGCATTTAAGAATATTTTCTGGTGATCTTAGATTTAGGTGGAAAAGATCATGCCTTGGGAGAGATAACATAAGTAGAACGATTGATTTGTATGAGGATGATGCGGATATCCTCATTGATCCAGGTTAGAGTGCTTGATATGAATAGGATCACACGGGTGAAAACCCAAGTGTAGAGTTTTGTATCATCATTCGCCATGTATGTTTTTATTTTATTTTATTTTCACTCTTCTTTATTTTATTTTTATTTTTTTAGTTTATCGGGTCTTGTGGGATTGCCTTGGCCTTTTTCACTATTGGATCTCCCCCGCCCGTACTCAATCTCCATTCGGGTGGGGGTCGATCATAAACTTATTTTCTGTAAACAGGCATCTCACTTGTCATTGAGTCATTTTACTTTCACTTTCTTTTTAGTTTATTTTTGCAGGATTCTGACTATGGCCGCGAAGGAAATGCTATACGGCTGTAGATGATGGACGGACGGAACACTTTCTGCGAGCTATCGCCACATAATCCAGGGGAGTTCGTTCCATTTATTTTGTTGTTATATATTTAGTTTGTTTCTACTTTATTTTTGCATTTTTATTTTTAGTTTACGTTGTATCCTGGAGCACATTGAGGACATTGTGCCTTTCTAAGTGTGGGGATGGGAGACTTCGTCTTTATTTTGCTTAGTTGTAGGTTGAGTAAAAAAAATAAAAAAATCAAAAAAATTGAAAAAAAAAAAAGAAATTGTCCCTGATCTTTTGTGCATTTTATATGGAAAATGATAGTAAAATTGGGATTTTTGGTTTTCAAAATATTATATATATGAGAAAATAAATAGATTGAAAGCGTGTTTGCTTAAGATGTGTCGGTAGGCCCAGCTAGCTTTGAAAGGTTCTCAAGATTGTCTTAATATACTTAATAATCATGATATCTTGTGGGTTCTCATCTTAGGAGAAACGGTAGAACTGAAACCGCTGATAGTAATTAGAGGTACCACTGTAGGTTGAAAGCCCATATGTATTATTAATTAAATGGCACACTTGATCCTTTTTATGAGAAGAAATCCGGTGAAAAGTGGCGCCCAAAAAAAAATCCACATGTCCATCAATTGAGCTAGACCAAAAAAAAAAAAAAAACTGAAGCCTCAGATCGAAACTCCCTCGAGGTCAAGTTGAAAAAAAATATATACCGAAGCTCATGTTGTCGCTCTTGGGGATGGTGACTCTGATTGAGACAACCTCTGAGTTAGGTATGAAAAAAAAAAAACAAATGTGTCTAAGCTCATAAACTTCATCCATCATCCATCATAAATTTAATTTCTAATACATTAAGGAGTTTAGTTTGCAGTGGTTGGTAAATCTATATGGTTTAACCTTTGCTTCGAAAGCTTGAGGTGGGATTAGGTGAAGCTGGATATCTTGAGTGTGAGACCCATAGATTGATTGTAATAATATGAACTTAATTGCTTTACATGATTGGGGCCTGATTAGCTAGTGGTTGGGTTTAGGTGGACAACAATACCGACAGTTTTGGTTGATGCGTAATTAGATCTTAATTAATGAACCTAAAAGTTTTTGAAACCAATAATTCTAATTATGATTCCATTGCAGTCTTTTTCAGGGACGAAAAAGGTTTAAGTGTGGGGATGTTTGATGTGTTGCAAAACACATCTAATTTCCTATGTATTTTGTATATTATTTTGTTAAGTTTGTATTCGTTTCGTATCGTTTTTATTATGTATTTATATATTTTATTATTTTGTAGGTGTTCGTGGAAAATGAGCTCAAAATTGAAGAATTTTAATCGAGACACCAACACTTGAGAGCATGTGTTCATGGACGTTGGAGCGTAAATGAGAAACTTTGGTCGAGCCAAGAACATTCGAGTCGTGAACATGTAGTAATAATAATAATAAAAGAGTTAAAAAAAATAATAAGGAAAAATGAGACTAATAGTCTCGTGGCTTGACATCTTTGTGGTTTTAACAAAACCAAAAAAATAAAGTCAAAGCCCATTTTTTATAATTGGAAGTTTAGGTTAGACGGTGCAATACATGTTGACGGCATATTATCATCTTCGATTATTATTCAATCATCGAAAGGGGAGCAGCCATATTATGAGGTGAACATTAAATCATCGAAGCTTACTAACAGCGGTCAAAGCAAAAATCGAGATCGACACAACAGAAGCATCCTAATTATTTTAGAGCTTAATTGAAGGCCAGAAAGGCACGGGTCAAGGTTGAAGGCACGGGTTCGACTATAATAATTTTTGGCTTTATATTTATTTATTTCGTGTTTATAAATATTAGTGCCATGACTATATATTATTTTGAACCAATGTTTTTATCTTTTTCCGTTGTTATGAATAGCTAAACTTTTTAGGCTACCTAGGTCGTGTTGATGAATACTTAGCATTTTTATGACTTTCGGATTCGTTTAATTATATAGTTGGCTTATGTTTTGGTAACGATTTAATTGTGTTTGGTTATGATGCGTATGCATATTTAAGTCTAATTTATTATCTTTGATAGTTCCACATGTGTCTTGTTGAATGTCTTTCAGTTATAGATGCATGTTAGGTTGCCTGCTTTGTGCTTGCAACTAGTTTATGGTTTTTGACGTCTAATTCCATAGGAACTTGATTTGAGAGTTTAGAGGACTTAGGTATTCTGCCATTCCTTGAGACCGGGAGGTGATAGGGTGTCGGGTTGTCTAGATCTTTAGGTATCGGGTAGAGGTGAGACCGGGAGGTGATCCTTGCCTAGTGTGTCTTTAGATTCTTGTAATTCCGAATTATTTCCAAACCAATTAGATTACTCCTTCACATTCTTGGATGTGTTGTGACTAGCGAGACCAGGAGGTGAGCGAGTCTTTCGAGTACCTTAGCATTCCCTAGTGAGGTGAGACCGGGAGGTGATCCGAACTAGTAACCAGTGATTTACACGTCCCTTAGGATTTTCTAAGAGGTGTTAGTGAGACCGGGAGGTGATCTAGCATGCTGTAGGGGTTTCCTGGGTCGGGCGTATCTTTAGAAAACCTGGTAGCCAATTCATTATTCGATTCCGAGAGTTGTGAGTCTGCGGGTAGGATTCTAGACCTAGGTAGTTGCCTTCCATATTATCTGAGTTCGATCTAGTGTTCTTAGCTTCCTGTTTTCGTCTTTGTGTTATTTATTTTAATTGTTTTTATTTTATTTGCATTTAGTTTAAAAATAATTTTCTCAAAAACCAAATTAATAGGCTAGGAGTCGACAGAGGTTTAGTACCGAGAGTCGCTAGATTTGTGTCCACGGTTCGATATTCCGGACTTACTTGCTCTGCTACACTGCGACCGGTACACTTGCCGTTAGTGTGTGGTTTTGTAGGTTTTTCCATTTTTAAAACTTGAACGATTTATTTACTACACATTTCACACATCAGAACCACAAGATCTTCAATGGTCATTTCCTTTCGCTTATGCTTAAGGTAATTCTTGAAATCTGTCCAACTTGGAGGAAGTTTTTCAACCATTGCAGCCACTTGGAATGTTTCTCTAAGATTCATTCCTTCAGACAGAATATCGCTGAGGATCACTTGCAATTCTTGGACTTGGCTAATAACAGTTTTTGAATCCACCATTTTATAGTCCAAAAATCGAGCCACAACATATTTCTTAGTACCAGCATCTTCAGTTTTGTACTTGCGCTCCAAAGATTCCCAAAGTTCTTTGGCAGACGGTATCTTGCAGTACACGTTATACAATCGATTAGCCAGTCCATTCAACACTTAGTTTCTGCATAGGTACTCAGAGTGTTTCCAAGCATCAAGTGCGCTTACAGATTGCGCATCAGAGTTCCCTTCAGCAAGTTGAGGGGGAAACTCAATCAAGAATCTCGCAAGATTCAGAGTTGTCAAGTAAAACAACATCTTTTGCTGCCATCTTTTGAAGTTCAAACCAGAAAACTTTTCTGGTTTCTCAGCATGGTTTGCAACCGCCTAGGCTACCTGGGTACCAACTAATGCTCCCACAGTGGTGGATGTCGATCCAACAGTTGTTGATGAAGTATTAGCACTCGTAGCCATTTCTGAAACAAGAGTACAAAATTAGTTTTCAGAAATAATCAAAGAAAGGAATAATCCTTTTTGAACTATAGAATTTGGTTTACAAAAAACCAAGGCGAACTCACAAAGAGTTTATAGAAACAGTTTGTTTTGCAATCCGAATTTTTTTAAAACAAAGTATGAACGGAGTTTTAAAAATCTGTTTTAAGCTTGTAGGAACACGGTTCACAAAATAAAAGAAATACTAATATTATTAGGAATTTCGGATTACAATACACAAATGAAAAGTAAATACAATACAAAGACAGAAATTAAAATTACAAGATATAGAAATACAGAAAGCGAAAGCAATCTCGAGGTGACTGAGGCACATGTAGAACACGCTTCCCTTAAAACAGATTTCGGGCCACCCAGGTGAACCCGTCTGTTTCCCAGGGTACAACAGCCTAAGCAGATTGCACTGCCGGAGTAAACCTAGCACCTGAAATAGTACCTGAAACAAGAGTGCGGAGGGCAGCAAAGATAGGAAATTTATCAGACTGGAGGTGATGGTTCATGAACATGTATTCAGAGGATTTTCTGTGTGTTTTACCAGAGTACCAAACTCTGTATATGTAGACAAAACCCAACCATGCCAAGAGTCTTCCTTGAATGCAAACTTCAATGACACTTAAGTCATTATTGATTGCAACACTTAAGTCTGTAATAAATTACGAGACTTAATGACTTGACAGGCTAGGAATTCCAAAGGACTTGACCACACTAGTTGGTTAATCTTAGCCATGGGCTCGAGCCATACCAGTCCAAGCTTAGATAAAAACATAAAGGTGCCTCTCAAGCTTAGTTATCTGTTTTCATCACGATCGTTTACGATGATTTCTGTATCATTTTGCACAAACGGAAGGGATTCTGCACCCTACGGTTGGTATTCGTGAGATCATGGTTCATGTTTACGATCCTAAAATGAATTCTAAATTGGTATTAGAGCTTAGGCTCGATTTCACTATTGCAAATTGATCTGAATTGATGTAAACAGATTAGAATTCTGGTTTAAAAGTTCAAAACCCTTGAAATTTGGAAACTTTTCATAAAAACATGGTTTTTGATTGAATTGGAGTTGAATTTGATGTTATTATCCAAAATTCTTTCACAAATGTTTGTCTAAATTGAAATCCGCACAAAACCTATCCAAAATCATTACATTTGGTGAAAATTTTGTCAAAAACCGATCAGATTCGTGTTCTTGAGGTTGAAGATGATGAACAGACCTGAAAAGGTCGAATGTGAGCTTTGAGGGGTCGAACCTAGAGTTTTTTAGGTCAAAACAGTGTGTTTTTAGGTCGAATCAAATTTTTTAGTGAGTACTGTTTTTCATTCGACCATTTTTTGTACATTCGACCTTACGGGAGGTCGAACGTGGAGTTAAGTGGTCAAAAGTGAGTTTTGTATGTTTCAAGTTTCACATTCAAGTCAAATTAAAGGGTCAAACCTGGTTATTTCCACATTCGAACCCTCGATTACGTTTCTTAAGTTCGAACCAAGACTGAGATACATTCGACCCTTATAAAAGGTCGAATAAGACTATATTTTTCCAGGTTCGAACCCACTAATTTTTGGACAATATTTTTCAAATTTTTAGGTGTAAAAAAATGATAAATTACTTGGCTATATCAAGAACTGATGAGCAAATAAGAGCTCAGATAGAAGCTGAACGACAACAATTACAAAGACAAAAATCTCATAATGACAACATTTGGGGATTTCCAATGACACCGAGACCTATTGTTGGAAACATACTAGCTCTAGCTGTGCAACCAACTGATAAAATGGTACATGTTGACAAGTGTGTTAGCAGAGAAAGTGTCAAAAGTGATGTTGTGTGTCTCGCTAAGCAAATGAGGAATGATGATTCAAGTGAATTGTCAAAGAGCGATTTGAGTTCTGATACAAGTTCAGAACAGAGTGAATCAAGAGGAAGTGATACATCAAATGTTGATGTAAATTCTGAGAATGGTAATAGTACAGATGCTGAGGTAAATTCAAAAACTAAATGTGTTAAATGTTCTTAATGTGTCAAATTGAAAAATGAAGTGATGGAACTTCTTGAGGACAAACAGAACTTAACAAATAAACTTGAAAGATATCAAATTGAAAACAGATATTTTGACAAATAATGAAAGACATTTTATGAATCAAATTGAATCTTTTAAGAAAGAGATTTTAGAACTCCATGAAACTATTTCAAAGAGTAATTTCACATCAGAGTTAGATGTCACAACATCTTGCGTTGTTGATCTTGACTCTGAGATGAAACCAGTGTTTGAAGAGAAAACTAAAAATGAGGTAGTAACTTCAGAACCTGAATCTGAAGAGAAACACGTATTAAAGTTTCCTAAAGGAGTTGAAGGATCCTATATGTTGGAAGGACAGGACAAATTGATTTTCAACAAAGATTTTCCAATTGATGATATCGAACAATCGTTACTTAAATGTATCTTTGTCGATAATAATGATTTGATAAATCAATTTAGAAATCAATTTGATCATTTACATTTTGAACTCAATCCTAACCAACATGAAAATAAAATGGATCAGTCTGGGAACAAAAAGAAAAATCAAAAGACAAAAGGACCAAAACCAAACAAATTGAAAGGTAATTATCAGATGAAAAACTCTTATCATAAGAATTCAAAAAGTTTTTCATCTAGAACATATGACTTTTATGATTCTCAAAGTCACTCTCGATTTGATGGTTATTGGAGAAACAACTCACCATAGTATTCTCATGGTTATGTTGAATGGAGAAGCTGTTTTGAATGTGGTGAAGTTGGTCATATTGTTGCTCATTGTCCCTACTGGTATTGGGATGAAGGGTATGCATGTGATTTTGTGGAATATAGGTCTTGTTATAACTGCGGAGAGTGTGGGCATTTAGTTGCTGCATGTCCGTATGTTAAACAGAAAAAGACCGAAGTGAAATTTTCTAAATATTCAGGCAATGTCAAAAAGCATGTATCCCCAAAACCAATCAAGAAACAAAAGGGGAAACAGGTTGTGTATGACAATCGTAACAAAATTGCCTTGAATAAAAATGGAGATTGTGATAGGGTTGCTAAGGTAAGAGGGAGTTCTAAGGCTAAGCCTAAGAATAACTCTAAACCTGGATCTTCATCTGTTAAGTCAGAGAAGATTCCAAACAAAGTTCAGAAGCAGGTTTCAAATAAGAAATCTGAAAAGTCAACAATCAAAACGATTTCAACAAAGTCTAAAATAAACTGTGAACGTGTTAGGAAACCCAAATCACTTTCTAAATCAATAGCAATTTCTACTTCAAATCAATCCATTGAAAAACCAATTGATTTTTCAAAAGGAGAATGGATTGATGTCCCAAGGATTGATGACCTTGGACGACCCATCATTGTGAAGGGATGTGCTCCTCTCTCCTACTAAATGTTTAACAAGTGTGCAGGTTGTTCCAGACAGACCTATTAGATATCTTTTGATAGTTGATAGTGGAGCATCTGTATACAAAATATTTATTGGAGATGTGAAGGTCAAAGAAGGGATATTGAAAAAGGAAAAAATGATTTAAACAGAGAGGAGATTGTTTGTCGTCTGTTTCCTACCTGTGAAGCCGGAAAACGTTGCAATCTCATGCAATTGCTCTCAGGTTTTGGATTTCTACAACAGATGCAACAAAACGGTTTATTCTAAACTCTTTTATCTTGGTTAATGGTTTTACTATTTGAACGAACAAAGTGAGTCAAGTAATCTGAGTGAGAAAATGGTTTTTGAAACTCAATGAGTAAACCGCATCGGATATCATTTTATTTTGTTTTTCTTCAAAAGTTTAAAAATCCAAAAATATGCTTATTTTAAGTTTTTTAGGGGGAGAAAATTTTAGAAATATATAAATAAAAATTTAGAAAATCCAAAATGAGTTTTCCTGGAGAAAAAGAGGAAATGATAGTACATCAGTGGACTGTCAGACTACTCTGAAAACAAAATGATGTTACAACATTGAGTACCACTACAATTATATATTAGTAGGCTTGAAATCAAAGTTTAAAGTTCAGCATGGTGATATAAACTTAAAATCAATAACTGATAATCATGTGGATCAACGTCTCGTTGGCATATGGTCTTGGTACCGAAATTTCGTTTGATAGATTGACAAAATTCGGAGGTTTCGGGTCGTTATATTGAAAGTTATCTGGGGATAGCCTAAATGATCTTTTGTCGTATTGATTTACGGGCCTAGATCAGTCAGGGTATCTTAATAAAAGATCTTTAATGACAAATCCTTAAGTTACCGAATGAGGAACTTAATATGTGTGATGATAATCAAAGATTATCTAATGCATCGTATCAATACTATGATGAAAATCATGTATGATATTAGTCCTCACCTTGGTAGAGTGCACAAGTCGCATTGAAGCATTAATTTGCTGACTTGTCACCGCTGTGCCTCATACCTTGTAACTAACAGATTACTACCATATAATCACGCGTTACAATGAAGCTTTGCGCAATTCTTGATACGGGAATGTGTCGCGTGTGCGGGGACCATAGATTTTTCAGTATCTAATATTACCGTAATGTATCTGAAGTGCTGAACAATGAATAACGATTTTGAGTTTAAATGGACAAACATACTGGTAATGGTTGTAGGATGCTCAATGTCAAAAACAGAAAATTGATCAAAAAGAGTTTTGACTAACTGTTTCAATATTGATATGATCCTCTTACCGGAAAATTCACAAAAATATGTCTAGTTTATTTTTATGCAAATCTATTTGAAAAATTCAAAAAGATTTTTGGTGTGTTTTAGCATAAACTTTGAAAAATCAAAAAGTTTTGTTTCAACTTTATTTTCGATAACCGATGTTGGGATACTTAATGTGAATGCTTAGATACTTAAAAGTTGAAAAAGACTGCAAATTTTCAAGTTTCTGGTACAAATGGAAAATGTTTAATAGTTTAGAGGGAGAACTATTGAGGGTCAAAAGGAATGTGAAGAGTACTTCTGAGATTTTTGTTGTGTCTAATGCTGGTTGTAGTTTGTGCAGTTTTTAGTAAATTTTTCTGCAGAATCAAACACAACAGGTGCACTACTCAAGACTCATCGACAAAGTGTATAACCGAATAAAACCCAAACCCGAACATCATGATCACCAGAACAACTAACATCCAAATGAAGTTGTAAAGGAAATGATTGAAGATTGAAGAATTCAAGAATTGTTGTCTGTCTTCATCTCTGGACCAACAAAAGACAAAGCCAATATTTCTTGAGTCTGTCTGAGATTTCGAAGCTTACTGCAAAGATAGACAAGAACCTCGACACAAACGTGCATGAAGATGGAAAGTCTTCAAGTCGTTCAAGATGATGAGATCAAGACTTGAAGAATTTTTAACTTTCTGATTTGGTACATCACTAGCTAGGTCCAAGGGGAAGATTGTAAGTGCATTATTCATGTATGTCCCCAGCTAGTGATCCGGTACTTAATGTCGAAGGTTCAGATAATCATAAAACGACCAAGATTATGAAGATTTTGAGTATTAGTAGACACATTGGAACCCACGGGGGGTCGAATGTAGCTCAACACAGGTCGAATGTAGATTGGAAAATAGAAAAGGTTTCATTCGAACCCACGAGGGGTCGAATGAACACGTTCAACCTCATGAAAGGGGCGAATGTGGAAAGCTTATAAATAGGGAAAAGTTAGTTATTTTGAAGTAGAGTTATCATTTGTAGCTTTTCCCAGTTTGTGTATGTGTGATATTCTCTGTATTAGGTCAAGGATTTCATCTGTAATATTCTTGATTTGATCTAATACAAAGAGTAAAGTTATGGAAATTGCTCGGTGATTCGTTATCTGTTTTCATCACGATCGTTTACGTTGATTTCTGTATCATTTTGCACAACCGGAGGGGATTCCGCACCCTACGATTGGTATTCGTGAGATCACGGTTCGTGATTACGATCCTAAAATGAATTCTCACGGATGTATCATGTCTACAGAGATTTGGGCTCGTGTGGCTTCATGGTGTAAAATTACTCCTTGGATTGTTTTTGACGTGAAGGATCTTTTAGCTATGGCGGACACGCAAGCGAAGACGAGGAATGAGAAGTATATTGTTAGAGGCATCATTTACACTACTATGTGGATTTTGTGGAACGAGAGAAACTCGAGAGTGTTTGGTGGGAAACATCAGCGTGCTTTTGAAATCTTGGCGAACGTTAAGACCGTGTCGTTTTTTTGGTTTAGACATAGAGTGAGAATAAAAGGGATAAAGTGGAATAATTGGTGTAATAGTCCTTTGAACTCGATGTAATTGGTTAGGCCGTTGGTCCCCGGTTTGAGGTCCATGTGCGGCGTGTTTATTTAATGAAGTTTAACTTTAAAATATATATATATATATATATATACACATACCCATTCTCATTGCATAAATATTACGTTGTTCGAAAGTACATATTAATTTGAATTTGCCAACATGTCATAATTCTAAGTAAGATTTATAGTTAAGTGCATTACCATTTTTACTGAACTAGTGATTATTATGGTATTGAATTTTGATTGATTAACGCATAAGATCATGCATAATGGGCATTATTGGGGCATGAATGAGCACGAAAACGCCCCCAACACCATCCCCTTGGGCGTTATATGGACATGAAAAGGGAGGAGAATTTATAGTATAATGCCCAAAGAAGAGGAAATATATGCAAAATTATGATTGAAAGGGCATTAAATGGGCGTTAACAATTACACATTTATTGAATAGGAATTATAATGATGATGTGGTGGAAAATGCCCCTTAGAAGACATTAACCATTACGCATGGTCTAATACATGGTACAATTTATAATGATAATATCCCTAACTAACCTCCTATAATATGGCATTCTTCCTAATATAACTATACAAGTATATGGTAATATAATAATGCTAATAATGATGATATATATGGACAGACTAATACTCCCCCTTAGTTGGACCGGGATTGTGAGCAGATGGTCAAACTAGAACGGAAACTTTCAAAAAGTTGTCTCGAGAGACCCTTCGTGAATACGTCTGCATACTAGTAGGACGCTGGTACATGAAGGATGTGTATTTGAAAACCCCTTCCCAAACTATACCAGCTTCTAACAAAGCATACGGCTTTCTGGATGTAGATGGTGATATCTATACAGATGGATCTTATATATATGGTATAATGAAGTACCACGTGGTGGATATATAGGAATCAAAATCTGCCGAATCACTCATGTTGTGATCTTCTACATCCTAGGTCTTCCCATCCCATCATTTGGCTTATGTTCTTCATGTAGCATTCACACCGAATGACTCTATGAAATTACGTTGATACTTCCACATACTATGGATATCATAGGAGACATCTCTATTTTTCCACTAGGGAATCTTTAGAATTGCCACTGCTTAGCTTTTAATTCGCCTCTGACCATATTTCATATAGATAGAAGTATTTTACTATTATTATATCTTAAATGAGACCAAAAAGACGAAATGAAAAACAAATTACTAGATTTTAATAGAGGAGATAACAATGTGGAAGACAAGACAAGAATTCTCTACAATAATACTATAGACCAATGGAAGGGATGTAGCGCAGCTTGGTAGCGCGTTTGTTTTGGGTACAGAATGTCACGGGTTCAAATCCTGTCATCCCTACCTATTACTGCTCAACTATCATTCAAAATTTCATCTTTGGACCAAAAACAAGCAACGGGTTGGAATACCAGATGTAGAGCGCCTGGAGTCGAGGCAGCTAGCCCAGTCTACATAGGAATAAGCAATGAGCGATGATGGTAGAGACATTGTGAGACGCAAACCATCATCAAAGTTCCTTTGATGTACCGAAGAATAGGTTTCAAAAATGCAAAATGTGGTTCTCTATGAGAATGCATGAACAAGCAGACTTGCTGAACCGCATAGGATATGTCAGGGCGAGTAAATGTTAAATATTGAACTGCGTCGGCTAAGCTTCGACAAAGAGAACCATCAGATAATAAGGGACCATAATCAGTGCTTAATTTAGAAGCGATGTCTACTGGGGTTGTGCACGGTTTACAGTCGCTCATATTAGCTTGATGAAAAATATCTCGCGCATACTAAGACTGGGACAAAAATAAACCTTGAGTGTCTCGCTTCACAAAGATGCCCAGAAAATGATGTCATGTACCTAAATTTGTCATTGCAAAATCTCTTGAGAGAGAAAGCTTATGATATTCTTAAGCAAGGCGTCAGATGATGCGGTCAAAATAATATCATCGATCTATAGTAATAAATATGTCGTATGTTGTCCTTGCTAAAAACAAGGAGCTACCACAAACACTCCCTTTGAAGCCATGTGAGACAATAAACTTTGAGAAGTGTGGAAACCATGCGCGGGGTGCTTGTTTGAGCCCACATAGGGACTTGCACAGACGGCATACATGGTTTGGTTTTGTTGCATCACTAAACCTCGGTGGTTGGTACATATACACTGTTTCCTCAAAGTTTCCATGTAAGAAAGAATTTTTAACGTCAAGCTGATTAATAGGCCACTAATTATTAAGAGCAATCAACAAAACTGTGTGAATAGTCACGGGCTTCACTACCGGGCTAAAAGTATCCTGATAGTCAATACCAACCGTTTGAGATTTTCCATATACCACAAGTCTCGCTTTGAACATTTCGAGACTACCATCCTATTTAAATTTGTGACAGATAAGCCACATGCACTGAATAATAGGATGTGTAGTAGGACGAGGAACCAATTCCCAAGTATCGTTATCTATTAATGCTTTATATTCAGTTTGCATAGCCCGTTGCCAATTAGGGTCTGTTAGTATCGTTATCTAATAATGCTTTATATTCGGTTTTCATAGCCCGTTGCCAATTAGGGTTTGTTAGAGCTTTAATGTGGGATGTTGGGATAGGAGAAGTGGTTTCAAGGGACGAGTCCATGAGGTTATATTTGGGATTTGGTTTAAGCATGCCATCTTTACCCTAGTGGTCACGTGGTGTGAGTTATGGGTAGGGAGTGGTGGTGGAGGTGGAGGTATATGGGGTGGTGAAGGTGGGGCAGTGGGTGTGTTGGTGTTGGGTTTGGGGTGGGGGTAGTGGTGGTGGTGGTGTTGATGTTGGGTTTGAGGGTAATGGGCCGAAGTTGGTAGATGGGCCGGTATGGTTGTTCGATTAGGGAAGATTGGGAGGAGTGGTTTAGTGTGTGCCGGTTGATGGGGTGGGGCTGTGGGGCTTTGGGAAGCTGTGGGAATGGTGGGAAGGTGAGTCATCTTCCAAAAAGGTTTAATTGGAAGGAGGTTGTGATGGGGAATAAGGGAAAGATGTTTCGTCAAACTCAACATGACGACAAATATGGACTTTACCTGTTGAAGGATCTAGACAACGATAACCTCTAAAATTGGGTGGGTAGCCAAGAAATATGCACCGGATGGATCGAGGGTTTAGTTTATTGGATTCAGTGACAGAAAAATTTGGATAACAAGCACACCCAAACACCCGTAGGTGATCATAGGTGGGGTGGCATAGGTATAAGGTAAACGTGGGAGTGTTGTAATTTAGGCGGTGGTGGGGAGAATGTTGTGATGGTAAGCGGTTGTGTGAAGGGCCTCGACCTAAAATATGGAAGGGATATGTGCATGGGTGAGGAGAGCACGTATGATATCATTAAGGCGGCGTATCATACGTTCGGAACGACCATTTTGTTGTAAGGTTTGAGGGCATGAGAAGCAAAAGGTAAAACCATTTGATGATATAAAATTAAGAAAAGCATGATTGTCAAATTCTCCCCCTAAGTCAAATTGAAAAGCTTTAATGTTTTTGTGAAATTGGGTTTGGATGTGTTTATGAAATTTAACGAAAGTAGGAAAGGTTTCAGATTTGAATTTTAGAGGATACACCCAAACATAGTTGGAAAAATTGTCTACAAAAACCATGTAATATTTATAAGATGCATTACTAAGGATGGGTGATGTCCACAAATCGCAATGGATTATCAAATAGTGCATAAGTAAATGAATTGGAACTAACAAAAGATAGCCGTTTACTGTTAGATAAATGGCAAGAGTCACAAAAACCAAATGATTGTTCATTACAAGGAATATTAAAACGACTAGAAAGAAACTTTAAAACTTGTGTGCCAGGATGTCCGAGACGATCATGCCACTTATTGGTTTTAGCTACTAAAAGGACAACCGGATTGGTTACGGTTGTCATAGGTTTGGGCGGGATGATATGGTTGAGGTGGAGGTGGGTTATAGTTATTAGGTGGATTTGTAGTGGTGTTCGGTGGTGGACCGTCGGCGGTAAGGGCCGATTGTCTAGGGTCTTGAAGCCTTTGTTCACGCTCAATCATTTCTCTAGCGTCATCCCAAGATTTTTCGGCTTGAATAATAAACGAAGCTATGGTGTAGTACTCTTAGGGAAGACCCGTAACCATTTGTAAAACAAGGCGAGATTCACTTACCGGGTGATCACGTCATTGAGTTGCTCCACAAGGTCTTTCATCCATTGGAAATACTCGTTCAAGAAGGAGCATGACGCCATGGTAGTAGTGATAAAGGCATGTTCAAGAGTGGTGGCATGAGAGTTCTTATTGTTGAGGAAAACTGTATGTAACCGATACTAAGTTTGTTGTATGGTACCATCAGTGTCGATGACATGTTTCAGGTATGAATCGGAAAGGGTGCCATATATCCATTGAAGGGCAATGGCGTCAATCTTTGACCACGCCTCGTAAAACAGATCAGATTTGTCAGGGGGGCAGATCCATCAATGTGTTTGAGCGCGCCATACTCGAGGGCATGAAGTTTGAAGAGCTTGACCCAGTCGGGGTATGTCACCTTGTCGCCATCGAGCATACGGACTTTATTATGGATATTTGTTATTGAGTAAATAGGGTGAAGGGATTTTGGGGTGGGATCGGCTGCGACAGGTCGTTCTTGTTGTTGATCGGCCATGGAAAGAAGACGAAGAAACAAAAAAAAATGAATGGAAAGAGAAAGGTTGCAGCGGCGATATTAGGGTTTCAGAGTTTGAGCTCTGATACCATATTATGCTATTGAATTGTGATTGATTAACATATAATACAAGGTACAATATATAATGATAATATCCCTAACTAACCTTCTATAATATGGCATGATTCCTAATATAACTATACAAGTATATGGTAATATAATAATGCCAATAATGATGATATATATGGACCGACTAATAGTGATTATGAAAGTTATATTAACAACATTTATTTAAGAAAATGATAATTGATTGAATTTGTAACATTCGGCCTTTCTCACCATCAATATTGTCTGCTTTGCCCGATGGGTTATCCATCGGGAGCTCACGGATTTGGTTTTGGTTGCCCGGTGGAGGCTTCCTATAAGGTCACCCATCCTGGCAGTGCTCTCATCTGAGCACACATATCCATTAATTTAATTTGTATAGATTAGGTTTATTACAAAGTATTTTTATATTATAATAAGTTATTTATTTTTTATAAACAATTTTAAAAATTAAATAAATAACTTGGTAAACAATGATGAAATTTTATGTGGAGATGTATGGATGTACCATTTGTAATGCTACATATGAGTTTTGAATGATGTGGGTGTTTGTAGTGTTTAGCATTGTGTATGGTTAGTGGATGCGAATTGTTAGTGATCATTATACCAAAAGGTTGGAGTTGGATTGTCTATAGTATACCACTAGCTAGCATATGGATGGCGGACAAATTAAAGCACATCATTCTAGGATTTCAAGAATATATTTTATTTGGTCGATCACCTTTGACCATGATAATATATTCTTTGTTACCTAGGTCGTCTATCTATATATAAACCACATATAGTCATTTCATGATTTCCACACAACATATATATTAAGTGAACAGACTAATTAATAATAAGAGAAATGATAGGGTGGGGTGACATTTACAAGGTAGTTGCCGCAATGTTTCCACTCTACATAGCACTGATTTTAGGTTATGGCTCTGTGAAGTGGTGGCACATGTTCAACTCAGATCATTGTGATGCGATAAACCGGCTCAATTGCTACTTCATCATGCCACTCTTCACATTCGACTTCACAACCCGCATCAATCCGTATAAAATGAACTATCGTTTCCTAGCAGCCGATGTCATTTCAAAAGCCATCGTTCTCTTAGCAATATTTTTATGGGCTAATTTTACCAAGAAAGGAAACTATGCTTGGTCCATTACATGCTTCTCTTTGTCTAGCTTAAACAATGCTCTTGTTGTAGGGGTGCCTCTCATGTCAGCAATGTATGGACCTCTTGGAGAGAATCTTGTCATACAATCTTCCATTTGGCAATTTATGATTTGGATAATAATACTTCTCTTGATGTTTGAGTTCCAACGTGCAAGGCAGTCGTTGGATTCAGGTGTTTTAGAGTCGGCCACGAATTGTGAAAGCTCTAACGTGGAATACGCGAGTAAGAGAACTACACTATTGATTTTGACAAAGGTGGTTGGAGTAAAGCTTGCTAAGAATCCTAACACTTACGCTTGCGGTCTTGCGCTTGTTTGGGCACTCATATCTAATAGGTAATGCTTATTATATAATAAAAACCAAATATGAACTTTATAATATCGTTTCTTTGGTTTTGCTAAACGTACCATATTCCTCTCTCGTTTTTGTTGTTGCATCCCTCCCTTCACCTTATCACATAAATAATATACGGCTTTGTTTTTCAAGGAGTACTATGAAAATTAAAAAATTAGGTGCCTATAGTCATCCCATTAATTATGTAGATGTCATATTCATGGTCGCGTCAGGAACAGTGAATCTTTTGTGGAATCATTGGTTGCAACTTGCAGGTGGAATATCGAAATGCCAATTATCATGGAAGGATCAGTACATATCATGTCGAGAGCTGGTGCTGGAATTGCCATGTTTTGCATGGGTGAGCTTATGTAAACTTTCACTATATATTATCCAAATCACATTATGTATAACTATGGTACACCAATATGTGTATTAAACGGACACGAGCTTGGCTCATTAAACATAATAGAGCAATTGAGCTCTAGCGTGGCTCAACTCGGTTTAGAAATCTGTTTCAAACACTCAAGCTCAACTCATGAATATTCTTTCTACTTTGAGCCCGGCTCTTTTATATCTACAATTAAAATTTTACATATGTTTATATTAATAAATAAGTAAACGTGATGCTACATGCTACAATCTATTACCTTGAAATTATTCTTTCCTTTTTTTATCAATCTAGCATGATCCATAACCCGAAACCCACTTTTTATGAAATTCCCAATCGTTTTCTTATTTTCCTCTGCAATCAAATCATCATTCCCTAATTCCTCTACAATTAAATCAGCAAAGAAATATTGTTTAAATAATTTCCAAATCAAAGAAGCAAACACCTTTTAAAAACGTACAAACCCTAATCGAATCCCTAACAAAAAAACTCTAGGCATCACTCTCGATTTTGTTATCCCAAAATACTGTTTTATAATTCCTAAATTTTCATACTAACTATATAATATTGTTTTGTTCAACACGTATATCACATGAGTTTCTAACCTAGTATATATATATATATATATATATATATATATATATATATATATATATATATATATATATAGTATAAGAATATATTGGAAACCCTTGTTATAGTGAAAACTCTAGAAACTCTAACTTCCCGAGCTTTTTTTTTATATGAAAATTTTAGGGTATGTAATATACATGATTTTAAGCAGTTTGAGCCAAAAAAAAATCAAAAAAGCGCCGATCACTTTTTTTTAAAAAAAAAATAAAAAAGTTTTCGGGTAACACATTGTTAACACATGTTAATTTCGCTTAACATGTGTTACCCGAAAACTTATTTAAAAAAAAAAATGTTCGGTGCTTTTTTGATTTTTTTTGCCTTAAAATGCTTAAAATCATGTATATTACATGCCCTAAAATTTTTAAGCCCTAAAAAGTTGGGGGGTCGAAGTTTCCAGAGTTTTCACTATAACAAGGGTTTTCTCTGGATCCCTACCCTATATATATGTGTGTGTGTGTGTGTGTGTGTGTGATCGGCGTTGGGGAGGTCAGAGTTTCCAGAGTTGCACACACACTTTTTATATATGTAAAATACTACATAATATTTGAATTATTTTTATCAAAATTCTCTCTCTCTCTCTCTCTCTCTCTCTCTCTATATATATATATATATATATATATATAAATAATAATAACACGTGCGAGTCTTGTTTAAATTGATATATTAAGCTTTGGTTTATGCATGTTTGCTAAATGATCTTTGTTATAAGTCTGGGTCTATTCGAACTTTTGACGAACCCATATAAAGTAGCGAGTGAGTAACTCAACTCCTTCCACCCCATATTCCCTTGTCAATCTATTCTTTGTGCATATATTTAGTTACCCGGCCACTTTGTGTCACTAACTAATGTTTTGCTTTCTAGTAATGTATAGTTTCTGATCTCAAAACTAAATAAATATAATAATATTATTAATTAAATCCGGATGCTTTTATTTTTCATGTGAGTTTCTGAAAATGGAGCATATGCAGGACTATTCATGGCAATGCAAGACAAAATGATTGACTGCAGCGCCAAACTAGCTGCTTTAGGGATGGTACTGCGGTTTATAGTCGCGCCAGCGACCATGGCAATTGGATCTTTTGTTGTTGGTTTGCGAGGGGATATTCTTCATGTTGCCATCATTCAGGTAACCAAAACTACCATCCATAACTCTTACATACCTATTTTTGCCTGCCTCAATTGCTTTATTAATGGGTTTCATTTATATGAGTTTATTTGGAATTGCTAATAGATTTCAACCAACATTCTCTTATCCATTTTAAGGGATAAGAAGCAGGAAAATTATATTATTATTATTATTATTATTATTATTATTATTATTATTATTATTATTATTATTATTATTATTATTGCCTAATAAATTAATAACCTAGGAGATATGCGTCATCTTTCTAGGGCTTTAAATATTTATTTTCACATCTCTCTACTATTAAATAACATAATTTAATTGTTGATAGTTTTTTTTTTTTTTTTTTTTGAACTGCCAATTCTTTCAACCTTTTTTTTATAGTTATTCTACATTAACTAACTTTTAGTTCACAATTTTTAAATATACTTATATATTCGTAAACCAATGGGGGTGGTGGTCCATTGGTAAATGCAAAGTTTTTAAAACACCTATGTTGTAGGATGTCTTGTGTTCAAATCTTAAAGACCATAGGATTGAAGAAATTAACCTTTAAAAAAAATTATATATTCGTAATTGTAGATTCTAGATTATATTAACTTAGTTATTCTAAAATGATGGTCTTAAAGGTTTAAATATACTTTCATTAATATAACATTTATTAATTACATAAAAAGTTAATACCTAGTTAAAAACAAATATTTTAAAAATTAACTTAACAAGCTTTGTAAACTGGTACGTCAAAATTCATTTTTATAAATACATATTTTGACGATTGCACACATACTAAATTATAAAATATTCAACTTATGTAATACATGAGTTTTTTTTATTTTTAAAACGTTACTTTTTTTACTAAGTATATAACATTACATTTATTCAATATATGTAATAAACGAGTTTTGACATTCGTTACTAATATAGTAATGTTAAAAAAATCACCAAAATAGTCAATATTTGGTTCAGCTAGAGCATTTTGGTAATTTTTCAATTTACAAGTTATAGTAGGTGGTCAACAATTCTATAATGAAATAGAATACTAATTAGACATCAATTTCGTCCTACAAAACGGTCATAATTCCCCATAGTTAATATTTCTTTTAATTAAATATACCGTACAAAGGAGCATCTATTTAACTATGGTATCATCTAGTGTTTTTAACTAAACTAATATGCTACGTGATTATCAACATTTATATATATTGTGTATATATATATATATATATATATATATATATATATATATATATGAAGAGGAAGGTTCACTAAAAAAATCATAGTTAGGGAGAAAGCTTGAGAACTCCTACTTAAATTAAAAAAAAAATCATAACTTAAAATTTAAGTCAAAAACTAAAAAAACAGGTTCGGTGCTTCTCTTTTCCACGTCATCCCTGTTCAGAAAAAAATAAAAAAATGCAAATTCTAATGGGCATGTGTAGTAAATGTCCGGTTAAGCTTTAGGGTTTAGTTTAGCTTTCAGGTGTTTTTTTTTTTTTTTTTTTTTTTTTTTTTTTGTAGTTTAGGTAGTAAGGTTTAGATTTTGGGGATGCGTAGGGTGGCTTTAGATTTTTTGGTGAGGGTTAGGTTTTTTGTTGTGGCAGGTGGGGGTTAGGGTTTTTGGTTATACTACACATGTGCAGTGCCGTTTTTTTCAGGTTTTTTATTTTTTATTTTTTTTTTCTAAATGGGGATGATGTGGGTAACACTACAACAAAACAGAGCAATAGCGGCCACATAGGTCGCCGCTATTGCTAACGCGGGTCGCCGCTATTGCTAATAGCGGCGACTGTCGCCGCTATTGCTAATAGCGGCGACTGTCGCCGCTATTTGTCCTGTCGCTATTGCCTTGACGCTATTGCTCCTTGTGTGGCCGCTATTGCTTGTCGTCGCCGCTATTGCTCAACATCAATAGCGACGACATGCCGCCGCTATTTCTTGTGCCACGTCACTTCATGGCCATATTATTAGCGGCGACATGTCGCCGCTAATAACTTTTTTTTTTTTTTTTTTTTTTTTTTTACCTGCTGATTTTAACCTAAACATATACCAAAAAAGCATAAAATACTAAAAAACCGAAGAAAGCATAAAATACTAAAAAACCGAAAAAAGCATAATCATAATCATCCTAAAATCGTTTACATACGCATCCCACCTACATATCATAATCATCATCATAATCATCCTAAAATCGTTTACATTACCATACTAAACACATAATATCCTACCTACATATCATAATCATCATCATCGGTGTTATCATTCCCTTGATCTTCTTCATGATTTTGGTTTCCCAAGTCCGGTGTCGCAGTATCTTCAAGCATCGCCCGGAATATTCCATTTCTAAATTGCGGGTTTGCCAACAAACTCGCAATTTGCTCCTACAATAACATCAACAATAATCAATTTTTTCAAAACTATAAACACATAACATCAACACCAATCAAATGGGTCGCGACTACAAACATATAACAATTGGGTCAAAACTACAAAAAACATTTAACAAATGGGTTAACACTATAAACATATACCAAATGGGTCAAAACTATAAATATATACCAAATGGGTCAAACCTACAAACATACCAATTGGGTCAAAACTACAAACACATACCAAATGAGTTAACACTATAAACATATACCAAATGGGTCTAAACTATAAACATATACCAAATGGGTCAAACCTACAAACATACCAATTGGGTCAAAACTACAAACATATACCAAATGGGTCAAACCTACAAACATACCAAATGCATCAAAACTACAAACATCTACCAATTTTTTCAAAACTATAAAAACATACCTGAGTAAAATCTGATGGAGGCGTCTTCTCGGTCGGTTGTGCCGGTGTTAAAGAACCTTCTCTTGGACAAGGTTTAGGGCCAAGCCCGCGAGTATGTCCACGTCGGCGACCGAACACTTTTTCAAATATGGAAATTGCATTGACCTGTTGTGAGGAACAACCTTCTTCGTTTCTACGTTGATTTTGAGACTCATACTCTGCCACCAACTTGCGCTGTATTTTACAAAGATGATTCAATAGATTTATAGATATATATATATATATATATATATATATATATATTTATAATGAGAATTACATTCTAAATAAATACTAACATAATTTTCTTCATTCTCCGGGCTATCAAAACGTCCTTCTCTATCAGTATGACCAGCACGGTATCCATCATACCGTTCTAGGTTCTGTTAACATTAGAACTTAGATCAAAAATTAAATAAACATTAGCGTGTGTGTGTGCGTGTGTGTATAAAGCATTACCTGCTTGAAACAAGCACTAGCATAAGAGGTTGTTCCACCTCGGTACGTATGCAACTGTTTTGCACGGGCTGCTGCGTTAATAACCGACTTTCGCTGATGTTCTATGGTCAAGAAATGATCAACTGCCTTCTGCCAGTTTGCATTGGTCATATCATCGGGGACACTGGCCCTTGCTCTTTCCACGTCAGCATAACCTCCCCGATGAACAAACTCAGCTTTTGCCATGGACTTGCGGTTGTTGTATATCTTTTGGATCTTAGCATTGATGCCACCTTTTTTCTCGCTGGCTAGACAATCTTTTTCAATCGCTGTAAGATTAAAGTTTTCCTAAAAATTAAATAAAACAAGTTAGTCAAGTAAATGAAACAAGTTAGTTGAATATAAAATATTATTATAAATCATTTACATTCAGATGCACAAATAAAGCATTCCTGTAGTGTTCGGGGACATTCCTAAACCCTTCTCTATCTAATGGTATGTGGCGCCACATATACAAACCCAACTCCCTAGCAAAAAGACGTCCATTTGTGCCAATAGGCATATTTGTTGCCTCCTCATCAAACGTCAGATCTAATGGTTGACCACCTTTGTCAACCAAATTGCGTAATGCAAGGTTTTTAGCCTTGCCCCTTGTTTTCTTTCGAGGAACTACAATTACAATTAAAAATTATTAGTCACTTTATATATAATCAACGAAATAAAAATAGTAAACACTGATTTATTATAAAAAGCTTACCACCCGCCCCATGGCGACGTCGCCGCTACTGATGTCGCCGCTATTGCTTAAATTTCTTGTAGTGTAAGACAAGGTCCGAACTAATTTTCCAGTTTTTACTTAAATTTTAAGTTATGAACTTTTTTTATTATTATTATTATTATTATTATTATTATTATTATTATTTTGCATTTAATTAAGAGTTCTCGGGTTATCTCAATACAATAAGTTTTCTATTGAATCATCATATATATATATATATATATATATATGAGAAAGGACTACTTTGTGCAAATTACCATTTTTAATTATCTTATAGCAAACGTGTAGAATTAAAACATATCTAGGGTTGTCATTCGTCCTATCATGCAGTTGTTTTTGGCATCTCATTCTCCAGAACTTAAATGTGAAGGCTTCTCGTAAAAATTTAATAGAAATATATCACCAATAACTTAAGGAAAAGGTTTTATTTTTTTTTTTATTATTTTTTTATAAACTCAAATGGCTTCATAGTGTCACATCTTATTTTAAAATCCATCAATCCGACCAAAAAAAGAATGGGGAAATTATCAAACTAGCCACCTCCCGTCTTTTGGGAGAGTCGGCTCACGATTTCCGAGACATCTTCAACAGATTTCCCATTTAACCAACCATAGCACGACACGTGTTTAAAAAATAATAAAAAAATCAAATACCCACAGCAGCTTAACCAACCACAGCAGCTTCCTTCTCCTGCCTTGTAGTACCACCACCACCTCCACCACAAAAACCCACCCAAAATATTCAAACCAAACGTCACTCCTCCACTCCAAACAAGAGTTCTGCTTTGGTTTTTATCTTGTGGGCTACAGTGAAAGAAAAAGAAATGGAACGGTTTGTTGTTAACGCAGAGCTACTGAACCATCCTATTTTTATAATCTTACCGGAGACGTCACCGGAAAACCACCGGAGACGTCTCGGGCGTCTCTGTAACGTCTTCACCTTTGATCTTTTCAGGTGGCTGAGGTGGGGGTGGTGGTGGGTGGTTGCTGTTGAAGTGGGGGTGGTGGTGGGTGGTTGCTGTGAGCCGACTCTCCGTGAAACTTCGCTGGAGACGTGGGAGAGGGAGAGGAGAGAGAAAGGGAGGGAGGGAGAGAGGACAAAGAAAGGTAGAGAGAGGAGGAGGAGAGGAGAGAGACTGAGGTAATTAATGAGGAGCAAAGGAGAGAAATAGAGAGAGAGTGGGTGGGTGATGACATGGCGGTAAATTATTGGTCCTCCACTGAGGTCTCACGAAGACGCATCGGGACCTGTGAGCCGACTCTCCCAAGAGACGGGAGGTGGCTAGTTTGGTAAAAAAAAAAGTTGGTCAATGACTATTTTGGTGATTTCCCCAAAAAGAATTTAATTACGAAATGTTTTCCGTCACAAATATGGTGTTACATTTTTTTTTACCAAACAAACAAAACATTTTATTCACAATCATCGAAAAAGTACATCCAATCCCCCCCAAGCCCGTTAAGCCAACGGCTATCGGCCTGGGGCTATACAAGATCAAAAAAAAACAAACATAAAGCAAACACCACCCACCCATACACTCCCTATATTTGGCTACCCGTTATCAAATGTCGAGAATTCGTACCATCTAGCCATGTCCATATCCGGATTCCTTGCCCTCTTGATCATCCACCAATACGATTCCGCCTTAATATCTTCAATCAGTTTTGAGGTTGTCATGTTTACGTCTTTGAAAACCATGTCGTTTCGGCTTAACCACAACTTCCGTAATGCCAATAATACAATTGCATAGATAGCCGCCTCCTACTTTTGATCACACTTTAACATCCGGCATTGTACCATCAGTAGTGAAAGCGACACATTAGGAACTGCCAGCTCAACTTTAACCCACTCGCTTATATACCACCAACTGCTATGCAATTGTAGTGATAACTTGTCACACCCTCAAAATCCACTTGCGGAGTTTTACCGCGAGGCGCATGACAAACCAGGATCCAAACCAACGATCACAATAAACAAGTCTAAAATGAACATAATGCAATTTCAAAACAATGTTTAAAATCCCCGTTTACAGCGGAAGCTTATTCAAAACAATTATTCAATATTAAACCAATGTTCAACGTTTGTAAAACCATGCAACTCTAACTAGACGCCGTGCAGACGCGTGCGCCCTAGTTCCACTGTGCTACCTTAGCGACCTGAGAAAACATGTAAAAGTTTACGTCAGCACAAAAATGCTGGTGAGTTTACAGGTTTTGTATCCAAGTACCAAGTCCACCTGTCCATACTATAACAAATAGAAAACCAGTATACGCTAGCTAGGCGTACGTTTTGTTACTACCACGATTGGAAAACCATTACTAACGCGAATACCAAAAGTATGCCCGATGTATGTTCCTGTTGTTCCTGTTGTTCCTGTTTGAGACAATATGCACCCGCCGACCCTCCAAGTCGACGAGCGGGGTTGGTCACTCCCAATAGCGCTATTCACATTTCCCCGTTGTGCTAACCCGCACATTCATGGTTCCCCCCGGGACTTCCAAAGATCGTGTAGTACACAATAGAAACCCATAGTATGACAGTAGTTACCAAATATAGTTTTAAACACATGTTTTCTCCCCCGAAAGTATAAAACCAGTTTAAAAGAGGGGCCGTAAACTCACCTTAACGTGCAAGCAAGGAATCCGAACAGCAAGCAATATATGCTACCGACACCCTAATAACAGTGTCGCTCAGTGAGTATAGGCGTAATATCATTACCCATATAACTCGTTTGTCCAAGGCGTTTTAAATGTTCAAAAGTGTGTATGCGACGCCTAGTGATTCTACATGCAATAGTAAACCCTACGGACCCGTTGGTGAATACGTTGGTTACAATTAGTTTCTACATTCCGTATGTGTCTCAGACAAGTGTACTTCAGTTACATGTCAATTCCATACCACCTAAGACCTCAATTTAATCACAGAAGCACATAATACACAATCTGTGTTTTCAGGACAGATTGTGCGCCATCAAAACGAATTTATTTAAAATAGCAATTCAGTGAGTTAACCTCCCAAATTTTTACTGAATTTACTTTGGGATTCACTCGACAATACCTATTTTTGTTTTGTCTCAATTCTAAACACAAAAATTATGAAAATTCGTACAACACAGCTAGGTCCAGAAAATCTCCTCAACAGGTCAGTTTAGTAGGAAAATTCTTAAAAATTGTGTATTCATCCAAACGAGATGAATCCACTTGGAAAAGCTCTATTTTTCCAGTATTGACCTACTGTAAAAATTTCATAATCTAATTCCTTGTAAATCTCAAGTTATGACCATTTAAAGTTAACCCAATTTACAAATCCGAAAATCTGATATGATCCCTAATCAATTAAAATTCCAAAAACGACTCAAACGACGTCCAAATTCGATGGTTTTGCCCAGTATGAAAAGCTAAGACCATGTACGTTACAATCATGCAAAGAATCGATCAAATCAATTGTTTTCAAGCCACGAAACAGACCCTACAAGTCGACTTTCAGAATCTGTCCAGATTCTGATCGTACGATATTATCAATTATATCAAACCCTAGTTGCATATTATCAAACAATAACACCTAATAATCATCATACAACTTTCCTAATACCTATTCCCATCAGATCCTATTATCAAACATGTCAAGATCAAAGCTTTTAGGATCAAAACACCAATAACTTGCGCAACAAGCATCCTATGATGTTACTACGCGTTTATTAATAGGTTTAATCCGTTTAATCTTCAAAAAGACTCATGTTTTAATGTTTATTAAATCCAATCAGACCTGGACAAACTTGTTATAGGATTTTTACAATAAAACATAAAGTAAAAAGCGTAAGAAATCATGAGTTATACCCTTAGCTCTTCAAATCAATCAATCGCGCGCCTTGGAGCCTCCCAATTGATGATCTTAAGCCTTAGCAGGTGTTTTTGGAGTGAAATATTCGTGTGGGGCAGTAAGGGGGCGATTAGGGTTGAGTATGAGGGCTGCATGGGAGTTAAGGATGTTTAAATACGAGTTTGAGGCGGTTTAAACCCGTCAGTGCCCTTCGAGCGGCCGCTCGGAGCCTGTGAGCGGCCGCTCACAGGTCCGGGTGGCGCGCTTTTGCCTCGTTTCGCCTCCCGACGCGTTACCCTTCGACGTTTTCGTTGTTTCGAACCGTAACAAGTGTAACCCCATGCGTTAAGACCCTAATCAACCTCATACTCCACTTTTAATAATTTTTATTAACGTGTTCGGTCTAGGTTCACATAATCACGTATGGTTTTCACATAAGTTGTCAGATATCACCGAGACACCTAAGTTTATTATTCACCAACGTCCGAGGTTCACTAATCATGCAATCACACGTTAACTCACACAAGGAGTCAAAACCCGACCCACACAAGGAGTCAAAGCATCTCATAACCCGAGATGTGAAAGTAGTAACCCGACCCACACAAGGAGTCAAAGCATCTCATAACCCGAGATGTGAAAGTAGTAACCCGACCCACACAAGGAGTCAAAGCATCTCATAACCCGAGATGTGAAAGTAGTCCCAAACCGGACTGGAAAACGTTTTGTAAGTTGTCTCAAACCCGAGACAATGCACGTATGTCCTTTCTAGCTATCTAGCTAACCCTCGTTAAGTATAATATACGCGTGACTCGCTAAGGTAGACTTTAATCTAGACCATGTTGTTAACCAGAATTTGCCGGGTGTCACATCATCCCCACGTTAAAAGAATTTTCGTCCCGAAAATTGCACAAGTACCAAAAGAACAAAAGAAATAACGAAGAAAACAAACAAAAGATAGAAACCAAAAGAGAGAGATTTACCCGAGTTGTCACATCATCCCCACGTTAAAAGGAATCTCGACCCGAGATTCATTCAGCTGCCGAAGAGACATGTCTTGACTCGAACGCTTCCTTAGGAAAAAGATGAGGATACTTAGACTTCATCTGATCCTCCCGTTCCCATGTATATTCCGGTCCCCGGTCCGAGTTCCACCGAACCTTAACGATACGAATCTTGCTGTGACGCAGGCTACGAATCTTGTAATCAAGGATCTCCACAGGTTCTTCCACAATCCGAAGACGATCATCAACCTTGATCTCTTCTAGTGGAACGATGAGAGACTCGTCAGCCAGACACTTCCTCAAGTTTGACACGTGAAAGACGTTATGTACGTTACCGAGCTCCGTCGGTAGATCAAGTCGATATGCCACCGGCCCAATCCGTTCCAGGATCGTAAATGGGCCGACATATCGCGGATTGAGTTTGCCACGCTTCCCAAAGCGTATGACGCCCTTCCACGGTGAGACTTTTAGAAGTACCTTGTCATTGACTTGGAATTCCAGTGGTTTGCGACGCTGATCAGCATAACTCTTTTGCCGGTCCCGTGCCGCCACCAACCGATTACGAATCTGTACGATCTTTTCCGAAGTTTCGTACACTAGTTCAGGCCCAGTGAGTTGACTCTCACCCACTTCAGCCCAGCAAAGAGGAGAACGGCATTTCCGTCCGTACAGTGCTTCGAACGGAGCAGCTTTGATGCTCGTGTGATAACTGTTATTATACGAGAATTCTACCAACGGTAGATGAGCTTCCCAACCCTTCCCAAAATCGATCACACATGCCCGCAGCATGTCTTCTAAAGTTTGAATCGTACGCTCACTCTGACCGTCAGTCTGTGGATGGTAGGCCGTACTCATGTCTAGTTGGGTACCCAAAGCCTTGTGCAAAGACTTCCAGAAGTGAGAAGTAAAATGGGAGTCACGATCCGAGATAATAGAAACTGGTACCCCGTGCTTAGAAACAACTTCTTTCAAGTAAAGACGAGCCAAACGATCCATGGTGTCGGTCTCCTTAATAGCAAGAAAATGAGCTGATTTCGTCAACCGATCGACAATTACCCATATCTTGTCGTTCCCGCTTGGTGACTTAGGAAGTTGTGTGACAAAATCCATAGTAATCCGTTCCCATTTCCATTCCGGAATTTCAGGTTGTTGCAAGAGACCCGACGGTTTCTGGTATTCCACCTTGACCTTAGCACAGGTCAAGCATTTGCTCACGTATGAGGCTATGTCCGACCTCATGTTTGGCCACCAGTAAAGCACCTTCAGATCTTGGTACATCTTATCCGAACCAGGATGAATAGAATACCGGGACTTATGAGCCTCATCAAGGACAAGCTCCCGTAGTCCCCCGAACAAAGGAACCCATATACGTTCTGCGAAATAGTGCAGGCCATCAGGCCTTCGCTCTAGGTGCTTGTCGGCACCGTGCATGGTTTCAGCTTTAAGGTTTTCCTCCTTCAAAGCTTCCAACTGGGCAGAAAGGAGTTGATCAGGTAACGACGAATGGATGGTGAGCTGCAACGCCCGAACGCGACGAGGTTTAGTAGATTCCTTCCTGCTCAAGGCGTCTGCTACAACATTCGCCTTGCCAGGATGGTACTTAATAGCACACTCATAGTCGTTCAACAGTTCGATCCAACGGCGTTGCCGTATGTTCAAGTGTTGTTGGTCGAAAATGTGTTGGAGACTCTTGTGATCGGTGTAGATGGTGCATTTGGTACCGTACAAGTAATGTCTCCAAATTTTCAACGCGAATACCACGGCACCCAACTCCAAATCATGAGTGGTGTAGTTCTTCTCATGCACTTTGAGTTGACGAGAAGCATACGCAATCACTTTCTCGCGTTGCATCAACACGCAACCGAGTCCATGAATGGAAGCGTCACAGTAAACAACAAAATCATCAGGACCCTCAGGTAAAGACAAAATAGGGGCAGAACACAGTTTAGACTTCAGTTCTTCAAACGCTGACTCTTGTGATTCACCCCAGTCGAACTTCCTATCCTTCTGAGTGAGAGTGGTGAGGGGTTGAGCAATCTTCGAGAACCCCTGAATGAAACGACGATAATAGCCCGCAAGGCCTAGGAATTGCCGCACCTCAGTTGGCGTCTTTGGTGCTCCCCAGTCCTTGATCGCTTCGATCTTAGCTGGATCGACATGAATCCCTAGTTCATTGACCACATGTCCTAGGAATTGAACTTCGCGTAACCAAAAGTCACACTTTGAGAACTTGGCGTAAAGTTGTTCCCGTCGCAAGAGTTCCAAAACTAACCGCAGATGTTCCCCGTGTTCGGTCTCGTTCTTCGAGTAGATCAGAATGTCATCAATAAATACAATGACGAATTTATCCAGATATGGTTTACAGACGCGGTTCATCAAGTCCATGAAAACCGCTGGTGCGTTCGTGAGACCGAAAGGCATGACCAAGAATTCGAAATGGCCATAACGTGTTCGAAAAGCAGTCTTTGCAACGTCAGCCTCCCTGACGCGTAGCTGGTGATAACCGGACCTCAAATCGATCTTGGAATAATAACTAGAACCCTGAAGCTGGTCGAATAGATCATCAATACGTGGAAGAGGATAACGGTTCTTGATGGTCAATTTGTTCAGTTCTCTGTAGTCTACGCATAATCGGAAACTCCCATCCTTCTTCTTAACAAATAGAATCGGGGCTCCCCAAGGGGAAGAACTTGGTCTGATGAAACCCTTGTCCAAGAGTTCCTGTAACTGACTAGACAATTCCTGCATCTCGGGAGGTGCAAGACGATAGGGGGCCCGAGCAATAGGAGCAGCCCCTGGTACAAGATCAATACCGAACTCGACTTGACGATGAGGAGGAAGACCAGATAAATCATCGGGAAAAACATCAGGAAACTCGCGTACAACTGGAATATCGTCGATCTTCTTCTCATCGCCAGAGGCAACAGATAACAGTGCCAAAATGGCTGGATAACCCTTTCGAAGACACTTAAGGGCTTTCATGCTAGAGATGATGTTTAGTGAAACACCACTCTTGATACCGTACACAGAAAGGAATTCTCCATCAGGGAGAGGAATCCGAATAACCTTATCGTAACAAACAATCTCCGCGCGATACAGGGACAACCAATCCATGCCTACAACAACGTCAAAACTACCCAAAGGTACCGGCATAAGGTCGATGGGGAACGATAAACCCGACAACTCTAATTGGCACTCCCGAAGGACACTAGTAGCTTCAATCTTTTTACCGTCAGCCAACTCAATTATATACCTAGCCTCTAATGGTACGGGTACTACATCTAGCAGTCGGCTAACTTCCATGGATACAAATCTCTTGTCGGCACCGGAATCAAATAACACACTAACAGAACGATTATTGAGAAGGAACGTACCGGTGACTGTGTCAGGGTCCTGTCTAGCCTCAGCGGCTCCAATGACGAAGGCGCGTGCATTCCTGCCACCGCCCCCGTTGTTCCCGTTACCGTTGTTCCCGCCCTGCTTCAATTTTGGGCAATCCTTCTTGTAATGCCCAGTCTCACCACAGTTGTAACATCCTTGTCTTCCCGTAGTCCCTTGAGTAGTAGGAGCTGAGTTAGTAGTCGGGGCCTGGGTCGATGGAAGTGTAACCCAACAATCTTTAGCAAAATGCCCAATTCGCTGGCAGCGATGACAACGGTTACTGTCGCAGTTCCCTTGATGATGACGTCCACACTTGTTACATTTAGGCAGTTTCCCCGCATAACCACCCTGTTTGTTACCCGAAGAAGAAGAAGAACCCCCATTGTCGAACCTCTTATTCTGCTGTGCTGGCCCAGATCCCTTCTCGTCATTTTCCCACTTGCGCTTGTTATTCTCTGGGGCCTTAACAGTCGAACCCTTAGTAGGCAAAATACCCTCATTCACCTTTAAGTTGGTCATCCTATGAGCCGATCGGACCACCTCTGCGTATGTAGGATGATTTCCCGCCGCTACCAACCCTGCGATTTCTGGCACCAACCCCGAGATATAGTGCTCAATCCTCCTGTATTCTGGCACATGCAAGTCAGGACACAGCACTGCCAACTCATTCCGCCTCACAGTATACTTCTCAATTTCAGACCCAGTCATCTGAGGTTCCACACCTCGTGCTCTAGCTTCTGCACCTCTTCCCTCGGACAGTATTCACGCTTCAGCAGCTGCACAAAATTCTCCCAAGGCATAGCATATGCCTCCCTAATGCCCATATTCTGGGTGATATTGTTCCACCAGGTCAAAGCAACATCCTGGAACAACGCAGCAGCATGCTTGACACGATCCTCTGGGAGACAGTTACACATAAGAAACACTGACTCCACCTTCTCCAACCACATGAGCAAGCTCACCGCACCCTCGGTGCCAGAGAAATCCTGAGGCTTACAGTTCCGAAACATCATGTAGGTACCCATAGGTGAGGGTAGGTTAACAGGACCACCACCACGACCACCACCACCACGCCCACCAGCGCGGCCACCTCCACGTCCTCCTCGTACCCCAGACATGATTCCGACAGAAAGGACGAAAAAATTTAGTTCCACAGCTAATGGTAACCACTAGCGTTCGCAAGATCAAAGCTAGATCCAATCCAGGACTATCCCTTCAAACCCAGAGCTCACTAGGGCTTTCATGCATTTCGGTTTATGATTTTGTGTGCACCCAAAATGATAAACCGCTCTACATGGTCCTCCAAGTGTTCTCCTAGTTCAAAGTTCAAATCACCGAACATAGACTCTTAGCTACACACCGTAATACTACGGTAGTTTATGGCAAGTGTTTCTATTGGAGTACGAAAGGGAGATGTCCGACCCTTGGACAAATCTCAAGAGCACACGAGTTACTCCAATAGACTACACTGCCTAGAAAACAAGTAACCCAACCTAAGATAGAACGGATGATGTAACGTAGAAAGACCAACGATTTAGAGACACCCCGACAAGACCATACGTAAACCACCATAATGTTTAGTACCATGTGATCGTCTAGTGTGTGCGACTCGGCTATAGACTAGACTCTACATGCAGTCCTAGTTCACTATAACCATTGGCTCTGATACCAATCTGTCACACCCTCAAAATCCACTTGCGGAGTTTTACCGCGAGGCGCATGACAAACCAGGATCCAAACCAACGATCACAATAAACAAGTCTAAAATGAACATAATGCAATTTCAAAACAATGTTTAAAATCCCGTTTACAGCGGAAGCTTATTCAAAACAATTATTCAATATTAAACCAATGTTCAACGTTTGTAAAACCATGCAACTCTAACTAGACGCCGTGCAGACGCGTGCGCCCTAGTTCCACTGTGCTACCTTAGCGACCTGAGAAAACATGTAAAAGTTTACGTCAGCACAAAAATGCTGGTGAGTTTACAGGTTTTGTATCCAAGTACCAAGTCCACCTGTCCATACTATAACAAATAGAAAACCAGTATACGCTAGCTAGGCGTACGTTTTGTTACTACCACGATTGGAAAACCATTACTAACGCGAATACCAAAAGTATGCCCGATGTATGTTCCTGTTGTTCCTGTTGTTCCTGTTTGAGACAATATGCACCCGCCGACCCTCCAAGTCGACGAGCGGGGTTGGTCACTCCCAATAGCGCTATTCACATTTCCCCGTTGTGCTAACCCGCACATTCATGGTTCCCCCGGGACTTCCAAAGATCGTGTAGTACACAATAGAAACCCATAGTATGACAGTAGTTACCAAATATAGTTTTAACACATGTTTTCTCCCCCGAAAGTATAAAACCAGTTTAAAAGAGGGGCCGTAAACTCACCTTAACGTGCAAGCAAGGAATCCGAACAGCAAGCAATATATGCTACCGACACCCTAATAACAGTGTCGCTCAGTGAGTATAGGCGTAATATCATTACCCATATAACTCGTTTGTCCAAGGCGTTTTAAATGTTCAAAAGTGTGTATGCGACGCCTAGTGATTCTACATGCAATAGTAAACCCTACGGACCCGTTGGTGAATACGTTGGTTACAATTAGTTTCTACATTCCGTATGTGTCTCAGACAAGTGTACTTCAGTTACATGTCAATTCCATACCACCTAAGACCTCAATTTAATCACAGAAGCACATAATACACAATCTGTGTTTTCAGGACAGATTGTGCGCCATCAAAACGAATTTATTTAAAATAGCAATTCAGTGAGTTAACCTCCCAAATTTTTACTGAATTTACTTTGGGATTCACTCGACAATACCTATTTTTGTTTTGTCTCAATTCTAAACACAAAAATTATGAAAATTCGTACAACACAGCTAGGTCCAGAAAATCTCCTCAACAGGTCAGTTTAGTAGGAAAATTCTTAAAAATTGTGTATTCATCCAAACGAGATGAATCCACTTGGAAAAGCTCTATTTTTCCAGTATTGACCTACTGTAAAAATTTCATAATCTAATTCCTTGTAAATCTCAAGTTATGACCATTTAAAGTTAACCCAATTTACAAATCCGAAAATCTGATATGATCCCTAATCAATTAAAATTCCAAAAACGACTCAAACGACGTCCAAATTCGATGGTTTTGCCCAGTATGAAAAGCTAAGACCATGTACGTTACAATCATGCAAAGAATCGATCAAATCAATTGTTTTCAAGCCACGAAACAGACCCTACAAGTCGACTTTCAGAATCTGTCCAGATTCTGATCGTACGATATTATCAATTATATCAAACCCTAGTTGCATATTATCAAACAATAACACCTAATAATCATCATACAACTTTCCTAATACCTATTCCCATCAGATCCTATTATCAAACATGTCAAGATCAAAGCTTTTAGGATCAAAACACCAATAACTTGCGCAACAAGCATCCTATGATGTTACTACGCGTTTATTAATAGGTTTAATCCGTTTAATCTTCAAAAAGACTCATGTTTTAATGTTTATTAAATCCAATCAGACCTGGACAAACTTGTTATAGGATTTTTACAATAAAACATAAAGTAAAAAGCGTAAGAAATCATGAGTTATACCCTTAGCTCTTCAAATCAATCAATCGCGCGCCTTGGAGCCTCCCAATTGATGATCTTAAGCCTTAGCAGGTGTTTTTGGAGTGAAATATTCGTGTGGGGCAGTAAGGGGGCGATTAGGGTTGAGTATGAGGGCTGCATGGGAGTTAAGGATGTTTAAATACGAGTTTGAGGCGGTTTAAACCCGTCAGTGCCCTTCGAGCGGCCGCTCGGAGCCTGTGAGCGGCCGCTCACAGGTCCGGGTGGCGCGCTTTTGCCTCGTTTCGCCTCCCGACGCGTTACCCTTCGACGTTTTCGTTGTTTCGAACCGTAACAAGTGTAACCCCATGCGTTAAGACCCTAATCAACCTCATACTCCACTTTTAATAATTTTTATTAACGTGTTCGGTCTAGGTTCACATAATCACGTATGGTTTTCACATAAGTTGTCAGATATCACCGAGACACCTAAGTTTATTATTCACCAACGTCCGAGGTTCACTAATCATGCAATCACACGTTAACTCACACAAGGAGTCAAAACCCGACCCACACAAGGAGTCAAAGCATCTCATAACCCGAGATGTGAAAGTAGTAACCCGACCCACACAAGGAGTCAAAGCATCTCATAACCCGAGATGTGAAAGTAGTAACCCGACCCACACAAGGAGTCAAAGCATCTCATAACCCGAGATGTGAAAGTAGTCCCAAACCGGACTGGAAAACGTTTTGTAAGTTGTCTCAAACCCGAGACAATGCACGTATGTCCTTTCTAGCTATCTAGCTAACCCTCGTTAAGTATAATATACGCGTGACTCGCTAAGGTAGACTTTAATCTAGACCATGTTGTTAACCAGAATTTGCCGGGTGTCACATAACTAGCTACAATGGAAGACCTTCACAAAAGTATGCAACATCCAAAAACTATATAAAACTCATGCAATCAAACACTTTATTTTCTACAAGTTTCTGATCGAACTTACCTACAGTATTAATAAAAATTTAAAATTTCCAGTTGTTCTACAAGCAAATTTAAATTTTATGTATACAGGAAAAAAGAAGATACTATTTATTGCAATTTATGTTGGTAAATAATATAAGAAAATCATTTTGATTTGATGGACAGGCTGCCTTACCGCAAGCCATTGGTTCTTTTGTATTTGCCAAGGAATATGGACATCATGCAAATCTACTTAGCACTGCGTAAGGGTTTCTTTATAAATATATTCTCTTATAAAAGATTCTCCATAGAGCCAATGAAAGACTTTGCTAGAAGCTAGGCTTGTAAACGAACCGAACGTTCATGAACTATTCGTGAACTTATTCGGCAGGAAGTTTGTTTATTTCATTTATGTTCGTTTATTTAATAAACGAACACACACGAACAAAAGTATTTGTTCGTTTAGTTAAATTGAACGAACATGAACCGGTGTTGTGTTCGTTAATCTATGTTCGTGAATGTCCGTTTATGTTTGTTCATTTATGTTCGTTTATTTTTGTTCATTTAAATTTTATTAATTACATAGGTAGTTTTATTTATATAAATATAAACATAAATTGGGCTTTAACTACTTGTATAAATATAACCATTTAGTAACTGTGTATGTTAGTAATACAAAAACATTTACATTAATTTATTATATTCGTGAACAACCGTTTATGTTCAATCTGTTCGCTTAGGTTTTAAATGAACGAACATAAACGAACACAAACACAAAATTTTGTTCGATTATGTGCTCGTGTTTGATTAAATTAAGTTAAATGAACAAAAATGAGCATGTCTTTGTTCGTGTTCGTTCGATTCTTTATAGCCTTACTAAAAGCCAATGAAACACAAGGTTTTGAATTAGTTGACCGTATGTTCTATTTACTACTATAAAATCTGTTAATCAAGTTCCATTGTCGAGATTGAAAAAGCCGAAAAAGTATAAAATTAGTATATGAAAGTATAATTAGAGGAAACACAAGTTAGACATGTAATTAGAATATAATTAAGTAATTAGTATTAGTTTTATATTGAAGTTTTTTTTTTGTTAACTGTTAAGCAATATAATCATTGAAAGTGTTTTTCTAATATATACAGTTTATCTTAAAATTTAAATCTTTAAAATCTATTCCATAGAATAATATTATTTCAAATTATATATGGGATCTTATTTGGTAACACTAAAGAGCCACCCTTACAAGAATGAAGTACCCAATGTTTTGTTTATCTTCTTCTACATTATATATATTATTCTCACATCTTTTTGTCCACCCTTTTCTAATTTGCAGGGTCATATTCGGCACACTTATATCCATACCAGTGCTCATTGCATATTACGTTGTCCTAAACATCTTGCTTTAATAACTCTCATCATATGTTATAATTCAAAGTTTAGATTATAGTTAAGTTCATAACCAATTTCATTGAACTAGTGATAATGGAAGTTGTACTAACGTCATTTGTTAAATAAATGTTAATTAAATAATTAAGTAATGCAATATTTACTTATGTAACAAAGCAAAACTTCAATCGAAGCTTAGTGTGAGATAAATATGTGTTATGTACGGGGGCCGGTGATGGGTTGGCTAGGGGTGTTTAAAATTCGATTTGAATTCGAAAAATTCAAAACTCGACTTAATTCGATTCGATTCGATTATTAAGAATTCGATTTGATGATCAAGAATTCGAATTCGATTCAATTCGAGTTCAGTAAATCAAATACGAATTTATGATTTTAAATTCGATTTGATTCGAAATTCAAATAAAAATAATACATATTTATTATATATATATATATATAATTATATACACATATAACTTTAGAACATTGGCTAATCTATGAATTTGACCTAAGTCATAAATTAGCCCATTACTAAGCTCAAGTCTAACTAAAGCCCACAACGTAAGTCATAACCTTAAACGATTTTATTTGATTTCGCTTCGAATTCAAGTTTCTTATACGAATTCGAATCGAATTCGAATTGAGTTTCTTATTCGAATACGAATCGAATTGGTCAGCTTTTAATCAAATTCGATTCGAATCGAATACGAATTCTGTAAAGAAAAATTATTCGAAAAATTCGAAAATTCGTTATTCGATTCGATGAACACCCCTAGGATGGGCATGGAGGATGATGGTCCTATGCCCAACATCCTCCAGGACCCGAATTTTTTTAAATTTTATATATATATACTCTTTTTAAAAAATCAATATATTCGAACTTCTCGGTCATTATTTTTAACACAGGTTGTCCGCGCAATACGACGGGGAACACATACACTTCTAACGGTGTGAATGGTTCCGTTCAGCTTGATTATTAGCCAATCAGTTAATTTGTTCGGTTCATTTGTTTAGATTGTCGGTTTTCAATTCGGTTCAACTAATTTCAGCTAATAACCAAAACCAAAATTTAGCTAAACTTTTGTTTGGAAGTAAAGAAATGAAAGTGTAAACACATGAAATTGAGGTATAAAAGCTAAAAATACATGAATGGTTCCTTTCGGTTTGGTTAATTTCGGTTCGGTTTTGTCTGTTTTCGGTTTGGTTTCAATTTACAATTCAATTATTGCTCAGCTTTAGTCATTGTTTTTTTTTTTTTTTTTTTTTTTTGAACATTAACTTCATTCAAAATTGAGGGCCTTCAACTGAAGAACCACTCAAAAACCAATTACATCATATACAAAGGGAATTTAGCCCAAGCGTTCCACTCAATCCTTTTACAATTCGACCTATATTTAAACCAAAGAAAAGACATAGATTTAACTATAGTCACCACCTCGACAACCTTCGGATCGGAATTTTGGAAAACTACATTGTTGCGTTCCTTCCAAATCGCCCACCATGTCACCATAGCAATCCCTCGAATAATCATTTTATCCCGAGTAGACATATGCAACGAATTCTGCCACTGTAGCACATGATCGAGCGAATTGAAAGACACCTGACCCATTCTGCACCAGTTCAGAATTCTGCTCCAGACATCGATCGCAAAACCACACCGAACAAACGTATGTAACACAGATTCTTCTGCAGATCTGCACAGCGAACATATCGTGCTTGGCAACCCAATATTTCTTTTAACCAGCTCAAGACGTGTAGGAACTCGCTCTTTTTCGATCCTCCAAACCAAGACATTAACCTTAATCGGAACCCATTTTACCCATCGCATTAAATGAGTTGGATGCGCATATAGATTCTTCCTTATCGAAGATTGGACAGCCGCTACAGAAAAATCTGCACCCATATTGTTATCCCAGACCCACCTATCTTTGCAGTCTTTGAAACAGATTTGAGACAGCAGATACAACACATCTTGGACTTCCGAAATTCCCTCCACAGTATGAACACCCAAATTCCATTCATCCGCTACACAAGTCAGCCCTCCAACATATCTTAATCGCTCTCTAACAACGCAATTTTTTTCTCTATCCAACGCGTACAGAGCTGGCCATCTAATGCAAAGTGGAGTGCTTCCGTACCAAATATCTTTCCAAAAACTAATTTGGTCCCCCTTCCCCAGTTGGCATGTTATCATTTTATCAATATCCATACCATTGATTTTAGACTTTTCCACAAAGTTAACCAGAGCCTTCCAAGCACCGGCCATAGATCTTTTTACCGGTAAAAACGTCCAATTGTTACGACCCCCATGAATACTAATGATAACCTTCCTCCACAACCCTTCATGATTGGTTTTAGACCTCCACGCCCATTTAACAAGCAATGCCAAATTCACTTCGGACAATTTAGATACACCCAAACCCCCGAACTTTTTTGGACGCGTGACTACCTCCCAAGAAACCCAGTGGATACCTTTTCCTTCTTTATTCCCAACCCATAGAAACTTCCTCATCATTTTCTCGATAGCTTCAAGCACCGCACTAGGGGCTTTAAATAAAGAGAGATAATAAACAGGGAGACTAGCGAGAACCGATTTGATCAACGTGAGCCGCCCCCAATAGATAACACCCTCGCCTTCCACGATTGAAGCCTACTTTGAATAGTATCTATAACGGAATCCCAATGAGATAACCGATTCATATTCGCACCAATTTTAATACCGAGATATTGGAAAGGAAATCGCCAACCTTGCAACCCATCACTTCAGCCATACCACTCACCTCCGCATAATTGACACCCAACCCAAACAAATGAGACTTATGAACATTTATTTTCAGCCCTGAGCACATATAAAAAATACGCAACAACCTGTTAGTCATAGTAATATTATTACTAGACCACTTACCCAAAATTAACGCATCGTCGGCATATAACATATGAGAAATAACCGGCCCTTCCCCATTCACTTTAATCCCCTCAATATCCCCTAGTTGACAAGCGCGCGTAATCATGGAAGCCAAAGCCTCCATCACTATCAAAAACAAAAATGGAGAAAGAGGATCTCCTTGTCTAAGCCCCTTCTGACAATTAAACTCGAACGTGGGAGACCCATTCACCAAGACCGCAGACCGAGCAGATTGAACAATACCTTTTATCCATAAACACCATCTAGGAGGAAACCCCATCTGATCCATAACAGAAATAAGGAAGTCCCAATTAACGTTATCATAGGCCTTTTCAAAATCGATCTTCAAAAGGAACACCTTAGCACCATTTTTCTTAACCCAACCTATGAGCTCGTTAAGAATAAGCGGCCCATCTAAAATAAATCTCTCCTTAAGGAAAGCTGATTGCGAGTCAGAAATCACATCTCCCATAACCATTTTTATTCTACCTGCCACCACCTTCGAAATCACTTTACTTATCACACCCACTAGATTAATAGGCCTATAATCTTTCAACCCCAAAGGAGTTTTAGATTTAGCAATAAGAGTAATATAGGATAAACTACACTATTTGCTAATAAAACCCGTATCATAGAAATCTTCAAACAACTTCACAAAATCATCCTCCAAGTACTCCCAAAAATGTTTAATAAACCGAAAATTAAACCCATCTGGCCCAGGCGCTTTGTCAGACCCACAATCAAACACCGCATTTTTAATTTCTTCTTTAGAGAAGGGGGCAATCAAATCTTCTTTCTTCTCAGAAGGAACCTGTCTCAATTCATTACAATTAAAAGTTGGTCGGCAATTATAATTCTCTCTGAACAGATTTCTGTAAAAACGAAGAACTTCTCTTTTGACTAATGCAGGTTTTGAAATCCACATCCCATCCACCGAAACACCCGGAATGTCATTCGCCACTTTCCTTCCATTAATACACCTATGGAAATACGCGGAGTTATCGTCACCCAGAGAAGCCCAGTTAACCCGAGACTTTTGTTTCAAATCTTTATTCTTCAACAAAATAAGTCTTTCCATCTCTTTCTTACTCTCCTCCCAAACCCACATCTCTTCTTCCTCTAAATCACGAATTTCCATGGACTTTTCTATTCTAACAATATCATTTTTTAGACCCTCCAACGCCTCCCCTTCCTTCAACGAAACCGATTTCCACCACAACTTTAAAGCCGTCCTAGCTGCCGCGAACTTTTTTAGAATATTGACGTCAGCAGCCTCAACCTCTGTAATACTCTTGAAAGCCTCACGAACCACCTCTTCACACCCTTCCCTGTCTAACCAAGAATCAAACCACTTGAACGGTTTTGGGCCATAATTGGAATCATTAAACGTTAGAAGAATTGGACAATGATCCGATAGCTCTCTAGGGAGAGCCCGAAGACAAGCCCTACTCCATTTGTTATAAAAGTCGTGACAAACCAACACGCGATCGATCTTACTCATTTTCGCATTATTGCCCACACCTGTCAAAAAAGTGTATATGTTCCCCTGCATGTTAAACTCTTGCAAACCAGCGTCATCAATAAACATATTAAAATCCCGAGCCGCCCTACTATTAAAACCAGAATTTTTTCTCTCTATCTCCCATCTGACAGAGTTAAAACCGCCTAAAAATATCCACATACCCACCTGCCCCTACATCATCGTTAGAAGACGATCCCATAAAAGTTTTTTCTCCCCCACTTTCTGCGGCGCATATACATTGACCACATGAACCACAGACCCATCTTCAACAAGATTCCCAGAAGTAATAATAAAATTCTGATCTGTGACAGAACTATATTTTTTAAATTTTTTCGGGTTCCAGAGGCTAAGCAAACCTCCCGACTTCCCTCTAGCCCCGACCCTCTCCGCCTCTATACCCCCAAAACCCCAGATCAAGGACAAATCAAATTTCTCACTATCTACCAACATCGATTCTTGAATACACAGAAAATCAACTTTAAACTTGGAAAGCATACCTTTAATCCAAGGGGCCTTACCAACGGACCCTATACCTCTAATATTTAGTGATAAAAAGTTCATCGCAAACCTGCTTGTACACCTGCTCCTTCAAGAGTCTCAGAGATCAAATGATCAAAACCATTTAATCTAACCCCTAACTGGTTCCCAAAGTCCATTGTGACTTCCTTCTCCGTCAATATGGGCACATCTTCCTTTTCTTTAGTCATTGTTGATCACATAACATATAATTTTTTTTTTTTTACTTAAAAGATACTATGAAAATGCTATAGCTAACTTAAAGAAAATAAAACCTCGTTTTTATGGTGTATTTTTTTAAGAAAATAGTCACATATGAAAAAATTATGGTTGTTTAAAATCGTGTGGTGGTTAGTTTTTGTAAAGAAGATAAAATGTAACTACTAAATAATTATCTGGAATTTGATTAAAGACGAGGAAATTAAAATGTAATTAAATAAGGGAGTAAAGTGTAATTACTATTTTCTAAGTGTAATTAACATATATTTTGGGTGTCGTAAACTCCTTAAAATTTGGTTTCCAAACTAGTGTTTTAATTTAGATGTTTGCTTAAATCATGTACTTGAAAACCTTCTGTGTTGCATCCCGTGATTCCGCCTTGGCGGAGTGTGACACATGTTGGAAAAATGGTAGTGAAATTGATTTTTCACTAATTTTTGACTCAAATAAATATATTTACATATGTGATATATAAATAATTATTTCCGGGTTTGTGTACTATATTGTGAGAGTATCACAACGAACCAAACCACGTCCAAAATAGAGCTAAGATGAATGAGATATCGAAGCTTGAAAGTTGTAGTTTGGAACAACCAAATATGAGAAAATGGATAAAGTTTTGTCAACTTGTCCCATAGTGGTGGGATGACAAAACAAGAAGTGGTTTATAAGGAGGAGCACTCTTTGGATATTGTTTAGCTTAAAGCCAAACACTAGTGGGGACCCTAAAGGGTGCGAAGCACCCTCAACTTGCACACGCGCACGTGTGGCATGGGCGATGGGCGCAATGTGGCGCTTTGATGGCGCACTTCGCACACTTGCATTGCCGCTTGAGAGCCGCCTTTGAATTTTTAACCTTGTGCGCATGGTCTGGTACATGGCGGAAGACCAGGAAGCGTCCTGGTCTGCGCGGTTGACGTAAACCGTAACAAGTGGCGCGTGGGGGCTATGTTGTCCGCATGGACGCACTCTGACACGCAAGATTAGGCAGTGTCCTAGTCTGCGCATGACGTGACTTGTAGTCTCGTTGGTGCAGGTTGTGCGCGCAATAGCGTCTGGGAGCAGGACTCGGTTACAAGTCAGTCAACCAGTCTACGTAAGTTACAAGAATGTCATGAATTGATTTGACAGTTTTGGGTCAACCACTTCAAGTCCATTTACTACAATTTATAGTCATCTTTATGACTAAAATTAAGAATGAGAATTATGTTTCAATTTGTGTGTGTATAAAAGTGAACATTTCAGTTCATTTTAGAATAGAGTTTTATGGATGAAAAACCTCGCTAACTCACATACGTGTTCTCATTGAAATTGAGAGGAGCACTTTTAACTGTTCCAACTACTTTTCTTTTTCCTATGTTTCAAAAACACCAAAACACCCGGTGGCATCTCGAGCTCGAGACCATCTCCAGCAGTACACTACTGTTCCGATTGTTGTACCCTGGGAGACAGACCGTCTGAGAAGAAGCGCGGAATCTGTTTTAAGGGCCCCGTGTCAAACACGATCCTCAACCAAAACCGTCAACGACTAGTTTGTTATTCTTGCAGCGGAGCGCTACACAAGATGGTTCGGTTGAAGTTTACAAAAGTATTCGACTTGGATCAAGATTCGGTACATGTATTTGTATTTATTTTCATTTACATATAGTTTTGTAATCGGTATTGTACTATGTTATTTCCTACGAATAATGATGTGCTCAAAGTGGTTTAGTAAAACCTAACTAAATTAACCTAAACTAGACACTCTAAGTTTTAAATTTATAACCTAAGACTCTCTAAACCTAAACCACACAACCGACAAGTGTACCGGTCAGTGCAGTATAGCTAAAGTAAGTCCGAGTATCGAACCCACGAGACTCTACTGGAAAACGTAAACTAGACTCGACTACTTATCTACAAACTAACTTAATAATGTTTTATTGCTTAAAGGGGGGTTTTCTAACAGACTAATGCAAATAAGTAAAAGAAACTAAAATAACTTAAATACACAAACTGGAGACTGGAATTTGGATAAGATGATGGGAAGGCACTACCTAGGCTAGAATCCTACACATGAATGATAAGCTTCTAATGGTTATGGAACTGGTGTGGAACCGGGATCTTAAAATACTAAACATCAAGAATAAACTAGACACCCTCGACCCTTCTCAAGGGGAAACCCTAGAATATTGTTGTGCTGTTAAACCACCGGTTGAGAGGTTACCCTCACAGGCTTACCTACTCGAATCTTAAAGTACCCGCTAGGCAGTCTACCTCACAGCGCGAAAGTCACAATACACCCGAAAGTGCAAGGGGTAACTACAATATTTCTGATAAGACTTGGCCTACAAAGAATGCTAGGGAAACTAGGAAGATCTTCTTACAAAGCCTCTAGATCTAGCAATTTAACACCCTAGACAGACCAACAATCTCGCACCTTACAGCTATTGAGAATTGGTAGAACACTTAGAATTACCTAACTAACAATTACAACTCCTATGGATAATCCTAGGCACTTAACCATAAACTAGCTGCTAACACCCAGTCCGCAACCTAACCCGCATTCATACATGAAAGACATTCACAAAAACGCAAGTGGAGTTTATAAAAGTTATTTAAATAAAATTAAATATGCATATACATCAAACCAGAAAATAAAAAGTTTTTTACTCTAAAATTCACCCACAACCAAAAGTTCCAAAACCAAATAGAAAATAAATCAAACAAGCGTATTCATCATCGCCTAGGTAGTTCTATGATCTAGCAAATAATTGTCATGATAAAATCAAAACAAAAAAAACTAAACATATTCATGGTGTTCACTACGGGTTTGACTAGATAAATAATAAATACCGACCCGTACTCGCACCTAGGCTTCAACCCTTGACCCGTGCCTCTTCTCTTGCTGCTGTCCTCGAAAATCTTCTGCAATTAGTGGAGCACTCCCCAAATATGTCCGTCGTCGATCGATCCTCCCTCCCAATTATATCGATGTCCTCTTGTTCAATTTAATATTGTGCCCTCCAGCCCAAAGTTTGGATTTGGGCCTTTATTAATTTCTTTGTTTTATTCAATCTTTTTGTTGTTCACGTAAAGATGGACTTTAGTCCAAATATTATTATTATTATTATTATTATTATTATTATTATTATTATTATTACTACGTGCTCTTGACTCGGGTGTTCTTGACTCGATCAAAGTTGCTCGTTTACGCTTCAACGTCTACGAACACCTACAAAACAAAAAAAATAAAATATATAAATAATAAAAAATGACCCAAAGCTAATAAAAAACTACAAAACGCTAAATAAATAAAATAGAAAACTACAAGCCTAAAACTAATAAAAACACTATCTAAACGCCTCGAAACTGTACAAACTTTACACCGGAAATAGATGTATTTTACGACACATCAAATATCCCCACACTTACCTCTTTTTCGTCCCTGAAAAAGAATTATGCTATGGAATCACAATCAAATAATCTGGCCTCAAAACATAGGTTACTTTAATTTTAAAAATCTAATCACGTGCCAACTGCGATTGCAGGTATACTTGTCCTCTTAAACCCAACCGCCGGTTTCTAAGCCCCTTATCATGTTAGTTAATTTTAGGTTTATTTAGTCTACCTAGGGTCTCACACTAAAGAAGCCACAGTTTCACCTAATCCCGTCTCAAGCTTATGAAACAAAAGGAACAACCAATTGACTGTTCCTAACCGTCTTATGTAGAAAACCAAGAGAAGTTAAAATCACTTATTATTATTATTATTTTTTTTTCATCTCAGCATGCTTAACTCAGATGGTGTGACCAATCCAAGTCGCTATCCCAGTGGCCAGACACCTTAAGCTTCAGCATTTTCGCTTTGATTTCTAATTTTTTTTTCATGAGCTTTTTTAGATATTTATTTTCAGACAATCCTATAGGGAGTCGAGTCCGGAGTCACTATCCCTAGAAACGACACCATTGTCCTTGCCCTTATTTTACATCCAGCTCTTTTTTTTTTTTAAGTGATGAGAAATTCGAACGGGTTTAAACTTATAACGGTATTCCTTATACTATTATTGGCGGTTTCAGCTTCCCCATTTTTTCCTAGATGAGAACCCACAAGGTATCCTAATATATTTAGGTGTATTAGCTCAAAGGAAACTTTTCTACCGGTTGGGCCTACCCACACATCCCAAGTCAACACGCTTTTGATTATTTATTCTTCTAATACATATGATATTTGAAAACCAGACACTTGATTTTACCTATCATTTCCCATATTTTATAATGCAAACTTCAAAATCAGGGACATTTTCTTTCAGTTTTTTTTTTTTTTTTTTTTTTGGACTCAAAATGACTGATACAGACTAAACGACAATTTCCCATCCCCACACTTAAACTCTACATTGCCCTCAATGTAGGAATAGAAAACGACTCAAAACAAAAAATAAATTCCGAATACAAAAATAAAAAGATAAGGCAAATTGGAAAGGACTTAGCTGGTTAAATAACGCGTAAGCTCCAAAAACTCTAGTCCAATCCAGCTCGATCGTATAGCATTTTGGTTGCGATCGGCTCTGACACACCGGTAAACTCCGGGCTTGCCTTGACAAATGATAAACAGCTTCGGAATCACCCGAATGGAGATTGAGTACGGGCGGTGCAATCCAAACCTGCACAAAACGAAGCAAACAAAACCCGAGCATAGTACCGAACCACAAAAAAAATAAAAAGAATCATAATATAACAACAAACAAGAAGACGTACCTGCTTGGCAAAATGGCGGTGAAAGGTGGTAGAACCAAATGGGTAGAAAGAAAAAAAAATATGGTTCTCGCTCAACGTGAAGGACACTGGTGATCACAACACGCGTTGCAAGAGAAAGAAAAAAAAATATAACTTTCCGGGGTAATAGCTGGTCGCATGAGACGAACAGGTCAGCCCAGACTCCTCACATTACGTGAAATGTCTTTTTCCACAGAAAGTTAATTAATTTTTTTTTAAGAAAAAATCTCTTCTATTACCCAACCCTTTACCAAAACTCCCACTCATAAATATATATAAAGATGATACATGGGATCCGCTCATAGTGAAATTTCCTCTACCTAAGCAAACACGCAAACAGACTCAAAGACACAAAGATAAAATAAAATAGAAAGATAAAAACCTATTAACAACTATCGAAAGACGGAGCACAAATAAAAAAATGAACAGCTAGAAAAAAATATAAAAATAAGTTTACAAACTCTACAGAGCCTCCTCACACTTAAACTTTATCAGGGGGCTTCTCTTTTATCTGGACCTGATCTAACCCGTTTAATTCCACCCGGTTCTTATTAAAAATTGAAGATTTATTTGTGGAATTAAAAAATAATTTAACCATGCTTAACGGGTCAAACCACCAAAATTTAAACTTACCTGGAATTAACCGGATGCGTGGCATGTAGCAAGAAGACTGATCGTGCTTGACTTTCACTGGCTTCTTCTTCTCCAACTCGTGCCAGCCGTTGATCCTCTTTCGGTTCCGGTCCTTTCTTTTTCTCTTCCTTGCCCTCTCCCGTGGTGTTGTTGATTTTGAAGTTCCATCTATTACCACGGGCCAGCTATGGTGCGCTTCTTCTACCACCATTTTCATAGGAGGATCCCCACACTTATTTCTTTCATCTAGTGCAGGTTCAGTCATGTCTGTCGGTTCACCTTCAAGTAGGGCATCTAGGTATGCTATATCCCCATCGGGATCAGACTCCCCAACTCCTTCATAAGCAGGTAAACCATCTATATCCAAATCTAAAAATTCATCATCCTCAGATAACGACTTCTCACTCACCTCGTTGTCTTCCTCTGCACCAAACATCATACCTATGGAATCTCCCAATTCCACTTCTTCTTCAATCACTTCTCTCTTCACTAACGACCTCTGATACGCCACCCATTCTTCTTCGTCGTCCTCTTCGTCAGAGTCACTCCCAAAATCATATATAGTAACCTGTGGCACCGGAGGTGGGACTTCAATGTCCATTTTCGTCTCCGTGATTGGGATGATCTCTTCATCTGACTCATCTGCGTATTCCATGATCGGCTCTTTCCCTTCTTCTGGAAACGTTGGGAACAACTCCCCTCGAGCGTTCATGTACCCGAGGTAGTTACCCTCCTCATCATATGTATAACCGACTTTCGGCAACTGCTCTTGCTGAACCTTTTCTTTCTCTTCTTCTTCATCTAATCTCCTAGCTATGTCTTCTAGTGTTCGTTGAAGATCTAAAATAGCAGTCTGTCGGTTTTTCAGGATGGTGTCGTGCTCTGCTAACATTTTCTGAGTATTTTCATCTTTAGCAACTAATAATGTCAACAGACTCTCTATTTTACTCCAATCATTACCACTATTCTCACAAGAATTGCTTCCAGAAAATTGATCAGGATACTGATTAAAATGTGGCTGCTGATACGAGTCATCATAATAATATGTAGGACACCCCTGTGAATAGTATGGCTGCGGCTGCACAAAGGAATTAGCACAATAATGTGCAGAGGTGTAACACCCCAACCGATGGCGGAAACATCGAGGTGTCACGTAGTGACGATTGTTCAATAGCTCATGGACTAAAGTGCAAATTTGAATACATTGATTAAATAATTTATTACATTGAAATGAAATACAACGATTCTAACTGCCAACTAAATTGAAATACAATAAGTCATAATCTAATTATAAATCCGAAAGCTTAAAGAATGCATCTCAAAACAACCTGAAACATGTACAAAATATTTTGGTCAATACAAAAATTGTATTGGTGAGCATACCCTGTTTAAATAAATATAGTAGAAAAGTGTTTTGCAATTCATGTGTCGTATACTGTTTGCAATTATGTAATAAGTGGTATCCGGGTCAAATCAACCCTAAGAGAAGAAAGCAGATATATATAGTATGCGCTAGTAGTAATGTAATACATAGCAATGACGAGGACTCTCAACAGAGTCACAAGGGTATAAACCATAGTACTATTCATTGAAATGCCAGGCCGCCCAGCGGTTAATGATTTGACAAGTCATAGATACACAAAATAACACAAGCAAACACACATAAGAATTGCTATTTTAGTAAAAGGAAATATAAACTTGATAGTAAGTACATGAGTCACCCCGAAATGTAAAATAGTAAAAAGGGGAAAGATATACTCACTGTTTGCGAAAGCGATCAAAATCCACTTAAGCGGTCGTGAGCTAAGTAATGGGAATTCCGAGGAATTCAACCTATAATGTGTAAGAAAACTAATAAGGAAATGTCTAAAAAGTCTAAGGTAACTAGGGTCTAAGGCATTAGGGTTTGCTAAGTCGATTTGGGGAATTAGAGTTTTTATGATAAATCGCGTTAATGTAAAAGTTGTACATCAAAAATAATATATCAAAGTTTGTAAATGTGGTTTAGGTAATATAATTATTACCAATTGAATATTTAGGTAAAAATATGTTTTGAATCTTTAAGACAAAATAATTTAGTTAATTACTTTAAATAATTATTGTAAATAAATACAATAATCATAATTATTGAAATAAATAATTATGAGTTACACAAAGATCCATCAATGATAATAAAGACTTTCAATCATAAGACATTTCTATTTTATAGGAAAAGTATTTATAAAATATATATTTAATAGTATAAATAAATAAATAATTATTTATATCTAATTAAACATAAACAAGACTAATAATTCAAGACATGTTCCAAAAATTCTATTTTCATAGAAAATGGATGATTTCTGATGTAAACTAATGAAAATAATTTTCTCATAATTTTTATAAACTTATTTATATTTAAAACTGATTTAATGATATTAAATCATGTTTAAATGATTAATAATAGAGAAATTAATAAAAATAAATGTTTTCTGAACCAATAATTTTTAATTAAGTTCATGATGATTAGAAATAATTACTCAAAAAGTTTGAGATTAAAATCATTAAAAATGAATTTTTAATCAATTAAATACTATTAAAACAAATAAATTCAATTAAAATATAAAAATAAGACATTTTTCAGAAAATAAAAGTGTGGTAATCTTCTTTATAGTGTCAAGATGCTACACCTAAATTTTTATAATTTTTGGAGCAAAAATGAATTTAATATAAATATTCTAAGATAAATGTATTTATGTAAATAATATAAATCACAAAATAAATAAAAAAATAAAAATAAAAAATCTGAAAGAAACAAAATCGTGGGTCTTGAGACTCGAACTCAGCCATACCCACACACAAGGCAAGCTACAAACCACTAGACCAAGCCTTTACATGTTGATAATTTGAATATTAATTATATTTATAAACTATCCACACTTCATCTTCTTCCCCATTCAACTAGACCAAAACCCTAACCCCTAACCTAGATTAATAAACCCGATCCAGACAACAATAACCTCTGGAATCAGGGGGTTTTCAGTCGGAATCGAGTGAGGATTAAAACGGCATAAGAAAAAACGGACTTACATAATGTTTTCGAACCAAAAACGAAGGGAAGAGGCCGACGCTTAAGCGAGCCGATTACCACGATCCAGACCACGTTTTATGATGTTTTTAATGGGGGTTTATGTCTCGTGAAAGTGCAGAAGTATAATGATAAGATCAATTTATATTTAGAGTGGTTAACAGTCGAGTATTGATGCGATTTAAAGCTCGGCCGGTTACACTCGCCCATGCTCGTTTTAAGTCCAATTAAACGCCATTAAAAACCTGATTTATATATTTAGAATCAGTAATTATAAGGGAGAAACGTTCTGACCTTAAATTTATATAGTAAAACGTTTCAGAAACCATGTAAGAAGCTTGCCGGAGTTTCGCCGGATTCCAACCGGAAATCTGGCCGGAAACGCGTGAAGAAGGAGGAAAAGAAAGCTGATTTTTTTTGAAATTTTTTGACTTTGTCAATATAGGTCCCTTAAGTTCTAACTAGGTTAGTTTTATTCAAGTTTAGTTAGTTTTCCCTTTATAATACACTAACCAAGTTAAGATAACAATTAACCAAAATGTTTTTAAAACTTTATAAAACTTAATTTTTTTTAAAAAAAAACTTATGTTTTTATTTAAAACCAACTGAATAAAAACAATTGATATTTCCTCAAACTTTCGTTAAACTTTTCATGTTTAAATTAAAGGTTTAAAAGTAACACAAGTTTTAATAAATTTGAAAACGTTGAAAAGTACAGGGACAAAATTTGTCAATTGATTAGATGGAGGTGACGGATGTCACAAGAGGACCCCGCATTTTGTGGAAATCTAACGGTAAAATAGGGTCCTCCACAAATTTCAAACATATTTACAAACTCGACAGAAATTAACATACACAAACAATTAGACTCCTACGACTCACTATACAAAAAGACAGACTTAACACAAAACATAAGTAGCACAGATATAGCAGATAAGTGTAATCAAAGCTAGTAAACGCAATCGCCAATAGTCCCCGGCAACGGCGCCAAAAACTTGATGTGCTCAAAGTGGTTTAGTAAAACCTAACTAAATTAACCTAAACTAGACACTCTAAGTTTTAAATTTATAACCTAAGACTCTCTAAACCTAAACCACACAACCGACAAGTGTACCGGTCAGTGCAGTATAGCTAAAGTAAGTCCGAGTATCGAACCCACGAGACTCTACTGGAAAACGTAAACTAGACTCGACTACTTATCTACAAACTAACTTAATAATGTTTTATTGCTTAAAGGGGGGTTTTCTAACAGACTAATGCAAATAAGTAAAAGAAACTAAAATAACTTAAATACACAAACTGGAGACTGGAATTTGGATAAGATGATGGGAAGGCACTACCTAGGCTAGAATCCTACACATGAATGATAAGCTTCTAATGGTTATGGAACTGGTGTGGAACCGGGATCTTAAAATACTAAACATCAAGAATAAACTAGACACCCTCGACCCTTCTCAAGGGGAAACCCTAGAATATTGTTGTGCTGTTAAACCACTGGTTGAGAGGTTACCCTCACAGGCTTACCTACTCGAATCTTAAAGTACCCGCTAGACAATCTACCTCACAGCGCGAAAGTCACAATACACCCGAAAGTGCAAGGGGTAACTACAATATTTCTGATAAGACTTGGCCTACAAGGAATGCTAGGGAAACTAGGAAGATCTTCTTACAAAGCCTCTAGATCTAGCAATTTAACACCCTAGACAGACCAACAATCTCGCACCTTACAGCTATTGAGAATTGGTAGAACACTTAGAATTACCTAACTAACAATTACAACTCCTATGGATAATCCTAGGCAATTAACCATAAACTAGCTGCTAACACCCAGTCCGCAACCTAACCCGCATTCATACATGAAAGACATTCACAAAAACGCAAGTGGAGTTTATAAAAGTTATTTAAATAAAATTAAATATGCATATACATCAAACCAGAAAATAAAAAGGTTTTTACTCTAAAATTCACCCACAACCAAAAGTTCTAAAACCAAATAGAAAATAAATCAAACAAGCGTATTCATCATCGCCTAGGTAGTTCTATGATCTAGCAAATAATTGTCATGATAAAATCAAAACAAAAAAAACTAAACATATTCATGGTGTTCACTACGGGTTTGACTAGATAAATAATAAATACCGACCCGTACTCGCACCTAGGCTTCAACCCTTGACCCGTGCCTCTTCTCTTGCTGCTGTCCTCGAAAATCTTCTGCAATTAGTGGAGCACTCCCCAAATATGTCCGTCGTCGATCGATCCTCCCTCCCAATTATATCGATATCCTCTTGTTCAATTTAATATTGTGCCCTCCAGCCCAAAGTTTGGATTTGGGCCTTTATTAATTTCTTTGTTTTATTCAATCTTTTTGTTGTTCACGTAAAGATGGACTTTAGTCCAAATATTATTATTATTATTATTATTATTATTATTATTATTATTATTATTATTATTATTACTACGTGCTCTTGACTCGGGTGTTCTTGACTCGATCAAAGTTGCTCGTTTACGCTTCAACGTCTACGAACACCTACAAAACAAAAAAAATAAAATATATAAATAATAAAAAATGACCCAAAGCTAATAAAAAACTAAAAAACGCTAAATAAATAAAATAGAAAACTACAAGCCTAAAACTAATAAAAACACTATCTAAACGCCTCGAAACTGTACAAACTTTACACCGGAAATAGATGTATTTTACGACACATCAAATAACAAGAGTATCTTTATTATATTTATTTTATTATTAAGGATTTTTGGGTTCACGAAAGTATAAAAATATTAATTGGGATTTTTGTTAAAATCTAATAAATATTTTTTGGAAATATACATGTAGTACAACAAGTCAGTTTAATGTGATGATAGGAGTACATTCTTTTAACCGATATACCGTGTTTACAAAACGTAGTTTTGATTCAAGTTTTTGGTTTCATGGGTTTTTGTGTCGGGTTAAGATAATCTGAAGCATTAACAAATGTTAACATGTATTTAGACATTTCAAATACTAATTTTCCAATGAGCATATTAGAAAAGACGTAATTTGTCAACCCATGAAAAATATATGCTAGAAGTTATTTCTAATGAGCGTATTAGAGATTAATCTTAGTAAAATATTTTCTAATGAGTGTATTAGAAAATATTTTAGCAACCCATATAGAAACGTTTGGTGTACGTTTTTCGATCTAACGAGCGTGTTAGAGATCATTATTTGGAGAAATAATGATTGTTATCAAATGTATAGAAATACATGTTTTTTTTTCTAACGAGCGTGTTAGAAATACCTACAATTCTAAAATAATAATTTTAAACCTTTATATTTCCTAACGAGCGAGTTGGAAAATATTATTTTTATAAATAATAAGGTTTAAAACATTAGTATTTTCTAACAAGCGTGTTAGAAAGTAATTATTTTAGTAAAATATTATTGGTTTCAAAATGTTGAAAACATTTAGATTTCTAATGGACGTATTAGAAATTTCTTATGTAAATAACAAGTTGTTGAAACATGTATATCTAATGAGTGTGTTAGAATTGACAACATTGAACTAATAATGTGTCATCAAACATTTCTAATGAGCGTATTAGAAATAAGTATTTACAAAATCATAAGTTATTTTTAAACTTATATTTTTTTCTAACGAGCGTGTTAGAAATTGATGCTTTTGTAAAAACGAACAAGCTAGACGTTTAATTTTTCTAACAAGCGTGTTAGAAACGGCTTATTATATTTATATATGAGCCAATAAATTTTAAACGGTCTTGTTTATTATATTTCTAACGGGCGTGTTAGAAATGGTTGTATATATACAAACCAATAAGTTTTGAAACAATTTTGTTAATTGTTTATTTCTAACGGATGTGTTAGAAACGGTTTAGTTATATAACCAAAACACCACACTACTAGAAAAAACACCTTTCTTGACGCGCAATGCGCGTCATAAAAGGGGGTTCATGACACGCAAAAGAAAGTCGTTATAGGCATGGTCATAAAATTAATATGACACGCTTTTGCGTGTCATCCTTTTATGACACGCATTAATGACATTCTTTCATGACACGCGTTTATGACACGCGTTTATGACACACGTTTACGACACGCTATGCGTGTCATCTTTTTTGACAAAAAAATATAAAAAAAAATCTATAAATTACTAATTTAACCTGGATTTATATACACACACAATAACAAAATTATTTATAGCAAAAAAAATTCATCTAATAATATATGTATATATATATATATATATATATATATATATATATATATATATATATATACCAAAACAATCTATTTCATAATCATAAGTCAAATATACTAACAAAAATTTAAAATTAACAAAAAATATTGTGTCACTACAAAATATAACATATAACTAAAGGTTGCCCGAAACTCGACCATCTTTTGCACATTACCCCAGTATTCGTCTGTCTTTCCCAACCTGAGAAAAAATATAATGACACGTTAAAATAATCGAACGGCATCCTCAAATAGAAACATTGAAACATGCTACCAAAATAATCAAAGACATCCTCAAATGACAAGATACCCCAATAACAATCAACAAAGTTCTTAAAATCAGGCATGCATAGGGACACCATGAAACTCACTATCACTAAAAAAAAAAAAAAAAAAAGATAAATGCCATATTCTAATGTTTGTAAGCACTGATCATAAAAATAAAAATCTTTCCATTTTCATTTTTTTATGTTGGATTTGCAGCAACATACTTATTTGAGGGATCTTTAGCAACATACTTACAAGAGGATCGATCTGCACAACTCAAATTATCTTTAACTTGTCAATAACAAGCCTAAATCAAATAAGAACATAAAGTTAGTACAAATCATAGGATAAATATAAAGGAAAAGAGTTGTGATACTTGTACCACATCCAAAGTTGCAAGTCTAGTATCAGAGCATGCCATGAACAATGAACTTGAGGCCGTAATATGCTAATTCGCTATAAACAGCTAGATGCTAATTTGTTGAAATAGTAAAGTAAATAGATTTACTTCACCCCACTTTAAACCTAGATAAATGAATTAGAAAATCAACTACAATGCTACCTTTTGTTCTTGCTAACTACTACAGATTAATCATTTTACATCGATCAATATCCGGTTTCTTTTGCTGTAAAATCAGTCGGTGGGGAAATTAATAAACAAGTTATGACGAAATGAGTTCCTAATCGAATAAGCCAAATAATTTTAGCACCTTGCTTTAACAGAATGATTTCTATATCTAAATAAATATGATACCAAACCTTAATCTAACGCAGCGACGCCCATTTGACGAGAAAAGGATAAAATTAGGGACACATATATTCGAACCTCTGAAACAGATAAGATGCATCTGTCAATGTGAGAGAAACTCGCTGGATGTCGAGAAAGTTTCAATTGTAAATGGAAGATGCCGGTCTAAGAAAGAGTGGTCAGTGTGAGATTCGCCGCTTGTTTTGCCCAAACACAATCTGCAGAGGTGTATTCTATTGCTCTAAAAAATAAGCTCCTACTTGATTTTATCTAACAAAACCTGTAAAATAATACGCATAAGCCCAAGAAAACTGATAATTAAGATCAAATAAGACCAATATTTTCAAATTAAATCACCTTATCAACAAAGAAGTCAGAAGGCGAACCATCAATATGCAGTTTTCTCTTGACTTTAGAATGTGTGCCCTCATGAACGCCTATATGAGCTTTGTTAACAGAATAATTTAACGATAATGGAACCATATCTTTCTCAATATTACTAACAGAAAAATGCTGCAATAGGCAGAGATAACTGATGCTAAGTTATTTCATATATTGGACACAAAAAGTAATGGATAGTCAAGTGTCTGTAATCGATGTACAGCACTCACTTTACGATAGCATTACAAATAAATCATAATGATTCTATACTTGCAATTCATGAGGGATAACTGAGTTTTTATACTTGCAATTCATGACACAAAAGCATGACACACTTATCATGGGGTGTAGTGTTCTTTTTTTCTTGCGACACTACATATTTGTTGGACATAATATTTGATGTTATCCTAAGTATGTGTTATTAGTATATATCCTAAGTATTATATTAGTTTGTTATATGGTAGTTATTTAGTGAACCATCATGTCGGTTCATCAAAGGGCATCACACCCTTTCATTATGTATAAATAGGGCCAACCCCTATCATTTGTATTTGGATGATTTCATTAGTAATATATCAAGTTTATACAATTCTCTCTATTCAAATCTCACATTTGGCATCAGAGCCCTGGTTCACATCGATCCATCCCTGTGAAAAGAAGAGAGAACATCAGAAGTTATCATCCCCTGTTTTTCAGAAAAAACAGAGACCGTTACATAATCGTTTAATAACGATTCACAGAAAGAATTCTCCAATCCAGACGATAAGAAAGATCAGTTTTTTGAAGATTATAACCGTAGATCATACCAGAAACAAACCGGAAGAGGAATCCGGCGAACCCGGCATATCACCGGCGAATCAGAAGAGAAAGATTGAACACGTTTTAACGTGAACAAACGGTTACATCCCATCCTTTTATGGTTAGAAAGAATCGAATACAAAGAATTTCTTAATCCAAACACAAAAAAATCAAACCTTTTATTATCCCCTGTTTCGAAAAAAATTCCCGCCAAAATTGTTTTTAAGAATCCAAAACAGTTTCTGAAGATTCTTAGTCTGTATATCAGACACAAAACGATCTGTTTTTATAAACAATACATAAAGGATTCAGTGGATTAAGATTTTTTATAAACGAAAAAAAACAAACGGGTTTGTTTTTTTTAAAGAAGTATTCGATTACAAAGAAAACGAATTTAAAGTGTGATTTGATAAAAGAAATCAAATCAGTGTTGAAACGAAGTTAGATTATTACATATCGTTTCATCGAAAAAAAGGAATATAGCAATAACCGTTTTGCCGAGAAAGTTTATTTGAAAAGATTGGAAAGCCAAACAGAAAGTTTATCAAAGAAAGTTGACTTTCGGAAGTCAAATATCATTTTTTATATAAATAACAAACAGATCTCGGGAAAGAGTAAGGAAAAAAAATAATAAGTTTGTTGTTTATTGGAAAGTCAAATAGATTATTTTTTGTGGAAAATATTTTTGTGGTTTTGTTAAAAGAAAATCAAAATCATTTAAAAATTCCACATAGCAAGTCAATTCGAATCACACCGATTCGTATAGCAAGATACTCCGAGCCCATCTTGGTTCGTTGAGAATATAGCAAGTGACTCCGAGACTCCGTGACTCGTTGAGTATAGCAAGAAAAATTAGACCTTTGTGGCGAATTAGACCTTCGTGGCAAGTTAGTCCTTTGTGGCAAGTTAGACCTTCGTGGCAAGTTAGACCTTCGTGGCAAGTTAGTCCTTCGTGGCAAGTTAGTCCTTCGTGGCAAGTTAGACCTTTGTGGCAAGTTAGACCTCCGTGGCAAATTAGACCTCTGTGGCAAGTTAGACCTCTGTGGCAAGTTAGACCTCTGTGGCAAGTTAGACCTTCGTGGCAAGTTAGACCTTCGTGGCAAGTTAGACCTTTGTGGCAAGTTAGACCTTCGTGGCAAGTTCGACCTGTGTGGCAAATCAAGAAAGAAGATCTTTGCTTCAAAGCAGCAAGGAACTTAGCAAAGTTAAAGCAAGTAACAAGCAAGAAAGAAACTGGGAAAGAAGCAATAACATCGGTTGACAACATTGCAAGTGAAATTTAATAAGATAAGATGTCAACAACAACGATGAAGAAAGTTATGGCTACTATGAAGCACAAAGAAAGCAAAGAACAAGAAAGACTCCATTTGCATGCATGAAGAAGAGATCAACCCTACTATGGAGCAAGAAAGGATAAATCAAAATTAAGGGGGAGAATGTTGGACATAATATTTGATGTTATCCTAAGTATGTGTTATTAGTATATATCCTAAGTATTATATTAGTTTTGTTATATGGTAGTTATTTAGTGAACCATCATGTCGGTTCATCAAAGGGCATCACACCCTTTCATTATGTATAAATAGGGCCACCCCCTATCATTTGTATTTGGATGATTTCATTAGTAATATATCAAGTTTATACAATTCTCTCTATTCAAATCTCACAATATTGACACACAAAAATAAGTGTCATAAATTTAAAAAGCATGACATTTTTTTTATGACATACAAAAATGCGTGTCATTAATATCCGTGTGTCATCGTTTGCGTGTCAAGAAATGTAGTTTTTCTAGTAGTGCCATATTGTATTCTAACAAGCATGTTAGAAATGGTTAGTTATTGAAACCGAATATTTTTTTAATATTTGGTATACGTATAGTTTCTAATGAGCGAATTATAAAAGATTTATCATAAAAACCATATACACGATTTATAATCGTTTATTTTCTAACGAGCGAGTTAGAATCGGTTTTACTATGATAAACTAATTAAGATGATTGGTAATCATTTTATTTCTAACGAGCGAGTTAGATGCGGTTTTAGATAATAAAACTATTTTCGAGTTTATGGTCTTGATTTGTAATCAAAGCATAAACATATATAGTTTAATTTTTTAAAACAGTAAGAAAAACGAGAAATGTTTTGAACGAATAAAACATGATTTTGCAATCGGTTCGATACTCGTATGAGAAGTATCATGTCTTGAACCATATAATAGTCTTGAGAGACTATTTAAAGGAAAACAACCCGATGTTGTTTTTGACATATTTACTTGTTCGACTACTTGTGAGTAGTTAATTATAAACAACCTTGTTGTTTTGAACAATGTATTGAGGGAGTACCTCAAAACATGCCACAAGACGATATAATTGTGATTATTTCGTCGAAATATAAAGTGTTGAAGAGAATAACACTTTGAGATTTGATGTTTATATATCCTTATGAATCCGTTAAAATATATTTGTAATGTATTATATATATTTTGGATTATCGTTTATATTTTTTAATAACAGGTGATTTAAAATATAATAAACGATAAATAGAATAACGAAATTAAACGATGGTATTTTTTTCTTTGAAGATTTATATTCGATGAATTTAATAAGGATATATGTTTTAACGGGCTGTGCAAGGAGTGTTTTGCAAGAACACAATGAGCGAGCTGTGATCATGACTTATGCAATAAGTCACATGCCAAACATCAAATGTACAACCACATCATGAGAGAATCAGGATGAATGTGGAAAGTGTATTGAGATTAAATACACGAAAACGAGATATGTCATCAAATGTTGAGAGTATCAACATGAAAATACACAAATGTGAATTTTCGATGTATATAACATATGAAAGAAATATATGTTAATATTGTGAATTCTTTAATAAATTTTGCTAAATTTATTATAAGACATTTACAATAGTGATGGATGTGTAGATGTTTCTACAACCATCAATGTTGTTTGACCTATGTGGAGGATTTGTCCTTAGTTTTGGGAGACTTCCCCAATACATGGTTTTAACAAAACAACATGGAAATGTATATATCACTTTAGGCGCATATGTGAATGCTATGTCATTGAGTGTCAATCTAATTGACTTTATCTCAAGACTTTAGTGATTTTATACTAGTATTGTTCATCTTGTTGATGATGAATATATTCATCAAAGTGACTTATATTAAGACTTATGTTTAAGTTCTTAAGAGTCAATGGTGAAGCCTTGGAGATTAAAGGCAAATGAGTTTTGATCTTAATAGATGAAATTAACTATGGTTTTGAGACATTCCTAAAATAGGGGTTTTGGAGTGGTAAAACAAAATCTCATTATTGTGTCTAACTCGGACGTGAATGTTTGAAGGAGATAGCGCGTTATCTCTTAAGGCTGTGAAGAATCAGAATGATGCATCTTCTGTTCACATGCTAGAGTATTGGAGTCTAAAGCATGCTAGACTAATACTTGATAATTAAACATTCAAAATATGTGACGACACGAGAATGGATTTTATATAAACAAAACTATAAATATAATTTCATTATTAAGGATAACTCGAAAGAACCGATTACATAGTTCATGGATTAATGATACTATTCGGTTTCATATGAGGAGTACTCATATTGCTCAGAAGCTCCTGTGAGCTATTGAAATCTGAGTAGAGCAATACACACATAAATGACTTACGTAACACAGAGATATAGATATTTTCTATCTCTATCATGGGGGTGCTAGTGTCATAATGAGTAGTATTACTCAAACTTCCTCAAAGTGCAAGCAATATGGGGGAAGGGTCATTTAAGAAACACCCGTAGGGGTAGAAAATGGTATTTGAGAAGTTTTCTCAAACTTCTTACGAAAGGGAGAACCTTTCATCACCCCATTGGATGTTATCCAACAACACTTAAATGTGGGGGTGGCTTGCATTCGAAAATAGAGTGAGTCAATCGAGTTGATTGGACTCAAATGCTAATTTGTAAGATTCAAAGTCTAGCTAACTTTGAATCACATCACCAAAGGCATGGAAACGTGTTTAGCCATGAATTGAGTTTCATGTCATTCTAAAGATGAAAAGGAAGGTTCAAAGGGTAAGACCTACCTATCCTGCTACCATACCCAGATCTATGTTTAGATCACATGTTATAAATCTTATGAATTAACAAAATGACAAAATTGACCAGCGGGTCAAGAACACGTTTGAACAGCTTATCCCAATTGCAAATGGATCCAACAACCTGATGGTTGATAAGAGATGAAGTTGTATGGAATAAGACTAAAGCCCATGAAATAAAAGGGATATGAGGGAAACCTAACATAGTTGACTGGAGATCCCAAGATCTAGGTTCAATAGGAAAACTTAATCATGAACCGAAGGGTGGTCACTATGGGGGCATAGCTAAGATATATGTTTATATATAAGCTACTATATATGGTTATATACATATCCCCTAAACTATAAAAGGGTGTTTAAATACGTCATAGTCCATTCCTAAAACATGCAGTGACATTGATAAGAGGTTAAGCATAATATATGGTTAAATGACTTGGGTAAATCATAGTAAACCATAATGCTTTTAATGATTTGAAGGAAAATCACCTATGTTGGAGAGAAGTGTGGTCGCTTCGAATGAAATTGTGGGCACAATTTCTAGAGCTCCCGCAGAACCAGGAGAGTGTTCCAGGACCATTATTGGACACGATAATGAGGGGATGGCCAGGCTAGGGGGAGTCTTGTGTGATCGTATATTGTCGTTTATACAAATAGTCGTCAGTTCAAAGACATCAAGTTTTACTGAAAGCTAGTAAGCTAAGTATGCTTCACAAGGGAAAGTTCAAAGGTTTACACCTACCTATCCTATGCAAGACTCAACCGTCGAGGTTACATCGGGAATTTGTGTGTTTTAATTGATCTCCATTCATGTGGGGGATTTTTGGAAAAATGGTAGTGAAATTGATTTTTCACTAATTTTGAACTCAAATAAATGTATTTATATACGTGATATATAAATAATTATTTCCGGGTTTGTGTACTATATTGTGAGAGTATCACAACGAACCGAACCACGTCCAAAATAGAGCTAAGAAGAATGAGATATCGAAGCTTGAAAGTTGTAGTTTGGAACAACCAAATATGAGAAAATGGATAAAGTTTTGTCAACTTGTCCCACATTGGTGGGATGACAAAACAAGAAGTGGTTTATGAGGAGGAGCACTCTTTGGATATTGTTTAGCTTAAAGCCAAACAATAGTGGGGACCCTAAAGGGTGTGAAGCACCCTTAACTCGCACACGCGCGCGTGTGGCGTGGGCGATGGGCGCAATGTGGCGCTTTGATGGCACACTTCACACACTCGCATCGCCGCTTGAGAGCCGCCTTTGTATTTTTGACCTTCTGCGCATGGTCTGGTACATGGCGGAAGACAAGGGAGCGTCCTGGTCTGCGCGGTTGACGTAAACCGTAACAAGTGGCGCGTGGGGGCTATGTTGTCCGCATGGACGCACTCTGGCACCCAAGATTAGGCAGTGTCCTGATCTGCGTATAACGTGACTGGTAGTCTTGTTGGTGCAGGTTGTGCGCGCATCAGCGTCTGGGAGCAGGACTCGGTTACGAGTCAGTCAACCAGTCTACGTAAGTTACAAGAATGTCATGAATTGATTTGACAGTTTCGGGTCAACCACTTCAAGTCCATTTACTACAATTTATAGTCATCTTTATGACTAAAATTAAGAATGAGAATTATGTTTCAATTTGTGTGTGTATAAAAGTGAACATTTCAGTTCATTTTAGAATAGAGTTTTATGGTTGAAAAACCTCTCTAACTCACATACGTGTTCTCATTGAAATTGAGAGGAGCACTCTCAATTGTTCCAACTACTTTTCTTTTTCCTATGTTTCAAAAACACCAAAACACCCGGTGGCATCTCGGGCTCGAGACCATCTCCGGCAGTACACTACTGTTCCGATTGTTGTACCCTGGGAGACAGACCGTCTGAGAGGAGGCGCGAAATCTGTTTTAAGGGCCCCGTGTCAAACACGATCCTCAACCAAAACCGTCAACGACTAGTTTGTTATTCTTGCAGCGGAGCGCTACACAAGATGGTTCGATTGAAGTTTACTAAAGTATTCGACTTGGATCAAGATTCGGTACATGTATTTGTATTTATTTTCATTTACATTTAGTTTTGTAATCGGTATTGTACTATGTTATTTCCTACAAATAACCAGAGTATCTTTATTATATGTATTTTATTATTATTTTAATAAATTGCGAATCCAGATTTCCTACAACACAATCGCAATTCAATCACAAATTACTTGACTCACTGCAAAAAAAAAGTGTAGTCTACAATGTAAGTTAGCAATGTATGTTAATCAGAAAGGAGTTTATGGATGTTAACTCAACATTATCTGATCTAATCAACACACTAAAGTCGTTCGAAATGGACATTGTCAAACGTGAAATTAATCAAACTGTGTTCACTCCAAAGGGAAGCCTAGTAGTGCAGTTAAAGACTTAGGATCGGTTGCTCTAATCGGTGAAGGAAGGCCGAGCTCATCCTTGGTCTTTATTGACATTTCTAGAAAAGTTTCAACAAGATCTAGAAAATCAGGGTCCTAACTGTGAAGTTGTTATGGTTCCTGGTACACAAGCTGCAAAAATTGCTACTCAACATGTGGATCTCTTTAACATGTTTATGAGCAACTTCGTAGCCTTGAAAACTAGAGAGTTGAAGAAAGATATTTCCAGAGGATATGTATCAAGTGGATCCAAATGACATGGAAGAAATGGACTTGAGGTGGCAAATGGCTATGATCACTTTAAGAGTTAAGATATTACAAGACAGGACATCGAAAAGAATTGGGATAGGAAATGTTGGTTTTGATAAATTAAAGCTTCATTGCTACAATTGTAAAACCCTGGAACACTTCAAGTATGAATGTCCTCTCCAGTAAATTACTGGAAATGAAGTTAGGCATGCAAAAAGACTGGTCGCAGTCATGGAAGGGAATGAGGCTGTTGAGAAGGAAACTCAAAAGGCACTAATGGTGGAGGATTTTGATTGGGGTGAAGAAGCTAATGTTATTGAAGTTGACATCAACAAAGCACTAATATCTAAGATCTGTACCAAGGCAACTACTATGGTAACAAATTCAAAAGCAAGTTATTCAGTAGGTATTCCAAAAAGAGTTGTGATAATCAACACTAGCTGCAAAGTGTGCTTACTCAAGAACACGCTGCTAGTGAAAAGGGCAAGAAGGAAGCTGTTGAGGAAGCACTGATAGCTGAGAAGATCTCAACTAACTTTATGGGAACACGATCAAGGTTGGAGCAGAATAGGATCTACTTGAAGAAAGAATATTGTTTCAAAGAGTTGTAGAAAGAGCAAGAGATTTGAAGCTGAAGATGTTAGAGATTTTTAAAAAAAGAAGTGATGCGGAAAAGAAAGAAACACTCAAAGCAGCTAAACCATCGGGTGACAATCCATCAAGTGACAACAACGAAGACATATGAAGATATCTGGTAGCAATGGTCTAGGGTGTATTGTTGGAACTAGTTGAGACCATTGTTACCAGGTAATAAAGTTGAAGGGTCATTAGTGTAACTTTGGTTAGGGAAACAAGTCAATGTACTTGTATTGCTATTTTGACAAAGTTGATAGGTTTTTTAACAGGGGTTGCGTACTTAAGCACGGGACCGGCGTACATAATTAAGTACACTGGGCTAGCCTCTTTATATATAGAACAATATCGCACGAGTCATTTAGGGCTTTGGGTAGTCACCGTTGTGCACAAGTAATTTCATTCGTTTTAAGTGTAATTTCTGGATCTATGATGTCAATCTTCAATAAAAGTCATCTTTTGTTGAAATCTTGTGTAGGTTTTATATATTTTCTAGTTTTTCTTAGGTTTTTGGTTGATTTATCATTTAAAACACCAAATCAATATGTGCTTATGTGTGATATCATTCACTAGCACTTTAGATCTAGACTTTTTGGACTTATAGAAGATAAGCTAGGTGATGTGTATGTTTTTCTTTAGACACAACTAAGACTTGGATTATGGTGAAACATAAGATATACAGGCAACTTTTTTTTTTTTTTTTTTTTTTAACGGTAAATTTCTTCTCCTTGTGGGACTTGAACCCATGATCTCCCCTTAAGGTGTTCCTAGAAGCTTTGCTTCTACCATTAGACAACTTGTTATAATACGTATGTTCTTTTAGAATGGTATAACACTTTGGTGCTTTCTACGACTTTTGTGTAATAATTACATAAGACTATTTGACGGTTTATGAAATGTCTAAAAGACCCTTTTAGTATGAATAAGTAGAGATCTTCTATCTTGAACTTCATATGCTGCCATTGTGATTAAACTAACCAACAAACGTTTTGAATAAGAATAAGCAAGTTTGCTAGAGTGTGCAGCATTCCCATGCTACAAAATAAGATTGTTTGCTTAAGATAGGATAAGAGGTCATGTTCCTATTAAAACAACCAAAAAGAGAAACTGATAGATGGAAATGAACAAAAACAAGGATTAACTTTATACTTGTTCTCAACTATTGACGAGAACGTTATGAGCAATTAAAGGTATTTAGGAATCATACACCCCTAATTAGGAACAAATCATGATATTCGAGTGGTGTCTTCCTAGCAATTATGAAATTATAGTTGTCATTTGTTATCAAAACAGTTTTTGCCCAAACAAGTTCAGCTTGATATTATCGGTTTTTTGAGGGGAAGGATCGTTCGACCAATTTGAAATTGGGTTTGACCGGTTTTGTAATATACGGTAACAAACCGATTTTTACCCTACGATTTGGTTCATGTCCAAACCGGTTTCCAAATCAGGGTCGGATCGAGTTCAAGACCAGGTGATGTCCCCAACCTGGTTTCTTTGTGCACCTCTAGCTTACAAACTTGTCCATAAAGTAATAGCTTAAGCCACATAAACACATGTACCTATTTCTTTTACTTCGATAGATAGATGGAAGTGTAACTAAACGCATAATTGTCACAAGACCGAGGCATTATCGTTCGTATCCTATCCTTTCAAAAGTAACCTCTATACATCTTCTGAGATTCTTGATCCAAAAATTTACACTCTTCACTGTCATTATAAAACCGTCAACGAAACAGCCGCTGAACGAAGCTTTACACCATCATCCACCCATTTAGACTGAGGCGCACTCACTCCAGCAATAATCGTCTGCAAAATGAACACACTGCCTATCATATTTTTCAACCAGAACCATAGGGACATGTTCTAATATGTTGTATAAATAAATATATGCAGTCAGTGTTTATATGTATTTTTTTGTTAAAAGAATCCAAACAGAAAGTAAACATACTTTTCCACTATTGACTGCAGCTACTAAAGCAGCATGCTGATCATCGTTCCCAAATTCGTAGAAATAGTAGGTCCTGAAAATAATTAAATACAGATTAAAAAAAAAACGAAAAAAAATGAGTTCAGAATTGTTTGAAATACAACTAAAAGCCAAATATTTTAATTGCAGACTAAATATGAAACTCTTAGTGGATTCTCAACCATTCATGTTTGTTTGGTTGAAGGAAAACATTGAAATCAGAAAATGTGTATAAAAGGGTTTTTTTTTTTTTTTTTTTAATATTTGTTTATAGTTGTTTACATATGTTTATTGGTGGCATGCTTATAGTTTACATATGTTTATTGATTTATTTCTTGGTTAAAAATCATGTTCAATGATATAGGATGTTATAAGCAATTAAGCATTAACTATTTCTGATACGGTTTGAAATTTCCGTTAGAAACAGAAGGGCTTACCTGTAACCTTCGTCTTCCTTTATTTTTATGGCGCGTGCAGAGTATAAATCTGTCCCACCTAAGAAAATAAAGCATGCAAATGAAAGATACAAAAGTTATATCATGATTTAATCGGTAGGAAAAATAGTTTGAAAAAATTCAACTATAGTTTCATAGGAGCAGACACTTAATGAACAATGGGTCAACATTGTTAAATTTTTTAGACAGATCAAATGGATTGGGTTGACCCAACAACATTTATTTGTCTTTTCATAAATTCAATAAAAATTTTAATATGTTAAATCACCTCAAAAGCTTTTTATCAAAATACTGACCCCGAGTTTTCTGATTATAGCAATTTAGGAAGATGTACACACGTTTCTCCGGTTAGCAATAAAATATAATTAATTAACCTTTTTTTTAAATTAAAATTTACCAGGAACAAAAATCTTCTTTGCTTCCTTCAGTGTTCCGAGATCAGAAACATCTTTGGCCTGCAAAGATTACAATGTAATTACCATTCAAAAACCTCTTGACGCAACATAGCCAATTCTATATAATATGGTCAAATATTTCAGTAAGACGGAATTCACATAAGAATCTGCCACAAAGAGTTCACTAACTTTGCCTGTTAATTAATTGACATTTCTCTATTGTAGTCTACTGGGTATGTTGTTGCTGAAAGACTACAATACTCCAACCATTCCCTTCATCGGAAACTAATTTGACGTATTTAGTTTTAAATATATTCATGCGAAAGTTGCTTTTTATGAGTTACACTGGTTCTCCAATTGGCTGATTTGACATATTGAAAAGTAGAATATCATGATGTCTCAACTAAGTGGATAGAAACAGAATAGCATCGCAATATTGCATCTCTATGGCTATGATATCAAAATTTTATCAAACACAAATTAAGGCTCACAAACCTCTAAAAATGTGATCTTGAGCTGATTAGATGGGCGGATTACAACGCTTAAAACTTCAGATCTGTATTAATTGCTAACCACGTGAGACTGCAGAATCATATAGTAACACTCACGTTTAGCAAAGAAAAGGACAAATGTTTAACAACATATTAAATTGCCTCTAGATATAAAACTACCATATATTTCTAAAATTTGCAAGAAAAAAAAAATCAAAGAAAAGTCACCAAGAATGTATTTTTTTTTCCAAAAACACAGACCCATATGAAGCGTTTGTTTGCTCAAAATGCCGTTTACAAAAGGAACTTATATCTAATCAATGTAGCAACTAGCAAATATGATAACAAGTACTATACTATTACAGCCACAGTAGTATAATATTCTTTTAAAGCAATTTAGGATGATGCAAGTCTTTGGCTCTCTTTCATCCGAGTTTTAATACATTCTGATCCATTTCATATATAGCTAAGCTCAGTTTTGCCCATTGTCATTTTTAGACAATGCCATGGAACTAACACCTCAAGTTCTCTAAAGATAGATAATGACAGTTAAGTTTCAATCACTAAAACTTAACAATATAGATTAAAGTTTTACCCATCAGGCGTAGCAAACCGTGCTGCAAATGTCTTTGGTTTAGCTTTATCTCCATATAGAGATAAACCAGCATTATAGTCCTATATAATCAAAACCAACAATAACATACCATTAATCTCCTATAAGTGATGCATTTTAATGCTTTGATTGAAATTCAAAAAAAAAAAGAAACTGAAGCTAATTAACTTTTGGAGAGAGACATCCAAAATAGCAATGCTCTTATAGCACCATATTATCAGTCTACAAACATGAAAATGTTGATAAACCAAGCATTTTACACATCAAACAAGATACTTCCACTTCATTTTTTATTTGATCTTTGAACTTTAAGAAAACTGTACAAAAAAAACCATTTCGCTTTTCAAATTGATTAACAACACTCTCAATGGGATAAATATCGGTCAATTATCTCTTCTTAAAGTGAGATTGTCCTCGGCCACGAGTCACGACAGCAAAAAGTTAAAAGAGTGTCATTGGCGCAGTGGCAGTATTGATTATTATCAACCAACAGGTCATAATTGGTTTATTAAAATCAAATTTCTCTTTTCACATTTGGTTCTAAAAGATAGGCCTGGCAAAACAGGTCTTAACATGTTTAACAGGTCAAAGACGACGCAAATAACACAAGTATCATACATGAGTACGACTATTGCAAGAAGGAGAAACGATGGATCCTAACCTCCTAATTTTAACTATTTATAATAGTTAAAAAAAAAAACACATAGTGTACTTAAACAGATGTCATCTATTGCAATAAGCCCTACTAAAAGCACCCAATGTATGTCTCCCAAAAAAGTAATAATAATATTTCATATAATATATGATGAATAGAAAGAATAAAGATAGAAAATTTAAGAAGAAAAGTGAAAAGGGTGGGTGTGTAAGTGTAATTAACCTCAGGCTCCATAATATCCTGAAAATCAGGAGGGACCCTAATGGCAAAGCCATCACCAAAGAATCTAAACCATGATTTAGTGCTGGTAATGCCTGAAAGAATAGTCTTGCTAGAAGAAGAAGAAGAAGAAGCTAAGATATATGGAGGTTGAACAAGTGCTATGAGAGAAGAAACAGTGGCAACAGAGACAAATGCTCTTCTTGAAGGAGATTGTGTAGAATTAATTATTATTGGGTTAAAGGGGTTGAAGGAAGGTTTAGGAGGGTGTGATTGTGAGGTGAGAGACACAATTCTGGCCATGAAAATGGAAACACAAGGTTATGTGTCTAGTTGAGAAGATGGATAAGGAGAAGCTTACCCTTCTGCTTCTGGTCAATATATGTTTTTTTTAATCAATAGTCACTAGTTTGAAAAAGTACTCACAATTTACAAGAAAAGGGTAGATCGCAGTCAATAAATTGAGTCGTTACCCCTTTTAAATCGCAAATTTATGCTGCTAAAAATAAATCATTACCTAAAATAAATATTTTAGATGGACATAAATTTTATACGATTTGTTCATTGGGTCCGGCTATCAGGACACACCCTCAAATTTTCACTACCGCGAGGCGCATGAAAAACCAGGACCCCATAGCCATAAGTTACATAAACGACTCTAAATGCCCAAACCATTTAGTTCGTTATTGAAAAACCAAGTTTAAAAGTTAACCAAACCAATTAAGTAATAGCGTAAGCGAAATAGAAAACAGTTAAGTAAGTAAATATTCAAAAATAATTTAAGTGTTCATATCCCAATGACACTATATGATGCATGTCCTACGCGTGCTCCATACCTAGCGACCTGCAAAAGCATGCTAGTGTTTGTCAACATAAAGTCGGTGAGTTCACAGTTTGAATAACAGGTACAAAGTTGTCAAAAAACCCAAATGTTAAAGTGTCATCAGTTTAAGCTTGTCAGGGGTAGCTAGCCCACTCATTGTAACTAAACATGTGATTATTGGGAACCTTTAGAAATGTGTTAACATACGTTAAACTGCCTTAGTACTAGTGTCTATCAACACTAGTAGGAAAGATGTGGTCAGAAGTTCATGCCCGTGACACAAGCACCTCAAGCATGAGGTTGCTGCACAACCTAATAGCGCTATCAACTAATACCCCGTTCGCCTCCAGCGATTAACCCAATAATGTGTAAGGACTTTAAATGATAGAGTGTGTTTAGTTCACAAAAGGACAGTTAAAGTTGTAAACTGATAAAAGCGTGATCCACACAAGGAATCGTTAAACCCGACTCACACAAGGAGTCAAAATCCGACCCACACAAGGAGTCATGTCCGACCTGTTGATGCACGTTTTGCGACTAGTGCTATTGGATTGTACATTCTATTATGTTTTGGTGATATCGTGGGGTTGAAGGTGGCTTTTAGATGGTCGAAGGTGGCTTATGAAGGTCGAAGGTGGAGTTTATTGGTCGAATATGGAAGTCTGAAGAGCAATGTGCTGATTCGTCCATTTTATGGGGCGAACTTGCACATTCGACCCTTACGGGGGGTGAATGTGCAGGTCTATATAAGCTTAGAATTTCATTTTAATGTTATCTTTTTGTCATTACGTGTTCCGTTCGACCTGTTATTCTCTCTAGTGTTTTAGTAACTTTTGAAAGTTGATTATTTCATTGTGAACATCATTGTAAAGGTTTTATCAAACTTGTTTATTAATGAAATGAAAGTTAAAAGGTGAATTGTGTGTTTTGTATTGATTATTATCATTTCGTAACTGATTTAGGGATTTCGCACCTAAATTGGCAAACTTGTATGATCAACTAACTTGTTTTTGACAAAACGATCCTCCACACGACCCACACAAGGAGTCAAAACCTGAGATGTAAGAGTAGTCCCAAACCGGACTAGAAAACGTTTTGTGAGTTGTCTCAAACCCGAGACGCATGCTTTTGAGAAAAGAGTAGTGAAACTCACCTTAGAATGCAAGCAATTAATCCAAACTTCCCAAATAGGATGTGCTACCGACTCCCTATTACATGTGTCCTAAGTGAGTATATGTGTAATATCATTACACCATATATAACCCGTTTGTCCAAGATGTTTAAATTTTCAAAACCGTGTAAGTGACACCTAATGATTCTACATACACAAGTAAACCCTATGGACCCGTTGGTGAACATGTTGATTATTATCAGTTTTACACTTCATATACATCTCATATAAGTGTCCATTCAAGTTCATGTCAAATACGTACCATATAAGACTCCAAATAGTCACATAAACGTACATTACACAATCTGCGTTTTTAGAATAGATTATGCGCCGTGAAAACTAATTTATTAAAAATACTTATCCACTGAATTAGACACCCAACATTTTACTAAATATTCCACGGGGTCTACCGGACAAGTCCATATTTTTAGTTCGTGATAAAACCATGCACAAAAATTATGAAAAATCACATAATACAACTATGTCCAGAAAATATTCATAACAGATCAGATTAGTAGAAAAATTCTCAAAAATTGTGTATTAATCCAAACGGGATGAATCTACTTGGAAAAGCTAAGTTATTCCAATGTTGACCTACTGTCCAAATTTCATACTTCAACTCTTTGTAAAACTCTAGTTATGATTGTTTAAAGTTGACCCAGTTTACTAATCCGAAAATCTGATATGACCTTTAATCAAAGAGAATTCCAAAAACCCATCAAACGACGTCCAAAACAGATGATTTTGCCCATTATGAAACGCTAAGACCATGTATAATACAACCATGAAAAGAAATCACCAAAAATAATACTTTTAGGTCATGTAACAGACCCTAAAAGTCACCCCAAACATTCTGTCCAGATTTTAATCATGCATAAACCCCTATTAAAACTACTCATATACGCATAAAATCGATCAACAATACTCAAAAACCATCATACAACATTCATAAGACATAACATGATCAAAACCTTACAAAATACATGCTAAACATCATCAACCATAAACCCTAGAAGTCTAAAACATCATAAACATGCATATCATGCAACCTATCAAATAATAATCACATAAGATTATGTTTAGCCCATTCAATCTTTATAAACATCAAGTTTTAATCTTTATGAAAACGTGTTCAGACCTGGACAAACTTGGTTATGATGTTTTAAAAACATATTAGAGAAGATTAAAACACAAGAGATTGAAGATTATAGCACAAGCACTTCAAAACCACCAACCGATTGCTCTCCAAGCTTCCCGATCGATGTTCTTCAGCCTTAGCAGGTGTTTGAGGTTAATATTTTCGTAAATGGGCAATAGGGGGTGATTAGGGTTGAGTAGGGGATACTTGGGGCTTAATATTGTTTAAATAGTGATTTAAGGCGGTTTGGTTGCGTCAGGTGCTCGCGAGCGGCCGTGCGGCACGAGTGAGCGGCCGCTCACTCTGCCCGGCTAGCTCCGGGTGGCCTGGTTCGTTGTACTGTGTGTTTTCTTCGATGCTTTAGCTATTTTGGACCATAACAAGTGTAACCCCATGTGTTAAGACCCCAACCATCCTAACGGTCCACCCATTACGATTTTTGATTAATAATTTTGGTTTAAGTTCACGTAATCATATACGGTTTGCACATAGTTTCACAGAAGCACGTAGTTGCAATCAATCTCAGTCAATTAATTTACAATTATCTAATTTCACCATTCACCAACGTACGAGGTTCACTACTCATGCATATAGTTTGGTAATTCCCCGAATTACCACTTCATGTAGTTATTAACCTATAACTGTGCGACGTGTGACTTATCTAGCTTACCCTAGTTAAGTAGAATGCATAGAATGTAACTAGAGTTCAGTTAAAGTGAGAACCTGAAATTGCGGGGTAACACATCATCCCCAAGTTGAAAAGAATTTCGTCCCGAAATTCAGTAAGTAAACAGTAAAGCCAGCTTAATAATGTGTGCTTGGTTCCCGGATGTCACATCATCCCCAAGTTGAAAGGAATTTCGCCCCGAAATTCACTTTGAGCGAGCTGCTTTATGTTCAGCGTTTGATCTATGCACAGGTTCGGGTTCAGTAAAGAGGTGTGGGTATTTGAGCCGCATTCGATCATTGCGTTCCCACGTATATTCCGGTCCTAGACGGGAATTCCATCGCACCTTAACAATAGGTATAGTGCTCTGTCTGAGTTTCTTGACGCCCTGCTCAAGAATCTCCACTGGTTCTTCCACGAACCGTAGCTGGTCGTCCACCTGGATCTCCTCCAGTGGCACTACCAGTGTCGTATCCGATAGGCATTTCTTTAGATTTGATACGTGGAATACATTGTGCACCCCACTGAGTTCATCAGGCAGGTTTAACCTGTAAGCTACTGGACCAATCCTTTCGACAATCTCGAATGGTCCAACGTATTGCGGGTTCAGCTTTCCTCGTTTTCCAAAGCGTATCACACCCTTACAAGGTGACACCTTTAATAGTACCTTGTCCCCGATCTGGAACTCCAAAGATTTCCTACGCTTATCAGCGTAGCTTTTTTGTCGATCACGGACAGCAGCCATCCGGTTTCTGATTTGCATTATCTTATCAGAAGTTTCGTGCACAAGTTCGGGACCTGTCAGCTGGCTATCCCCAACTTTAGTCCAGCAGATGGGAGACCTACACTTGCGTCCATAAAGTTCCTCAAAAGGCGCACACTGAATGGAAGTGTGATAACTGTTGTTATACGAGAATTCGATTAAAGGCAAGTGCTTATCCCAACTGTTGCCAAAGTCCACCACGCATGCTCGTAGTAGATCTTCCAATGTTTGGATGGTGCGTTCACTTTTTCCATCCGTTTGTGGGTGATAGGCTGTGCTTATATCTAAGCGAGTCCCCAAAGCATCTTGGAGAGTAGTCCAAATATGAGAAGTAAATCGCGCATCGCGATCAGATATGATAGAAGTAGGCACCCCGTGCCTAGAGACGAACTCTTTGATATAGATGTTGGCCAGTTTCTCCAACGTGTCAGTTTCCTTTATTGCCAGAAAATGTGCCGATTTGGTTAAACGATCGACAGTAACCCAAATCATGTTATACCCACTTGGCGTTCTAGGGAGCTTTGTGATAAAGTACATAGAAATTCCATCCCATTTCCACATAGGGATTTCAGGTTGCTGGAGTAAGCCTAAAGGTTTCTGATATTCAATCTTAACCTTTGCACAAGTCAAGCACTTACTAACATAAGTGGCTATCTCAACTTTAATGTTTGGCCACCAGTAAAGAGTTTTGAGATCTTGGTACATCTTATCCGAACCAGGATGTACCGAATATCGAGAGGTGTGAGCTTCATCGAGCACCAATTGTTTGAAATCCCCAAAACGTGGTATCCAGACTCGATTCATGAAGTATTGAAGACCATCTGTGCTTAGTTCCAAGTGCTTATCAGCACCATGTAAGGTTTCAAGCCCGATGTTTTCTTCTTTTAAAGCCTCGCTCTGGGCTTCACGTATCTTATCTGGAAGATCAGAATGTATGGTAAGTTGTAAAGCTCGCTCCCGTTTGGGTTTTTTTCCTTACGACTAAGGGCATCTGCTGCTACATTAGCTTTCCCTGGATGATATTTGATGGCACAGTCATAATCATTCAGAAGCTCGACCCATCGATGATGTCACATGTTCAGCTCCTTCTGATCGAATATGTGTTGGAGGCTCTTGTGATCAGTGAAGATCGTACACTTTGTCCCATAGAGATAATGCCTCCAAATTTTTAGAGAAAAAACCACCGCTCCTAGTTCCAGGTCATGGGTTGTGTAATTTTTCTCATGAACCTTCAATTGACGTGAAGCATACGCGATCACCTTATCACGCTGCATCAGCACACACCCTAACCCTTGGATAGATGCATCACAGTATACCACAAAGTCCTCTGTACCCTTAGGTAGTGATAATACAGGTGCACTACAAAGCTTTGTCTTTAATAATTGAAAAGCACATTCTTGGACATCTCCCCACTTGTAAGTAATACCCTTCTGTGTCAAAGCAGTGAGGGGTTGAGCTATCTTAGAGAATCCCTCAATGAATCTGTGATAGTATCCCGCAAGACCAAGAAACTGGCGCTCCTCTGTAGGAGTCTTAGGAGCCTCCCAATTTTTAATGGCATCAATCTTGGCGGGATCGACATGTATTCCTGCTTCATTAATCACATGTCCTAGGAATTGGACCTCTCGAATCCATAAGTCACACTTGGAGAATTTTGCATACAGCTGCTCATTTCTCAAGAGTTCTAAGATCAGATGCAGGTGTTGCCCGTGCTCTTCCCTGCTCTTAGAATAAATCAATATGTCATCTATGAACACTATGACGAATTTGTCCAAATAAGTCTTACACACGCGGTTCATAAGATCCATGAACACAGCCGTGCATTGGTCAGCCCGAATGGCATTACCAAAAACTCATAATGTCCATAACGAGTTCGAAAGGTTGTCTTCGCCACATCCTCTGCTCAGAATCTCAGCTAATGATACCCTAACCTCAAGTCAATCTTAGAATAGAAACTCGACCCTTGAAGTTGGTCGAACAAGTCATCAATACGAGGCAAAGGGTAGCGATTCTTAACCGTCACCTTGTTCAACTCCTGATAATCAATACACATGCGGAAGCTCCAATCCTTCTTCTTAACAAACAGGACTGGGGCTCCCCAAGGTGAAGAACAAGGCCTAATGAAACCCCTATCCAATAGCTCTTGGAGTTGGGTAGATAGTTCTTGAAGTTCATCTAGTGCTAGGCGGTATGGTGCGTGTGCAACTGGGGCCGCTCCAGGTGCAAGATCTATTTGAAACTCCACTTGACGAACAGGTGGAAGTCCATGTAGTTCCTCTGGGAATACATCTGGGAAATCCCGAACTACTGGGATGTCCTCAATTTTTGTTTCAACTTCAGCTCGAGTATCAGAAATGTTAGCCAGAATGGCTAGATAGCCCTTTTGAATACACTTCTGGGCTTTCAAGAAGGAGATGATGCCCATCATGGCACCACCACGATCATCCTAAATGGATAATAGTTCTCCACTAGGGAGAGGGATGCGGACAATCTTCTCCTGACAGTGAATTTCAGCATGTTTCTTGGACAACTAGTCCATGCCAACCACAAGGTCAAAGCTTCCTAGGGTGATGATAGGTAGTAGATCGATGGCAAATAATTTCCCATCTAGCTCGAGCTTACAGTCACGATGGATGTGGGTTACCTCAATAGGCTTCCCATCAGCTAATTCTATAGAGTGCGGGGTATCAAGATGAGTAGGAACCATCCCTAGTTGTTTGCTAAGTTTTGATGACACAAAACTATAGTCTGCACCAGTATCATATAAAACAGAAGCGAGAGTGTCGTTTAAGGAACACGTACCCGTCACGACATTATTATCGGTCCTAGCTTCCCAGAGCCAATCACAAATGCTCTTTCACGAGTCCCATTGTTGTTGTTGCCGTTGTGGTTGTTGTTGTTGTTGTCAGTGTTGGTAGTATTGTTGTTGTTATTCCCCCATTGCTTCCATTTCCGTTCAGCTGGGGACAATTTTTCTTAAAATGGTTCTCACTACCACACTGGTAACACCCTTTACCACCCCTTTGTTGCTGACCTTGTTGTGGTGCTGGTTGACTTCCCGGGATATACACCCTACAATCCCTTTGTTTATGCCCCATCCTGCCACAGCGATCACGCTTAACATTGTTACATGACCCAGTGTGATGCATATTGCACTTGTTGCACTTAGGAAGGTTTCCCAGCTAACCTCCCTGGGAGTGATTGCGGTTGCTACTACTGCTGTGATTGTCATGCTTCTTATTCTGCTGCTGCTGCTGATTACCATTGTCTGGGAGTTTGCCAGATGCATTCTCCCACTTCCTCTTGTTGTCATTGGTACCAGAAGATGAAGCACCGCGAGGGGGTAACAGTCCATCTTCCACCTTTTGATCAGTCAGCTGGTGTGCCATACGAATAACCTGCTGAATGTTATTAAGGTTAGCAGCAGTAACCATACTCTTGATTTGGGGCACCAAACCCTTGATGTATAACTCGATCCGTTTGTATGGCGGGTTAGAATAATTTGGGCACATTGCCGCCAACTGATGCGACCTAGTAGTATAGTTCTCAATCTCCGACCCCACCATCTTTAAGTTGAGATACTCCGTCTCCAACTTCTGAATCTCATCCCGAGGACAGTACTCCTTTTTCATCAGTTCCTTGAAATCCACCCAAGGTGTAGCATTGGCCACATCAACACCTAACATTTGTACCTGAGCGTTCCACCACGACAATGGCGCATTCTCAAGTGTAGTAGTGGCATATTTAACACTGTCAGCTGGTGGACAGTTACACATAGCGAAGCAGGATTCCAACTTTTCGAACCACCTCAGTAGTCTGACTGCCCCTTCAGATCCTCCAAAGTTCTGAGGCTTGCAGTCCATGAATGACTTGTAGGTACAAACTGGAGGGTGATGAGCAGGTTGGCCTAAGTACAAAAAGAGAAGAATCACAAATGAGAAAAAGAGCTTGACGCTGGAGTCTAAGGAAAAAGATTAGAGCGAAATGGCATTACCAGCTTGAAAAGCTGCTAGGGCTTCAACCACCCTGTCGTTGATGAGCGCGTTCAGCTCTGCTTTGGTCATGTTAATGTTTCCTCTTCCGTGTCCTCTTCCCGCCATAGCAATTCTACATTTACACTATACTTATGAGAAAACAATAATATGTCCCACATACAATCGTTCACATAGTACAAGTAAACTAGAATATAATATGGATGGTGTACGCGAGAATAAGGTAAAGTAGTCGATCGATAGCAATAATAATAATCCAAACATAAGCCAAACGATTCTCAAGTCTCACAACAATAAAATAAAAGTCATTATAGGAATATATATGAAATACTAGGATAATAATAAATAAAAAAATCAGTCGTCCTCGCGATCCATGGAGACGCACGAGCCTTCATCCTCGCTCTCGTCCTGAATCTCGATCTCCAATGGCTCTTCTTCCTCCTCTGGCTCGAGCTCATCCTCGAGTGCTGCATCAAGTGCTGCTCCAAGAGAATCAAATCCTCCTTCCATAGGTTCCTCCTCGGGATCCTCATCTGGTTCCTCTCCATTTTGTCCCAGAGCTTCCATAAGTCTGTTGCGAACCAAAGTTAACTCCTCTCTAGTAGCTGCCAGATCCTGTTTAGTAGCTGACATTCGTGCCTAGCTTCATCAGCTTCCTTCTTAACCCTTCCTAGTTCACCAAACAAGTGATCAATCTGTCCTTCCATGTGTTTAAGGGTTTCATCAGCATTCCTCCTCCAAAACTGGAATTGCTTGACAGCGGTGTAGGCATTTTCCAACTCAGTATGCACATGCCTCACCATTCCTGCAAGCGACCTCTCCCACGAGTCAACAATGGGAGGTACCCGAGCTGGCACTCTATAACCTATGACCCATGACTGCAGCATGTTAGTGAACCACAACCATCGACTGGTATCCTCATATGGATCCTGTGATGAAGCTGGACGCTCATAAGGATCTAGAGATGGGGCTTGTGGCCCTTCGATAGCACGATAAGAATAGTTTCTGTGAGTAGGGTTAGTCATGGTTTCCTGCAATACGTTAAATCAGTACACGTATTCAAGAAAATAGTAAGTGGTGCACTTACAGTAGTGAGTATACTAATACTTATGCTATGATGATTATAGACTAGAATGCAATCCTGGTTCACTATAACCAATGCCTCTGATACCAATCTGTCACACCTTCAAATTTCCACTGCGGGTTTATACCGCGAGGCGCATGACAAACCAGGACCCCATAGCCATAAGTCACATGAACGACTCTAAGTGCCCAAACCATTTAGTTCGTTATTGAAAAACCAAGTTTAAAAGTTAACCAAACCAATTAAGTAATAGCGGAAGCGAAATAGAAAACAGTTAAGTAATGGTATGCGCAAAACACCGCGCCCAAAACCAAGCTTAAATAAGTATAAATTCAAAAATAGTTTAAGTGTTCATATCCCAATGACACTATATGATGCATGTCCTACGCGTACTCCATACCTAGCGACCTGCAAAAGCATGCTAGAGTGTGTCAAGATAAAGTCGTTGAGTTCACAGTTTGGATAACAGGTACAAAGTTGTCAAAAACCCAAATGTTAAAGTGTCATCAGTTTAAGCTTGTCAGGGGTAGCTAGACCACTTATTGTAACTAAACATGTGATTATTGGGAACCTTCAGAAATGTGTTAACATACGTTAAACTACCTTAGTACTAGTGTCTATCAACACTAGTAGGAAAGATGTGGTCAGAAGTTCATGCCCGTGACACAAGCACCTCAAGCATGAGGTTGCTGCACAACCTAATAGCGCTATCAACTAATACCCCATTCACCTCCAACGATTAATCCAATAATGTGTAAGGACTTTAAATGATAGAGTGTGTTTAGTTCACAAAGGATAGTTAAAGTTGTAAACTGATAAAAGCGTGATCCACACAAGGAATCGTAAAACCCGACTCACACAAGGAGTCAAAATCTGACCCACACAAGGAGTCATGTCCGTTTTACACTTCATATACATCTCATATAAGTGTCCATTCAAGTTCACGTCAAATACGTACCATATAAGACTCCAAATAGTCACATAAACATACATTACACAATCTGCGTTTTTAGGACATATTATGCGCCGTGAAAACTAATTTATTAAAAATACTTATCCAGTGACTAAATATTCCAGGGGGTCTACCGGACAAGTCCATATTTTTAGTTCGTGATAAAACCATGCACAAAAATTATGAAAAATCACATAATACAACTATGTCCAGAAAATACTAACAACAGATCAGATTAGTAGAAAAATTTCCAAACATTGTGTATTAATCCAAACGGGATGAATCTACTTGGAAAAGCTAAGTTATTCCAATGTTGACCTACTGTCCAAATTTCATACTTTAACTCTTTGTAAAACTCAAGTTATGATTGTTTAAAGTTGACCCAGTTTACTAATCCGAAAATCTGATATGACCTTTAATCAAAGAGAATTCCAAAAACCCATCAAACGACGTCCAAAACAGATGATTTTTCCCATTATGAAAAGCTAAGACCATGTATAATACAACCATGCAAAGAAATCATCAAAACTAATACTTTTTAGTCACGTAACAGACCCTACAAGTCAACCCAAACATTCTGTCCAGATTTTAATCATGCATAAACCCCAATTAAAACTACTCATATATGCATAAAATCGATCAACAATACTCAAAAACCATCATACAACATTCATAAGACATAACATGATCAGAACCTTACAAAACACATGCTAAACATCATCAACCATAAACCCTAGAAGTCTAAAACATCATAACATGCATATCATGCAACCTATCAAATAATAATCACATAAGATTATGTTTAGCCCATTCAATCTTTATAAACATCAAGTTTTAATCTTTATGAAAAAGTTTCAGACCTAGACAAACTCGGTTATGATGTTTTAAAAACATATTAGAGAAGATTAAAACATAAGAGATTGAAGATTATACCACAAGCACTTCAAAACCACCAGCCGATTGCTCTCCAAGCTTCGCGATCGATGTTCTTGAGCCTTAACAGGTGTTTGAGGTTAGTATTTTCGTAAATGGGCAATAGGGGCGATTAGGGTTGAGTTTGGGGGATACTTGGGGCTTAAGATTGTTTAAATAAAGATTTAAGGCAGTTTGGTTGCGTCAGATGCCCGCGAGCGGCCGCGCGGCACGAGTGAGTGGCCGCTCACTCTGCCCGGCTAGCTCCGGGTGGCCTGGTTCGCTGTACTGTGTGTTTTCTTCGATGCTTTAGCTATTTTGGACCATAACAAGTGTAACCCCATGTGTTAAGACCCCAACCATCCTAACGGTCCACCCATTACGATTTTTTATTAATGATTTTGGTTTAAGTTCACGTAATCATATACGGTTTGCACATAGCTTCACAGAAGCACGTAGTTGCAATCAATCTCTGTCAATTAATTTACAATTATCTAATTTTACCATTCACCAACGTACGAGGTTCACTACTCATGCATATAGTTTGGTAATTCCCCGAATTACCACTTCATGCAATTATTAACCTATAACTGTGCGACGTGTGACTTATCTAGCTAACCCTAGTTAAGTATAATGCATAGAATGTAACTATAGTTTAGTTAAAGTGAGAATCTGAAATTGCGGGGTATCACAGATGATACAAGTCATATGAATAAAAAAAATTCTGCCGGCCTATCATACGAGTCTTAAATAAACATATACAAGTCGTATAGATGTTATAAGATATTGAAGTTGTATCCAAATTTTTAATTTCTTCCAATATCAAATTTTTTCGTTTCTCATGATTATGAAACATAGTTTTGTGAAAATGGACTTTTTCATGTTCCCCGTAATAATTTGAAGGCTCACAAATTCCAATATCATTTTGGTGAATTTCTTAGATGTGTGAAACCTTCCTCTGATTCTGAAGATGATAACTCATTATGGGTCTTTTTATGTATCAACCTACGATTTCTTTTATAGGTTTACCTATGGTAGCGTTCTTTTTTTTTTTTAATTCATGCAATGTGAAGAGCTAATTAATAGTGAAATAAAATAACTTAAGAATAATGTAATCAACGGTAAAATAATATTAGTAGTTAAATAAAGAAGAGTTTGCAATATTGTTAGTAACGATAAAGTGTATGAGCATATTTTTTATAGCGGATTATGTTACATATGAATCGGCATAGAGCGTAAGTCAATGCTTTGGGACACAGTACGTACTTTTGACCTGCATAACAATCCATTTGATGAACAAGTTTCATTTTAGCATTCTTAACGATTATGTAACTTTTAGTGAGAGTTTAACTGACCCGAAAATATTTCTCCAACTGCATTTCTATTAAGGTGATTGGTGATGGCATTGAGTTATGGAAAGACTTTTCCCAAAGTCTGAGACCAACACCGATGAGTTTATTACTCAACCCATTTGCATTGGCTTCACCCATTGAACGATCTAATTCTTCATTTGAGGTTGTCGAATGTTGAAAACAAAATCATGGTTAGAATATAATTATGTAAAACTTACGACAAATATGAGTACAAATGTTATACCTGGTCGGTTACAAACATTGTTGAGCCCTCATCACTATACCACTCGTGAACATTTTCACTGAGAGAACGCCTCTTTCATGGGTTCTATAAACCCATGGCCGTGTGGATATTTACCGTCATAAGGACCCTAGGATCCGATCCAAATCGAACACCCACCACTGACAACTTCAATTGGCCGATACATTTTCTTTATGACGATTACACGGTTTAATTAACCAAATAACAACTAACATACTACAAATTAAATAATTTTTGCTTATATGTGTATTATGTTAAACTAAAGTACCCAAACAAATTATATACTATTAATTTACCAAGCTAATGAATAATGATTTGATTTTCCACCTTTTTATTTGTTATGTTAAATAGTTATTGTTTCAAACTTATTACAGAAATAAGGTGTAGCCTAGATGGTGGGAGTGATGGTTTGTTTGGTATGGTACCTGGGTTTGACTGTTGTAGGCTGCTTCTTTTTTTTTTCTTTTTCTATATATAATCTATACATATAATAAACCAAAGCTATTTTAATGACATGACACTCAAAGAGGCATTCTTTTCCTTGAGTGTGCCATGTGTCATTCCATGTGCATTGAGATTTTTTAGAAAAAAAATAATTTAAAAACAAAATTGGATTTTTCACCCTCATGTTTCCTCCCATAATTTTTAAACGTTAATATCTTTAACATACGAGATTTTTTAAAGAAAAAAATTATACCAAATTAACGAGCGTTTTATTATCTTTCCAACGAGTACCATAGTGCTATATAAAAAACGGAGAAATTTTTTTGTGTGGTTTTGTTCATACAGGAAAAAAAACACAAAGTGTTCAGGTAAATCATTAATCATGTATAGGCAAGTCACTAATTATGTTCAAATCAGTAAATATGAAAAAAAAATTTCAACCAGAGCCGAATAGGTTAATAGAGTTATACGTTGTTTTAAGTTAGGTATCAATATTAGTATGTTAGAGTTGTACATTATATGTGTTAATATTAGAGTTACATTAAAGTTCTACATTCTTTTAGGTTAGGTGTTAACATTAGAGTTATCATATTAAATTTCTCAACCCGGTACGCTCCCGGGGTATAATCTAGTATTCTATATGTTTCAATCCTATTCAAGAAATAAAGTGTAGCCTAGATGGTGGGAGTGATGGTTTGTTTGGTATGGTACCCGGGTTCGACTCTTGTAGGCTGCTTCTTTTTTTTTTTTTTTTTTTTATATTACATTATTACATAATATTCTATATATTAACAATTATGAATGTAAACAACACTAATTTTCTATTGGACCTTTATATATACTTTATTGGACCCTTATATATGCTTAATTGATATGCACATCTTCTAGGTAGGCTTATTTTAACGCGCGCGCAGTGTTCACATTGGAATTCGGTTAGTACAGGTAGCCGCAAATCTGTGATCATGGTTTCTTCCACATACCCTTATAAATGTATTGTGTAATTGCTTGGTGATTGCAAAAACAAGTAAACCGGACACATCTAACATATATGTTAGAAGTTGAGCGACAGTTGATACCGGATTAAAACCTAGTTATTTAAATAAAAGTTTCTAACAAGATATATATTTTTTATTTAATCCTAGTGTTATATAGAAAATACATAATAATAAATTAATAACTATAAATATTTTCCATTCTACAATAGACAATACAACATTATCCACAAAACTCCCAACCAACCAATCCAAACCACTCATAACACTCACTCCACTTCACGCATTATCATACAATGAGCACAACAATCTCACATGTTCATCAACTCCTTGCAAATGGAAACCATTTTAGCTCCAAGATCTGTCTCTTCTCTTTTCAATCTAAAATCCACTCTCCAACAACAACAACAATATCCCAGATCATCAAACACCCTCACTCCCTTAAACTCCAGGCCCATTTGTTGTAATCTGAAAAAAGATCCAATCATTCAATCTTTTTCTGCATTGGCCACTAACCCGAATTGGTTTACACATGTGAAACATGGGTTGGCTGCTTTGGCTGTGTCGTTGGCATTAAGTTTTAGTCCAGTTTTGGGTGGTGGGTTGGCTGCATGTGCATCTGAGTTTGATGTGCTGAATGAGGGTCCTCCTAAAGAGAGTTATGTGGTGGATGATGCTGGTGTTCTTAGCCGGGTTACGCGGTCGGATTTGAAGAAGTTGTTGTCGGATTTGGAGTACCGGAAGAAAATTCGGATCGATTTTGTGACTGTTCGTAAGCTCACGGTTAGTGCATGAATGTTTGGTTGAAATAGATGAATGTTTTTAAGTTACATATTATAGGTAGTTTAAAATAATCACAATGTTATGCCAACATAATATAATATGATGAAACAGTTACATATTATAATCTAATAATCATAGTAGGTTGTTTGGCAACCTCTGTGCCATTAAGTGTTGAGTCATTAAGAGGATTGATTGGGTAAGGGTCCTGACTTGGCTCGGCCTGACTAGTTGATAGTGGAGGAACTGAGGAAGTGGTTTGTGAGTGGCCGACCGGGGGTTATGAACACAATCAAATGGAAAAAGGGGTAAAATTTTCATTCAGCATCATTTTTAAACTTAATGGGTGAGAGACTTACTGACTGATTCAGAGGTGTCGTTGTCAGAGAACCAAATACACTTAATAGATCTTGTGACACTAGTGCATAGTTTTTAGTCATCTTATTAATAGATCTTGATGAAAAAGGTGTATCTATGTATGTATTGTCTGCAAGGTTTAACAAGAACCATGTCCATATATTGTTTTCCCTTTTGATTTTATAGAAGTGATTGTTTGTTTGTAACAAAAGAAAAACATGATAAACTTATAAACTAAACAGGGAAATGATATGTTATTTATTTTAATAATCTGATCACCAACATGGGCTTTGCAGAGCAAAGCAGATGCATTCGAGTATGCAGACCAAGTATTGGAGCGTTGGTACCCGACACTTGAAGAGGGAAACAACAAAGGGATAGTGGTACTAGTGACCAGTCAAAAAGAAGGAGCAGTAACCGGTGGCCCTGCATTCATCCAGGCTGTTGGTGATACTGTTCTTGACGGCGTTGTATCCCAGAACCTCCCTGGTAACCATTTTTAACCGTATATTCATTATGCTATAAATTAATGTTTATACATTTGCTAATTTGCTCTGCATATGTACCGTTTGTTTTAGACCATGTTTTGCTCATTCGTTTGATTTGGCAGCTAGAAAACCGGATTAGTTTGTCTAGAGTATAGATGGTTTTCTTTAAAGCTTATTAAAAAAAGTAGCAAATTTCTGTAGGCAGTGTTTAACCCGACTAGTATCTATCAATCGCTTGAACCAAGTTGTTTTTTTGTGGGTTCAGACTTCAGATCTACTACTACTACTACTACTACTACTCTGTTTATGTTTTGTGCGCTAAGCTATGAAACTGCGTCTCCTTCTCTCTTTCGCCTTAGTGAGAATGAACAAATATCAGTGCTAATGACTTGGACATAAGAACCAATTATGGCTAACTAACATATCTCTTTGTTGTGTGTATTAATTACTCTAGTGTTGGCGGTAGATGAGAAGTATAATGAAGCACTTTATAGCAGTGCCAAACGTCTAGCTGCAGCGATTGATGGTCTTCCTGACCCTGGTGGCCCACAACCTAAAGACGCCAAAAGGGAATCCAACTTCAAAACTAAGGAAGAGACGGCTGAGAAACGAGATCAGTTTACAGTCGTTGTTGGAGGTTTGTTGGTTATTGCTTTCGTTGTCCCCATGGCGCAATACTATGCCTATGTCTCCAGAAAGTAGTTACGACCCGTACATGTACCCGTCACCAGCCATGTAATTAGAAAATGAAATTTCAAATGGTTTTTTCTTATGTTTCTGCTCACTAATGGCACAACATTATGCCTATCTATGTCTCTAGAACATATGTTCTCATTCGGTTTTATTACTCGTGTGGTTTCATATGACTACTTTGTTTGTAGACATGATTGATGTAAAAGAAGATGAGTTGATTTGAGTTATATTTCCGTAACGGATCAAATGGGTTGGAAAGTTAATAATTAACTAAATTGAAACCCGATTGAATGAGGGGAGATGTGGCAAAAGTCTCGGGTTGTATTCAAAATGTATATGTATGCAACTTCCTTGATTTAACCTTTCTTAAATAAAATAAATAGTCTTTTTTGTGCAATTTCAAATGTGAAGTAAGTCTACGTATCTTATTGGTGAAACTTATTACTTAAATTTAACGGATCCTTTGATTTCTTCTTGTTTTTCCAAAATAATTTAAATAAATGATTTTTTTACCATAAAAGAATTTGACACTCCCCTTTTCCGGATATTATTTTATTGATCATCTATACTATATTATAAAGCATGAGGGAAGGATTCTAATAAAATTTAAGAAATTACAACATATAATGCATATGGTACAATACCCCTAATGAAATTAGTAAAGGATAAAATAGTAATTTATCTAACTATTATTAAATTGATCCAATTATCAACTTAATTTCAAGGTACTTAACACATAAAACCACTAAAGCACACCAAAGGTCTTATTTCAATCAATATGCCATAAATCCAATTGATTGAAATTGAAGCTCCTATCATTACTATATTAGTAAATGAAATTCACCATTTCACTCAACATCAACTCTTTCATATGTTGTTGTGCAAGTTAGAAGTGGAAAGGAGCCGATCATGTTGTAAGTGTTATTCTTGCATTTCCATTTTAGGTGAGTTTTGAGAAGAATTCTTATTTTGGTATAACTTATTTTGATTGTTAGATTGAGTGGTTTGATTAGGTCTTAAATGTTGATTTTATTCAGGCGATTATGAGCTGATTATCTTTTAAGGTTTTCTACTTAGTCGATTACGCTATTGCCAGGTAATTTTAAATTGATGGACTGAATGCATTTTTCCCTATATTCATCAAGTGCTTTTGAAATTCTAAGTCTTGGTTTCTTTTCAATAATCCTTTAGTAAATAATCATTGTCGTAGTTACAAAATTTTTATATATGGGAGTTCATATTTTGTAAGTTATATCAAGTACGTCCTCTTACTTTTATTTTATTTGCGGTCAATAGGCACACTACTCATTGTTTATTATCAACAAATTCAAAATATGGCTTATTGTTGATATATTTAACACATATTTTGAAGTTATATTCATAGTACTTTTCTCTTTTTTTATTGTTCTTTGCAGTTTCATAATTTTGGCTTTTTATTATTCAAAACTAATTCACTACATATTTAACCCGAATTCGTTGCATGACATTGATACATGATTTACAAGTATGACTATGTGCATATATCTTATCCACATAAAAAGAAGCGTAACCACGTGCACAAGCCTTGAAAATTGTTCTAGCTGTAGCAAAACCAAAACCTCTTTTACCATAAATAATAGGCTGACTAACTAACCGTAGTATTTCGATAAACATCATAAAAAAACAAATGCTTTCCTTTTGTATTATCACATTGAAAGGTAGATATGACATACTTTGTAAAGAACAAGATCTTTCTCTTTTTCTCTTTTGTAGCTATATACGTACAATGAAAATATGGCACAATTTGTAGTAGACTGGTGTATTGGTAAACTGAATGGTTCAACGTTATTCCTTTGATGCAACTTGACTCTTGTCTTACTATGAAATAACAATATTCATTTTAAAAGAGGCACGACTGCATTAAAGCGTAAAGTTATAACTCAAGTTCAAACCGACTCATCCTATGCACCCCTAAATCACCCACCTAAGTGTTGTGTTTAAGTGTGGTATTTCCCGCTGCATCGCGCGGGCACCCCACTAGTTATAATATAATGTCAGAAATTTTAATGTAGTATACACAATAATCATAATTTCTTTATATTCATTTTATCAATTAACATTATTTTTTTTTTTGAACGGAATTAACATTAATTAATCTGATTTTTTTATTTCATTTGGATAATAACAGGAGAGAGAGACATAATACTATCTTATGTAGTCTCTAGTGTTCACTAGAAAACTTAAAGAATGTATTACATATATAGGTCTAGTTAGAACTTAAGATTAAGAAGAAATGGCATCTTGTCCGCAAACGGCGGATCAGAAAACTTTCCAGTGAGTATTTGAGAAGCAATATGCTGGTTTGCAGCCTCTGTGTAATGTATTCCATCCCAACTCACATATTCAGTTGTGTCATTGCATACACTGGTTGTAATGGAACTACCATTAATGATCTTCACTTGCCCACAACTCAACTGGCTGTTGTAGTTCAATGGCGGTCCGCCGTACCCGCAACAAGCTGTGGTTGGTTGTTCAAAACCTACAGGATCAGACATATGTTTGTTAGTGATTTTAGTGTTTGTTATTTAATCTAATCAATATGGGTAAAATTAGAAATTATTTAATCTCAAAGGAAATTGTAATAAGTTTTGTCACGCATTAACTGAAAATTAATCTAGTTTTTTATTTTTCCAAATTATTTGATTGACATTTGGAGGGACCCACCAAAATAATTCAATCTGAATTGAAACTTGAAAGTGATAAAAACATCATCGAGGGCATTACCTAAAATAAAACCTATAAGATTTTTAACTTAGTTTTCTTCAAAATTTATTTTGCGTAACCTGTATAAATCTTTTTTTATATTTATATACGAATTAGAACTTTATGTATTAACTAACTTTAACCCGTTTTTTCTTCTTCTTCTGAATTTCATGTTACACATAAGAAAATAAGCTATAGTATGGAAATGTTAGAGCCTAGAGGTATGCCATTTAAATAAAGTAAATTAGAAAAATCGTGCTTTTCTTGGATTGATTTCAAATTTCACTATGTGCTTGTGACGTTAACTTTTTTTTTTAAAGTGACCAATTTATATATCCGTATTTGATAGACTATTTAACTTCTTTTTATTAGTATTATTTTGTTACTTATATAAGTTGTAACCACTACAATCATCACCGTCCCAATAACGGTAGAACCACCTACATCGTACTCACAAAATCAAATTCTGACAAAGCTTAAAATAATCGGTTATTAAATATTAAATGCTAAATCCAAAGTTTAACATCAAAACTAACACCAAATCAGAACACAATGGAAACTTTAAATGTAAATCCGAATTCTGAATGTGTCGATCTTTATAATACAAATAATTTGTATTTTTTAGAATATATGATATTTTATAAGGTTATGAATTTGAATGTGTATTTAGGGTGGAATAGGGTACCAAAGTCATATTTCGTGAGAAATGTAAGAATGATTAAAAATTAATATGTAGATATCATTTTTTGGAATTATTCATGATGTTTTAGATTATTTAGGCTAAAAAACACCAAACATAATAATTAAAAACACAAAACAATTTATTTTAGGCTTAAAAAACTTAAAATACCATGCCAAGAACATGTGTTCAAAAACAGTGTTTTAGCTGTGTGTTTTAGCTATGTTTTAAATTCCATGGTTATAATACATTGAATTGTTTTTAACTTGTTGTGTTTGGTGTTTTTCTAGCAAAAACAACCTAAAACATCATACCTAACTCCAAAACATGATGCCTACATGTCAATTCTTGATCTTTCTCACACTTCTCGCGAAATATGGTTTTTGTACCCCGAACCTTTACCTGTGTACTTATTATATCTTTGTATATAAATAGCTAGTAATAAGTATCCTAAACAGATAAAATAAAGAGAAAAATTCTTTGATTCAATTAGATTGGGGTTGTGGGGTAATGCCGCTAGCCACCTCAGCCCCCCCCCCCCCCCCCCCCCACACACACACACAAACAAATGCAAAAACGGGCGCTCCGTTATAATTAAACCATATAATGTCAAATGGTCCCTAAACTTCATCTTATATTAACTTGTAAAGTTTATTCAAGTTTATAAAAACAATTAAAAGTTAATTAGTTAAAAACACTAAACATCAAATAAAACACTACTATTAATATTTTTTCATCCCACAACTTATATATCTTTATAATCGTACTCCTAAATCTACACATTTTGTTCGTGACACATTCCTTCACCACTTTAATACCTCTATCCTAGCCATTTCATTATTATTTTTAGTGCAGTTGTTAGTTTGATTTTATTAGTTAGTTTCCTAAAGTTTTATATATCTTCTAATTAACTAAAAAATTCATCTGACATTATATAGGTTTAATTATTAAGATTGTAAAATTAAAAGATAAAACCTCAGTAAAATTAACAATTTAATGATGTAATAATAAAACAAATAATTTACTTACTTTAAGCATAATGAGCCTTTAAAACTAATATTATGTGATTACAATAAATAATTTATTATTAGTGTTATATCCTGAAAAAAAAAAAAAAAAAAACTTTCTTGATATCCGTTAAAAACACGAGCATGTTATTTTATGATATCTAAAAAAGAGAAAAGATGATAAAAATAATGAATATTAACATAAGTTAAAAACTATTATTTTCCATACCAACCATGTCTCATCGTCTAGTAAATCTAAATGCTATCACATGTTTGTCCTTTTTCATTTGCTTTGTTCACATCATCACATATTCACATGTGACTTCCAATATTTGTTTTCTAGCTTTGTATAATTCTCATCCCACATGGGGAGATTTTCTTTGATGATTTGATAATGAGTTCAAGATAATCATAATAATGGAAACATTTATGATTTTACAACCGAGCATGAAACTAGGATTAGGAATAATGTCCTGTTTTCATTCTCATTTTCAACTGTATTGACATAACCTAAGGATCATACCGAACTCATTGTTGAGAAAAAAAAAAAAGAAAGAAGTTTGACTTTTCGGGCTAAAGTATCAATTTGATAAGGGGCGGAACCATTAAAACAAGGGGGCGGTCATCATAATTTGTTGGCCCCTAGTCATATCCGTCGGAAAGAGAACCTTATGATAATCCTTGATTAAAAAAATTTCACCTAAGGTTGTCTAAAAAGCTCGTGGCTCACGAATAATTCTAATTTTTAATATATATTATGTTTATGCACATATAATATACTGTAAAAAGGTTAAAAAAGAGGGGAACATGTTACATTTTTAATATTCGTTAACGGTAGCATAGTGATTATGTGCTTGGTTTTGACTTGTAATGTGTAAGGTTGAACTTATTTTGAATTTGTTCTTATAAATTATTGAATAATATTTTAGACTATTGAATTTTGAGAGCTATTTTTAATTTTCTTTTTAAATTCGAGCCAAATCAAGCAGAGCCGAGCCCAAGCTTGCCCTAACTCAGCTCGTCTCGACTCATGAACACCCCTAATTTCGCCACTAGCTTTCGTGATTCAAATATGAACCATAAGTTCCAAAATGATGGTTAGTCGAAGCACTAGGGGTAATGCCCCAACATACTAAATTTCATTAAGTTATGTTAGAGTGAAAGTGAAACTGAAAGCAATAAGCACTAACCGTATCTTGAGTAATTCGTGATGAGATTAGATTTTATAGTGAAGACATCAACATGGGTTACATTGGCATCGGACAATTGAGCTTGCAATTTCGCGACAAGCGCGTGTAGCTGTAGGTTGAAAAGATTAGCTGCTTTGTTGTGCGCAGAAACACAACCTTGGGCATCAAGCTTTGCGGGGTCCGTCCCAAACTTTGCAATGTTTTGGGGTAGGCACCCGAGCGGACCCGTGTTATGAATCCAAAAGTTTCTTGCACCTTGATCGTATAACAACTGAAAAGTTTTTAGGAATTTTGTTACAACATATCCATTTACAAATAGGGATGGCAATCAAACCCGAACCCGATGGGTAAACCCGAAACCCGACACATTTGGGACGGGTTTGGGGTTGGGTAATCGGGTATGGGATTAATTTTTATTTTTTTCGCGGGTTTGGGATGGGTTTGGGATTTGATGATATATCCGTTTACCCGACCCGATTACCCGATAAAGTATACCCGTTTACCCGATTAGATACCCAATATAATTTCGTATATATCTTTTTAAATATGTATGCATAATGTATCTAACTGTCCATCTAGATTGCCATATTATGCTAAAAATTACCAAAAATTAGTGTATACTATTTGTTATCTATAGTTTTGAGTGTTTTTATATGATTTAAGTATTTTATATTTATACATTGTAATATTTACATATATATTTAATAATGTTAAATGTAATTAGTTAGTAGTTATCCAATAGATACCCGACGGGTTTTTGGTCGGATATACCCAATGGGTAAGTTTTTAAAATTAATGGGTTTACCCGAAACCCACGGGTATACCCGTACCCGATGGGTAATTACCCGACACAAACCCGACGGGTTTTGAGTCGGGTTTGGGACAAGCATACTTAATTGGGTATGGGGTTGGGATTACCTAAACCCGTCCCAAACCCGACCCATTGCCATCCCTGTTTACAAAGGTATTTTATAGTACAAAGTTTTCATTTATCTAGTTGAACGTGCAAACTATATAATGAATAATTGAAAACCTAATCTCTTAAGATAATACAATGAAAATGACATTATTAATAAAGCTTAGCAAATAATAACTAAGTCAAAGATAAGCTATAATCAAATAACAATAACTATAATAGATAATAAAGGGTTGGCGGCGCAGCTTGTTGCCCGCCTACTTACTGTCCTTATGTAATTTATCCTTTATTTTTAATGAAAAATAGGTATTCGGAAAAAAAAAAAAAAACTAGCTAACACTAAACTTTAGGTAAAAGAAACGAAATCTAACCTTGATACCCGTTTCAAATTCGATTAAAACAAATGGAATCGAAGCGACGACTTGGTCATAGGATTTCGAGTAAAATGCACCAGCAAGATCATTTTGGCCTATGTCGAACATGTATAGCCCCTTGCTAAAGTAATCTTCATCAGGTATGTACTTGTTGTACCTTCTTGCTGTTGCAAACGTAACCAAACATTGTCAAGTCAATAACATAGGTTCATTACTGTTCTTTAAAGTTTGGTTATAAAATAAGAGTAGTCTTATAAGTATGTTTGAACAATGAGTGTAAGTTGTGACATACACTTAGCTTGCAACTGAAGAACATGCGACTTGAATCGAATAAATTGAGCCACTTGAACCCCGAAAGAGAATGGGCTAACGAAATTTAGACCTGGCGGCATAATGGTAGATCCAGCCGCTGCGAAATTGCATCCTTTATGGAAATTTGGGACACCTAGAGCTTCCAAGTACGCGTTTAAGAAAGGCAAGTCCATTGCATCCACTGCCAAAAAATAAATAAATAAATTCGTATATTTTAATATACAAATACAAATACCGCTACAAAGTCAATTTTCTAGTAGTGCACGTACGTAGAAATATACAAATATGAAAAAAAAAAGATATAAAAATACTTACTTAAAAAATCTATGATAAGGCGGCCATCACAAAACCTTCCAGACGGTCCCTTGAAATAAGTTTGACCGTTGGGAGGGTCGAGATGGTCACCAATACCAGCAACCAAGTTGCCAGTGTCGGAATTAGAGTCTCCAAAGTTGAAAACTGCTGGATAGTTGAAGTCAATGGCATTAGTTACATATGCCATGAAGAACATAATGAGCAAAAGACCATGGTATTTCATATCTGCCATATGGTCGTCTTGATATGTGGCGGCAGCAACGGTGGTGGTGGTGATGGTATAGCTAACAGAAGTGGCCAGGCATGGTTTCTGTATATTAATCTACTTTTGGTGGGGATATTTGAAGGAGTGTTGGGATGCTGTTGTTTGTAAGCGACGTTTGCTTTGAGGTCACTACTAATAATAATGTGAAGTTACCAAAGTATCCTTGTTAGTTAAGGAGTCATGGGTAGTTCTGTTTTGTTGTCAACTAATCTGGGACTTTTTGGTAGGGTGCGTTCTAGTCGTGGCTGTTAGGCTTTGAAGAATGACATGTTACATACTTACATGTATCCTTCAATTGATTATAATAATATGGTTGATATCTATGTTTATTGCTTAAGTAACTTCTAATTATAGTAAAAATGTATTTGTTACATCATGAATTCTGTATCTCTGCTTGATTAACAATTTAACATCACACGATGAGACTATTTTCGTAAAGATGAATTTTATTTAACAGTTTATGTGATTGTTACATATATTAATATTAATACCCAAATAGTCTTAAGATTAAATATCAAGACATTTTTTTTAAAAGGATGAGAAGGATTGTGGTCATTTTTTTTTGAACGGTAAATTTCATTAAACCACGGACGAGTCCTTAAAGCAAGGACCGCCTGGAAAAACATTACAACAAATACAAAGGGTTCACAACCCAATTATTCCAAATTAGAGGCCTCAACTTAGAACGACCAGACAACCATAAAAACGCCATGGATTTTATAGTAGCGACAACCTCACTAACCTTAGGCGTCCCACCTTCAAAGACTGTTGTATTCCGGGTTCTCCATATAGCCGAACAGGATATCATGATAATGCCTTTAATAATTCTTCTTCCCCATTTTGACTTCGCTGCGGATTCATGTAAACGAAGAATGTCCGAGAAATCGGTAATCACAATCAGACCTAATTTACACCAAATCCCAATCGTCAACCAAACCCCAAACGCGAATCCACAACCTGTGAATATATGGATCATGCTCTCATCGCCCGTATTACACAAAAGCATACGGTATCCTGGATGTTTACGCCTCTTCTAACAAGAGCAAGTCTAGTTGGTACCCGATCCATTTCCGCCCTCCATATAAATAAGTTAACCTTAATAGCAACCCACGGCTCCCAAGTCATGAGATGATGACACTTTATGTCCTTGCCTTTTCGGAACAGTTTCTTCACCTATGCAATTGAGAAATCATGGTTGTCTTCATCAACCCACTTCCACCGTTCAGATCTGTCAGCAAAATTGAACTTAGAAAGAACCTTCGCAAGCTCCTGCATCTCTGATAATTCTGCCACACTTTGCAGGCCTCTCGCCCACTGATGCATCAGTAATAACATGTGTTATATATAGTAAATTATCATTGATTTATATATAGTAAATTATCATTGTATTTATTTGTAATTATCTCTCCCTAATTAGCAGAGATCTCCTTTGTGTTATTTAAGGATATCACATCAATGAGAATTATCACGTTGAATTATTCTCTCACATGGTATCACACTAGGTTTCTCCCAAACCCTTCTGTCGCCCCTCTGCCTACCTCCGAGCACTGCTGCATCTCCATCATCTTGATAGCAGCCTTCTCCTCTTTTCTTTCCTCACCCGATCACCTCTCTTCTACCTTTTCATGGATTCCAAAAGTATCCACCCTGCCCTCACAGTTACCAATATCAAGTCCCATGTCCCTATAATATTAGAGAAAGATTCAACCCACTATATGACATGGAAAACCTTATTCAAGGTCCATTGTCAAGCCTATGAGGTGCAACATCACCTTGCTCCCAAGCCGGCAATCACCACTCCCCCTGCTGCTTCTGACGCTGCTTCTGCCGCCGCTGCAGAGGCTGCTGCCATGGCAGCCGAGTCTCTGGGGTTGCGTTTGGACCGTCTTACGGTGGATTTACGCCACTATTTCTCAGCCCCTTCTTCACATAATCCTTAAGCCCGGATAGACGGCTTATGAAGCATGGAATGCGATTGAGAGCGAGTTTACTGATAATGAAAATACTAGGGCTATGTTTCTTAGCCAAGAGTTCGCCAACCTATACCTTGAGAACTTCCCTTCCATGGATTCGTGCAACCCGGTTGCCACGCCGGTTGACACGCAGTCCAAACTCTCTTCTGACTCAGGCCCGCTACATGATGACCCCACTACTTATCGCAGTCTTGCAGGAGCTCTCCAGTATCTTACTTTTACTATACCTGACATCTCTTATGCCGTGCAGCAGATCTGCATGCACATGCATGCTCCTCGCCTGGACCACTGGAACGCTCTGAAGCGGATCATCCGATACCTTCGGGGGACTGCGAATCATGGTCTTCATTTGGGTCCTGTTCCCAATCTTTCTCTTCGAGCCTACACTGATGCTGATTGGGCTGGATGCCCAAACACCCGTCGCTCCACGTCGGGTTCTTGTGTTTATTTAGGGGAGAATCTTATTTCTTGGTCGTCTAAACGTCAGTCCACCATCTCCAGATCCAGTGCTGAAGCGGAATACCGAGGAGTGGCAAACGTTGTTGCTGACATCTGTTGGATCCGCACTCTTCTTCTTGAACTACATCATCCTCTCTCTCAAGCAACCCTGGTCTACTGTGACAACGTCAGTGCCATTTACCTCTCAGGAAACCCGGTGCAACATCAACGCACTAAGCACATTGAGATCGACATCCACTTTGTTCGCAAATAGGTGCAGCGTGGCCATATTCGTGTTTTACACGTTCCATCTCGTCGATATCTTCACGAAGGGACTTCCTCGTGTCCTATTTGACGACTTTCGTACCAGTCTCAACATCGGTCCTCCCGACGTTTCAACTGCGGGGGTGTAATAACATGTGTTATATATAGTAAATTATCATTGTATTTATTTGTAATTATCTCTCCCTAATTAGCGGAGATCTCCTTTGTATTATTTAAGGATATCACATCAATGAGAATTATCACGTTGAATTATTCTCTCACAATCAGCACAAAACCATTCGGAGCCTGCTGAATTCGGTCCCGAATTTTGCAGCTTTTATTCTTCTCAAGTAAATATAAATTCGGCCATTGGTCTTTGAGCAGTGACGTTCCATACCAGTGATCCTTCCAGAATCGGATTTGATTTCCATCTCCAATCGACCCATGAATGAAACTGTGGACAATTGAACCTTGAATCTTTAGTTTATGGAGGAAGGAGACAATATTTTTACAACAGCCACAAATCGACTTAGATATAGGAAGAAAAACCCATCTATCTCTACCACCATGAACCACCTCGATAACCCATCGTCATAAATCATTTTTTGCCGTGTAGAACCTCCAAGCCCATTTACTAAGAAGCGTCGTGTTTACATCAGCAAGTTTAGATATACTGAGGCCCTCGTACTCTTTTGTCTTAGTAACCTCGTCCCATGAGACCCAATGCAACTTCTTGGCCTCCATTGAAGCGGCCCAAAGAAACGCCTTCATAATGCCTTCATAATAAATCGTTTTTTTTGGGCTTTCAATGGGTGGAATTCGGGCTGGGCGAATGGCGACTAAAATGCATATTTAATCAGGTACCAAGTCTGAAGGAGTTATCAGAGTTTGGAAATATGGGTGCAGCGATATTATGGTTATTTCATGACTTTTCTGATGAAAAAAAAAATCCCTGCATGGTATGTGATCTTGTCATGCGCTTGGGCTTTGGAAGGGATGGGTTGTGACATTCGTCACCTTCGTCTTTCGTCAAACTGACAATAATAGTCCTTCAAATTTTTCCATGATAGTTCTTGTAAATTTCGTCGTTTTCAAATTTAATTTTTTTGAGCGAACTAAATATATATATTTTTTTTCATTTATATTTATTATGAATCGGGTATAAGTTTTAATCAAATGAGTAGGTTGAAATATATTTCGGAATAGATTCTATAAAATTTTCATGTTTATAAAGTTTTAGAAATTTTTTTGGTTAAATTTAGCTAACTTGGTTATGTTTTATAAAGAAACAAAAGAATAAAACTAAGTTATATTAGAGAGGCCATTTCTGCAAATTTCTTAAAGTTTCAAAACAAAATAATTTTTTTTTTCTTCCTATTCGCGTTTTTCCGGCCGACCGGATTCCGGCCGGCGAACCTGCAACTCCGGCGAGGGATTTTAAACATGCTTTAATTCCTTATAACGCTCCATTTCAGTTTCAATACACTTCTCCTCAACAATTCAATGGTTCCTCATCATTTAAACCGAGTTATAACGCGCCTTTAATCAGATTTTAATCAAGTTTAATGGTGGTAACCGCCGAAGCTTTAAATCGAATTAAAACGCATGTTCCGGTCACCTAACCTATAAATTTATACTATCAACTCGTTTCTGCATCTTGCACGACTAAAACCCACAAAATATTTTTACCAAAACACGACTGGAACTCTAGAATCGGCCATATTTTCGTTCGGGTATTCAAGCTTCATTCATGATCTTGATACGTATTGCGAGTCTTCCTTTGTTATGCCATTTCGTTTCTTATACATTTCTAATTAAAAACCCCTTATTACGGATCCTTAATTGTATCTTAATCGTGTTATTGAATCCTTACGGTTAGGGTTTGAATGTTTTGGGGAAGAAGATGAAGTTGGAATATTGTTTTTATATTTTAGTTTCTTAAATAAACCAACAAAAGCCTTGCTAGACTAGTGGTTGTGATGTTGGTGTTCCATAGAGGGTACCCGGGTTCGAGTCCCCTTGGACGCACCTCTGCAACGTTTTTAGGGTAATTTGTTTTAATTTTCATTTTCTTATTTTCTTTAAATATATAATATATAGATTTGAAATATTCATAATAAATCCATTTTTTACCCAAAAATTATGAAAATTTAGGTGTAGCATCTTGACATCCTAAAGAAAATTACCACATCTTTATTTTCTGAAAAATGTCTTATTTTTATATTTTTATTGAATTAAATGGTTTTAATCATAATTAATTGATTAAAAATTCATTTTTAATGATTTTAATCTCAAATTTTTAGGATAATTATTTCTAATCATCATGAGCTGAAATAAAAATTATTGGACCAGAAAACACTTATTTTTATTAATTTTCCTATTTTTAATCCTTTAAACATGATTTAATCTCATTAAATCAGTTTTAAATATAAATAAGTTTATAAAAATTGTGGGAAAATTATTTTTATTAGTTTACATCAGAAAGTATTCAATTCCTACAAAAATAGCATTTTTGAGTCATGTCTTGTATTATTAACATTATTTATGTGTAATTAGACATAATTAAACATACATTTATTTACACATCTATTTTATAAATACTTTTCTTATAAAATAGAAATATTTTTATATGTTTGAAAATCTTAATTACCATTTGTTAGATTATGGTGTAACTCATAATCATTTATTTATACATTTATAATTGTTGTATTTATTTACGATAATTAGTGAAAGTAATTAACTAAATTATTTTGTCTTAATTATTTAAACATAATTTTATCTAAATATTCCATAGGTAATAATTATATTACTTAAACCACATTTACAACCTTTCATATATTATTTGTGATATACAATTTTTACATTAACGCGACTTATCATAAAAACTCTAATTCCCCAAATCGACTTAGCAAACCCTAATGCCTTAGACCCTAGATATTTTAGACCCTTAGACATTTCCTTATTAGTACTCTTATACATTATAGGTTGGATTCTTCAGAATTCCCATTACTTAGCTCACGACCGGTTAAGTGCATTTTGATCGCTTTCGCAAACTGTGAGTATATCTTTCCCCCTTTTTTTTACTGTTTTACTATTTTGGAGTGACTCATGTACCTATTATCAAGTTTCAATTTCTTGTTACTAAAAAGCAATTCTTATGTGTGTTTGCTTGTGTCATATCGTGTATCTATGACCTCTCAAATCATTAACCGTTGCGGCCTGGCATTTCAATGAATAGTACTATGGTATATACCCCTGTGACTCTGTTGAGAGTCCTCGTCATTGCTATGTATTACATTACTACTAGCGCATACTATATATATCTGCTTTCTCTTCTTAGGGTTGATTTGACCCGGATACCACTTATTACATAATTGCAAACAGTATACGACACATGAATTGCTAAACACTTTTCTACTATATTTATTTAAACAGGGTATGCTCACCAATACAACTTTTGTATTGACCAAAATATTTTGTACATGTTTCAGGTTGTTTTGAGATGCATTCTTTAAGCTTTCGGATTTACATTTAGATTTTGATTCATTGTATTTCAATTTAGTTGGCAGTTAGAATCGTTGTATTTCATTTCAATGTAATAAATTATTTAATCAATGTATTCAAATTTGCACTTTAGTCCATGAGCTATTGAACAATCGTCAGTACGTGACACCTCGATGTTTCCGCCATCGGTTGGGGTGTTACAGATTGGTATCAGAGCCATGGTTATAGGGAATTAGGTTATTAGAATGCCTTTTAGCCTAGACTATAACTAAGTTTATTTTCACGAGTCCTCTCGTGTATATTTCTCTCGTTTCTTATATTTTCTTTCAAGATATTTTCGTTATGATTATTCCTCGTTATTCTTTCGATATTTTGCTTGGCAAAGAAGACGCTCGTATTTCACAAACGAAACGATATCATCAAGTTAGGGGTGGTATCCATACCTTGGTGATTAGTTTCACTCCTCTATAGGTTATTTATCTTAGGAATATATCTTTGAGATAGGAGTGACATCCACACCTCAAAGAGTATTTCCTTCAAAAAGAAACTTAACCACTAAGCTGGGAGTGATATCCTTAACTTAGTGATTGGTTTCATCCCACAATCGTTTTCAATTTTGAAATACATCTTTGAGTTAGGAGTGAAATCCACATCTCAAGGATCTATTTCTACATCTCGTTGATTATGAATTTTCTTAAATATTGGTAAACTATTACATACGTTAATTTTATCATTCACGTCATTTTAAATCTTGGTCTTTTAAAAACACATTAGATTTACACTCATAAAATGGTTTCATTTTGCATTTTATAAGCTTGTAGTGCATATTTTACAAATAAAATGTAAACCTTTTGTTTTCATATGACGTAACCAATATATGTTTTCGAAAGAAACTTGCAACTAATAATAAGCCTTATAACATTTTTCAAACTCGACTTCTTGTAAACACATGAAAGTATGTACTTACGAAGTCTTTTCATGTGAAGCTGTTTTGAATCTAAAAAGTTATTCTCATGCATCACTAATATACTTTCAACTATATCACAAAGTTCGAGTAAAACTACATTTTGTTTTATAAACAATAATTTATCTTTTACACTTACACTCTTTCAGTCGCAAAAACTTTTGGTCTAATTATTGGACATATCTTTATCGAAATGTTGCTAAATGTCTTTTAACATATAGTGCATATATTTTAAACCCGCATGGCCAGTAGATTATACGTATGTTCCGTCCACTCCCAATTGCAGTAAATATCATTATCTTATTCTTACATCATTTTATTTTTATTATATTCGCATATTATCTTATTTATGATTATTCTCGTATTATTATTTTATTGGTGGCTATCCCCACGCGTTATTTACAATTATTCTCGCATTAATTATTAGTAGTCAATCTTACAACACTGGTTTTGAGCATTAACTTAACTCGTTTACTTTCATTTTGTGAAAATTGTGCGATTTAATTGATTTATATTATACCATTCTTTCAATCGAAGTTTTATGCTATACTTATGTACTTTGACGCATATTTGGTATGCATATATCTTTTTCCTGTCTTTTGAGCAAAACCCTGTTATACTTACATTATTGTGTTCATCATCATGGTCAATGAACATACTAGTTGATAACTCGTATGAGATCTAAGCCAGTGCCCACGTACGACTCGGATTAGAGTATTTCTTCAATCCGAGGGGAACGGTGTAAACCTCAGGGTCTATCAATAGGAGTGTTTAGAGTCAACGATGTGAACAAAAGTTACCGGTTAAGGGTGAACCCGAAAGGGAAGAACCTCTAACCATGTCTTATACTTACATGTTATTCTCATTACGGTTAAAGGGAAAACCCGAAAGGGAAGGACCTCTAACCATGACATGATTAAACATTATTTCATTACAGTGGCTATTACATAGTGGTTGCACACATTTATTTCATGTTAGGGTTATGGAAAAGCATAACACCCTAGTGTAAGGTAAATCGATGATTACGGTCCGGAACGCAATCATGGGCTTACAGGTACATGAGGGTGGTGTGTGATTCTACTTAGGCTATTGGTAGTCAATCAGTACGAATCCAAAGTATCGGGAGTGTGGTGGGTCAGCTGCGGTACACCCTATATATAAGCACAAACGATACTGCGGGAGCGGACTAGGAGTCTGACCAAGAACCTATCCATTACTTTATACTTATCTCTTCATTAGAACAGTGGGCTAATAGCTAGCATTTTCGATAGGAACGTTCTTACGTGAGCTTCATTCGTCTTCCTAGAGTCTTTCTCTTGACCCCCCCACACAGAAAACATAAACTTTGTATACTCGTGCACTCTCTATTAGTCGAAATCCTGTTGCATGTCCTTAATAACGTTTAGTCAGAACCTTTTCTAAAGTAAGGGAGACTGCTTCATTAGTACCCCTGCCCCTCACCCGTTACACATTCCCAAAACTTTCCTCATTTAAATTCTCAACTTTCTAATTTTGAGTTAACTGTCAAATATTTGGACGCTTTTACTTTGGGAATTAAACAACCATTTAAAATTTTGTCAAATCATAAATGATGGAATTTTCTTTTAAAAATTTAGTTGACTTTTACAACGCATTTTGTTTCATAGTAACCTTCACTTGAAAGAAATTTCGAGACGAAATTTTCTAAAGTAGGGGAGACTGTGACATTCGTCATCTTCGTCTTTCGTCAAACTGACAATAATAGTCCTTCAAATTTTTCCATGATAGTCCTTGTAAATTTCGTCGTTTTCAAATTTAATTTTTTTGAGCGAACTAAATATATATATTTTTTTCATTTATATTTATTATTAATCGGGTATAAGTTTTAATCAAATGAGTAGGTTGAAACATATTTCGGAATAGATTCTATAAAATTTTCATGTTTATAAAGTTTTAGAAATTTTTTTGGTTAAATTTAGCTAACTTGGTTGTGTTTTATAAAGAAACAAAAGAATAAAACTAACTAAGTTATATTAGAGGGGCCATTTCTGCAAATTTCTTAAAGTTTCAAAACAAAATAAATTTTTTTTCTTCCTGTTCGCGTTTTTCCGGCCGACCGGATTCCGGCCGGCGAACCTGCAACTCCGGCGAGGGATTTTAAACATGCTTTAATTCCTTATAACGCTCCATTTCAGTTTCAATACACTTCTCCTCAACAATTCAACGGTTCCTCATCATTTAAACCGAGTTATAACGCGCCTTTAATCAGATTTTAATCAAGTTTAATGGTGGTAACCGCCGAAGCTTTAAATCGAATTAAAACGCATGTTCCGGTCACCTAACCTATAAATTTATACTATCAACTCGTGTCTGCATCTTGCACGACTAAAACCCACAAAATATTTTTACCAAAACACGACTGGAACTCTAGAATCGGCCATATTTTCGTTCGGGTATTCAAGCTTCATTCATGATCTTGATACGTATTGTGAGTCTTCCTTTGTTATGCCATTTCGTTTCTTATACATTTCTAATTAAAAACCCCTTATTACAGATCCTTAATTGTATCTTAATCGTGTTATTGAATCCTTAGGGTTAGGGTTTGAATGTTTTGGGGAAGAAGATGAAGTTGGAATATTGTTTTTTATATTTTAGTTTCTTAAATAAACCAACAAAAGCCTTGCTAGACTAGTGGTTGTGATGTTGGTGTTCGATAGAGGGTACCCGGGTTCGAGTCCCCTTGGACGCACCTCTGCAACGTTTTTAGGGTAATTTGTTTTAATTTTCATTTTCTTATTTTCTTTAAATATATATAATATATAGATTTGAAATATTCATAATAAATCCATTTTTTACCCAAAAATTATGAAAATTTAGGTGTAGCATCTTGACATCCTAAAGAAAATTACCACATCTTTATTTTCTTAAAAATGTCTTATTTTTATATTTTTATTGAATTAAATGGTTTTAATCATAATTAATTGATTAAAAATACATTTTTAATGATTTTAATCTCAAATTTTTAGGATAATTATTTCTAATCATCATGAGCTGAAATAAAAATTATTGGACCAGAAAACACTTATTTTTATTAATTTTCCTATTTTTAATCCTTTAAACATGATTTAATCTCATTAAATCAGTTTTAAATATAAATAAGTTTATAAAAATTGTGGGAAAATTATTTTTATTAGTTTACATCAGAAAGTATTCAATTCCTACAAAAATAGCATTTTTGAGTCATGTCTTGTATTATTAACATTATTTATGTGTAATTAGACATAATTAAACATACATTTATTTACACATCTATTTTATAAATACTTTTCTTATAAAATAGAAATATTTTTATATGTTTGAAAATCTTAATTACCATTTGTTAGATTATGGTGTAACTCATAATCATTTATTTATACATTTATAATTGTTGTATTTATTTACGATAATTAGTGAAAGTAATTAACTAAATTATTTTGTCTTAATTATTTAAACATAATTTTATCTAAATATTCCATAGGTAATAATTATATTACTTAAACCACATTTACAACCTTTCATATATTATTTGTGATATACAATTTTTACATTAACGCGACTTATCATAAAAACTCTAATTCCCCAAATCGACTTAGCAAACCCTAATGCCTTAGACCCTAGATACTTTAGACCCTTAGACATTTCCTTTATAGTACTCTTATACATTATAGGTTGGATTCTTCGGAATTCCCATTACTTAGCTCACGACCGCTTAAGTGCATTTTGATCGCTTTCGCAAACTGTGAGTATATCTTTCCCCCTTTTTTTACTGTTTTACTATTTTGGGGTGACTCATGTACCTATTATCAAGTTTCAATTTCTTGTTACTAAAAAGCAATTCTTATGTGTGTTTGCTTGTGTCATATCGTGTATCTATGACCTCTCAAATCATTAACCGTTGCGGCCTGGCATTTCAATGAATAGTACTATGGTATATACCCTTGTGACTCTGTTGAGAGTCCTCGTCATTGCTATGTATTACATTACTACTAGCGCATACTATATATATATGCTTTCTCTTCTTAGGGTTGATTTGACCCGGATACCACTTATTACATAATTGCACACAGTATACGACACATAAATTGCTAAACACTTTTCTACTATATTTATTTAAACAGGGTATGCTCACCAATACAATTTTTGTATTGACCAAAATATTTTGTACATGTTTTAGGTTGTTTTGAGATGCATTCTTTAAGCTTTCGGATTTACATTTAGATTTTGATTCATTGTATTTCAATTTAGTTGGCAGTTAGAATCGTTGTATTTCATTTCAATGTAATAAATTATTTAATCAATGTATTCAAATTTGCACTTTAGTCCATGAGCTATTGAACAATCGTCACTACGTGACACCTCGATGTTTCCGCCATCGGTTGGGGTGTTACATGGGTATATAAAGTGAATTAAGTGGGCGGCTGGAGGTCTAAGGTGGTACTTGGCAATTCTACAGTGCATATACTCGAGATGATGAATTGATATGTGATTGAAATTTGAACTCTTCTGGCATGTTGAAGTCTAGTCATAGTTGGTAGTCATGTTGACTAATGAGTCAAGTAATGTAATGGGGGTGACCATGGCTTGGTTTGGGTTTGCTTTAATGCTTGGATAGTTAAGATATATTTGGGGGGATGGTAGCGTTTGGGGATTGATTTTGGGCGTTTGTATGAACTGTATCTTGTTTTTTGGCTAGCTCCTTGCTGGTCGTTTTTGTGGTTGGAATAATAGTTTCGTTTGGCTTGTCCAAAAAAAAAGATAGGTAACAAATAGGTGTAACACCCCCAACCGATGGCGGAAACATCGAGGTGTCACGTAGTGACGATTATTCAATAGCTCATGGTACTAAAGTGTAAATTTGGATACATTGAATTGAATAATTTATTACATTGAAAGGAAAACTACAAGATACAATAATTCTAAAGTGACAAGTCTAGCTAAAATACAATGAAGTTAAAATCTAAATATAAATCCAAAAGCTTAAAAGAAGCGTCTCAAAACAACAGGAAACATGAATGAAAATAGTATATGTCAATACAAAAATGTATTGGTGAGCATACCCTATTTTGAATACATATAGTAGAAAAAAGTGTTTAGCAATTCATGTGCGGTACCATTTGCAATTATGTAATAAGCAGTATCCGGGTCAAAACCAACCCTAAGAGAGTGTGACATGAAATTTATATATAGTATGCGCTATTGACAGTAATAATGACATACATAACAATGACCAAGGTCCCTCAACAGAGTCAACAAGGGGTATATACAATAGTACTCTTCATTGATATGACAGACCCAAACGGTTAATGATTTTGACAAGTCATAGATACACACAACTAAATTAAAGCAAACACACTTGAGAATTGCATTTAGTGAAAGAATTTCAGTTAGACATAGTGTATATGAGTAGCCCCAAAAGAGTAAAACATGAAAAAAGGGGAAAGATATGCTCACAATTTGCGAAAGCGATCAAAATCCAACTTAAGTGGTCGTGAGCTAAGTAATTGGAATTCTGAGGAATTCAACCTATAATGTATAAGAATACTAATAAGGAAATGTCTAAAAAAGTCTAAGTTATCTAGGGTTCTAAGGCTTTAGGGTTTGCTAACTTGATTTGAGGAATTGGGGTTTCTTTTGTGATAAAATGAATTAGTATTACATTTGTATGACAAATTAATATGATTAAAGTTTATAAATATGATTAGGTAATATACTTATTACCAACTGAATATCTAGTAAAAAGTAGTTCCAAATAATTGGGACAAAGTAATTGAATTAATTGTTTTAAAATTATAATTGTAATTAATTACAATAATTAGAAATAATTGAACAAATAAATACAAGTTACACAATTGAACTAAATGTTGATAATTATGACTTTCAAACATAAAATATTTCCGTTTTATAAAACATTAAATTTATAAAACATATTTTATGTATTATGAATTAATAGGGTAAAGTTCCTGTAGGAAAATTATTTGTTGTAGGAAGGGTAGGAAGTGTTTTGATCCATTAGATATTGAGATTGATGGTTGAGACTAAAAACCTATATGTGTTTAATTTTTCATTAATTGTTTATAGTAGTTGAGGGCAAGATAGTACAATCAGTGTTTTATTTAATGGCACTATGGTAATTGTGTGTGCTTTATTAGAGAAAACCAATTTCTCTCTCCTATTAGTTTTAAAACCGTTCCCATAATTCCTTAATTAATGCATACTAGTTTCTCTCTCATATCAGTTTTAAAACACTTCTATTGTTTTAGAACACTTCTACTGTGTTTAGTTTCAACATAAAACACTCGTGATGTTATTATAAAACGCTCTCGATGATATTATAAAACACTCCTTATTAATGCATACTAGTTTCTCTTTCATTATAAAACACTCTTGACGTTATTATAAAACACTCCTGATGTTAACCTTCTGCCATGACTTGAATAATCGAAAAAGTGATAGAGATGGGTTATATGTTTGAAGAATCGAACAAGTTTTGGGGTATTGATACACTTATTTGAAATAAATATCTTATGATTCTTATGAAAAATAATGAATAATTAGTTAATTTAGGATGATTAATCTTCATAAATATCTAGATGTGAGTTGCTAATTTAGTGGGTTTGTAATAAATAAAAAATGGACAAAAAGTCTATAATGCCCTTCATCTAAAGATTTAATCAGATTTGATCTAATGATTGAAAATACTTCCTACACAAAACAATTTTCCCACCGGATCCTCTACCTGAATTAATAAATGATTTATGTATTTATATAAGCATAAACATAACTAAAATGCAAGATATGGCTAAAAATGATATTTTTGTGAAAAATAAAAAAATTCTGATGAAAAATTTTCATAATTTTTCTCTATCTATTTGTATTTAAAACATATTTAATGATTAAAAAATGGCAGCAAAAATAACTATTTTATGAGAAAATAAATTTTTATTTCAGTTTATAATACTTAGGAATAATTTCCCCGAAATTTTGAGATTAAAATCATTAAAAACAAATTTTTAATCAATTAATTATGATTAAAAGAATTTAAATCAATAAAGATATGAAAATAATTTATTTTCCAGAAAATAAAAATGTGATAATATTATTTAGGGTATCAAGATGCTACACCTAAAGTTTCATAATTTTTAGAGCAACAACGAGTTTTCTATGAATATTAGAAGATTAATGTACAATAATAATGAATAAATAAAAGAAAATAATCAAATACTATATAAAAAAAATTCTGAGAATGGAAGGGGGCGCCTAGGTTCGAACCCGGGTGGCCTCAATCCTCAACACTCTCACGGACCAACTAGACCAAAGCATGTTTTGTGAAATCCTTTGAATTAATAATGTATTTGTATAATATCCTAAGCTGATCTTCTTCCCCAAATCACCTTCAAACCCTAACCCTAAAAATAATCAAGCCCGATTCGTTATGGATTAACAACTAAACTATGGGGCTTTCATAAGGGATCGATATAGATGTAAAACGACATCAAATAGACAGACTTACAAGAACAAAAATGGCTCGATAAAAGAGCTTTCAGGAACCGATCTTAATATCACGAATTGAGGAGTTTGCAGCGATGATTTAAGACGATTTTTAGTGGGTTTGGAATGTGAGTGAGTGCAGAAAACGAATAGTGTGCTTAGTTTATCTTGTGACCACTTAAAACGACTCATTGATTAAAAAAAAAATAACGTCCGACTGTTCAGTTTTATAACCGAATTAAAGCTCACTTATAATGTTTAAAAACTCGGTTTTATGATGGTTAATCGAAGAGGAACCATGGAGAAACGCATGGGAGTTGGTCAAAGATGATAAAATGCATTAAAATCGGTTTAATATCTTCACAGGAGCTCAATTCCGGCCGGTGTTCTCGCCGGAACTGGAAAAGAAAAAAAATATTAATATGAACTTTCAGCTTTTTACAAAACAACCCCTCAAGTTTATGTTTTGAAGATAATTGTTTTTAACTTTATATTTTCATAACAATCTAAACCAATCTTTATAACTTTTATAGAAATTTGATAATTAACGAAATAAATAACGCTAGAGATTCTATTTCCACATAAAATCAAAAGATACAAGGACTAAAATCGACAACTTTCTAAAAGATGAGGGTGTAGGTTGTCACAATAGGAAAACTTGAAAGAACCGCCTTTATAAGAGTCCCTCTACCACCCATTGATCTAGTTTTCGCCTTCCACGAAGAAAGACGAGATCGAATTGTTTCAATAACCGACGATCAGTGGCAGACCTTATTCATGCTTGAACACACTTTGATACCAAGGTAGACGAAAGGAAACCGCCCCACTTGACACCTGGAAATGTTTGCCATAGAATCTGTAACATCGCGTGATTTTTACTTTTCATGTATTTTAAATTCTATACTTAACAAATTCCAAGTTCACCTTTATTCGCTTCTTTTATTTTACTCCTACCAATTCGTGACGAGTCGTCAATATAATATATCCTAATCAATTTAGAAACTCATTTAGTTAAGATCTTAATATATATATTTATTTTATTATAAAACTAATATACTTTTAATAATATAAAGAGTTAATAGCCATTTTCGTCCCTGAGGTTTGGGCCAGTTTGCCACTCCAGTACAAAAGTTTTTTTTTTTTTTGCAATTCCTTCCCTGAGGTTTGGATTTTTTTGCCAAATTCGTCCTTTTCACTAACTCAGTTAAAAAATCTCGTTAATGTCAGGGGTAGGGTCGTCTTTTTACCTCAGGGACGAATTTGGCATTTAAAATTCAACTTCACCCCACACCCACCCCACCCCTCTCTCTCTCTATATATATATATATATATATATATATATAAAGCTTCCTTCTTCCTTGTTTCCTCCTGCAGAACAAGACTTGGGCCACCAAAACGGAACTGTAGCCAGCCAAGAGTTAACCAAACCAACCAGACTCGGGTGCTCCACCTTCCCAAATAACCCAATAATAATATTCCTTTCACTTTTATCACGTTCACTCCAATCCTAGGGTTTCAAATCTTTTCCATCCCTCAAAAATCATACATTTCTGCAATTTTCCCTCAAAATCTTCCAATTCTTCGTTTCCAATTACAGGTAAATCACCTAAAAATCAAACCTTTTTAGGTTACCCCATATTCTGTTATTATTATTATTATTATTACATAATATAACATCAATTTCAACTATTAAACTCAAATTAGGACCTAAGATCCCATCAGTGTACACAATTAGTGCTCAATGTGTCATTGTGTTGATTAAGATTACATAATAATGAAAAGGTCAAGGAGTGAAGTTTTTGGTTTGAGGAAAGTGAAAGTAAAACTGCCACATATATTATTCAGTTTAGCTGCATTGTATTTGATTTTTGTTTGGTTTGAGTTTCCTGCGTATTTCGAGGCGTGTAGTTCGGATAATGAAGCAGTGAGTAGGTTTCAGTTTGAAGTGAGTAAAGCATTGGAAAATGATAACAGATTAGAAAACGGTAGTCGGTTTGAGACCGTGAGTGAAGAAGAGGTTGATGAGGGTTTACCACCCGTTGATGTTAGGTACGGGAGGTTAACGGGGAATGTTTTGAGGCAAAGGCGTAGGAATGAAGTTATGTCGGGGTTGGAGAGAGTGGCGGATGAAGCGTGGAAGTTAGGTTCGAAGGCGTGGGAAGAGGTTCGGGAGTATAATGAAAAGGATACCGAGTTGTATTCGGTTGTTGATGGGAAACAAGAGCAATGTCCACCGTGGGTGTCGATCAGTGGTGAAGAGTTAACGAAAGGAGAATGTGTATATATATATATATATATATATATATATATATATAGAGAGAGAGAGAGAGAGAGAGAGAGAGGGGTGGGGTGGGTGTGGGGTGAAGTTGAATTTTAAATGCCAAATTCGTCCCTGAGGTAAAAAGACGACCCTACCCCTGACATTAACGAGATTTTTTAACTGAGTTAGTGAAAAGGACGAATTTGGCAAAAAAAATCCAAACCTCAGGGAAGGAATTGCAAAAAAAAAAACTTTTGTACTGGAGTGGCAAACTGGCCCAAACCTCAGGGACAAAAATGGCTATTAACTCTAATATAAATTTAAGATAAAAAAAAAGAAAGAAATATGTTTAGCCATGTTGACTTCCATGTCAACAAACATTCAACATTTTTTTTTCTCAAATATTGCCGTACGTTTTGCTATCTTATTTATATTTTTTTTTCTTTTTTTTAAAGATATAATTACTACTAATTAACTTCTAACCACCCTAATTAATTCATTAAATACCCAATCCCTTCACCCCAACTATAAATACACCACTCCTACCCATTCTAAAACTTGCTCATTTCTAAATCCTCTCTAAACCTCTCAATTCTCCAAATAAATCCCAAGAGTGGAAGTCCACTTCTAAGTGAGTTCTCTCATAAACTCCAACTTTATTCTTCTTTCTTCACTTCTTTTCTTTTTCTAACCCCTTGGAAAAACCTCTAGGATCTTCCCCATATTTATCCACAAAAGTGTGATAAGGGTAGAGCACCTAAAAGAGGTTCCAAAGGTGGTTGTTTTCTGAATTATACTATATAATAATATAAACATATACTTTCAAGTTTCTATTTTACTAGTTTATTATTAATCTTTGGAAGGTTTGTGGATACATCCCTACCTTACCAATGCTTGACTCTCATAACCATCCGAATCACCTCCATGGTGGTTTGTGTTTTGGTTCGCCTAAAAGGCTCGCTTGACTCTTATGACCATCCGAATCACCTTCATGGTGGTTTGTGTTTTGGTTCGCCTAAAAGGCTTGCTTGACTCTCTTGAATCTATAATCTAAACTCGAACCTAAGACTCTTTATTTTTCTAATTCTAGTTAACCAAGGCTAAGGAACTAATCCCCCAAGACTCATTCTTTTGGAAGCTTGCTAAAACGCACCCAAAGGTGAGTTCATACTTGTCCCCCTTTTATCCTTTATTCTTTGGGGCTCAACATGTATCACTATCAAAACTCAAACGATTTTAAACTCTACAATCTATTATTCTTAGTCTAAAGTCTATCATATTCTAAATTCTATCATGCGCAATCTAAAGTCTATTATATGCTTGTACGCTATGCTATGTAGAATTATTTACTCTAACATACAAATGTTCATATAGTTGACAACCCACCTTGCATGTATAGCGCTATAGGATTGGCTATCCGCCCCCTACATGGGTCATGTTAAGCAAAATTCTTCGTGGCTAGTCGCCGTTTGTATGGTTCTCTTGCATATGCCTATAAGCAAAACTTTATTATACTATGTATGTATGTCAAAACTAGTATGATCACCAATGCTTTATGTGTTGACGGATATTTTATACATGTTGCAGGAAATATTTATTGCAGGACATTCAAGAAAAGTACTTAGGATTGGACATAGAAACTCACTCTAGTTCAAGTTATCATATTCTTGTTGTTGTATTTTTCGTTATATGAACTACTTGTATTTCTATTTTTAGACAATAAATGAAATTCTATCTTTAAACTATATTGTCACAAAATCTAGTGTCATGAAGTCTTTGAACAATCTATCCCAAGTCTCGCCCTGATGTATTCCGCCATCGGTTGGGGTGTGACAGAATCAACCTCTTGATCACTAGTTCCAATACCCAAAAGTTGGGATTTGTTTAGGTTGATCTTCAACCTGGAACAAAGATGGAAGATCTGGAGAAGCCTCGCCGTTTGCTCTATATTCTCTTGAGACCACTATCTCAAAATGTGACAATCGTCACCCTCATCTTTTAGCGAGTTGTCAAATTTAGTCCCTATATTTTTCATCGTTTTCAAATTTATATAAACATGAGTTGCTTTTAATCAATTTTTTTCTCTGGTGTGAAAATGTCTTCATTTTAAGTAAACGCGTATTCCAAACGTACTTAACATGTACATTATTGCGGCATTTATAAATTAATTATTTATTATTAATTTGATTTAAATCCCAAATTTAAACGTTTATAGATTATGTGAAATGTCAAATATTTTTAGCTAAAACTTACGAAATACAAACTTAATTAGATATGGTTTTTATTAAAGTTAAAATTTAGTTAGTAAGGTTAAGTTTTATAAAGGAAAAGTTAACCAAGTCATAAAATAAATTAACACAGTTAACTTTGAGGGACTGATTTTGCCAAATCGTGAATGTTTCAAAACACCTCCCTAGTGATGTACAAATCGGTTTTTTTTTTTTAAAAAAAACCGGTCCGGGTTTTGAAGTGCCAAAAAAATTGTTTTTTTAACAAACCGGTCCGGGTCCCAAACCGGTTTTTAGAGACAAGTACCACCAATAATACAAACCGGTTCCGCCAAAGGCATTATAGCCCAGCGGCATCTTGGTGGTGAGATAAGACTTAGGGACCATAAGGTCCCGGGTTCGAATCTTACAAAGGGGGTTTTCTCATAATTATGAGTTTCTCTTGAATTGGTGACTTGGTGGTGGAATATGATCGCGTGGCAACATTGGTGGCACGATGATACTCCAGTGTTCCGTGAGTGATTCCAATTTGTTGGCCGTTCAAAAAAAAAAAAAATACAAACCGGTTCCAACCGAGTTGAAAACTGTTTTAAAAAAAAAAAAACCGGTAAAAAACCGGTCTGCTGGGGCTGTTTTGCTGCTGTTTCTGCTGCTGTATCTGCAGATTTTTTTTTTGAACAATTTAAACACTAACAATTATTATCAACACAAAATAACTAAAAAATACGATTTCATTGATTAAAAAACACGATAAAAAACATCGAAACATAAAGGAATCCGAAGATAACATGAAACATAATACAAAACATAATCTTAAAAAACATAGTCTTAAACGAAATAAGTCTTCAAACATAGTCTAATCTTCACCCGAACCGGCGTTGCTTCTTATCCATTCATCCATTTCGGCTTCATATTCGGTAATTGGTTCGGTTAAGTCCGCGTTGACCTCGTCCTTGTACACTTCGCCTTCATATTCAAGTTCTCCCTCAATTGAGCATATGTTTTGCACCCTCTCCGCCGCATCCAAATAATCCTTCAAGCAAATGGCATCTCTACCGAAGGTGGAGTTAGTCGCGTCCTACGTATCGAAATGACCCTGCCACTAATAGAGAAAGCGGATTTCGAAGCTACCGTGGAAGCTTGGACGGTTAGTAAATCTTGCGCCATGGCGGCTAAGACCGGAAATTGATCTTCCTTACTTTTCCACCAAGACAACACATCAAAATTTTTAAATTCTTCGAGAGTCAAACCTTTTAAATAGTTTTCGGCACCATACCTCTCAAGTTCGCTACTAGGAGCGTTACCTCGTGCACGTTTATTAGACGTGTCCAACAAATCATTGTATAAATCAAAATCCGTATCAAGTACACTTTGAGAAGCTTGTCTCATTTGCATTTGAATGGACGACATTTGACCATAACATTCAAAATAAACATCATACATATCCATTAGATGTTTATTAAATCTTCCTACCATACCTTGTGAAAAATACGGATCTTTTACCGTGTTCAAGTCCAACTCGTTGCAAATTTTTTCAGTTATATTTTCTACCCCCCTATATTGTAACATGGGTTTAAAGCGGAGGCACAAGTAAAAACCGCCGGTAATTCCGAAAAATATTTTCTAAATTTTCTTTCATTGTTGCCGCCATATCTTTGTATGGGCTACCTCTACATTCCATTTCGCCTAATTTTCTGGTCATGTTATATAATTTGTGAAGTGTTATACAACATGTGGGATAATAAACTCCCAACAAAGCGGTTGTTGAAGCTTTCAAAACTTGTAGCATTTCGGTAACAACTTCAATAACCTTCCAATGCGAAGGATTGTATGGTGCCGTTTTCCCCCGACTCACCAAAATATCATGAAATGCAATTAAACTTTCTTTTTGAAAAACGTGTTTTTCGAACATGTTACAAGTGGAACTCCACCTTGTTGGACAATCCCAATTTGGACCCAAACAAAGGGCATTCACACTTTTGCAAAATTTCATATATTTAGCATGTCTTTGATTGTTGCTATATATATCGCGTAACATTCTTTGAAAACCATCTCTTTGTGTTTCAATACATTTTAGGCCATCTTGAACTGCCAAATTGATTATGTGTGCGACACAACGACTATGAAAAAAAACCCGTCACAAATATGTTGGTATCTTAATTTTAATTGTGTGATAGCCGCGGTATTATTCGACGCGTTATCAAAAGATATTGATAAAATCTTGTTTGATACCTTAAACGTTTGAATAACTTTGTCAATCATAGAGAAATTATTTGCACCGGTGTTAGGGTAATCAAACAATCGAAACGCAATTGTTCGTTTCATCATTTTCCAAGAAGACGGTTCAATCCAATGGGCCGTTACACAAATATAAGAGTCGGGTGAACCGTGCGGTGCGGACTAAATATCACTTGTTAAGTTAACACCGGTTTGTAAATTTTCAAAATAATTAATTAATTCATTTTTTGCTTGTTTCCATCTTTTTAAACAATCACGCCTAAGAATAGCACGACTTACATATGTGTATCTTGGTTGAAGTGTTCGTTGAACAAGTCTCGTCAAACGTGGGTTGTCAAAATGATTGAAGGGCAACATTTCTTGTATGACAAAATTCCCCATTTCTTCGCGAACCGCTTCCAAGTTGTACACAAACAAGTCGCCTTCTTGTGTGATCGAGGCTCCACCTTGAGAATTTCTTTGTTCTTTCAAAATTTTACAATATGGTTTCTCCACATGGTCTTTCAAGGTCGAGTTAGCATCATGTTTAAGCAAAGCCGAACAATATTTGCATCTAACCTTGTTTGGACCAACACTCAAAACACATAAATCAAAGTGTTTCCAAACATTGAGGTTTCTTTTCGTTAGAACCACCTTAACAACCGTGGCTTGCGATGAAGAAGCACCATATTGGATGGAACCGGTTTGGCTTTGAGGAGTTGGTGGTTGTGAAGATGCCATTTTTTCTTAGAAAAAAGAGAGTGATTTGTGAGAAATTAGCTGAAGAATGCAAGATTAGAGAGTGTTTTTGATGGTGTGATTGATCCTAAAAATTGAGGGATAATTTATACTATGATTGTGGGTCAAAAAAAAAAAAAAAAGGCTACTTGCAGCCCTCTAACGGTCATATGACCGTTTTCCAAGGCTAGAAATCGGTTTTTAAACCGGTTTGTAAACTGGTTTTTTATCGGGTTTTCTGCAAACCGGTTTTGTATTCGGGTTTTTTATGGGACCGGTTTTTAAAACGGTTTCACATCGGTTTTTTTCCCAACCGGTTTCCAACCTGATCTAATACCAAAAAACCCAAACCTATATAAAACCGGTCATGTGGGTCGGTTTGTAAAAAAACCGGTTTTTGTCCAACCGGTTTTCCGGTTTGTCTTTCGGGTCAGGTCTGCCAACCGGTTTTTTTGCCCGTGTCTACACCTCCCACCTCCTTCCTTTTCACGACTCGCCGGAAGGAACTCCGGCCAAAACTCCGGCGAGATTCCGGTAGCCATAAAAACTGAAATTCATTGCGCTTTATACCAAATTTAATGATTATTCAACGTTTGTCCACCTTAATCGATTGAATTCTAGGCGTTTTACATGTTTAAAATGCGTTTAATTCGAGTTATGATCCAAAGTTTTTTAACCGAAGCTTGTAAATCGGCCAACATTCAAAACATCATTAAACGCATGAATTTCTATAAATTGTTTATCTAAAACCGTTCCAGAACCTGGTAACAACTTAAACCCACACACGAAAATTATCCAAATCGCCCTAGAAAGCTTCGCAAACGGCTCAAAGTTGCGGCCTGTTCTTCCTTCTTTTCGATCCGAATTCGCCATTGTAAGTCCAGTATTTCTATGTCGTTTTATCTCTCGTATCATGGTCTTCGAAAGCCCTATGTTCCCGATCGTTTCCATAGTCAGGAATAAGTTTATTGTTTTGGGATTAGGGTTAGGGTTCATGGATTATTTTGGGGAAGAAGAAGATCAATTTGAGATATTATTTAAATAAATATACATTTCAAATTAGTTAACAAAGTTAGCTTGTGGTGTAGTGGTTGGGTTTGGCTTGGTGCTAGGGAAGGACCTGGGTTCGAGTCCTCCTGGACACGGATCTTGTTTTTTTTTTGTGTTATTTCTTTTCAAATTTATTTTCTTACTTTCTTTTTAATATATATGTGTATATATATATATATATAGAATTTGAAATATTCATAATAAATTCAATTTTGATCCAAAAATTATGAAACTTTTGGTGTGAGATCTTGATAGCATATAGAAAATTATCTAATTTTTAGTTTCTGGAAAATATTTATTTTTCATAATTTTATTAATTTAAATACTTTTAATCATAAATAATTGATTAAAAATTCATTTTTAATGATTTTAATCTCAAACTTTTTGGGGAATTACTTCTAATCATCATGAACTGAAATAAAAATTTTTGGTCCAGAAAACAATTATTTTTTTATTGATTTTCCTATTTTTAATCATTTAAATATGATTTAAATTCATTAAATTAGTTTTAAATGCAAATAAATTGAGAAAAATTATGGAAAATTTATTCTAAGTATTTTTCATCAGACTCTTTTCGTTTTTCTCAAAACTATAATTTTTGAATCATATATTGTATTTTTTTTGTTGTATTTATGCTTATTTAAATACAATATTCATTATATTTCAAATTAGATTTATTAATTTAATTCTTTTGTCCAAAATGATTTCAATTACTTTTTCACTAAATATTCAATTGATGATAATTATATTACCTATTCACATTTTTAAACTTTGTCGTATTATTTTTGATATACAAGTTTTATATTAATTCGATTTACCATAAAAACTATATATCCCCAAATCAACTTAGTGAACCCTAATGCCTTAGAACCCTAGATACCTTAGACCTTTAAGACATTTCATTTATTAGTATTCTTATACATTATAGGTAGAATTCTTCGGAATTCCCATTTCTTAACTTACGTCAACTTAAGTTGGATTTTGATCGCTTTCGCAAACTGTGAATACATCTTTCCCCTTTTTCATGTTTTACACTTTTGGGGTGACTCATGTACGCTTATTACTTCACTCACTTAATCATTTTTTATTCTATATTCACAATCGCAATTCTTGTATGTGTTTTACTTGTTGATCGCTGAGAGTGTGTACTTATGACCTTAATCATTAACCCGGTGTGGGCCTAGCATAGCAATAAATAGTACTATGTTATATACCCTTGTTGACTTACGTGTTCGAGTTAACTCCTTGGTTATTGTTATGTGTAAACTACATTGTCTTGTCGCCTACTATATATAATGATACTTATGAGCGAATACTATATATATGATTCTTGATTCTTTAAGGTTTGATTTTGGGTGGCATTTGTACACAGCTTGAACACTAAATTGTAGACACTATAACACGTGAATTGCGAAACTCTTTTCTACTATATGTATTAAAGAAGGGTATGCTCACCAATACATTTTGTATTGACATATTGTCACACCCTCAAATTCCACTTGCGGCGTTTTACCGCGAGGTGCGTGACATACTAGGATCCAAGTCAACGATCACAATAAACGAACACTAAATGTAAAAGATGAAAACCAAAACATTAAGCTTTGAGCCATAAACCAACAGGGGAATCATTTCTTGTTTACAACCAAAAGACATAACATAGTTTGAAAATATTATTTAACATGCACTAGAACTCTAGACGTCGTGCAAGACTCCGTGCGCCTAGTCCATTGACTACTACCTTAGTGACCTGAGAAAACATGCCAAAAATGTCAACATATAATGCTGGTGAGTTCACAGGTTTTATAAAAGAGTTGTTATAAGTTTGAAAAGATCATATCCGTTACTACTATGTTACAAGAACGTTAGCTAGACGTTAAGTATTCTTACTACTACGGTTGGGAACCATTACTAAACATGTACCAGTATGTAAACCGCCCAGATGACTGGGTTACCGATGCCTCGGTAAACCCGAAATTAGAGACAATATGCACCCGCCCGGCTCCCAGCCGTCGAGTGGGGTTTGTGAGGCCCAATAGATCTATCCACATTTCCCTCGTTGTGCGTCCTGCACATTCACGGTTTCCCCCCGGGACTTTGTGTAAAACGCCGTATAGTAATCTATAGTAACCATAGTATAACATGATCTTTAAAGATCCAAGTAAGTAGCATGTTTCTCGCCCAAAAGTAAAAATAGTAAAAGTGGGGCTATGACACTCACCTTAGGTTGCGTTACTTGAAAACAGTTAAATCAATAAGCTATGATAGCCCCAAATAGCGGCGACCTATCAGAAGACGTATATAAGTACTTAGACTAATAACCCATAGGTTAACTAGTCCCCGAATGTCCAGACCATAACCATGTATGTTTGAAAACACCTTTGACTGTTAAACCGGCCGCACCAGACAAGACAAGACAAGACCCGACATCCCATTGGTGACCCGACATCCCACGTGTTATCAAGGAACAAGAAATCAAGCAATCACATGCAACTATACACTTAACACGTATCCACGTTCACTTCATCTATGCATAAATGGGTCCGAACACGTGTCACCAAGTTATTAGACATACCATGGGGTTCCTATCATGTTCCTTGGTGTCAAATCATGCTTCGGGATGTAAAAATACACTTACAATAACAGCACACGCGATTAGGAAATCAACATGCAATTAGGAAAAGTCAACTGGTGAGTAGGAGAGGTCAAACAGGCGAGTAGGGTGTACTCACCCCTGCTATATGGCGAGTAGGATTCCTACTCACCCCCTGCAAGTCTGTTCCGCTTTTTCGCGCGTTTAACCCTCCAAATCAGATCCGAAACACGTGGAAACACCCAATATCAAACCCAAATCATTAACCAACCCATTCCAAACAAAAAACCCCAATTTATCACTGGTCTAACACCCTATTTGCAATTATTTTCAAAAAATGGCAAAGTACCAGGTTTCATTAAACATGCATATCTTTCCTTAAATGACAAATAATCAGATTTCATCACCTACAACCTTGCATATCATCATTCCTCTGTTATAGTACCCTTCTAGTGTGAATCCTAACATCAAACAATCATCAAATCATATCATAACACCCTAAATCTTCAAGAACACTCAAACGGGTCAAAATACATATTATCATCAAAACACCATAATAATTGCTCAAATCCTTAGGAAAACATCCTAACAACTCCTACACATCCAAAGTACATCTAATACATGGAAACATTCACGTTTTGACCGTTAAAAACCGTTTCTTGCATGAATACTTTACATATAGCAAGTATAAAGGTTTAGACTTGTTTTAGAAACTCATTTCAAAGGTTTTCAAAGACACAAACTTGATAAAACTAGGTCTGGACCTTTGGGAACCAAAATATCAACATTACAAAGGCTTAGGGTAGATAACACACCTTGAGTCTTGCTAAAGAAGGAGTGTTAGCTTAGGAATGATGGGTTTTGAAGCAAAAATGAGTTCCAGAGGTGTGTTATGGTGTGAGGGAGGCTTGGGATCAGTTAGGGTTGCACAAATGGTGTTTCACAAGTCAAGGGTTGTCGTCGTCAAGAACAAAACAGGCGAGTAGGAAGCTGCAGCAGGCGATTAGACCACATGAATAGGGCTACTCGCCCCTAAATACAGGCAAGTAGGCCTACTTGCCAGTTGTACTCACCTGGCCATGGGTCTACTCGCATGTAGCAGCCATTTTCGAGTTTTTGGCACGTTAAACATTATTTTAACACATATAAGCACGTATTCACATACTGACAAGTCACATAATGATTAAAAACACGTAATGCATGATAACTAACACTTTCACGTTCGTTCACCAATTTTCGGGACTCAAGACTTGTGTGTGTGCATTAACCCCGGCGATTCCACGAATCACCGATCCTTGTACACATGGTTATGGACCGACTCCCAATGATCCCGCGGATGATTGTAACGACTCCTAATGATTCTCCGAACCATCATAACAACTCAACTGATCCAGTTAAGTATGTAATATGCATGACTCGCTAAGGTAGACTTACTAGTTTGATCGATGTTACTAACCGTATACTATTTTCGTACATTATGAGATGACTTTTAAGCTTTTGGAATTTTATTTAGATTTTGGATTCATTGTATTTCAATTAGTTGGCATTTAGAATCGTTGTATTTTATTTCCATGTAATAAACTATTTAATCAATGTATCAATATTTACATTTCTAGTCCATGAGCTATTGAACAATCATCACTACGTGACACCTTGATGTTTTCGCCATCGGATGGGGTGTTACAGATTGGAATCAGAGCCATGGTTAAAGGGAATTAGATTGTGAGAATTCCTCTTAGCCTAGTCTATAACTAAGCTTACATTCACAAGTCCTCTCGTGTATATTTCTCTTATTTCCTATATTTTCTTTCATGATATTTTAGCTATGATTCTTTCTCGTTATTCTTTCGGTATTTTGCTTGGAAAAAATACACTCGTATTTCACAAACGAAACGATATCACCAAGTTAGGAGTGGTATCCATACCTTGGTGATTAGTTTCACTCCTCTATATGCTATATATCTTTGGAATATATCTTTGGGATAGGAGTGACATCCACACCTCAAAGAGTATTTCCTCCAAAAAGAAACTTAATCACTAAGGTGGGAGTGATATCCTTAACTTAGTAACTGGTTTCATTCCACTGTAGTTTTCAATTTTGAAATACATCTTTGAGTTAGGAGTGAAAACCACATCTCAAGGATCTATTTCTGTATCTCGTTTTTAATCTCGCTAAAGTTTTGGAATTCACTAAGTGATGGGGCACGTGCAATCTGGAAGGGTGAGCGCCTGTATCCTGAGTTTTCTGTCTAGGCCTGGTATTTCGTATAAATCCCAACCAGACGAGGGACCCATATACTTACCTGGGAATTCTTGGGATGTGCATTTACTTATAGGCTAAAGCCCGCCTCCACAAGTCACTAGAAAATTTCAAATACTTGGGTTAGTCAAAGTTTCCTATGGAAACAATCCCAATGTTTTATGTTATTGGTATTTATGTTTTGTTTATCATTTGAAGACTCAACTTCATCGCTTGTTGTTCCATATGTTCTTATTCATTGATCATTTGCTTTTGGATTTTTCATCATCATTATTAAAACTTTTATTTTCTATATTATCGCATTAAAATTTATTCTTTGTGACTTTTACACTATAAAGCATAACTTCTCTTTTGCTAAAACATTTTTCCCATGACTTAAATTTTTAAACTTTATGTTTTATTTCGACCACATCCTGATTTTGGGAATGTTGCGTCATTACATAGTTAAATATGAAAATGGTTTCCCAAACATGTTAATCAACCTGTTTTATATCATCATGTTTATAAACTTAGTTGATCGATGTCACAGTATTTTCCTAAACCATGACCTTTTGTATCCGCCTGTGCACCCACAATACTCTCAACACAATATATCCTCATTTACTCAATACTACTTTACCAATATAGCTACACCCAGTCTCTTAAGTCATAGCCAACTATCATTAGTTAGTTCCTTTTTGGCCAGACTAAATTCATACATAAATGCCTATCTACATGATACACACCAGTACACTACTCTCTAAAACGATTAACCTAGCAACATGTCTTGTGTTGTCTTTTTACAAGAGCACAAAACCCAAATACCTAATTTTGAAAAAAAAACCTATACCTTGTTCCTAGAAACAAATAGTACACTATGAGCCCAAAGAGATGCTTTAACGATCTTTATAAACAAACGGTCTTTCAATGAATAAATTTCGTAAAATTTTTACAAGGTTTCAAGCTTACCCAACCCTAACGGGTAACATTTGACTTTCTCAAAAAAACTGAAAATTTTCAACTTTAATGAAATTTCAACTTAGAAGTTAAAGAAATGTTTGAATACAGAAAATCCTATTTTCCAAAATTCGTCGAGGCATCTGGGATCATATGCAACCTCATACGTATCCTACCCATACTTTCCAAATATTCTCAAGGAGAATCAACCCAAACCAAACCGGATTCTCCATTGTCTTCAAACCAACTCATAAACTTCTACTAGGTTACCGTCTATAGTGGAGACTAGGAATTTACACGTTGTTCACAATCCTTATCACTTTCCTTGCTGTGACTCGATCTTCTGTTCAAAGTTTGAAATTTGTTTTCAGAAATGTTATGTAATTATAAGCTTCTCGTGTCATACACGTTGGTTTTTATCATTCATGCCATTTTTAAATCTTGATCTTTTGAAACACATTTGATTTATATGGTTTGCTCTTACATTTTATAAACTTGTTTTACATATTTACAAGTCAAATGTAAACCTTCTTGTTTTCATATGACGGATCCAATATATGTTTTGGGAAAAGAAACTTGTGACTGATAGTATGCCTTATAACGATTTGTTTAACTCGACTTCTCGTAAACACATGAAAAATGTGTACCTGCGAAGTCCTTTTATGCGAACTTAATTTAAATTCTAAAAACATTCTTTGATCTTTAAAAAAAAGTTATTTTCATGCTGCATTACTACTATTCTTTCAACCATATCACAAGGTTCGGGTAATCTATGTTTTATAAACGAACATTTATCTTTTTACACTTGTACTCTCTCAGTCGCAAAACTTTTGGTCTAATAAAATATTGGACATATCCTCATCGGAATGTTGCTAAATGTCTTTTATCGTATAGTGCATATATGCAAAATTACTAAATTTAAACCCTCATGCCAGTAGACTATACGTCTGTTCTGCACACTCTCATTTGCAGTAATTTTCATTATTTTTATTCTTACATCATTTTATTGTGTTCGCGTATTATTCTCGCATTATTCTTTTAGTGGTGGTTATTCTTACGCGTTAATTGCGGCTATTCTCGCACTATTTATTAGCAGTTATTATTACATCACTGATGTTGAGCATTATTCAACTCACTCTCTTTTTGTGCAATTGTGCGATTTACTCGATTTATGTTATACTCAAACCGAAATTTTATGCTATACTTATATACTTATATGAACGTGTATTTTGTACGCATACCTTCCTATTTTGAGCAAAAGCCTGTTATACTTTTTCATTATTTTGTTCAACACCATGGTCAATAAACATACTAATTGATAACTCGTATGAGATCTATGCCAATGCCCACGTACGACTCGGATCAGAGTATTCCTCTAACCCGAGGGGGAACGGTGTAATCCTTAGAGTTTATTAATATGGGTGTTTAGAGCCCAACGATGTGAACATAAATTTACCGGTTAAGGGTGAAACCGAAAGGTGAAGGACCGCTTACCATGTCTTATACTTACACATTATTCTCATTACGGTTAAAAGGGTGAACCCAAAAGGGAAGGACCTCTAACCATGTCATGCTTGAATATTTATTTCATTGCAGTATCTATTATTTAACACATTTTGGTTGCACACATTGTTACTTGTATTATTTATGTTAGTGTTATGGAAAAGCATAGCACCCTAGTTTAAGGTAAATCGGTGATTACGGTCCGAAACGCAATCATGGTTTTACAGGTACATGGGGTGATGTGTAATTTCATTTAGGTTATTGGTAGACAATCACTACGAATCCAAAATATCGTTAGCGTGGTGGGTTAGCTGTGATACACCCTATATATAAGCACTAACGATATTGCGGAAGCGGACTAGGAATTTGACCAAGAACCTACCCCATTATTTTCTATTGCATATTGGGCTATTTAATAGCGTTGGACCCGACCTCTTCAATAAGTCGTTGACCAACGGCTTTCATTTTCGTTAAGAAAATTATTACACTAACTTCAATTCATCTTCCTTGGAATCCTTCTTTTGAACAAAAAAAAAGCTTAATATCCGTATACACTTACACTCTCTGTTACTTGGAAATCTCGTTGCATGTCCTTAAGCAAAGTTCAGTCAAAAACCTTTATAAAGTAGGGGAGACTGCTTCATCAGTGCCTCTGCCTTCACCTTCCAAACTTTTTCTCATTGTAGACTCTCAACTTTCTGACCTTGGGTCAAATGTTATGGAATTTGAAACTTTTACTTTCGATACTAAACCACTACTTTAAACTTTGTCAAATCATGATTGATGCATTTCTTAAAAACCTACTTGCTTTTTTTATAACATCTTTTGTTTCATAGAAACCCCACTAGAAAGGAATTTTGAGACGAAATTTTCTAAATTAGGGGAGACTGTGACAACCGTCACCCTCATATTTTAGCGAGTTGTCAAATTTAGTCCCTATATTTTTCATCGTTTTCAAATTTATTAAAACATGAGTTGCTTTTAATTGAATTTTTTTTTCACTTGCATGAGAATGTCTTCATTTTAACTAAACGCGTATTCCAAACGTACTTAAAATTTACATTATTGCGGCATTTATAAATTATTTATTTATTATTAATTTGATTTAAATCCCAAATTTAAACGTTTATAGATTATGTGAAATGTCAAAAATTTATAGCTAAAACTTACGAAATACAAACTTAATTAGTTATTTGATAAGTTAAAATAAAAAGTTTAAGTTCTAAAAGGTTTGGTTTTTGTTAAAGTTAAAATTTAGTTAATAAGGTTAAGTTTTATAAAGGAAAAGTTAACCAAGTCATAAAATAAATTAACATAGTTAACTTTGAGGGACTGATTTTGCCAAATCGTGAAAGTTTCAAAACACCTCCCTCCTCCTTCCTTTTCACGACATGCCAGAAGGAATTCCGGCCAAAACTCCGGCAAGATTCCGTAGCCATAAAAACTGAAATTCATTGCGCTTTATACCAAATTTTAATTATTCAACGTTTGTCCACCTTAATCGATTGAATTCTAGGCGTTTTACGTGTTTAAAATGCATTTAATTCGAGTTATGATCCAAAGTTTTGTAACCGAAGCTTGTAAACCGGCCAACGTTCAAAACATCATTAAACGGATGAATTTCTATAAATTGTTTATCTTAAACCATTCCAGAACCTGGTAACAACTTAAACCCACACACGAAAATTATCCAAATCGCCCTGGAAAGCTTCACATACGGCTCAAAGTTGCGGCCTGTTCTTCCTTCTTTTCGATCCGAATTTGCCATTGCAAGTCCAGTATTTCTATGCCGTTTTATCCCTCGTATCATGGTCTTCGAAAGCCCTATGTTCCCGATCGTTTCCATATTCAGGAATAAGCTTATTGTTTTGGGGTTAGGGTTAGGGTTCACGGATTATTTTGGGGAAGAAAAAGATCAATTTGAGATATTATTTAAACTAGGTTATCTTCCCGTGTAATACACGGGTTGACCAATTTAAATTGACGAATAATATTTTTCTTTAGCATGACTCCTACAATAAAAAAAATGCAATCTTTTTATTAAAATTCACATGTACATGGTTGAATGTTCTTGGTGCAAACGTAGGGACAGGATCACCTAGGTTGCTTGACAATTCTATGAAATGACCAAATAAATTTACCGGGTCAAGAATTTTTTACCAAGAGGCGCGTTAATTCAAACAATTTCTTAAACGATAAATGAAAAAAAAATAAAAAGGTTATCAAGAGTCAGCATGGAGGTTGTGGAGGTTACCTTAATAAGCAAAACAATTATTTTTAGACCATGTGTAGTGAGTGGCTTTAAATGTAAGGCCTGATTGGTCCACATGGCACATGGAGCTTTAAAATGAAATAAGGTGTAATGGAAGGCTTTAAATTTAAGGCCCCTACTAATATTTTATTTTATCTTTTAAATTTAAAAAAATAATAAAATAATAATAAAAGTAGAGAGAGGATGAGGTGGCAACTGCTGATTGGGTGGAGGGATGTGTTCTCAGGCGCCAAATATTTAAAGCCCCAACCCACTTTGTGAATTTAAGGCCCCTGTAACGGTGTTGGGGCCTTAAATTTGAATTAGCGCCCAATTTAGAGCTCCACTACACCCACTGTTAGAAAATCAGAGTTGAACACCCTTTTACCAATTTTTTTTAGCTTAAACAGACAAATCATTACAACACAATATTTGCAAATTTTATAGGTTTTTATGGGCATATCATTTTCTAAAAATCAAGAGAGGATAAATAAGAAAAAAAAATTATAATTAACATGACTTTTACATTTGACCTCCACATGAGTAAATGTACATGCAACATAATACCTCACAAATGGATTTATACACATCAGTTGCCACCAAGTTTTTCCAAACATTAGATATAATTTGCATCTGCACATATTGAAGCACCTCTTTCACATAGCTTAGATTCAATTAGCCATATGTAAACATTCCACCACACACTTCTAACCACCTACATCCTGCTTATAAATGATCAGCTGATATCAATCCACATCTGCAATAGTTCTCATCTACAATCGAAAAGCTCCTCATGGCTAACACATGTATCAACCCTCCCAAACGATGCTCTCCACACGAACAAATTCCTTTCCATTGAAACCCATCTAACCCAATGGAACGCCGGGTTAGCCGAGTTCTCTTATCTGTTTTTCGTGATCTCCTTCCTAAGCAGTCTAGCGAAGAAGGATTTAATAGGCCCGCTGAACCAAACCTATTTATCTTCGTCTTACATCATCTCTCCTAGTAGCCTTTGCAAATTTCTCCTTCAACCCGTCTAGCCCTATAAAAATAAAATATTAATTATTGACTTGAGATTACTGGGGAAAAAGTCAAATCCCCTAATAGCAAAAGAAGTAATCAATGAAAAATCCGAACACTCAACTTATATGTACATTTCCAAAAAGATAAAATTACAAAGAATTAAAAACTCATGAAAACGAAACATTTGGGAACTTAAGAATTTCACTCCACATTTTACGCTCTTCAATTCTAATTGAAGAAACACATTTCAGATCACAATCTGAAACATGTGTCCAAAAGAAGAGATAATTGCATAGTAAAAAAAATAAGAACCGAATACCAGATAACTCTAATTGAACAAATTGTTGAACAGAAGCAAAATCCAGATCAAAATCTCACTAATCATCATCAGTATTTTAAAACATCATGACTATCAATCAATATTTGCAACCCTACATGGAAACTAAATGATAAAATAACTTTAACATATCTATAAATCAAGAGACGATCACATACAATATAATGCAAACGAAAAATCTATAAAAAAAGGAATCAAAATAAGAATTGACAAACAAAATATCAAAAAAAGTATCAAAAGAAACAAAATATAAAAAACTATCAAAAGACGTACAAGTTGAAGATTAGGGTTGAGAAGGGGTAGAATGAAGAACATTAATTGTTGAAGATTTGTTGCAATCAATTTCAAATAAAAACAAAAAGGGTTACGGTTTGTGACTTGTGAGGATAAATAGGAGAGAAGGAAGTAGCTTACAATAGAAGAATAAGCAAAAGAGCGGGAAAAATAACTGAAGAGGCCTCAAAATGTGACATGTGTCACATAAAAGGTTTTATTTATATATTATAGTAGATAAAGATACATTTCAAATTAGTTAACAAAGTTAGCTTGTGGTGTAGTGGTTGGGTATGTCTTGGTGCTTGGGAAGGACCCTGGTTCGAGTCCTCCTGGACGCGGATCTTGTTTTTTTTGTGTTATTTCTTTTCAAATTCATTTTCTTAGTTTCTTTTTAATATATATGTGTATATATATATATATATATAGAATTTGAAATATTCATAATAAATTCAAGTTTGATCCAAAAATTATGAAACTTTTTGGTGTGAGATCTTGATAGCATATAGAAAATTATCTAATTTTTACTTTCTGGAAAATATTTATTTTTCATAATTTTATTAATTTAAATACTTTTAATCATAAATAATTGATTAAAAATTCATTTTTAATGATTTTAATCTCAAACTTTTTGGGGAATTACTTCTAATCATCATGAACTGAAATAAAAATTATTGGTCCAGAAAACAATTATTTTATTGAATTTCCTCTTTTTAATCATTTAAATATGATTTAAATTCATTAAATCAGTTTTAAATGCAAATAAATTGAGAAAAATTATGGAAAATTTATTCTAAGTATTTTTCATCAGACTGTTTTCGTTTTTCTCAAAACTATAATTTTTGAACCATATATTGTATTTTTTTTGTTGTATTTATGCTTATTTAAATACAATAATCATTATATTTCAAATCAGATTTATTAATTTAATTCTTTTGTCCAAAATGATTTCAATTACTTTTTCACTAAATATTCAATTGATGATAATTATATTACCTATCCACATTTTTAAACTTTGTCGTATTATTTTTGATATACAAGTTTTATATTAATTCGATTTACCATAAAAACTATATATCCCCAAATCAACTTAGAGAACCCTAATGCTTTAGAACCCTAGATACTTTAGACCTTTAAGACATTTCATTTATTAGTATTCTTATACGTTATAGGTAGAATTCTTCGGAATTCCCATTTCTTAACTCACGTCAACTTAAGTTGGATTTTGATCGCTTTCGCAAACTGTGAATATATCTTTCCCCCTTTTCATGTTTTACACTTTTGGGGTGACTCATGTACGCTTATTACTTCACTCACTTAATCATGTTTTATTCTATATTCACAATCGCAATTCTTGTATGTGTTTTACTTGTTGATCGCTGAGAGTGTGTACTTATGACCTTAATCATTAACCCGGTGTGGGCCTAGCATAGCAATAAATAGTACTATGGTATATACCCCTTGTTGACTTACGTGTTCGAGTTAACTCCTTGGTTATTGTTATGTGTAAACTACATTGTCTTGTCTCCTACTATATATAATGATACTTATGAGCGAATACTATATATATGATTCTTGATTCTTTAAGGTTTGATTTTGGTGGCATTTGCATACAACTTGAAAACTAAATTGTAGACAGTATAACACGTGAATTGCGAAACTCTTTTCTACTATATGTATTCAAGCAGGGTATGCTCACCAATACACTTTGTATTGACATATACTATTTTCGTAGATGTTTCAGGTTATTTATGGGATGACTTTTAAGCCTTTAGAATTTTATTTAGATTTTGGATTCATTGTATTTCAGTTAGTTGGCATTTAGAATCGTTGTATTTCATTTCAATGTAATAAACTATTTACTCAATGTATCAATATTTACACTTCTAGTCTATGAGCTATTGAACAATCGTCACTACGTGACACCTTGGTGTTTTCGCCATCGGTTGGGGTGTTACACAAAATAATAGTGTCATCTGCGTATAAAAGGTGAGAGAGCACCGGACCCGAAGAAGATAATTTAATCCCTTTCAACGGTAACTTTCTTGAACATAAAAGTGAGTGCCTCCATCACTATAAGAAACAGGAATGGAGAAATAGGGTCTCCTAGATGAAGACCTTTATCACATTTGAATTTGAATGTGGGCAAGCCATTCACCAAGACCGAAGACCTTGATGATTCCAATTGTCACACCCTCAAAATCCACTTGCGGAGTTTTCCCGCGAGGCGCATGACAAACCAGGATCCAAACCAACGATCACAATAAACAAGTCTAAATGAACATAATGCAATTTCAAAAACAATGTTTAAAATCCCCAATTACAGCGGAAGCTTATTCAAAACATAATCCAAAATAAACCACGTGTTCAACGTTTGAAAAACCATGCAACCCTAACTAGACGCCGTGCAGACGCGTGCGCCCTAGTCCAGTAGTGCTACCTTAGCGACCTGAGAAAACATGTAAGAGAATACGCCAGCACAAAAATGCTGGTGAGTTTACAGGTTTTGTAATCACAGTACCAAGTTCAACCTGTCCATACTATAACAAATCGAAAACCCAAGTACGCTAGCTAGGCGTATGTTTTGTTACTACTACGATTGGAAAACCATTACTAACTCGCAAACCAGATGCCGTGCCTACAACAACGTCAAAACTACCCAAAGGTACCGGCATAAGGTCGATGGGAAAAGACAAACCCGACAACTCTAGTTGACACTCCCGAAGGATACAAGTAGCTTCAATCTTTTTACCGTCAGCCAACTCAATAATATACTTAGCCTCTAATGGTACGGGTACTACATCTAGCAGTCGACTAACTTCCACAGATATAAAACTCTTGTCGGCACCAGAATCAAATAAAACACTAACAGAGCGATTATTGAGAAGGAATGTACCGGTAACTGTGTCAGGATCCTGTCTAGCCTCCGCGGCTCCAATGACGAAGGCACGTGCATTCCTGCCGCCGCCCCCGTTGTTCCCGTTACCGTTGTTCCCGCCCTGCTTCAGTTTCGGGCAATCCTTCTTGTAATGCCCAGTCTCCCCGCAGTTGTAACAACCCTGTTTTCCCGCAGTTCCTTGAGCAGCAGGAGCCGGGGTATTGCTTGGGGCCTGGGTCGATGGAAGTGTAGCCCGATAATCTTTAGCAAAATGCCCAAATCGCTGGCAGCGATGGCAACGATTTCTGTCGCAGTTCCCTTGATGATGACGTCCACACTTGTTGCATTTAGGTAACTTTCCCGCGTAACCACCCTGTTTGTTACCAGAAGAAGAACCCCCACTATCAAATCTCTTACCCTGCTGTGCCGGCACAGATCCTTTCCCCTCATTTTCCCACTTACGCTTGTTATTCTCCGGGGCCTTGACATTCGAACCCTTAGCAGGCAAGATACCCTCATTCACCTTCAAGTTTTTCATCCTGTGAGCTGATCGGACCACCTCTGAGTATGTAGGATGATTTCCCGCAGCCACCAACCCTGCGATCTCTGGTACTAGCCCCGAGATATAATGTTCAATCCTCCTGTATTCTGGCACATGCAGATCGGGACACAGCACTGCCAACTCATTACGCCTCACCGTATACTTTTCGATCTCGGATCCAGTCATCTTGAGGTTCCACACCTCGTGCTCCAACTTTTGCACTTCTTCCCTTGGACAGTATTCTCGTTTCAGCAGTTGCACAAAATTCTCCCAAGGCATAGCATAAGCCTCCCCAATACCCATGTTCTGGGTGATATTGTTCCACCATGTCAAAGCAACATCCTGGAACAACGCAGCAGCATACTTGACTTGGTCCTCTGGGAGACAGTTGCACATCAGAAACACTGACTCCACCTTTTCCAGCCACCTGAGCAAGCTCACCGCACCCTCAGTGCCAGAGAATTCCTGGGGCTTACAGTCCCGAAACATCTTGTAGGTACACATGGGTGGGGGTGGGTTAACAGGACCACCTGAAATGAAACGCATGAGAACTACGAAGAATGTAAACGAAGTTCGCCAACAAGGCAAAAGTGGATAAGTCAACTTACCGCCACCATTGTGCCCTAGCTGAAAGGCAGCTTGCAGCAAGTTGTTCAGATCATCCTGTGATAGGTTAACACCTCCACGACCACCAGCACCACCGCGACCACCACCACGTCCACCATTGCGACCACTTCCACGTCCTCCTCGTACTCCAGACATGATTCTGACAGAAAGAACGAGAAAATTTAGTTTCGCAGCTAATGACAACCACTAGCGTTCACAGGATCAAAGCTAGATCCAATCCAGGACTATCCCTTCAAACCTAGAGCTCACTAGGGCTTCCATGCATTTCGGTTTATGATATTGTGTGCACCCAAAATGATAAACCGCTCTACATGGTCCTCCGAGTGTTCTCCTAGTTCAAAGTTCAAATCACCAGACATAGACTCTTAGCTATACACCGTAATGCTACAGTAGTTTATGGAAAGTGTTTCTATTGGAGTATGAAAGGGAGATGCCCGAGCCTTGGACAAATCTCAAGAGTACACGACTTACTCCAATATACTACACTGCCTAGAAAGTAAGTAACCCGACCTAAGATAGAACGGATGATGTAACATAGGAAGATCAAATGATTTAGAGACACCCCGATAAGACCATACGTAAACCACCATAACGTTTAGTACTATGTGATCGTCTAGTGTGTGCGACTCGGCTATAGACTAGACTCTACATGCAGTCCTAGTTCACTATAACCTGGCTCTGATACCAATCTGTCACTCCCTCAAAATCCACTTGCGGAGTTTTACCGCGAGGCGCATGACAAACCAGGATCCAAACCAACGATCACAATAAACAAGTCTAAATGAACATAATGCAATTTCAAAAACAATGTTTAAAATCCCCAATTACAGCGGAAGCTTATTCAAAACATAATCCAAAATAAACCAAGTGTTCAACGTTTGAAAAACCATGCAACCCTAACTAGACGCCGTGCAGACGCGTGCGCCCTAGTCCAGTAGTGCTACCTTAGCGACCTGAGAAAACATGTAAGAGAATACGTCAGCACAAAAATGCTGGTGAGTTTACAGGTTTTGTAATCACAGTACCAAGTTCAACCTATCCATACTATAACAAATCGAAAACCAAGTACGCTAGCTAGGCGTATGTTTTGTTACTACTACGATTGGAAAACCATTACTAACTCGCAAACCAGATGCCGTGCCCGATGTAGTAAACCTGTTGTTCCTGTTTGAGACAATATGCACCCGCCAACCCTCCAAGTCGACGAGCGGGGTTGGTCACTCCCAATAGCGCTATTCACATTTCCCCGTTGTGCAAACCCGCACATTCATGGTTCCCCCCGGGACTTCCAAAGATCGTATAGTAAACCATAGAAAACCCATAGTATGACAGTAGTTACCAAACATAAGTTTTGACACATGTTTTCTCCCCCGAAAAGTGAAACCAGTTAAAAGAGGGGCCGTAAACTCACCTTAAGTTGCGTTACTTCGTAATATGAATAAACTCAACAGCTATGCTAGTTCCGTAAAGTGGCGACCTAACATATGACAGTTACAAGTACTTAGACTAATAACCCGCAGGTTAGTTAGTCCCTAGATGTCCAGACCATAACCAAGTTCGTTTGAAAACACCGTGACTGTTTAACCCTAATGAACAATTACTCAGATTCTATCATCATGCCATCATTATTAATCTGAAACTAACCTAATAACATGTAATCATCCATCTTGAATCATAAAAACCCTAGCTTTTGATTGAAAACCCACATACATCATGCATGCTACTTAGAATCCAATTAACAATGATTATTAACGATTTTCAGAAGACTCATACGTTTTAAAACAGGTCTGGACCGTTAGGGATTTAATAAAAACGTTTATAAAGATTTCATGGATGAAAATCACACCTTAGATTGTGATAGTTTGATGAAATAAGCTTGAAACCTTGTGTTTTGATCCAAAATCACGTTCCAGAGGTTGTGTGTGTGTTGGGGCGGGTTATGGGACGACTAGGGTTGATATTATGAAGTTTAGGAGGTTAAGCATTGTATTTATAGTCGTTTTTAGTCGTCCAGCACGTAACACGCGATTGTGCAGCAGTTACATGCGATTAGGGTTGCTAATCGCATGTAATGATTCCCTAAATGCATGCCCTATAGGCGATTAGCCTCCCCTAATCGCCTATAGGGGTTGGTTCGATGTATTTTGCGCGTTAAACCCCGTTTTAACATATGTTAACACATTTTCACATACCGACAAGTCACATAATGATTGTAAACACATAACACTTGCAAACAAACATATTCACACTCGTTCACCAAATTCCCGGGACTCGAGACTTGTATGTTCCGTATGCCCTGACGATTCTACGAATCGTCACCATTTGTACACTTGGTTAAGGACTGACATCTAATGAACCTTTAGACTAACATCCGATGATCCTCTATACTAAACTGATAGTTCCCGAACCATAACACGACTTAACTAACCCAGTTAAGTACAATATACGCGTGACTCGCTAAGGTAGACTTTCATCTAGACACGTTGTTAACCAGAATTTGCCGGGTGTCACACCAATATACCTCTAATCCACATAACCCACCTTTTCGGGAACCCTCTTTGATTCATAATATCCAATAGAAAGCCCCAATTTACATTGTCGTATGCCTTCTCAAAGTCGATTTTAAATATAAGAGATTTTTTATTCTTCCTTTTGAGCCACCCATGAACTTCATCTATACTATACTACATTATAAAGGAGGAGGCATGGGTAAATATGTCCACATTGTCCAAAATTAAGATGGCATACCAAGGGTTTCTTTACAATTTCCTAAATTTTACCACTTTTCTTCCCTAAATGCCCCTAGAAGATAATCAATTTTTATATAAAAATGGAACTCACCCAAACTAAATAAAGACACGAGATAACAATATTTTTGAACAAATTTCATATAGTGATGATGAAAGATAATAATTTATGTTACCATAGTGAAGAATCTAATCTCAGCTAAACTTGTATTTTAAAACTTTTCCATAATAATACTTATATTATAAACCGTTTCCATATATATATATATACCCAGCGGCAAAGTGGACGGGATGGTTCGGCTCACTGGCTACATTGGGCAATTTTTTAGCTACTGGATCAGGTTGTGCAAGTCTATTACAAACTTACAAATCACAACTTTTAATTATAAATGGACAATGACCTTCATATGATAGTGTATACAATATCATATTATTACTATATACTTTTGTCATGTAAATTAACTTTATCATTTAGCAAAGCGTCTTCAATGGCACGGTTATGTAGATATGCAATGACCGGACAACTTACACAAGAGTAATGTTTATGTTCATATCGGTCTGTTACACTAATATATCTTTTGTTTATTAAGATTTATTCAATAAGGAGTACATGATTTTTGTGGTGAACTGCAATTAGTTGTAAGTGGCAGTGCACATTTCTTTTCATTTCTATCTACGAATACTTGTTAAAGCATAGTGCGCACATTTCTATTCTTTTTGCATAACTTGCGGCAAAAAAACCTAAGTATCATAATGTTGTATTGCAACCCATTTGTGGATCACGCTGCAACGCGCGGGTAAACCGACTAGTTTATTATCAAGAGACCATCCAAAATGTATCTATTTTCCATAAAAGTCGATTGAGTCTCCAAAATAACTACTCCCAACACCTTCTTCAGTCTCAACGAGAGAACTTTAGACACAACTTTACTTATAAACGCCAACTAATGTGATTAGTTTATTGTCGCATAACCCAACTGGCGTCTTCGACTTCGTATCAAGGTAGTGAACGCGAACCGCAACCTCTATTAATCACCCATGTATCAAAGAAATAAGACATTAAAGAAAGGAAATCCGCTTCGAGGGCTTCCAAAAAAACTTCACAAAACGGAAGTTAAACCCGTCTGGTCCCGGCGCTCTATCAGGCCCACAGTCGAACACCGCCGCCTACACCTCTTCTCTTAGAAAACGGCTCTACCAAAATCAGCAATGTAATCCACAGGAACCTGTTTATATTTTCACACATTAATCTCGGCCGGGTCTTATACGGATCATCAAAATGATCGCGAAAGTGACTAAGGACCTCACGTTTAATAATGGATGGCTTAGTTATCCACTCCCCTTTCACCAATAATCTCGGAATTGCGTTCTTTGCTTTCCTACCATTAATAACCCCGTGAAAAAAGGCGGAGTTATCATCCCCTTTAGTTGGCCAACGAACTCTAGACTTCTGATGAAGATCTTTGTTCTTACACAAATTTATGAACTCCACCCCTTCTTGCATTCACCCTAAGTCCACATCTCGTCTTCTTCAAGGTCCCTGTCCTCCATAATTTTTTCAATTCTTTCAATCTCTTCTTTTAACTCTTTTAGTTCTTCTCCTTCTTTATCTATTTCGGTTTCCACCAAGTTTGAGGACTCCTCGAAGATGTTTGATTTGTTCATAAGACATAAGTCGGGAGGGCCGTCAACAATTACATCCAAAAGGGCTCCTTGAACAACCTCCTTACACCCTTTTCTGTCGAGCCACAAATTGAACCATCTGAATGGCTTCGCTCCAAAGTTATAATCCACCAGAGATAGTAATAACGAACAATGGTCATACATATTTCCGGGCAATGCTCTCAAGCTTCCCATAGGCTACATGTTAAGAAAATTGTTGATGCATTTGCGACTAAGGATTGGATATGATATTATTAACACATGTTAGTGGGTAGCCGAAGGTAGTTTTGATGGGGCGAATGTAGTATAATGTGGGCGAAGGTGAAGATAAACGGGCGAAGGTAGATGCTGACTGGACGAAGGTAGATTTGGCATGGACTGAAGACCACATTCGACCACTCTTAGTGGGCGAATGTGGAAAATCTCACATTCGACCTATAGAAAGGGGCGAATGTGCAGATGCTATATATAGATTTTGAGTTTTTGATTATGTAAGAGTGTTATCATTTGTGTCCAGGTTCAGTGCAGGTTCAGTAGTGTTTTTGAGAAAGTGTCTTTGTGATTCTAGATTAACATAAACGTTGTAATTGCTTATTAATTGAAAGTTAATCTATGAAATTGATATTGAAAATGATCTTGATTGTGTCGTGATTTGCATCTTATCAATTTGTTCAGATCTAGGGTTTCCGCACCTAGATTTGTGACTTGTATGATCATGAATCCTGTTTTAGATAAAATCCAACGCTCACAAAGTGGTATCAGAGCATAGAGGATCATACAACAACAAGTTTGATAAGATCAGAGTTGATTTGGACATGTTTTAGACAAATTATCATCTGTTTTTACAAAAACTTTTATAAAACATAGTTTTTGATCGATTTAAAGGTGATTTTGTGGTCAAATTCAAGTTTTCCAAGACTTAAAGTTGTTCCAAATCAAATCCGAAACATAACCTGATTGAGATCATTGAAATCCATGAACTTTTGAAAATCTCAGATCAAAATAACCGTTTTTCAAACAATAACCGTTTTTCAAAAGTGAAATCTGCTGATATGGGGCGAACCTGGAACCTGGACTGAGTTTGTGGGCGAACCTGACATAAAAGTGGGCGAACCTGAGAAAAAGTGGTCGAATCTGAAATTTTGTCTAGAAACTTTTCACATTCGGGTAGTATATTCCACCTTCGACCGTTTTGTGTTGGACGAAAGTGGAAATTGTGCTGATTTGTTTTCCATTCTGGTCATTCTCACCTTCGGTTATCACTGTTTGGACGAAAGTACTATCAGTTTGGACGAAAGTGAGAAATAGTGGACGAACTTAGAAAATTTTGGACGAACCAAGCAATTTTGGGCGAACCTAAGACTTTTTGCTGAAAAAATTTTTCTAAGTGTTGTGATTTTCAGATTTTGATCATGTGGCGTTTTCAGACTACTTCGGGATCAGCACCAACACAACCACAACAGCAGACAATGGACCCATGGACTGTTGCAGCTCAAAAGACGAACACGCAGTCCTCACAACCACTGAACTACATGACAACATCGAGCACGATGCCTCAGAATGTAGCACATCCGGCATTACAATCAGATTATTGGGGAGTAGCTGCAGCGGCGGTAAATACTCAAACCACTAACGCTATCTCTACCTTGATTAAGGATTTGTCTACAGGTAGTGGAACTCGGCCACCTAAGCTAATGGATATGCAAGAGTACAACCAGTGGCACACCATGTTCAAGATCCATCTGGAGGGCATGGGAGTTGAAGGAGCTGAGGCGTGGAGCATGATCGTCAAAGGATACACAGCACCGATTCTGGAGAATACCGGTGAGTTGATTCCTCTGGAGAGCTTGGCTGAGGATGAAAAGAAGAAATACGTGGTGGAGAAGAAGGCGTTCTCTCAACTGACACAGGCGATCACAAGTGACCTGTTGCATCAGTTTGGGACATGTACAACGTCGAAGCAGCTTTGGGATAAGCTGAAGAGGAAGCATGATGGTAACGAAAAGACCAGGAGTTTGAGAATGGAGGAGTTGGTTAAAGAGTTTGATAATTTTTCTTTCATTAATAATGAAACTTTGAAAGAACTAACACCAAGATATATGCATTTATTGTCTGAATTGTCTAGCTATGGTGTACAGATTCCCATGACCAAGCAGGTTGATAAGTTTGCAGATGCTTTGCCACCACAGTGGGATCAGCATGTGGAGGTACTTAGAGAGAAGGATGCTTATCAATTCTGGACCATTTCAGAGTTTATTGAGAAGTTGGAGAACAAAGAGCTGGAGGATAGGAGGAAAGCTAGAAGGTCGCAGATTCCTCAGAATCCAAGTCTGTATTTTGGAGGTACTTCAGTTTCAGCTGGAAACTCGAACTCTGGAAATGTTGCACCACATGTTGCATGCATTTCCAATGTCATGGATTCATCAAAACCAACCACCAACTATACACCACCACAATACAATTCCTACACACAACAATCATCATACACACCACCACAATATACTTCCTACATTTCACCAGTCTCTCCAATGCAACAAGCTAGTTTTTACACTGCTAACCAATCACAACAACCATCAAACCAAATTACTCAACATAAACAACCGGTGGTTTTGGATACATCCAACTTAGGAAACGTGACTGTGGAGGTTGCTCAGCAACACATTGCATTAGTCTCTGCAATGGTTTCATCCTACAATGGATTGGTTGCTAGTCAGATTGGGAACAACAACTTGACCAACGAAGACTACGCACAGATCGATAAAGAAGAGATGGAACTCATTGACATTCAATGGGCTTTTGCGAGTATAATGAGGAGAGCAACAGAGTTCATAGAGAAAACTGGAAGGACTGACTTGGCAACTTCTCCCAATACGACCTATGGTTTCAATAAGGAGAAGGTCACATGTTTTAATTGTGGAGAGAAAGGACACTTCAAACGAGAATGCACCCAGCCACCTAAACAAGGTAACCGAAACCCTTCAATGCAAATTACCAGAACCGTCAACAAAACCAAGTTTCTTACCAAACCAACAACAACTACCAAAACCGAAACTTTAACAACCAAAACAGACAACCAAACACTCAAAACCAGATTCAAAACCAATCTCCTAATCACCCAAACCGAACAGTTGTACCTATCACTACACCTACTGAGACTCAACAGAATGCGAATCAGAACCAAGCTTTGGTTACTCAGCAGGATGAGAGGTTTGACTGGTCGGGTATGCAAATAGGGGTTGAAGAAGTAACTACTGGTGGGAATGTAGCTTGTGTTGCTTATCAGGTTGATCTGGAAGAATCAGTGGTAGTTGATGAGAAGAAAGAAACTGAGGAGAGCGAGAGTGATGATTCTGAGACTGAGATGGAAGTGGAGAGTGAACCTGTTGAGGTTAAGGCTGAGGAGAAGAGTTCTGGGATGGTAATTGATTCAGTCTCTGATGTTCCCGAGGAGTGTAAATCAGTCTATTCAGATTGTGAGAGCGAATCAGACACAGAGGGAAGTGTTGATTCTTTGGATGATGATATTGACCAGTTGCTGGCAGAAGCTGATTTCTTGATGACGAGGAAGTCGTGCATAGCTGATGATGCTTTCACCAAGATCGACTACTCAAAGTTTTTCACTGGAAAGGAAGCTCATTTTGCTTTGATGGCCATGACCGAACCGCCAAAACCTGTAAGTTCTGAATCTAGCACTGATGTCATGAGTGATAAATACTGTGGGACTTGTGATAGGTTGACAGAGGAGAATAAACAACTCCGAATTTCACGTGATAGTGCTATTCAAAACTGTCAATCTACTCGCAAAGAGTTAAATGCTTTTAACAAAGTATTAGATGGCTATAAAAAGGACATTTCTGACTTGAAAACCACTTTGTCATTGAAACAACTGGCCATAAATAACTACATCAATGAAATTGAAAACACCAAGTTAGAAATGGCTGCCATTAAATGCTTTGCTGAAAAGGTTAACAAGAAGTTAGAAAGCTATAAGAATGTTGCTTATGTCGTGGATCATATCATTGATGATAACACCACCAACTACAAGTCTGTACCATCTCCGGTTCTTTTTGAGAACCATAACTATCATCAAGTTATACCGGAGAGTTCGGTGAAATCAGACTCATCATCAGATATGGAATCTAATACCTCGAGTATTGGTAAACCATATCCTGAAGATGTGAGACCGATTTTGGGCTTGAACAATGAGGGTGTTTATGCTGAGAGTGATAGTTCTGACTCAGATAATGATGATACTGGTAGTGATAAATCTGATAATGAATGTGAGATTCCAAAAGAAAATCACATCATTACTACCGAACCAGTATCACCATCTGATCATATTCATCCGATGGCAAAAGCTATTCATGACAAGAAGTCTAAAAAGCTTGATGTTAAGAAAAAGGTTGATGTTAAGAAAAAGAATGTTGTTAAGAATGTGATTGAAAAGAATGAGCTGAATGAAACCAGTGACAAACCTGTAAAGGTGTTTTATCGGATGGAAGGATCCGATAAAATCATTGCTGATGAGGAATTTCCGATTAAAAATGTTAACTATTCTAAACTTGATAAAATCTGGCAAGAAAGCACAATTTGGTTTCCAAAACATGAAAGAACCAATGAAATTCCACCAGAAATTTTAAAGAAACTGTTTTCAGAAATTCCTCAAGAGCCAAAAATTCATGTCACTGAGTTTATTCGACCTGATGATAAAGCAAATGGTTTTCATGAACCTTCTTACTCGAAAGGACCACTTCCTGAGAGTTTAAGAAATCAACAATATAATGATCAATTTCCTGTAAAAACATTTGCTTCACCGAATGCTCATTATGTGTTTGAGGAATATAGAAAGTGCTTTAAATGTGGAGAACGCGGGCATTTACTTGCTCAGTGTCCATATGTAAGGCACAAGAGACATGAAGTTGAGGTTAAGAATTCCATCAAAAAGCCGATTGATCATTATATCCCACCGCATAGACGGACTGTTCCTCAACAACAACATTTTCATAATCAAAACAATTTTCAAATGAGGAACAACCGTCCATTTCATTATGATCGGAGGAATCGGATTGCAATGGAACAATCTTGGAGAAAACCAGTGGTGAACACAACAGCTGATAGACAAAAGGTTCCACAAAAACCAATTGTCAAGTCAAATGTTGGACCTAAGTCTGTTAATTCAGATAAGGTTGCTAAGAAAGTTACTTTTAGTAACAATGTTCAGAAACCTATTGAGAAACCAAAATCTCAAATTCGTATTCTCAAAAGGTCTGAACAATCTTGGACACCTAATGGTTCTCCAGGAGCCTCTACATCAAAGGTGAGTGATAAGAATGAATTTGTTTTGAAAAATCAGAAAACGGTTGATTCAAAACAAAAAGTTGTTGAGAAAGTCATTGAGAATGATTCTTTGAAAGCCAAAGTTCAAAGGCCCAAGACTCAGGCTTGGGTCCCCCGAAAGAACTAATTGTTTACTTTTTGTGTGCAGGGAGCTTCAGTTGGCCCTATTAGCAGTCTCTGGATTGTTGATAGTGGAGCTTCAGGCCACATGACGGGGGATTTGGCGTTGCTGTTTGATGTGAAGAATATTAATGGAGGATATGTTGCGTTCGCGGGAAATAAAGGAGGTTATATAACGATGGAAGGAAGCGTGAGTAACGGGAGTTGTGACTTTCGAGCGGATATCTTATGTCAAGCAGATAGACTATAATCTGTTGAGCGTCAGTCAAATATGCGACAAACAATTTTCTGTGCATTTTGATGACAAATCCTGCTACATCCTCAAACCGGGCTTCAAGATTCCAAAGGAGTGGGTTATGTTGATGGCACCTCGAGTCAACAATCTTTACATTCTTGATATGTCTAAGGCAATGACACCACAGGGACAGATAACATGCTTTCTTTCCAAGGCGACCGAAAAAGAATCAATAATGTGGCACCGCAGGATGGGGCACATTCATTTGAGGAAAATGAATCAGTTAGTGAGAAATGGACTTGTCGATGGAGTTAACGTGAAACATTTCCATCTGAACGACAAGTGTGTGAGCTGCATGAAAGGAAAACAACACAGACAATCCCATAAATTGAAGAAGGTTAACTCTGTTGAGATGCCGCTTGAGCGATTGCACATGGACCTTTTTGGACCAGTCAAGCGCAAAAGTCATCTTGGAGAGCTTTATTGTTTAGTCGTCACTGATGACTATTCACGATTCTCATGGGTGATGTGTTTGAAGAACAAAAGCGACACTTTTACCAACTTACAAGTTCTGTTCACTCGGCTGGAGAATATCTACAACTTGAAGATCAAAAGGATCAGGAGTGACAACGGGACGGAGTTTAAAAATGCAAAGATGGATGAACTTTGTGAAAGCAAAGGGATACATCATGAATATTCAGCTCCGTATACCCCGCAACAGAACGGTGTTGCTGAGAGAAAGAATAGGACTCTGATTGAGGCTGCAAGAACAATGCTCGCTGACTCAAATCTTCCAGTAATGTTCTGGAACGAGGCGATTTATGCAGCAAACTACACATTAAATCGGGTTTTGACAGTGAAGAAGTTTGGAAAAACATCTTATGAGCTGTTACACCGACGAAAGCCCAATTTAGAGTATCTAGAACCATTTGGGGCGCCATGTACGATGTTGAATCCAAGCGAGAAGTTTAGTCCTAAAGCTGAAGAGGGATTTTTTGTTGGATATGCAACCCCGCTCAAACGGGTATTCAACAAACGAACTCGTCAAGTGGAGGATTGGGCTAACGTGGAAGTTCAACGTTACACACAAAATTTGCAAGGCACGGGCCCTGATTGGATGTTTGATTACAAAGATTTCTTTGAATCATTCAATCTAGATAGCCTGGTTGAAGAAGCTGTGATCAGATTACTTTACGAATGTGAAAACGCGGCAACTTCACCGTTGATGCGTCCAATTACCGTAAACCCCCCACCAGCTTCTAGTGATACCAGTGTTCCTACACAAGAAGAAGAGTTGTTTCAAGAAGCTTCAACTTCATTAGACACTTCAGAATCTGAAGATGAACAATTTGAAGAAGCTGTTCTTGAAAATGCAGAAGATTTAGAAGAGCAAACTGTGAACCCAACTCCAAATCCAGATGTTGCTTCATCATCTAACACGGGTAATGATCAGGATGCTACAGAGAACTTGACTGCTCAGACGGGAGTGATTGTACCTGTTAATCCGGAATCTCGGATTCATCGTATTCACCCGCTGGAGCAAGTGATCGGAGATCCTGGTAGTGGAGTGATGACCAGAGGGCAGCTTAAAAGCGTTAATACGCCAGAGAGTTTTGGTGCTTTAGCATTGTATGCCAAAATTCAGAAATCTGGTGACCAAAATGATTGGTCGTTTGCATGTTATGTGTCCCAAGTAGAGCCAAGGACATACAAAGACGCTTTGCAAGAAGATGCCTGGGTTGAGGCAATGCAGGAAGAGTTATTGCAATTCCAGAAATTGGGAGTCTGGACGCTCACAGATTTGCCGCCGGGTCGAAAGAAAATTGGCACTAAGTGGGTGTTTAAGTGCAAGAAAGATGACCGTGGAGTTATTGTAAGGAACAAAGCCAGATTGGTTGTGCAGGGTTTCCATCAGATTGAAGGAATTGACTACAACGAAATCTATGCACCAGTAGCACGAATGGAAGCTATTCGGATGTTCCTTGCGTTTGCTTCGTATAAGAAATTCAAAGTCTATCAAATGGACGTCAAGAGCGCATTTCTGTATGGTAAAGTCAAAGAGGAGGTTTATGTCGGGCAACCACCAGGCTTTGAGGACCCAATCCACCGGGACAAGGTCTACGTGCTGAACAAAGCTTTATATGGTTTGCACCAGGCTCCAAGACAGTGGTACGAGGAGCTAAGCACATACCTCATCTCCAAAGGATTCAAGCGCGGCCTCGTCGATTGCACCCTCTTTACGAAGAAGACGGGAGATGACTTGCTTCTAGTACAGATTTACGTTGATGATATTATATTTGGTTCAACTAACGAACTCTTGTGCAGGGAATTTGAAACTGTTATGCAGGAGAAGTTCGAAATGAGCGCTATGGGAGAAATGCAGTTTTTCCTCGGCTTACAGGTGGATCAAAGACCCGACGGGATCTTCATTCACCAGACGAAATATGTTGCCGACATCTTGAGCCGATTCCAGATGGAGGACTCTAAGCCGATGGATACCCCGATACAACCCAATCACGGGATTGGAGTCGACGCTAAGGGGGAGCTGACAGATCCATTTACATACAGAGCAATCATCGGATCTCTGATGTATTTGACAGCGTCTCGACCAGATATTATGTATGCAACGTGTCTCTGTGCGCGTTACCAATCGAAGCCGAAACAAAGTCATCTGACGGCGGTCAAGCGTATCCTTCGATATCTGAAGGGTTGTCCATCAAAAGGACTTTGGTACCCTAATGATGATGATTTTGATTTTATTGCTTTTAGTGATGCAGATTGGGGCGGCTGTGACAAAGACAGCAAATCAACAACAGCCGGTTGCCAGTTTTTAGGGAGCAGGTTAATTACCTGGCAATGCAAGAAACAGACTTCTGTCGCACTATCTACATGTGAAGCCGAGTACATTTCAGCCTCGAGTTGCTGTTCGCAAGTGCTCTGGATCCAACAACAGATGGTCGATTACGGTTTGCAGTTTCTTAAAACCCCTATACACTGTGACAACGAAGCCGCAATTGCATTAACTAAAAATACTGAAAATCATTCTAAAGCGAAACATATCCGGATTAAATATCATTTTATCCGTGATTGTTATGCTAAGGAATTGATTGACATGGTCAAAATCCATACTGACTACCAACGTGCAGATTTGTTTACAAAAGCTTTTGACAGATCCCGCTTTGAATATCTTTTGAAAGTAAACAATATAAAGGAAAAACAGGACTAATCGGCTCCTCGGTTTATCATTTTTCGTTTTTAGTTTTAGTTTTAAATTTTTGCGAATTGGGAATTTTCTCTTTGCTAATTGGGAATTTCTCTTTACTATCATAATCCTCAAAGAAGTTGATGCTTTCGAGGGGGTTGTTTAATCCTCAAAGAAGTTGATGCTTTCAAGTGGATTGTTTCTTTCAAATTTTTTGTTTTGTTTTTCAGAAAAATTAAAAACCCAAAAATATGTTCTTTATTTTAGGGGGAGTCATTTTATCAGAAAAACCAAAAACATTGAAAAATTTTCAAAATACCTAAAAATTAGAAAAACCCAAAATGATTTCCTGGATAAAAAGAGGAAATGATAGTACATCAGTGGGGATCTGACACAGGCTAAAGAATTGTATAGTTTAATGAGACGTATGTTGATTACGTGTGATCTGCTGATAGGCTTCGTAGACTATATATTGCGTGCATTAGTGATACAAACATAACAAACTACGCGTTTGTGGATGAACACCTCATGGGCATATGGTCTTAGTACCGTAATTTCGTTTGATAGGGTGTTTGTACAAAACTCGGAGGTTTAGGGTCGTTATGTTATTAGTTGTCTGGGGATAGCCTATCTGATCTTCTGCTGTAAGTCATTACGGACCTAGATCAGACAGGATATCTTTATAAAAGAGCTTTATGCCAAAACCTAAAGTTACCGAATTGAGGAACTTTCCATGTTATATGATGATCAAAGATTATCTATAATATCGTATTGATCATTGATGCAAGTCATGATTAATATCAGTCCTCAACCTGGTATAGTGCATATGTTACTTTGCTGCATTAATTTGCTGACCTGTATACCTCTATGCATTATATCTTGTACAATTACAGACGACGAAAGCATAATCACGCTTTACAATGAGTTTTTGTGCAGATTACTTCTTGATACGGGAGTATGTCGTGTGTGTGGGAACCACAATGTGTTAGTCTAATACATCTAATTCGTATCATTTTAAAGCATTGCGTAATTGTCTGCATGTGAGCTTATGTGGACAACAATATCAGCAATTGCCGTGTCACATATTGTTCTCTAATGATAATATTGAACCAGATCAACGCTGTGTTCAGATTTCTCAGAAAACTGATATGATCCTCTTACCGGAAATCACAAAATGTTTACTGCTTTCATTTACTTTAATGCATTTTACTTTGTTGCATTTTACTTTTATTGTCAAAAAGTTACAAAATCCAAAAAGATTTTAGGTGTGTTTTAATATAAATTTCAGAAAATCCAAAAGATTTGCATTTCTGCTTTATTTTTGATATCCGGGGATGCTTGATGGTCAATTTCTGAGATTTGATAACACCATCTGGACTTTGTGACATTCAAAATGTGAAAATTTGAGTTTTTGAAGCTTAACGGATTGAAAAATGTTGAACGGGATTCGAATTCGTGATTTGGCGAAATTTTCAGTTTTTCCATTTCACATTCGCCCCTTAATTGGGTCGAATGTGGAAAAACTATCTCTTTCGGCCGTTTTTACTTTGGGCGAAGGTGGACTTTTCACTTCCGGGTGTGATTTCCACTTCCGGGTACCAATTTTCACTTTCGTGTCTTTCATTAGGGGCGAAGGTAGACTTTTATCACTCTCGTGCCATTTAGTTGGGGCGAATGTGATCCTTATCCACATTCGTCCATCCTGACCGGTCGAAGGTGGCACCCTATATATATGTCAGTCACTTTCGAGTCTTTCATTCCAAAATTTTTTCAAAATTTCTTAAGTACCAGACCTTGTTGCTCTTATTTTCTGTGTTTGTGCTTTTTATTCCTCATCTATTCCTGATCATTTTAAGCCTAATTTTACAGGTATTGGACAACATAACAGATCAAAATTGCTTGTTTAACGAACGGGACCTAGGGTTTCTGTTCTAATGATTTTTGATGTTTATTGATGCATGATTTTGATTACCGATCAATTTACATAGGTTTTAGGGGGAGATGGTGAAAGGAATTAGGTTTATAACGTGTTTAGATGACAGATTTGATCGATTGAACACGATGAACCCTAATTCCAATTGAAAATCTATGTAAAATGATGTTTTGATAAAATTGGTTATAAACAAGTGTTAGTCGGACATATTAGTACACATTAGAATCAAAAATACAGGTTTAAACTAACAATGGCAAATTTTCAAATTTTTGGGTAAAACAGGTTCCACCTTCGGTTCATAAACCGGGCGAAGGTGAGAATCTTTGGGCGAATGTACACAAAAATGGACGAATGTGACTTTTTATCAGATCATATTCACCTTCGTCCATACAATTTCACATTCGACCAATAATTTCCACATTCGGCCAATCCAAAAGGGGCGAATGTGCAGATGTGTTTTTGACCAAAATTTTTATATTTTTGTCGTTTTTATGTTTTGACGCGTTTTATTGATTTTTATGTGCAGATGGCTGAACAACCAGAGAATATTGACACTCCAGCAGTGAATGTTGAGACTCCAGCAGAGATAGCTGTTCAAGATCCAGTCCCCGTAGCTGAAACATCTACACCGAGCAGTTGGTCTTTCGAAAGATCGCACAACTGTTGCGCGTATTTAGGAGACGTGGAGAAGAACACGGAGTTTACTGGCATTATTGAGTTTCTGAAGAGGAGCAGGATTGTACATGCTCTAGCCACACCAACCATCATTTACAAGGACATAATAGAAGATTTTTACCAGAATGCTAAGTATGATTACTGGGATAATCAAACTATTATCAAGAGCAAGATTCAGGAGATAGATATGTTCTTGACTGAAGCCGACATCCGGGAAGCTTTACAGATTAAGTTCGAAGATAGAGAAGATCCCAGGGAATTGTCGTGGACAGAACAGAAGGCGTGCTTCTTAAGGATGAAATACAAAGGTCCTATCACTGACGGATCGATGTATAAAGGGAAGCTGGGAGTGCAGTACAAATACTTTGCACATGTTCTGATCCATGTCTTTGGTTGTGTTAGTGGTGGCTATGACGTGATGAGGAAGAGTTTGAGTTCATTAATGGTTGCGTTGACACTCAACAAACCATTTAATGTTTCTGGGATGATACTTGACCACATGTTGGAGATGCTGAAGGGTATAAAGTTCAAGAAGTTCATGTTGTATCCAAGGTTTCTAATGATGATCTTTGATTACAAGTATCCAATGCTGAAGAAGGATCCGACAATGATTCTAGGGCAAGATCACATGAATATTAGAACCTTGATGAGGATGAAAGGTTATAAGGGTGTAGCTGATAATGAGAAACCACCCAACAGGAGATTGTTTGGAGCTTTGGCTCGTCCGGATTACACTGATCCAGGCAAGAACAAAGCTAGACATGATGATAGTGACTCAGATAATGACGATCCCTAGTGTATGCTGATTCAAGCACTAAGCGGAAGCGTCAAGTAGTTAATCCTGGAGCCAAAGGGAAGGGCAAAGGAAAGGCTATTGATCAGGGAAGCACAAAGCAACAGGCTGCTAGAAAGAAATCGACTGCAAAGAAAGGTTCGGGTTTGGTGGATGAAGAGTCTGTGGATTCGGAAGAGACTGAGGTTGATGAACAGTGGGATTCTGATGACGAGAACGTGAGGACCACCAAACGTAAGGCCACTATGGTTGGTGAGTCTGAATTATTGAATCAGTCGATTGAAGAGTCTGAGAGAAGAAGAAAATCAGTTGAAGATGAAGGTTTGGGAGTTGATTTAGCTGAATTGAGTGTTGGTGAAACTGTAGTTGTTAATTTGCCAAAGAAGACAAAGAAACAAAAGACGATGGCAAAGAAGTCTAGTGTGAAAGAACTGAGAGAGAAAGAATTAGCTCAGTTGTTGAAGGGTAAGAGATTGCCTGATGCTGGAACACCATCCAAGTTATCTTCACCAGTTGCTAAGAAGCAGAAGAAAGGAAAGGAGGCAGAGACTTTACCAATCGATCAGTTTAATATCGATATGGATAAAGTGCTCGAGATGTTTACAAAGCCTCAAAAGGAGAAAGCTGTTGAAGTTGAGCCCTCCAGATCAAAGTCAAAGAAAATGACTGTTGATGACGATGTTATGAAACAAGTCAATAAGAAGATGGAGGACATGATGAAAATGTTGATTGCTCAACAAGCTGAGATCACTAAATTCAAGCAGAATGAGGAGAAGATGCTCCAGATTGTAGTTGCTTCGAAATCGAATCATGATGAGATAAATGAAAAGATTCAGATGTTAGAAGCTAAGAATGAGAAGCTTGAGAGGAGATGTGATAGAAACAAGAACAAGATCAAACTGATCAAGGCGGATAACAAAGAGTTGAAGAAGGAAAACAAACGCTTGTGTGGTTTGATTGAAGAATTGTATAGCAGAGCACCCCAGTTGAAAGAGGGTGAGGAAGATGAAGAAGATGATGAACAGAAAATAGATTATGAGGATTCTGAATCAGAGAAAGATGATGATGAAGAAGAGGATGATGATGGATCGGATAAAAGTGATGATGATAACAATGATGATGATGATGACAATGATGATGATGATGATGGTGCTGAGGGTACAGGGAAGAAGAAAGGTGATGAGTTGAGTAGTGGAAGTGATCATGAAGGAGGAGATGATACTTCTAAGTATAGTTATGAGAAGAGAAAATCACAGAAGAAGAAAGATACTGGAGAATCTAGTTCCAAGAAGAAAGGTGAGAACGTAGACTCGGATGAAAGTATTTTTTGGAACGAAAAGGTGAGATCTCTTTCTGATGATGCTAAACTGATATACAAGAACATGTTGGAGAAGAGGGAGTGGACCATTGAGTTCACTGGATGCTTCGCTGAAATATTCCAGACTGATGATCTGAGATACGAGCTGGAATATGAAGATCCAGATCTTGAAGAAGGGGAACTACCTGCATCTGTGGCGAAAGAAATTTTAGATGGTCTCGCACAGAGGGTAGGTAAGACGTTTGAGGAGTTCATGATGGATGAATCGATTCCTGATATTCCTGAAAAGGATATGGGAAGTCATTCAGATGATGTACAGACTCCAGAAAACAATGAAGTTGAGATTGAAGATATTACTCATGAGGAGTTTCCCCAGTATTTCAGAAAAGAAGATGAGAACGAAGTATTTCCTGACTTCACAGAGATACCAAACAAGTCAGCGAAACAAAAAGCGAAGAGAAGAAGCGAAGAGTTTGTTGAGAAGGTGTTTGGAGATGAAAAGAAAGATTCTTCCAACCAGTCTGATGAGTTGAAGAATTATCTGAAGAAGTTGAAGGAGATGGATGAGAACCGACCTAAACCTGAAGCTCAAGGTAACTTCTACCGTTTTCATAATGCCAAGTTCAAAGGCAGAGCTCTCGGGTGGACTTATCTTGGCAGACTGAAGTGTATTGCAGCGAAATGGGAAACCGGAATTCTGTATTTCAACAGATTCTGTGATTTGCTTACTCTACCGTATTGGGCGGTAAGAGATTTGTGCAGATTCCCAATGTCAGGTGCTGAGGTAAATGGATCGCATGTCGGTTGGTGTGCAGACAAATTAGTTTGGGAGAGTCGCACTAGATGGAACAGGTTTAAGCCTCAATATCCCAGAAGAAAACAGCATAGGGATATTGATCCTCAAACCAACATGAAGCGTGTGACTTTAATCTATAAAGCACCAAATGTGATGAGAAAGATACCATTGATGCCAATGCCACAGCATTTCAGTGCTGATTTCATATTCTGGTATTACGATTGGAGGAAGGCAGAAGCAGTGATTGTGTTGAGGGATGGAAAGGACAAATACAAGCATGTTCATGTATTTGATCCTATGTGGCTGATAAACTGCACATTCGAAGACATCATCATGTTGTTCTTTAATCCGATCTATTATGAACCAAATGATTTTGCTCAAGCGAGGAAATACACTCAAGTTGTGGGAGTTTGTTTTGCGTATGACATAAATGCAGGAAGCAACTTGGAGGGTAAACTTGGCAAGACTGTGAAGATCGCCAATGTATCAAAGCCTGTGAAGAAAACATTCGAGCCGCCAATGACTGATGAGCAGAAGAAGCAGCTCAGAATCAAGCTGATGAACAAGACGATGGATTATCAAAGAAGACTATCCAATCAATAGTCGAGGGGGAGTTTGTTGATGCATTTGCGACTAAGGATTGGATATGATATTATTAACACATGTTAGTGGGTAGCCGAAGGTAGTTTTGATGGGGCGAATGTAGTATAATGTGGGCGAAGGTGAAGATAAACGGGCGAAGGTAGATGCTGACTGGACGAAGGTAGATTTGGCATGGACTGAAGACCACATTCGACCACTCTTAGTGGGCGAATGTGGAAAATCTCACATTCGACCTATAGAAAGGGGCGAATGTGCAGATGCTATATATAGATTTTGAGTTTTTGATTATGTAAGAGTGTTATCATTGGTGTCCAGGTTCAGTGCAGGTTCAGTAGTGTTTTTGAGAAAGTGTCTTTGTGATTCTAGATTAACATAAACGTTGTAATTGCTTATTAATTGAAAGTTAATCTATGAAATTGATATTGAAAATGATCTTGATTGTGTCGTGATTTGTATCTTATCAATTTGTTCAGATCTAGGGTTTCCGCACCTAGATTTGTGACTTGTATGATCATAGAATCCTGTTTTAGATAAAATCCAACGCTCACAAAAATCACGAGACACAAAAAACCGGTCAATTTTGCTAAGGTTACATCCTTTGTCCGTGCCGCCAGGAACGTGAATCTGAGCCCGCGCATACAATACTCAACCACCCTAACTTCATCAATAAATTCATAGAAAGCTTGCGCACAAACATGGTTGAATCTGGAATTGAGTCTTTCTTCGGGGAATCGGACTGCATTAAAGTCGCCCATAAGAATCCACAGACCTTGAACCCCTGCCATAACCCCTTTAACTTATCCCATAGAATCCTCTTTTCCCCGACCTTCTGCGGAGCATAAACATTCAAAATATTTAAAACCGAACCATCTTCTACTAAGGTTCCCGAAGTAAGAATGAAGTTCCTATCCAACACAGAAGAAACTTTATTAAATACTTCTGGGTTCCAAAGAGAGAACAATCCTCCATACCTGCCTTTAGACTTGACTTCCTCAAAACCCGACGGCTCCGCACCCCAAATGCCCGAAAAATTAAAAGAACTACCCACAGCAAGATGCGAACCCTTGACAGCCAGAAAATCAACCCCATTCCTGTCTTTCAATTCTTTCAGCCTAGCCAAGCCAAGCCAATTTCCCCGACCCAAGAATCCCTCTAACATTTACCGAAAGGAAATTAATTTAGAACCTGATTGTACACCTTCATTCACGACTATGGTATGGACGAGAGATTGAAAGTTTGACAATTGAGCCCCAATTTTTTCTCCCAATCGAATAGTGCCTGCAACCTCCTTATCCACCATCGAAGCTGTTTTATCCTCGATTCAGTCATAACATTACCTTCGATAATAACCACAGACTCATCCTGAGGCATACTCTCCTTGACAGAAGCCTGGCCATTATCTCCCACTTGATTCTCAACATTTGGTTCTTGATATTCTTCCACTGATAATTGACCTTCCTTTCATCCTGTTTCAACTTCATTTCCAGATAACGCATTCTTTTCTTGACTCAGGCCCAGCAGCGCATCTAGTCCAAAAAGATCTAAACCAGTTAGGTCAAAATCAAGTTTGGCCTGCTTCGGAGCATTGGGCCTTGAGTCCACGGAAATTAATTTGGGCCCTGGCTTGCTAATTACCTTGGATCTTCTAGATGTTCATTTCGATAATTTAATATTCCTTTCTTTAATATTTGTCAACTTACCATGACCCACCTCAACTTTTCCTTCAATATTATTAAGAAAGGCTGCTTAGAAGTTTCCATTTATAGAGCCGTTTTCCACCTCATCTTTCATACTTCCATTTGAATTACTAACCGGGTCAATTATATTATTGCCTTCCTTTCTTAGACCTTCGTAATTAATGTCCATGACATTAATGTTGTACATCAATTCCATAGTTTCCTTATGGACAACATCATTTGAATTTTCCGGGCGGTTGACGTCAGCCATGTCCGAATCCGGTAAGAATTCGCCGTTTTCCCGTGGCTCTTTTCCGGGTTCAACCTTTTCACCATTCTTATGCTTAGTCAAGAAATCTGGCTCCCAATCTCCAAATTCTTCGGAAATCCATACCCTATACTTTCTCCCCTTCCATTGCAGTGTTACAACATCATGAATTCTACTACCTTTGGACACCAAGACACCGACGTAGTCGAAAGACAAATCGGCGTCACATCAATCATGTTGTGCTTCCATTAGGACTTTCCCGTAAACACTAGCCACCTGGTTTAATACGTCATTATTCAGTAGATGAAGAGGGGCCCCCTGAATCCGTAACCAAGCAACTCTCTCGAATGAGAATGTTTGTCCAACCCACATGTCTGCCGAGGCAAAAAAGCTTCTGCACTACCATTATTATCGATTGTAATCTTTATTAGCATGCCTCCCAAGTAGTGAGTAGAGACATCACCTGAAGTCAACTTGGAAACCATCTCATCAACCCTACGAAGAGAATCAAAAGAGGCCATCATGACAACTACAACTCTTCCTTGTTCATCACCATAAGCAATCGAGTTATCTGGAATAACAATCAGTTTTTCATCAACTTTTTGTTCATTCCTTATAGTCTTTCTTCCAAACAAAGTATCCATAAACGTATCCGCATTAGGACCAATGGAAACAGTTTCAAACATTTTCTCCTTCCCTGTATTACTAGGTCCGGATTTTTCCACCACATGTGTCCTTGGAGCCCTATTGTCTTCAGGTCGTCGATCCTGAGTATCAACATCATTTGTAAACTTTGCTATATTGATACTAAGCTTGTATTCGCCTATCTTGACCGAACCCATTCTTCCTTCTAAATCCTTCTTATCTTTGACATTTCGGAATGAAACGAAACCAAAATTCAAACCTTGTTTATCTCTTTTTCTTGCAATGTACACCCCAATAATGTCACCGAATGCTTGTAGTACCTCTCGGATTTCCATTCCGCTGCATCTGCCGGAAGGTTTGTAACGTACAATTTGACGAATCCTTAAAAACCCTTGATCTTTGTTTCGTTGAAAGCCTTGTGTAACATTTCGCATTTAATACTTGTACGTTACGATTATGTTGAATAAAACGTCAAGTTACATCATTGTTCGTCTTTTAAAATAATATTTGTGACGCATTTGGACCCCTAATACAATACTATATATGTATATAATATGCATATATATGTGGATTTTATCAAAAAAAAATAAAGGGCTTGGGCCGGGATTCGAACCCGTGCCCAAGCCGGGTCAACCAAACACAACATCACAACCAGCTAGGCTACACCTTCTGTTGGTTTAACTTGGAACCATTTTAATTATATTATGAGTTGGTATACCCACAGTTGACTTAGAAAGTCAACTGTGGTGAACGATCACCATAATCACACCATTTACACGCGTCTTTGATCTTGATATGGTATGATTGCATGATTGTCTGACTATTACGCGTAAAATACACGATCAATTATCATCAATCATTTCCAAAATCGTGCCAATCAGTCGCGTCATCATCATTAACGAGTCAAACATTCCATTCGTACAATCCAAACCCTCTCCCTATAAATTGAACCTCCCATTACATGCTAAACTCGCCGAAATCTCCCTCTCTATCTCTAATTTCTGTTCTTAATTCATCTTTCGAAGCGTTGTGTTCGCGATTGACTTTTCTGTTTGACCAACGATTCAAACACAATTCGCTTCTGTAAGTTCTATTTTATTAGTGGGTTTTGTTCTTCGGCATACACACAACAATAACCCTATGATTAATTGGGTTATTGTTGTGTAATTTGATGTATTATAAAACTAGGGCACGATTGGGTTTAATTTGGGGAAGAACACCTTCCTGAACTTGTATATATATTTAAAACAGACAGAAACCAAACACAACCACTGATCTAGATCAAGTGGTTGTGTCTGGTGCTTGTGAGCCGGACCACGCGGGTTCGAGTCCCACTATAAACGGTTTATTCCTTTTCTTTTAAAAAGCTTTATTAATCAGATGCAACATGGTAATATAATTAAATTGAACTGAGATTATTCGTTCTCAGGGTCCAGACCAGTTGGTCTGGGCTTGTGATTTAAAACACACGAACCGGCCAAGGGTCCGGGTTCGATTCTTGGCATCAACAACATTTTATATATATATATATATATATATATATATATATATATCCTCTTATATTTTTAAAATTAGTTCTAAAATACTAAAACAACTTTATAAATTCTACAAAAATTATTTTATGTTATTCTAGTAGTAGAGTTTAACATACAATTTTTAGTTTTCCAAAAATTATGTATTTAATATATATAATAAATAATTCAAGTTTATTCTATTTTATTTATAAAATTCTATAAAAATATCAAAACGATTATATAAATTTCCACAAAAATTATTCTGAGTTTATATAACATTAAACTTTTCTGAAATGATTTTTATTTCTGAAAAATCATTTATTTAATATTTTAATCAATTTTTGTTAGTTTTAATCATAAATAAATCATAATAAATTCATTTTTCAATATTTTTGCACCAAAATTTTATATAAATTATTTCTGATTATTTGGAACAGAAATACAATTTTTAAATTAATAATTCTGTAATTTTAATATTTTTAAATATTAAAGTCATATTTTGACAATTTGAAATAAATAGATTTAATATTCTATTTTTAGGAAAATAATTTTATAAAAATTATTTTCATACTTAAAACTTTATATTGTGACTATCTTTAATTTAAAATTTACAAAAAGACTTTTGTTTAATTATTTATCAAATTTCTCTTATTTATTAAACATTTTATTTATTAATCAAACGAATACTTATCCCCAATTCGAAACCCTAGAAAATACTTGTAGACTAGATAGACTTAGACTTATTTGTTACCTTATACATAGGGTAATACTTGGCAATCTTTGGGGCTACACTTATACTTTTTCTCGAGACTTAATACTTTGCTAAGGTGAGTTTACGTAACCATGTTTATGCAATTCTTTATACGTGCAACATTATACTTAAGCAATTCTACATACATGTCTAGTTGTAAACTTTAATGCCTCATGATTTAGACAACAACAACAGTTTCAACAAGTTTCAACAATACATAATCATTAGCTATGGCCAAGCCGACGATACTCAATAATAGATCTATTGGATTGACAATCCCACCTAGATTCGTTGACCATCTTTTATGGGGAGCGCGGGTGATTGTTATCGTTCCAACATATTATTAAGGTGAACCGTGGATGACGGGATGGACCTAAACTAGTCGGAGGTTTGATTATGTCGATTCAACATTTCATGTTTATTCATGTAGACTTAAACTTACGATAGACATATGAATTGCTAAACTTTTATACTTAAACTATTTGCTTGACATGGCTTATGTATTCTCACCAACTTCTAGTTGACCCCCCCCCCCATTTTTACAACTCAACAGGAAATAATGATGCATGAAGACTAGAGTATTAATATGAGAAGACAAACTGAAGTTTATGCTTATTTGGTTATTTTGATGTATTAGATTCCATTTAAAACTCATTATGTACTTTCATTTTTGGATATTTGCACTTTAGATTAATTTCAATTAAAATTTGATTACCATGTGCTACTGTATACTCATTCTTAGGTGACACCTCAATGTTTCCGCCATCGGTTGGGGTGTTACAGATTGGTCTCAGAGCCTTGGTTATAGAGAATTAGGTTATTAGAAAGTAATCTAGACTATAACCTTAGGGACTTAAACAGTACTTGTTTCTCTTACTTGTAACCCTAATTGCTTCCCTAATCTTATCCCTATCCTATACCTTATTCAACCCTAAGCCTTACAAGTGACTACTCTTATTCGTCTGCTGCAATCCTGATCCACCATTAGATTAATAGGACAAAATCCTCAGGTTTATCCTGAACCACCTTGAGATCTCGTCGAAGTTCTAGATCTTAATAACGAACACGTGCAATCTGGAAGGGTGAACACCTGTATTTTGAGTCTTCTGTCTAGGCTGGCATTGCGCATATATCCCAATCAGACGAGGGACCCGGATGCCTACCTGGGAATTCTCGGGATGAGTGTTCACTTATAGGCTAAAGCATGTCTTCATTGTGTTATTAGAATCTAGAATCTTTGATAAGTCAATGTTTTCGTTTATTCGTTTTAATTAATGAATAAATGATTACATTCCTTATATAACCTCATTCATTTCATTGTGTCTCTTACAGATCATGCCTCCACGTCGCAGCACTCGCAATAGCAATGGTGAGAACCACGAGGAAGGTGGCGACAACCATAACCATAACCACGACGCTAACCACAACAACAATAATGGCGTTGATGCTCAACTGGCTGCGATCATTTCTCAACAAATGGCGCAGCAGATCGCGACTCTGGTTCCCAACTTACTGGCTCAAGTCATACAGATGAACGGTAATGGAAACGGCAACGGCAACGGAAACGGTAATGGAAACCACCATGGAAACGGGAATGGAAACCCAGCTTGCACTCTTAAGCACTTTAATTCCTGTAATCCCCCTAAGTTCAGTGGAGAAGAAGGAGCTACGGGACTTCTACAATGGTTCGAGGGTATGGAGAATACCTTCATTAATAGTGAGTGTCCCGATACCTTTAAGGTTCGTTACGCCATGAGTGTTCTTCACAAACGAGCACTCACTTGGTGGAATGAGGAAAAGCGCACTCGAGGAACCGAAGCTGCACTAGCTATGACCTGGGATCAAGTCAAGGAGGTCATGAAGGATGAATTCTGTCCCCGCAACGAGATTAAGAAACTGGAAGACGAGTTCCACACCCTTGCTCAAGATAGTGGGGAAAACCTTGCTTACAATACCCGCTTTCACGAGCTTAGTTTGTTACTGCCCCATAAAGTTACTCCCTTACCTATAGCCATTGAGAAGTATATCGGTGGCTTGCCCATGCAAATCCAGGACACAGTATGGGGAAGGAATCCTGCCACCTTGGAGGAAGCCAAACGTCTGGCGGCTACTCTCACCGATAATCATGTGAAGAACGGTACTCTCTTCCGCAAGAACACCAAGAAGACTGCTGCAAAAGACACTCCTCAGCCCGCTATTGAGGTTAAGCCCGAGACCTCAAGCAACAGGAAGCGCAAGGCTAGGAACTACATGGTTGCTACCACTCCACCTGCAGCACAAAACCCAGCCAAGAAGCCATATGGCGGGAACCACCCTCTTTGCAACACTTGTCAATACCACCATCTCCCTGGCAGACCATGCCGCCAATGTAATAACTGCAAGCGGTATGGACACTACACCAATGCTTGCCAAGCCCCTGCCACCCAAAACAACCCTGTCGGAAATAATCCAGCTCCTAATGCTCAAAATGGTAGGCCTGTTCGTGGCCAGTGCTATGAATGTGGAAGCACGAAACATTATAGGGATGCTTGCCCTAGACTTGGAAACCAGAACCAGAACCAAAACCGCAACCAAAATCAGAACCGCAACCAAAACCAGAACCAAGGTGCTCGAGGTCGCGCCTACAACCTCAATGCTAACCAGGCCCGTGACAACAACGAGGTGGTTAATGGTACGTTTCTCGTTAATAACCACTATGCATCCATATTATTTGATTCGGGAGCTGATAAGTCATTTGTATCACTAAAGTTTGAACCCTTACTTAACTTACCCCAAACTAACCTAGAGGAACCTTTAGTGGTAGAGGTAGCTAATGGGAAGTCTATCTCGATCGACTCTATTATTTGTAACTGTGTGTTGAACCTCGACGAACATACTTTCTCTATCAATCTCATCCCTATGCATCTTGGAAGTTTTGATGTCATAGTAGGCATGGATTGGTTGTCAACCCATCGTGCTGAAATTCTATGCTTTGAGAAAGTCATTCGCATTCCTCTCGAATCTGGTGATATTTTGAAGATCTATGGTGAAAAGCCCTGTGGCAAGCTTAAGCTCATGTCTTGTACTACTGCCCAAAAATACTTACGAAAGGGGTATACGACTTTCTTAGCTAATGTGATAGAAAAGAAGGAAAAGGGCAAAAGTATTCAAGACATCCCAATCATTCGGGACTATCCTGAAGTCTTTCCAGAGGATTTACCTGGTTTGCCTCCTGCTCGACAAGTGGAATTTAGGATCGATCTTGTTCCTGGTGCAAATCCTGTCGCCAAAGCTCCTTATCGTCTTGCACCCTCTGAGATGCAAGAACTTTCCAGTCAACTACAGGAACTTTCTGATAAAGGTTTCATTCGCCCCAGTTCTTCTCCATGGGGAGCCCCTGTCTTGTTCGTTAAGAAGAAAGATGGATCTCTCAGGATGTGTATCGACTATCGTGAACTCAACAAACTCACCATCAAGAATCGTTATCCCTTGCCTAGGATTGACGATCTTTTCGATCAACTTCAAGGAGCAACCCACTTCTCGAAGATTAATCTTCGTTCTGGTTATCATCAGCTTAGAGTCCACGATGAAGATATTCCCAAGACAGCCTTTCGTACACGTTATGGTCATTATTGTAACACCCCAACCGATGGCGGAATCATCGAGGTGCCACGTAGTGACGATTGTTCAAAAGCTCATGGTACTAAAATGTAAATATTATTGAATAATCCAAAATTGTCTTACATGGAAATGGAAAATACAAAGTCTTAAATGAAATGTAAATAACGAAATAACTGATTAAAATAATGCACTAAGTATCTCTTGTTAAAGCACTAGATCAAACTGCACCTGAAACATGTACAAAATAGATTTGGTCAACATATGAAATGTTGGTGAGCATTCCTAGATTTGATATATATAGTAGGTTAAAAAGTTATACAATTCAAGTGCAAGCTACAGTGCAAATATGTAAACTATGTATCATACAAATGAGCGAAATCAACCCTGTGACTGTATAATGTACTGTATGAACTGTAGTGTACTCAACCAATAAATGGATGATAACTTAACACTGGCCACGGATTCTCCGATGAAAAAGGGGGAGAATCAACCTAGGCGGGTTGTCAATCCAAATAGCGCTATCCAATGTTAAGGTCGGCTTGTACCATGTTAATGATTTCACTAAGTACAAATGTAATCCACATGTAATGTCTAAGCATAAAGCACGTTGTAAGCAATGCACATAGTACTAGAATTGTATTGTAAAAATGTAATCTTGTATTTGAAATTGTAATAGTGTACATGTAACACCCCAAAAATGTATAAAAGCAAAAAGGGGTAGGAATACTCACATTAGCAAGGTGGTAAGTCTTGTGTAATTGAATATGTATAATCCAATGTTGCCAAGTATCACCCTATGTATAATGTAACAAATAAGTCTAAGTCTACTTGGTCTATAAGTATTTCCTAGGGCTTCGAATTGGGGATGAGTATTTATTTGGTTAATAAATTAAACGTTTAATATATAAGAGAAATTTGGTAAATAAATAAACAAAAAGTCTTTGAGTAAACTTTAAATCAAATATGGTCACAATATAAAGTTTTAAATGTGAAAATAATTTTTATAAAATTATTTTCTTGAAAATAGTATATTTAATCTATTTATTTCAAATTGTCAAAATATGACTTTAATATCTAAAAATATTAAAATCAAAGAATTTCTGAATTAAAAATTGTATTTCTGTTCTAAATAGTTAGAAATAATTTATATAAAATTTTGGTGCAAAAATATTGAATAATGAATTTATTATGATTTAATTATGATTAAAACTAACAAAAATTGATTAAAAATATAAAATAAATGATTTTTCTGAATTAAAAATCATTTCAGTAAGGTTTAACATTGTACAAACATAGGATAATTTTTGTGGAAATTAATAAGATCGTTTTGATATTTTTATGGATTTTTAGTAATAAAATAGAATAAACTTAATTTAATTATTATAAATATTAAATAAATAATTTTCAGAAAACTAAAAATTGTAAGTTGCACTTATACATCAGATTAATATAAGATAATTTTTTTAGAATTTTTTTTAGAAATGTTTTAGTATTTTTAAAATGAATTTAAAAAAAAAATAAATAAATAAAGAAATATATATATATATGTTCAAGTTTGTTTGTCAACAAAAATAAGAAACAAAACAAAAAGTGTGGCAGCAGGGACTCGAACCCGCGCCTGTTCAGTAACTAAGCAACAACACAACCACTTGATCTACATCAGTGGTTGTGTTTGATTGCAGTTTGTTTAATATATAACATATATAGAAATTCAATGTTCTTCCCCAAATCATATACTTTCGAGCCCTAATTCCTAAACTCAATCAATTCGTGTTCAATAGCCCCTGAATCTTTGGGGCTATTGTTCACTAAGGTCCGAACAACGAAACCCACAAAAAAAAGAAATCTTACACTGACGAATTCAAGTATGAAGGTTTGGTCAACGAGAAAGTCAACTGTGATTACAATAGGCTTCGATTGAGAGGTTGATAACAGAAATGGAGGATTGGGTTCTCTTAATCGCATGTATTTGTGTGTGTGTGCAAGTTCAATCGATATAAGGTCGAGTATTTATACACATTCATATGAGTTGTTTTAGGAAGGTTTATAAATGGGCATTTAATCTAAATTGGTCAAAATCAACGCGTGTTGTTCGTTTTAGGAAAGGGAAAAGTTTAGAGTGCGTAATACACGAGTTGGACTGAGTGATTTGTGTGATTATTGACCGGGTTGATGTTTCCTTAGTGTGAAGAGGCTGCAGCGTCGAGTTCCAGGAAGGAAGAAGAAGACTAACGCGAAAAAAAAAGGGTTTTAATATTATTAGGGTTGGGTTTGTTAACAGATGGAGGTGTACTCCAGACGGTGTGTGCGTGGGTGTGTCTGGACACAGACCCGGGTTCGAATCCCGTGGTCTGTGTTTTAATTTCTTTTTTTTTTTTTTTTGTCAAGTAAAGGAGGATTGGGCCTTTGGGCTTCTGCTGTTGGGCTGGGCCGAGTAGCAAGCTAGGGAAGAGAAGAAGAGGTGGGTGTTTGTGTGTGTTGGGCTTAGGTAGGTTAATGGGTTAGTTTGTTTTTAGGCTCAAAGTTTAGTCAAGAAATTTGATAAAACAAATCTGATTTTTTTTTTTATATTATTATTATTATTATTATTATTATTATTATAAAAATAAAAGTGACGGGTGTCACAGCATCCCCTACTTTTAGAAACTTCGTCCCGAAGTTATTTAAAAACATAGGGTTATGGATGTTTGGGTAAAAATTAAGGTAACTGTGGTTTGGAAAATTCGAATGATTTGGGTAAAAGGTTTGATAGGTGTGAGTCAAGGATTGGATTAGGTTCGTCTCGAAAGGGTAAAGAGAGTAAGAATCTAGTAAATCACTACTTCAAGTTTTAGGACTCCTAAAATAAATGCATGAGTTGATTGACTATAAAAAGACTAGATGAACTACCAAGTAAACAGAGTTTGTTCCTGATCCGACCTCTAGTCTCACTTTCAATGCATCATTAGTGTTTGTATACAGGGTGTACCGCAGCTAACCCACCACACCTTTGATACCTTGAAAACGTACTGGACGCCTACCAAAAACTCTAACAGAATTTCACACTACCCTAATGTACCTGTAAATTCATGATTACGTTCCGGACCGGAATCATCAATTTACCTTACATTAGGGTTTTATGTCCTTCTATGATCCCACCGATTGTTGAGCAGGTTCGATAGCCTCCACCAGTCGTGGAGCAGGTTGTAGGGCCTCTCCCGACTGTTTGAAAAGGCATAGTGACCTCTACCAATCGTTGAGTATAGCCTTCACCAGTCGTGGAGCAGGTTGTAGGGCCTCTCCCGACTGTTGAAAAAGGCGTGATAACCTCTATTAAGTGCAGCAATTATTATTCACATAGATTGCAAATTGATAGCATGTTTATGCAAGCAAGTTTGTAAGTACTACAACCATTAAGTGTAAGTGTTATCATGAATAATTAAATGTTTACGAGTATCGTGAATAATTAGATGTTCAATGCGTAGTCAAATTAAGGAAAAATCTAGTTTCAATCAAGCAATGATGTTTTTCTTAGAAAAGCTTTGTAAGATCAAGTGTTAAGTCCAAACGTTTCAAATGAATGTAAGGTAGAGAGAGTCTTGTATGATAAATGTAATCAATAGGATAAATTTCCAATCTATGTTAATACACAAAAGTATGCAAGGAAATTTCTAGATGTTATATGCCTATGAGTATGACATAATTGGGTACAAAATGATAATAAGATCAAGAAAATGAAAACACGAGTATCATGAATAATTATATGTCCAGTGAATAGTCAAATCAAGTTTCACAAACAATGATGTTTTGAAAAAAAAATCCTGTAGAATCCAGTATCAGGTTTTTAGTAGTTTGATTATCATGGGTAACTAGCTCACGTGTGAGAAGGTGAAGGATATGAATTTAGTTCTTGAGAGGATGATGAAAAATCTTGAAGCAGAATCAAGGTTGTGAGAGATGGTGAATGTGAAGATAGTTGATAAAGAGTTTATTTTATAGTATAGCAGTGTAAATTTTGGGGTTTGGATCAAAGGTTATAATCAAGTGTATAAGAAATCATGATTGTGGTATATGTAAAAATTTGAACAAGTTGAAAATGAGTGAGTGTTGATGGAGAATCTAGAGACTAAATATTATTCCAAAAAAATAAAATTATTTTCAAAATTGGTTTTGTACATAAGGCAAAAGTTGTTAAATAGTACAAGCTAAGTAGGCTTTGTAATAGTTTAAAACATTATATAGAAAGTCGTTTGTTACGTCAATACATAATCAATTGAATTTAAGTTCGAGGACATCCTTTAAAAAAATATTATGTACTTTGTAAAGGTACTAGGTAATACAACAAGTTTTAGAAATCTTTAGTTTGTGCTAAAGTATGAGGTTATAGTTTTTAAAATAAATAACATGTGGAGAAAAGAAATAATATGATTTGGGTAGGGTGTTGAATATTTAAAAAAGTGGCTAAGGGTAAGGTGAAGTGTGATTGTGAAATCCATAGATGGTTATGAAAGTATGAACTTGTAAGCAATGTATGAAAATCGTGAAATACAAAATATTGTATATGAACCGAGAGAGTATTATTGAAAAAGCTTGCATAAAATGCTTGGAGTGCCCTTGTCTAGCTGTAAAGCCCAACAAGAACGTTGACTTTTCAAAGGAATTGAACTCAATGGTGATCAAAGAAGACGTGCTTTAGCCTATAAGTGGACACTCACTCCAGGAATCCCCAGGTAAGCATAACAGGTCCGTAAATGGATTTATGCGCTATGCTTGCCTATGCCAGAAAACCCAGTGTACAGGCGTCCACCCTTCCAGATTGCACGTGTCCTTATCACACTCATTAAAGTTCAACAACTTTGAAGGAACAAAAGTAAAAGTAGGCATTATTCCCAAGAGTATCTTCATGAAATGTACTGTCCCTGTTCCATGATGATGTAGACTTTCCACTCCCTGTAGGACACCATCTCTATGCACCATGATGAAGGATGAGAAGAATGGAGAGAGGGAAGAAGGGAAAGATAGAAGAAGGAAAGTAGGGAGAAATGAGGGGTAGGGTAATTCAGGAAATATTATGCATGCAAGTTAAAGTTCGGTTATAGTCTAGGCCATTTTATCTAATAACCTAGTTCCCTATAACCATGGCTCTGATACCAATCTGTAACACCCCAACCGATGGCGGAATCATCGAGGTGCCACGTAGTGACGATTGTTCAAAAGCTCATGGTACTAAAATGTAAATATTATTGAATAATCCAAAATTGTCTTACATGGAAATGGAAAATACAAAGTCTTAAATGAAATGTAAATAACGAAATAACTGATTAAAATAATGCACTAAGTATCTCTTGTTAAAGCACTAGATCAAACTGCACCTGAAACATGTACAAAATAGATTTGGTCAACATATGAAATGTTGGTGAGCATTCCTAGATTTGATATATATAGTAGGTTAAAAAGTTATACAATTCAAGTGCAAGCTACAGTGCAAATATGTAAACTATGTATCATACAAATGAGCGAAATCAACCCTGTGACTGTATAATGTACTGTATGAACTGTAGTGTACTCAACCAATAAATGGATGATAACTTAACACTGGCCACGGATTCTCCGATGAAAAAGGGGGAGAATCAACCTAGGCGGGTTGTCAATCCAAATAGCGCTATCCAATGTTAAGGTCGGCTTGTACCATGTTAATGATTTCACTAAGTACAAATGTAATCCACATGTAATGTCTAAGCATAAAGCACGTTGTAAGCAATGCACATAGTACTAGAATTGTATTGTAAAAATGTAATCTTGTATTTGAAATTGTAATAGTGTACATGTAACACCCCAAAAATGTATAAAAGCAAAAAGGGGTAGGAATACTCACATTAGCAAGGTGGTAAGTCTTGTGTAATTGAATATGTATAATCCAATGTTGCCAAGTATCACCCTATGTATAATGTAACAAATAAGTCTAAGTCTACTTGGTCTATAAGTATTTCCTAGGGCTTCGAATTGGGGATGAGTATTTATTTGGTTAATAAATTAAACGTTTAATATATAAGAGAAATTTGGTAAATAAATAAACAAAAAGTCTTTGAGTAAACTTTAAATCAAATATGGTCACAATATAAAGTTTTAAATGTGAAAATAATTTTTATAAAATTATTTTCTTGAAAATAGTATATTTAATCTATTTATTTCAAATTGTCAAAATATGACTTTAATATCTAAAAATATTAAAATCAAAGAATTTCTGAATTAAAAATTGTATTTCTGTTCTAAATAGTTAGAAATAATTTATATAAAATTTTGGTGCAAAAATATTGAATAATGAATTTATTATGATTTAATTATGATTAAAACTAACAAAAATTGATTAAAAATATAAAATAAATGATTTTTCTGAATTAAAAATCATTTCAGTAAGGTTTAACATTGTACAAACATAGGATAATTTTTGTGGAAATTAATAAGATCGTTTTGATATTTTTATGGATTTTTAGTAATAAAATAGAATAAACTTAATTTAATTATTATAAATATTAAATAAATAATTTTCAGAAAACTAAAAATTGTAAGTTGCACTTATACATCAGATTAATATAAGATAATTTTTTTAGAATTTTTTTTAGAAATGTTTTAGTATTTTTAAAATGAATTTAAAAAAAAAATAAATAAATAAAGAAATATATATATATATGTTCAAGTTTGTTTGTCAACAAAAATAAGAAACAAAACAAAAAGTGTGGCAGCAGGGACTCGAACCCGCGCCTGTTCAGTAACTAAGCAACAACACAACCACTTGATCTACATCAGTGGTTGTGTTTGATTGCAGTTTGTTTAATATATAACATATATAGAAATTCAATGTTCTTCCCCAAATCATATACTTTCGAGCCCTAATTCCTAAACTCAATCAATTCGTGTTCAATAGCCCCTGAATCTTTGGGACTATTGTTCACTAAGGTCCGAACAACGAAACCCACAAAAAAAAGAAATCTTACACTGACGAATTCAAGTATGAAGGTTTGGTCAACGAGAAAGTCAACTGTGATTACAATAGGCTTCGATTGAGAGGTTGATAACAGAAATGGAGGATTGGGTTCTCTTAATCGCATGTATTTGTGTGTGTGTGCAAGTTCAATCGATATAAGGTCGAGTATTTATACACATTCATATGAGTTGTTTTAGGAAGGTTTATAAATGGGCATTTAATCTAAATTGGTCAAAATCAACGCGTGTTGTTCGTTTTAGGAAAGGGAAAAGTTTAGAGTGCGTAATACACGAGTTGGACTGAGTGATTTGTGTGATTATTGACCGGGTTGATGTTTCCTTAGTGTGAAGAGGCTGCAGCGTCGAGTTCCAGGAAGGAAGAAGAAGACTAACGCGAAAAAAAAAGGGTTTTAATATTATTAGGGTTGGGTTTGTTAACAGATGGAGGTGTACTCCAGACGGTGTGTGCGTGGGTGTGTCTGGACACAGACCCGGGTTCGAATCCCGTGGTCTGTGTTTTAATTTCTTTTTTTTTTTTTTTTTGTCAAGTAAAGGAGGATTGGGCCTTTGGGCTTCTGCTGTTGGGCTGGGCCGAGTAGCAAGCTAGGGAAGAGAAGAAGAGGTGGGTGTTTGTGTGTGTTGGGCTTAGGTAGGTTAATGGGTTAGTTTGTTTTTAGGCTCAAAGTTTAGTCAAGAAATTTGATAAAACAAATCTGATTTTTTTTTTTTATATTATTATTATTATTATTATTATTATTATAAAAATAAAAGTGACGGGTGTCACAATTATGAGTTCATGGTCATGCGATTTGGGTTGACCAACGCTCCCGCAGTGTTTATGGATTTAATGAATCGGGTTTGTAGACCCTACCTCGACAAATTCGTGATCGTCTTCATCGATGACATCTTGATTTACTCTAAATCAAAATCCGATCACGAACAACATCTTCACTCCATTTTGGGTCTCCTAAAGAAAGAACAACTGTATGCCAAATTCTCGAAATGTGAATTTTGGCTTAAGGAAGTTCATTTTTTGGGACATGTCATTGATATGAACGGAATTCATGTTGATCCTGCAAAGATCGAAGCTGTGAAGGATTGGAGTGTTCCTAAAACTCCAACAGAAGTCTGTTCTTTCCTTGGTTTGGCTGGTTATTATCGTCGATTCATTGCCAACTTCTCTAAGATCGTTGTTCCTCTCACTGCCTTAACTCACAAGGGTAAACCCTATGAGTGGGGACCAAAGCAAGAGGAAGCATTTGAAACTCTTAAGCTGAAACTCTGTGAAGCTCCTATCCTGTCTCTACCTGATGGTAATGATGACTTCGTGGTCTATTGTGATGCATCAAACCAAGGTCTTGGTTGTGTTCTCATGCAACGAGGCAAGGTTATTGCTTATGCGTCTAGACAACTCAAGACTCACGAAAAGAATTATACCACCCATGATCTCGAATTGGGCGCTGACGTCTTTGCTCTTAAGATTTGGAGACACTATCTTTATGGAACCAAATGTGTGGTTTTCACAGACCACAAAAGTCTCCAACATGTCTTCGACCAGAAAAATCTTAACATGAGGCAACGACGTTGGGTTGAGTTACTTAACGACTATGATTGCGAAATTCGCTACCATCCTGGCAAAGCAAATGTTGTGGCTGACGCACTCAGTCGTAAAGAGCGTATCAAACTTCATTGTGCGAGAGTTCGTACTGATCTTCAGGATCGTATCCTCCAGGCTCAACATACTTCAGTCACCCAAGGTAACATGTACGACGAAATGTCTTGTGGTGCTGAGACTCAACTTGAAACCAAACCTGATGGTCTACTCTATTTTCTTAATCGACTTTGGATCCCTGACCGTGATGATCTTCGTACCTTTCTCATGAACGAGGCTCATAAGTCTCGCTATTCTATTCATCCTGGAGCTGACAAGATGTACCAAGATCTTCGCTATTCGTATTGGTGGCCTGGTATGAAGAAAGATATTGCTCTTTTCGTTGCAAAATGCCTCACTTGTTCAAAGGTCAAGGCTGAACATCAACGACCATCTGGTATGCTCGAACAACCAGAAATTCCTGTATGGAAATGGGAGAGCATAGCAATGGACTTCATCACTAAACTCCCTCGTACACCCAAAGGTTTTGACAGCATTTGGGTAATCGTCGATCGTTTGACCAAGTCAGCCCATTTCTTACCTATTCGTGAGAAGTATTCTGTGGAAAGGTTGGCAAAGATGTACGTAAGTGAAATCGTATGTCGTCATGGTATACCTTTGGACATTATCTCTGATCGTGATGGTCGTTTCACCTCTCACTTTTCGGATTCCTTACAAGACGCTTTGGGTACCGAGTTGAACCTGAGTACTGCTTATCACCCTCAAACAGATGGTCAGACTGAACGGACCATCCAGACACTTGAGGATATGCTCAGGGCATGTGTCATCGATTTTGGTGGCGCATGGGATTCTCATCTTCCTTTGGTTGAGTTTTCATACAACAACAATTATCATGCCAGCATTAACATGGCTCCTTTCGAGGAACTCTATGGTCGTAAATGTCGTTCACCTGTCTGTTGGACTGAGGTTGGTGAAGCCCAGATTACTGGACCCGAACTGATCCAGGAAACCACAGATAAAATCAAACTCATTCAGGATAATCTTCTCAAGGCTAGAAGTCGTCAGAAGAGCTATGCTGATAAACATCGTAAGCCCTTGGAATTTCAAGTCGGGGACCTTGTACTTCTTAAGGTATCCCCTTGGAAGGGAGTGATTCGCTTCGGTAGAAAGGGAAAACTAGCTCCTCGATACGTAGGCCCATTTAAAGTCCTTGACAGGATTGGAAAAGTGGCTTACAAACTTGATCTTCACCTGAGCTAAGCAATGTTCACCCAACCTTTCATGTTTCGAATCTCAAGAAATGCTTAGCAGATGAGAACCTCCATGTCCCTCTTGAAGATGTGCAGATCGATGAAACTATGCACATTGTCGAGAAACTCGTCGAGATCGTGGATACTGGAGTCAAGAAACTCAAGCGCAGCCGCATTCCGATCGCTAAGGTTCGTTGGGAATCTAAACAAGGTCCAGAGTTCACTTGGGAACGCAAAGACCAGATGAAGTCTAAATACCCACATCTTTTTCCACCAGACTCTCCAACTCCAACTTCGGGACGAAGTTCCTAAAAGTAGGGGAGACTGTAACATTTCGCATTTAATACTTGTACGTTACGATTATGTTGAATAAAACGTCAAGTTACATCATTGTTCGTCTTTTAAAATAATATTTGTGACGCATTTGGACCCCTAATACAATACTATATATATATATATATAATATGCATATATATGTGGATTTTATCAAAAAAAAATAAAGGGCTTGGGCCGGGATTCGAACCCGCGCCCAAGCCGGGTCAACCAAACACAACATCACAACCAGCTAGGCTACACCTTCTGTTGGTTTAACTTGGAACCATTTTAATTATATTATGAGTTGGTATACCCACAGTTGACTTAGAAAGTCAACTGTGGTGAACGATCACCATAATCACACCATTTACACGCGTCTTTGATCTTGATATGGTATGATTGCATGATTGTCTGACTATTACGCGTAAAATACACGATCAATTATCATCAATCATTTCCAAAATCGTGCCAATCAGTCGCGTCATCATCATTAACGAGTCAAACATTCCATTCGTACAATCCAAACCCTCTCCCTATAAATTGAACCTCCCATTACATGCTAAACTCGCCGAAATCTCCCTCTCTATCTCTAATTTCTGTTCTTAATTCATCTTTCGAAGCGTTGTGTTCGCGATTGACTTTTCTGTTTGACCAACGATTCAAACACAATTCACTTCTGTAAGTTCTATTTTATTAGTGGGTTTTGTTCTTCGGCATACACACAACAATAACCCTATGATTAATTGGGTTATTGTTGTGTAATTTGATGTATTATAAAACTAGGGCACGATTGGGTTTAATTTGGGGAAGAACACCTTCCTGAACATGTATATATATTTAAAACAGACAGAAACCAAACACAACCACTGATCTAGATCAAGTGGTTGTGTCTGGTGCTTGTGAGCCGGACCACGCGGGTTCGAGTCCCACTATAAACGGTTTATTCCTTTTCTTTTAAAAAGCTTTATTAATCAGATGCAACATGGTAATATAATTAAATTGAACTGAGATTATTCGTTCTCAGGGTCCAGACCAGTTGGTCTGGGCTTGTGATTTAAAACACACGAACCGGCCAAGGGTCCGGGTTCGATTCTTGGCATCAACAACATTTTATATATATATATATATATATATATCCTCTTATATTTTTAAAATTAGTTCTAAAATACTAAAACAACTTTATAAATTCTACAAAAATTATTTTATGTTATTCTAGTAGTAGAGTTTAACATACAATTTTTAGTTTTCCAAAAATTATTTATTTAATATATATAATAAATAATTCAAGTTTATTCTATTTTATTTATAAAATTCTATAAAAATATCAAAACGATTATATAAATTTCCACAAAAATTATTCTGAGTTTATATAACATTAAACTTTTCTGAAATGATTTTTATTTCTGAAAAGTCATTTATTTAATATTTTTAATCAATTTTTGTTAGTTTTAATCATAAATAAATCATAATAAATTCATTTTTCAATATTTTTGCACCAAAATTTTATATAAATTATTTCTGATTATTTGGAACAGAAATACAATTTTTAAATTAATAATTCTGTAATTTTAATATTTTTAAATATTAAAGTCATATTTTGACAATTTGAAATAAATAGATTTAATATTCTATTTTTAGGAAAATAATTTTATAAAAATTATTTTCATACTTAAAACTTTATATTGTGACTATCTTTAATTTAAAATTTACAAAAAGACTTTTGTTTAATTATTTATCAAATTTCTCTTATTTATTAAACATTTTATTTATTAATCAAACGAATACTTATCCCCAATTCGAAACCCTAGAAAATACTTGTAGACTAGATAGACTTAGACTTATTTGTTACCTTATACATAGGGTAATACTTGGCAATCTTTGGGGCTACACTTATACTTTTTCTCGAGACTTAATACTTTGCTAAGGTGAGTTTACGTAACCATGTTTATGCAATTCTTTATACGTGCAACATTATACTTAAGCAATTCTACATACATGTCTAGTTGTAAACTTTAATGCCTCATGATTTAGACAACAACAACAGTTTCAACAAGTTTCAACAATACATAATCATTAGCTATGGCCAAGCCGGCGATACTCAATAATAGATCTATTGGATTGACAATCCCACCTAGATTCGTTGACCATCTTTTATGGGGAGCGCGGGTGATTGTTATCGTTCCAACATATTATTAAGGTGAACCGTGGATGACGGGATGGACCTAAACTAGTCGGAGGTTTGATTATGTCGATTCAACATTTCATGTTTATTCATGTAGACTTAAACTTACGATAGACATATGAATTGCTAAACTTTTATACTTAAACTATTTGCTTGACATGGCTTATGTATTCTCACCAACTTCTAGTTGACCCCCCCCCCCCCATTTTTACAACTCAACAGGAAATAATGATGCATGAAGACTAGAGTATTAATATGAGAAGACAAACTGAAGTTTATGCTTATTTGGTTATTTTGATGTATTAGATTCCATTTATAACTCATTATGTACTTTCATTTTTGGATATTTGCACTTTAAATTAATTTCAATTAAAATTTGATTACCATGTGCTACTGTATACTCATTTTTACGTGACACCTCGATGTTTCCGCCATCGGTTGGGGTGTTACACCTTGGTCCCTGCTACTTTGACCGGTTTCTTGAGTTCGTCGTCGATTGCCCATTTCTTAAGAAAGAATTGTTCTAGCAATAGAAGGATTGTGGTCATTGATCTTATATTTTGAAGGGTTAACATTAAATTGTTGGAAAAATAGATAAATACTAAATTAGAGGAAAGACATAAAAGTAAAACCACATTTGTTGACTTTATCTCTCCACTTGCAAGGCAAATGTTAATTTCCCCTATCTTTTTAAAAAGTCTATTTTTTTTTCATACGGTATATTTTTTTTTTTAAATTTCAGAATATTAACAAGCAGTTTTCAATCTTTAATACGAGTACCATATTGCTACATTAAAATTAAAAAAAAAAAACCCGTGTTAACTAGGTTTTTTTCTTCATTGTGACTTCTGCTCGTTCATTGTGTTATAGCATGCACATGTGCATTAAAAATTTGTTCATTATGTTTTTTTAGCCTACACGTGATTTAACTTTATCCATTCTGTTATTAGTATGCTTTCCATTGTGTTTTACGCAACTAGGTTTTGCGTTTTTGGTGTATATTGTGTCTTATTCTATTGTTCATTGTGTTTTAGTCTACTATCTATTAAGTTTTAGTCTGCTGTTCATTATGTTTTTAATATGTCATTCATTATGTTTTATTCTGCTGTTTATTGTGTTTTACGCTATCCATTGTGTCTTATACAACTGGGTTATAACAATAGGGTACTCATATTAAAGATAAAAAGACGTTTGATTTTATGGTATAATTTTTTTTCTTGAAATTTGACGTATAAAATAGTTACGAATGTATAAAAATGTGGGTGGGGGGGGGGGGGGGAGGGGGATAGCATGTGACTTGCATGTGCATATTATTTTTCTTGTTTTGACAAAACTACCATTACAACTTGTTTGTTCCTTGGACACATGTCACTATCTAGTAGGATAACTCAACCTTCTCATTTTTGCTAGCATTTGTAGGATAACTCAATGCTACTCGAAGATACACTGGTCTAAATACGTTAAATACGAGCAAAGTAATGAGATATATTATTGATGATTGACTGGACGATTACAAGGAACTCGAATAACATAAATTACAAGTATATCTACTATAATCTTTTTCTCTAAGTTTAAAATGGCTATTCTAGGGTTTTTGGGTATCAAAATGACCAACCCCTTCTCTAGATCTATTTTATGGATGGGTAGTACAACACAATTATACAAACACAATTGTGTAATATAAAAACTTGTATACACAAACCAAAAGTTACTATATATCTCTGATTAAAAACATGTTGTAAATCTAGAACTTGGCTAAACACATCGTTGATACTACGCATACATATATTATCTATAAGCGTATGATATGGGAACAAAGCAATATACTATATAAAAAACAACAAACATATATTTGATTAAAGGTACGTTAATGACAAATTATAATATTAGTATTATTATACGTTATAGGTTGAATTCTTTGAAATTCCCATTCTTTAACTCACGATAGCTTAAGTTGGATTGTGATCGCTTACGCAAACTGTGAGTATACTTATCCCTCCTTTTCATTTTTACACTTTTGGGATGAAACATGTACACATATACAAACTTACACATTCACTTACACATAATCTTTTATATGTTTACAATTCATATACGTGTCTCGTTATCTTTGTGCTTTATACTAAACTTAAACGTAGTTTACTTACATTGTTTCCTCGAAATCGTTATCTAGATTAATGCTCAAATCGATGTAACACATGTTACGGTACTCAATTCATTAATCATGTCTAGGCAAGTCACTAATATGTTAAGTTAGTATATATGTTTTTGAACCTACTATTACATATAAGAATCCGCTACTATATATATGTTCATAGATGTAGTCTACTATATATATGTTCATAGATGTAGTCAGTTTGGTAAGAATCTAATTTTTTGTATTTTGATTGGTGTTGCTAAGAACATTGATTACAAAGATTGTTAAGCCGATTAGATGTAGTTTAGTAAGTGATAATTAATCACCCCACCACGTACGCCTCTTAGATCGTTTTTAATGTATGTACTTTGAAATCGACTGACATGTGGTGATTATTGAAATAGATACTTAAATTATGTATGAGTAGAGAAAATAGTGAGGAGACATGAAAAGTTATCATCCCGCAATCTTTTTAGTCGGTATCAATTAGATTATTTTTATTTATCTTTAAAATGGATCTTCACTACTTACCTATTGATTGTTTTATTCGGTGTCACCCAAGTTGACCAATTGTATATCCATGATAAAGATTGAACAACTATGTTATTCTTTCACATATGCTCACTTTACACGTCAGAACCGTGTATCATCATCATCACATATCATTGATACCAATTTGGTTGTTTTTTTCTAGGTTCACATTATAGCTTTAGAGTGTATTGAGGAGGTGACAAAGTTGTACAGAGACTTCACTCGAGCAAGAGGTGCATACATAGAATTAGAAGTAGATTTTATAAATTATTGAGTGTTGATCCTTTACAAAAAAAAATTCTGAAAAATTTATATTCCTTTTGTGGTACACACGTTTTGTCCATTTATATTAGGGGGGACGGGGCGCCACCTGAATTGTTCACGGGTACCCACTACCAGCACGGTAATACTGCCGCCACCCATGTTGGTAGTGGTCCCGTTGACTGTTTTGCCGGTTCTATCTAACGGGCTGGTACCGGTTGTTATTTTAATTTTTGATTTTTATATATACTTTTTTTTGTGTTTTTACCGTTTGCCTTATAATTTTTTTTATTATATTTACCGTTTGGATTATAGTATTGCTACCACAGTTGTTTTAACCGTTTGTTTTGTACTTTAATTAAATAAAAAACATTAGAGGTAAACATAAAAACTAAATTTCATTACTATTAAACATTAAAAATGAACACAAAATACATTAAAATAAAAAAAAACCTAGAGTTGGCGCATCATTTGCCATGCCTCAATATGGTCATACGTGCTTTCGTATCGAGCCGCATATTCCATATGCGTGAACTCGATAGCCCACTCCGGTTCGATGCCCGGCTCCTCCCTCAACGTGTTCTCGTACATGGTGGTCCACCGATAACACTTTATGTTGAGATCGGCCCACTTTCGTTGCAGACTTACTGTAGTCCGGTCATTGGGGCAGACATGGCGGGTGAAATCCGCCAGCACACGGTCCCAAAAACCCTCCGGGTGGGAGGCCCTAATGCGTCGACGTTGTATAAGAACCGGGTCGGCCGAGACGTCTTTGTGGCAGACTACCAAGGTTATCTCTTCTTCGGGGTCCAACGAGTCATCTTCGTGTGTGTTTGTTTGTATCTACGGTGGTAAACGTGTGGTTTAACCCCACGGTTTGCTATCTTTATATATACAAATTTCGAACGATTTGGTGGAACGGTGTCAATGCCATTTAATTCGATTGAACGGTTTCTAAATTGATAATATTGACTGTGAGGGTGTGGGACGGTTGAAATAGTAAAAGTAATTAATATTTACCCTTTAAAACCGTGTGAAATAATAATAAAAAAAAGGTTTAGTGAAATTATATAAATAAATAAAAGAATCAGTGGAGTGTTGCCTTCAAATAGGTGTTTCAGTGAAGTAAATCAGTGAAGTGATGTAGCAGTGCATGATTGGTTAAAATCAGTTAAGTGAAATTTTTTACAATAGGCACCCCTTCCCCCCCTTAGATTTGTCTATCCAGGGAAGCTCATTAACACACAAATAATATACAAGTAATACCATTTTTAATGGTTAATACCCTTTAAGAGGCATTTACCTCACATCAACATCATAACACTCATCCAATAATAATGTGTAATGGTTAAAGCCGTTCAATGATTTTTTTTTAATAATTCCTTTCCATATTTGTTCTTTTCATTGGTGGTTATACTAAAAATGTATCCCCCTCTTTATGAACGTCCAGATGATAATATTAGGGGCATTATCAAGCTCTTTATGCCTCTTTAGGTAATTACGCATGTCTAATACTAGTTAGTTTTCAGCATTAAATATCATTTCTAGTTTTTACATGGATTGCAACCAACTTGCTGGAAATAAAGGACTACTCGCAACAAAACGACACAAATGATATAGGAGAATGATTTTCAACAGTTTGGTTTTCGTAGGGGTGGAAATTTTTCTCACGACCTAAATCATGATAAGAAAATGACACAAAAATGTTTTGGGATTCAATAAACAGTGTTTAACCAGTTAATTAAACACATCATTTTTAGGTAGACCTATTTAACCCTTTAAGACACACCTAACCCAGTTATAACTACAACCCTTCAACTCACACTAACAGATTGCAACATGATTACAATCCATTACTATCTTACAATCCATTACTATCTTACAATCTACTTGTTGCATCGATTTCGTTAGTATGTAATAGAAAACAAATAAACATGTACCTGAGAGATTCGTGAGACCTGCTACTGATACTGAAAGCGTTGAGGTCGACATAACTGTCAGTCTGTTCGAGTTCCCTTTAGGGTATGCAGTTATGATGGCTAATGATCCTTTGCAGAATCGTTATGGGAGAGAGAGTAGAGGGACGAATTCTAAGAGGTGTTATGATTGATTAAGTTGTGATCATCATCACTCAACCCTAGTAATCTCTTCCTATTTATGCATACCCAGGGGACACTCTAGTTAGGCCCAACTAATGACAAGTCCGTCCATCAAAGACTAGTCAGTTATGGGCTTAGAGTATTTAGTAATTGATCAAACATAATATAAATGATTATAATGGCTACACCGATAAATATACAAGACATAACGTATATTTATTCCAACATTCTTCCACTTAGCCGAGTAATCATTTATTATGAGCATTCCATAAGTCTCCGGAGATCAATACTCATTTTAGTTCTAAACCCAAACTGTAGCAGAGAATTACAGCCGTTAAGTCTTTACTCGACTTAGGACCCCCATTAATCATACTACAATCCAAATCTAAAACTTGACATTAGGATCAATTATCATTATGCCCTTAGTTGATTTGTTGCATTATTGTCTTTATGTCATTATGCTAGCTTAACATACAAATAGACAAACAAATCATAATAAGGAAATTTCATTAAACATAAGTCATTATTCATAAATCATAAGTCATAAGTCATAAGTAAACATAAGTGGTCAAATAAGTACATATGCTTTTAAGTAAGGTCATTAGTAAGTCCCATCTTCAAAACGTGATCTTCGAATACTTTAGGTGGGAGACCTTTAGTCATCGGATCCGCAAGCATATCATTAGTACTTATATGTTCGATACAAAGATTGTTTTCCTCGACTCGTTCACGTACGAACAAATACTTTGTATCTAAGAAATGACCAGCGCCTGTCGAACTGTTACTGTTTGAGAAACTAACGGCGGCTGAGATATCACAGTAAAGCTTCAATGGTCTAGTGATGGAATTGACAATTTTGAGTCTAGTAATGAGATTCCTAATCAACATTCCATGACAGGTAGCGTTATACACAGCTATGTATTCTGCCATCATTGTGGATGTTGCCGTAAGTCTCTGTTTATGAGTCTTCCATGAAATGGGTCCACCTGCTAACATAAAGATATACCCCGAAGTGGATTTGTTATCATCTTTGCATTTAGCAAAGTCAGAGTCAGAGTATCCTACTACTTCTAAATTATCACTTCTTCTGTAAGTCAGTTTATAGTCTTTAGTCCCTTGCAGATATCTTAACACCTTCTTAGCTGCTTTCCAATGATCATGGCCAGGATTATTCAAGTAACGGCCTAGCATTCCAGTGACATAAGCGATATCTGGACGCGTACAGACTTGAGCATAAGCAAGACTACCGACTACTGAGGCATAAGGTATCATTCTCATCTGTTCTTTCTCCACATCTGTTTTCGGACATTGAAATAAACCGAAGACATCTCCCCTAGCTACCGGAGCTGGAGTAGGTTTACTATGTTGCATGTTATAACGTGTGAGAACACGATCAATGTAGGCCCTTTGGGACAAACCTAAAATCCCATTGCGTCTGTCTCGGTGTATTTCGATGCCAATGACATAAGAGGCTTCGCCGAGATCCTTCATGTCGAAATTAGACGAAAGTAATCGCTTCGACTCATGCAACATATCTAAGCTATTACTTGCCAGTAAGATATCATCAACGTAAAGGACAAGAATAGTAAAATTACTCCCACTCATCTTAAGGTAGGTGCATTGATCAACTTGATTCTTCTTGAAACCATTACTCTTAACGACTTCATCAAACTTTAAGTACCATTGACGTGAGGCTTGTTTTAAACCATATATGGATTTCTTCAACTTGCACACTAAATGTTCTTGACCTTCAGGTTTAAAGCCTTCAGGTTGCTTCATGAACACTTCTTCGTCCAAGTCACCATTAAGGAAAGCAGTCTTAACGTCCATCTGATGTAACTCTAACTCAAAATAAGCTACGAGGGCCATAACGATCCTTAAGGAATCTTTTCTATAGACAGGTGAAAACGTCTCTTGATAATCAATTCCCTCTTTCTGAGTGTAGCCTTTCGCAACTAATCTTGCTTTATAGCGTTCAACGTTCCCATTCGGATCTAGTTTTGTTTTGAACACCCACTTACATCCTACGGCTTTTGCACTGCTAGGTAATTCAACCAAATCCCAAACGTCGTTTTTCTTCATGGATTCAAGCTCGTCAGTCATGGCTTTAGTCCATTCAGAAGACTGATCACTGCTAATGGCTTCTTTATAAGAGTTAGGATCAGTAAGCTTTCCAGTATCCATATCTGCTTCAGTAAGGAAGGTAACATAATCATCAAAATTAGTAGGCCGTCTAGACCTTGATGACCTTCGAAGCGGGTTTTCAGGTTCAGCATTGTCATGGTGATGATTGTCTGATGGGTCTTCATTAGTTGGTTCGTGAAGATCTGGCTGAGAAGGGGTTGGTGTAGTGACGTTAGGGATAGAATTGGCATTGGGTACAAGATGAATCATCGGAGTTGTAGTAAGCGACAAATCTGTCTCCCCCGCATCTTGTATTTCTTGCAATTCTTCATAAGGATTTACATTACTCCCACTGACCTTGAAATCCTATAGAAATGCGGCACGCTTAGTCTCCACAATACGAGTGACATGGGAAGGACAATAGAATCTATAACCCTTAGAGTTCTCGGGATATCCGATAAAGAAACAACTGACGGTCTTCATGTCAAGTTTACGTAAGAAAGCGTTATATAACTTAGCTTCGGCAAGACAGCCCCATACTTTCATATATCTAACACTCGGTTTCCTACCTGTCTAAAGTTCGTAAGGAGTTTTGGGGACAGACTTCGTAGGAACTCTATTGAGTATATGAACGGCTGCTTTTAAGGCCTCAGTCCAGAGGAACAAAGGTAAACCTGAGTTGGCTAACATACTGCGCACCATGTCCATAAGGATTCTGTTTCTTCGCTCAGCTACACCATTCTGCTGAGGAGTACCAGGCATGATGTATTGGTTCATAATCCCCTGGCTCTTACAAAACTCATAAAATGGGCCAGGGGCTTGACCCGCATCAGTATGTCTGCCATAATATTCACCTCCCCTGTCTGATCTAACAACTTTTATCTGATGATTTAATTTCTTTTCAACTTCAGCCTTATAATCTTGAAAAGTTGTTAGTGATTCAGACTTTTCCTTAATGAGATACAAGTGCATATAATGAGAATTATCATCAATAAAAGTGATAAATGAAGTATGTCCAGTTATGCCAGCAACATTATAAGGGCCACTAATGTCAGTATGAATGAGTTCTAAAAAATTAGAGCTCCTAGTGGCACCTTTCTTATTTGCCGACGTCATCTTGCCCTTAAGGCATTTAACACATGTTCCAAAATCATCGAAATCAAGAGAGGGTAATACCCCATCCTTCACGAGTCTGGTTAACCTTTCTCGTGATATGTGGCCTAAACGTTGATGCCACAACATGGATGAAGTTTCTAAGTCTCTCTTGCGTTTCTTCTTTGTTAGTAATTCATTAACATTATATGATAACAAAGACTTGGAAAATCATCATCTAGTTCTAACTTATAGAGACCACCATCCAGAAAAGCATGACCATACACTTGGGAATCATAAGTAATCGTAAGTTTGCCATAACCGTGAGAAACGTCAAAACCATCCATGTCTAACTTAGGTCCAGATACAAGCTTCCGAGTAATCTCAAGAATATATAAGGTATCATAAAGAACAATACATAAACCAGTTTTGAATTTTAATTCTAATGTTCCCACGGCTTCGACAATAAGTGACTTTCCATTCCCAACATTAAGTGTTCTTTGGTTTCTTGCCAGCTTCTGGATCGTACGGAATCCCTAAAGAGAATTGGTCACATGGACCATAGAACCAGAGTCAAACAACCAAGTATTAGATGGAACATTTAAGTTAAAGGACTCAAGTATCATAAGTAGATGATTACCTTTCTTAGTTAGCCACTCCTTAAATTCATGGCAGTCCTGCTTATGTCCTTCTTTCTTACAGAACTTGCAGAGGAACTTACCTATGGAGTTCTTATGGCTAGATGAGGCACTTGCTTCATTCCTCTGGGTTTTAACATTATGATTCTTGTTAGATTGTCTCTTCCTCTTCTTTGGATTAGCGGTGGTAAGGTAAGCAACTTCAGATTTCTCCAGCTGCATCCGCTCTTCCTCTTGCACGCACATAGCGATCAACTCCTGCATTGTCCACTTTTCTTTCTGTGTGTTGTAGTTGATCTTGAAAGCATCATAAGCAGAGGGTAGAGAAGTCATGATGAAATGCACCAAGAAACCGTCACTAATCTCCATTTCTAAGCCCTTAAGCTTATGGGCCATATTGTTCATGGACATAATATGCTCACGAATACCGCTTCTCCCGTCATACTTAGTTGTCACAAGTTTTAGAATAAGAGTGGAAGCATGCGCTTTTGAGGTTCCTTTGAACTGATCCTCCACAAAAGCCAGATATTCTTTAGCAACATTAGAATCTCGAATAGATCCTCTAATAGGCATGCTAATGGAGTTCTTAATGAACATGAGGGACATACGGTTGTATCTCTCCCATTTCTCATGCACCATTTTATCAGCAGCGGTGCTTTTGTCGGTGAGTTCGGGAGGAGCATCCTCTCTCAGTGCGTAATCGAAATCCACCAGTGCCAAAGTTAACATAAGCGAATCTTTCCAGGCAGCATAGTTATCACCAGTCAAGGTAGTGATGCCGCAGTTGGGAGCTAATAGTGGAAAAATGAGAATAGTAAGATACAACATTAGAGAAGAACTTATAGTGATCTAAGGGGGCAACTAATTATCTAAGGCAGGCAGGACGTAGACCATTATACTAATGAAGCTGTGATAACTATTCATAACACCAAAAAACATAAACTACTTAAATACAATGCTCTAGCTTTGGCTATACGCTATTTATTTAAGTATTAAATTGCCGACAGTGAATGTAACCCATCACCTTTGGGCAGAAGTGAAACATTCAAAGTCCTAATGCAATACACTCAGTTCACTAACATAATCTGTTACACATCACCTTTGGGCAGAAGTGAAACCTTATGGCACTTATGTGAACGAGCTGCAATGCTTAACGAGATCTATATAACCACCTAATGTGACACATCACCTTTGGGCAGAAGTGACACCTCGAATGTTATTGCAAGTTAAGAAAGGTCTAAGTAATGATAAAACTAATTCGTTAGGTTTCATCAAAATATTTCATTAGTTAACGATAAACCTCTCATTAGTACATATTGAAACCCACGGAATCTTTTCTGGGGGGTGCGGGGGGGGGGATGGCTCCCTGCTGGGGTTCGGGTGCTGAAAATAGATGTTTCCGTATTAATGGGTTCGTATTTGCTGAAAATATGTGGGTTTTCGCTGATGATATAATGGTTCGTAAATAACTTAATGCTCAGAAGCAGAAAACTTGGTCGAACACTCTTTATGGTCGAACTCAGACTAATGAGGTCGAACTCAGGCTAAAGAGTTTGAACTCAAGCTAATGAGGTCGAACTCAGGCTAATGAGGTCGAACTCACTTGTGAGGTCGAACTCCCTTTATGAGGTCGAACTCTCTTGATGAGGTCGAACTCCCTTTATGAGGTCGAACTCTTTGTTCCTTTGTGAGCAAGTTTGTGTTGAGCTAATTTAGGAACCAATATTATCTCTTAATTTTAATTAGGATTCTTTTAGGTTGTTGCCATATTTTAGGGGATAAATCTTTATCCTAAATTTTAGCAAACAACAATCAATCCTATTTTTTAAGCAAAACATAATCAAAATTTCGGTTTTCATCATGCATTCTAAGAACACCTAAACCGAAACTGGGAACATTATCATAAAAAAACACCTTAACAGGAATCATAATCCTCGAACGTTAATAGATTTTAAATAAAACATCGTTTCATAATACGGCTGTTAGGGTTTTCAGCCGAAAGCCTTTTTTTTAATCTGATTTTCAGGTTTCATAATTCGTTTTCCGATTTGATTCCAAAACTAATGGAACTAACAAAATCGATCATGAGCAACATAGCTCTGATACTACATGTTGCATCGATTTCGTTAGTATGTAATGGAAAAAACAAATAAACATGTACCTGAGAGATTCGTGAGACCTGCTACTGATGCTGAAAGCGTTGAGGTCGACATAACTGTCAGTTTGTTCGAGTTCCCTTTAGGGTATGCAGTTATGATGGCTAATGATCCTTTGTAGAATCGTTATGGGAGAGAGAGTAGAGGGACGAATTCCAAGAGGTGTTATGATTGATTAAGTTGTGATCATCCTCACTCAACCCTAGTAATCTCTTCCTATTTATGCATACCCAAGGGACACTCTAGTTAGGCCCATCTAATGACAAGTCCGTCCATCAAAGACTAGTCAGTTATGGGATTAGAGTATTTAGCAATTGATCGAACATAATATAAATGATTATAATGGCTACACCGATAAATATACAAGACATAACGTATATTTATTCCAACACTACTGACAAGCTTGACTCATTTAGATAAATGTGTTAAAAGATTAAGATGGTGTTTGGGATTGTTTTTTCAAAACAGCTTATGCGTTTTGGAAAAGCATGGGTGGAGCTGCTTTTAGATTAAAGAAAGTATACGATACAAAGTTTTCATAACATGAGAAGTGTAGGAGGCCACCAAGGAATGACACTTGGAAACTAAAGTTACGTTTACTTAACCTAAAACTGGTTGATTAAAACGACAATTTAGTCCTTTTATTGTTACGTTAATGTGTGATCCAATCATTCACGTTTCAGATTCAATTCAGGATTCAATTCACGATCGACTAACTATTTTCGATTGACGATCTATTCAATTCACGATTCAATTAAAAATAATTTTATACGATTATAATGATGCTCTGTTTTTTCATTCGACCGACATTTTTTTAACGATTGATTACTAGGGATGATCATATGATTGACTTAGGTTTACATCTTGATTATATGTTGTTAATCAAAATCAATGATCATGGATGTATTGTACAGATAGAAAGATTAGATGATGGAATTTCGATCATCAGTAATGGCATGATGAAGAAGAAGATACATAACGTGAGTTTATAGTTAATCAAGGGTTTTTAAATGTGCGTTTATGTAAATGAGTATCTGGTGGCATTGTTTTTGTAAGTGCGTTTAAGAGTATACATATGCCTCTATTTTCTATTTTGTCTCGACAAAATCCAAGCATGATCATGCTTATTCACAAGCATAGTTGTGATCAGGAATGAGCATGGTTACGGTTATGCTTGGGTGTGGCATGGTGTAGCATGATCATGCTTATTCACAAGCATTCATAAGCATGGTTGTGCTTATTCACAAGCATGGTTGTGCTTAGGAATGAGAAAATAACCTCACATTTTTTTCTAAGGTGCGTTTATATACATGCTTTTAAATATATATTCCCTTTTTAACGTGCGTCTAAACACTTACAACGTGCGTTTCAAGGCATGTGAGTTTAAATTCTACAACAAGTGCGTATAAATATTTACAACGTATGTTTAAAATAATGAATGTGCGTTAAAACACTCTGTTATCACCAACATCGTCTTTTTTGTCTGCAACTATTTTTTAACCTAATTTGTATGTTTAATCATACTTATTGAAACAAAATCGAAAGTATTTGACAAATATTACGAGCGTTTATTTCATAATTGTATGTTTTTCGTATGATTAATCGTCCTAGTGTAAAGCTCTGTTTTTTTATTTTTTACGTTTTCGTTCATTGTAATCGAATGTTTTTTGTTATTTTGATTGTGTAATCATTTTGAACGTTTAATCGAATTGAAACACCAAAAAATTAGGTTTCGAATTAGGTCCGTTCTTTCGATTTGAAAAAGTTTTGAACGTTTTTTTCCTAATTTACCCCTGGTTAGATTCTGCAGACCATGAATTTAGGGTTGCTAATTACCATCATGCCACCGTCTTAATCTAATGGCTGAGAATGCTTCATACGCTTCTCACGTAAGAAGCTTTGTATGTTATCTCTTCCCTTTAGATTATTGCGTTTTGGTAGCTTAAAAATCAATTTCAAAACTCACCCCCAAACACTAAAAAATGATTATTTGTGTTTTCAAAACGCAATAATGTAAAAATTAATTTCAAAACGCAACCCCAAACACCCCTAAGTTGGCTTTAGTTTATTTTAAGTTGTATTGGGTTAGGATTAATGCCTTTAACATCAGTAAACATATGAGATGTATTCGGGTTCAATGACTTAGAGGATGTTTGGGGTTGCGTTTTGAATGTAATTTTTAGATTATTGCGTTTTGAAATCGCAGATAATCAGTTTTTAGTGTTTGGATTGCGTTTTGAAAACGCAGATAATCAGTTTTTTAGACTACCAAAGCGCAATAATCTATAAGCAGCTCCACCCCTGCTTTTCCAAAACGCATAATCTGTTTTGCATAATCAATCCCAAACACCCCCTTAGACAACAAACCCGAAACCTATCGATCCACCAACTCATCGTGATTGACACCCCTAGGTTTAGATAAGGATCAAGAATTGTTAGTTATGGCTTAACATAAAAAGCCCAAGAAAACCAGACTGGGCCACGTCACATTCGTTGACTTATTTTTCTATTAGGCAAAATCAACATGACAATTTTGTGAAATATATACAGACCGTCAACATTTGTACCGTAGACAAAAATCAAGAAATGATATTATCCAGAGCTAGTCACACTAATCAGGGTTCTTATGTTAAAACTATATATTGACTTCTTAACTTGTGGAAATTACTCTAAATACTGCTTATTGTTTTGTGTAAAGAGGGCACATGAAGAAAAGAAAAACTTGACATGGCGGTGCTAACGTTGGTCGTATCATGAATGTTAAAACCGGTTATAACTTATAATCATGTAGTTAACAATCAACAAATCAACATATTGGCAAGACCATCTGATTAATGAGAAATATGAAATCTATAACTATATATATAGAAAAATGAATGGTTTGACATGGACTCATTGGAGCCATCATTCCCCCTTGAGTATGTCACATGGAAAATTGTGGGAATTTAAAAAAAACAGAGAAAATTGCTCGAATAGTCCCGAAGTTTAGGTTGCACTTAACTCGGATATTCCCTGGAGTTAACGGAGGTTAGATTATCCAGTTAAGTGGGTGTAAAATTACAAAACTACCCTTACTTCAAGATAAAATAAAAAACAATTAATTAATAAAATATAAAATGACCCCACTTAACCCCTTAACCAACCATATGTCTCCACCATTCTTAGTGGGACCCACCCACTTCATCTTCCCCTCACTACTACCACCTCTATCTGCCACACCATAACCATCGTCCTCCATATTTTTTTCTCCAAACCCAAATCAAATGACTAATCAAATGGCCTGCATTTCTAAAGATAAAATCACACCCACCTCCCAATCACTCGGGGTTTTCAAGTTCTCGACCGCGAGAACCTGCCACCCTTTAATGTTCCCCAACTTCCTAAACGCTTCACTCGGGTAATCTGTTATAGAAACCACAATCCATTGCTCTGATCTAGATATTGAAAAGGGTGTGATCTTATCAACAATTTGGGGAATTTTATTATAATTGATTTGTGGGAAATGGATGGATTCAAGTTATTGGGTTTGGGATTGGAAACAAAGTAAGGCTACATAAGCGATTGAAACGGAGGGTGGTTGTGAACATGGTTGAGTTTAATGGTTGTGAACATGGTGGAGTTTATCAACAGGGGGTTGCTAATCGTACCAAGCAATTATCACAATAATGAAGTAAACAACAACAAGAAGAAACCCGGGCCACGTAAGCGTACCGAGTAAGAAATCAGCAACGATACCAGAAACAGATATGGTAACCCCGTTACAAGGATTGGTGATCCGATTAAATAGATTGGACTGTTGTTGATGAATACGAGTCCATGTGTGAATGTTTGATTAAGGGTTTGGGTGGCCAGAAAAGGTTTCAAACGGAGAGAGATTGGTCCAGCGGTGGTGGTGGTTTGGGGAGGTGTTGGTGGTGGTGATTTGTGGAGATGGGTGGTGGCTGTGGTGGTGGTGGTGGTGGTGATGAAAGTGGAGATGGATGGGTGGTGGTGGTGGTTTGGGCAGGTGTTGGTGGTGGTGGTTTATATAGGTGATGGGTGAGGAAGAAGAAATGTGGAAGAAGAAGTGGGTGGGGCACACATAATTTTTAATTATTTTTAATTATATATTTTTTAATAATAAGGGTAGTTTAGTAATTTTACACCACTTAACTCGATAATCTAACCAGGGACTATCCGAGTTAAGTGACACCAAAACTTGGGGACTATACTTGTAATTTTGAAAAGCTGGGGACTAAAGGTAAAATCTGAGCAAACCACAGGGACTATTCGAGAAATTTTCTCTAAAAAATCCTATCACATACATAAAATTCCTTCTCTCACCCAGACCATATACCCCGCAATTTCAGGTTCTCACTTTAACTAAACTCTAGTTACATTCCTTGCATTCTACTTAACTAGGGTTAGCTAGATAGGACACACGTTGCACAGTTATAGGGTAATAACTGCATGTATACATGATTAGTGAACCTCGGACGTCGGTGAACAATGTAATTAAATAATTGTGAATTAATTGATTGAGATTGATTGCAATTACATGCTTCTATGATACTCTGTGAAACTATGTGCAAACTGTATGTGATTACGTGAACTTAAACCGAATACATTAATAAAAACCATAATGGATGGACCATTAGGATGGTTGGGGTCTTAACACATGGGGTTACACTTGTTATGGCCCAAAATAGCGAAAACATCGAAGGAAACAGGCCGTGCATCGAAGCAGGGCACCCACAGCGAGCCGGAGGGCTGTGAGCGGTCGCTCACAAGTCCCGCGCGGCCGCTCACGGGGTGCTGTCGAAACCTAACTGCCTCAAACATGTATTTAAGCAACCTTAAGCCTCCTGTATATCCTAAACTCAACCCTAATCGCCCCCTACTTCCCTATTACGAAATATTAACCCCTAAACACCTGCTAAGGCGCAAGAACATCGATCGGGAAGCTTCAAGAGCATTCGGTTGATTGTTTTGAAGAGCTTGCGGTATAACCTTCAATCTCTTATGTTTTAATCTTTCTTAATATGTTATAAAAACCTTATAGCTATGTTTGTCCAGGTTTGAAACCTTTTCATAAAGATTAAAACTTGAAGTTTATAAAGATTGAATGGGTTAAACATAATTCTATGCGACTAGAAATTGATAGGTTGCATGTTGCGCATGTTTGTGATGTTTTGATCATTAGGGCTTATGATTTTGCATGTGTTGTGATAAGTTATGAAATTTTTACAGTAGATTAACATTGGAATAATTTGTCTTTTTCAAGTTGAGTCATCCCGTTTGGATGAATACACGATTTTTTGGAATGTTTCTACTAACCTGACCCGTTGTGGAAACTTTCTGGACATGACTGTGATGCACGATTTTTCATAAATTTTGTGTTTGGTTTTGAGGCAAAACAAAAATATGGATTATCAAATGAACCCCAAATAATATTCAGTAAAATTTGGGATTTTAATTCGGTTGTTAAGTATTTTAAATAAATTAGTTTTCATGGCGCATAATCTGTCCTAAAAACGCAGATTGTGTATTTTGTGTTTATGTGACTATTTGGAGTCCTATGTGGTATGTAATTGACATGAACTTAAACGGACACTTATATGAGATGAATAGGAAGTGTAAAACTGATGGTAACCAACATATTCACCAACGGGTCCGTAGGGTTTACTTATGCATGTAGAATCACTAGGTGTCACTTACGCGGTTTTGAACATTTAAACGTCTTGGACAAACGGGTTATATTGTGCAATGATATTATTACACATATACTCACTTATTGACACGTGTATTAGGGAGTCGTTAGCACACTCTACTTTAGAATTTGGATTTACTTGCTTGCATACTAAGATGAGTTTCACTACTCTTTTCTCAAAAGCATGTGTCTCGGGTTTGAGACACGTACTTAACTTTTTCTAGTCCGGTTTGGGACTCTTTTCACATCCCGGGTTTTGGGGTACTTTGACTCCTTGTGTGGGTCGGGTTTTGACTCCTTGTGTGGGTCGGGTTTTGACTCCTTCTGTAGGTCGGGTTTTTGCTAGTTCGCAAACTTTGTCCTTGATGAAGTAAACCAACACTATCACTGTAAGTCCTTCACATACCGAATGAATTGTTGGGTTATGGCAAGCGGGTTACTAGTTGATAGCGCTATTAGGTCTGACAAACCTCACATCGGCTCAGGGGAGCGCGGGAGTGAACTATAACTTAACAGATTATAATTGTTGATAGGAAATGATGCAGGGCAAACTGCTCACATTTGTGACAACGCGTACATTAGCAGTTCGGTATATCGGTGTTAGTTATCATGAATGGGTTAGCTACCCTTGGCATGCGATGAACTAGTGGTTACACGGTTTTTGTAACCAACTTAATTACTTACGCTTTTACTTGGTTAAGTGGTTTTGGAAACTGCGCGTTTACTTACTCATCTTTTTTACTTTGTGAACTCACCAACTTTATGTTGACACACGCTAGCATGCTTTTGCAGGTCATTAGGTATGGAGCACGAGTAGGGCATGCATCATGTAGTGTCATGGGAATATGAACACTTAAACTACTTTTGATTATTTAACTATTTACTTTAGTTTTGGGCGCAGTGTTTTGCGCATACTTTAACTTAACTGTTTTACTATTTCGCTTCCGCTATTACCTGAATGGTTTGGTTAAAACTTATAAACTTGATTTTACAATAATGAACTAAATGGTTTGGGCATTTAGAGTCGTTCATGAGACTTATGGCTATGGGATCCTGGTTTGTCATGCGCCTCGCGGTGGAAATTTGAGGGTGTGACAGATTGGTATCAGAGCCATTGGTTATAGTGAACTAGGATTGCATTCTAGTCTATAATCATCATAGCATAAGTATTTGTACACTCACTGCTTTAATTGCACCACTTATTATTTCTTGGATACGTATACTGATCTAACGTATTGCAGGATAACATGACTAACCCTATTTATCGAAACTACTCTTCTTATCGTGCTAATGGGGGTTCACAAACCTCATCTCTAGATCCGTATGAACAGCAGCTCAGTCACGGGATCCATATGAGGATACCAATCGCTCGTTGTGGTTCACTGATATGCTGCACTCGTGGGTTGTTGGATACGGAGTGCCAGCTCGGGTACCTCCCATTGTTGACTCGTGGGAGAGGTCATTGGCAAGGATGATGAGACATGTGCATACTGAATTGGAGAATGCCTACAACGTTGTCAAGCAATTTCAGTCTTGGAGGAGAAATGATGATGAGACCATTAAGCGCATGGAAGGGCAGATCGATTACTTGTTTGGTGAACTAGGAAGGGTTAAGAAGGAAGCTAATGAGGCTAGACATGAGAGGTCGGTTGCTAATCAGGAGCTAGAACTTACTAGAGAGGAGTTGACTTTGGTTCGTAACAGCCTTGAGGAAGCTCTAGGTCAAAATGGTGAAGAACCTGAGGAGGATCCCGGGGAGGATCCCGAGGAAGAGCCTGCGGTAGGAGGATTTGATGCTCTCGGAGCAGCACTTGATGCAGCGCTCGAGGAGGAGCTCAAGCCTGAGGAGGAGGAGGAGCCATTGGAGATAGAGATTCAGGACGAGAGCGAGGATGAGGGCTCGTGTGTCTCCATGGATCGCGAGGACGATTGATTTTTTTTTTTTAAACTATTTTGTTATCTTAGTATTTCCTATACATTCCTATTATGACTTCTGTTTTATCGTTGTGAGACTTGAGGATCGTTTGTCTTATGTTTGGATTTTACTACCACTAATAATCGACTACTTTATTTTATTCTCGCGCATGTTATCTATATTATATTCTAGTTTACTTGTACTATGTGAACGATTGTATGTGGGACATATTATTGTTTTCTCATGAGTATAGTGTAAATGTAGAATTACTAAGGCGGGAAGAGAACATGCAAGACGAAACATTAACATGACCCAGGCGGAGTTGAACACACTCATCAATGACAGGGTGGTTGAAGCCCTCGCAGCTTTTCAAGCTGGTATCTCTATTTCGCTCTAAACTTTCCTCTAGACTCCAACGTTACGCTCTTTTACTCATGTGTGGTTCCTTCGCTCTTTGTACTTAGGCCAACCTGTGCATCACCCTCCAGTTTGTACCTATAAGTCCTTCATGGACTGCAAGCCGCATAACTTTGGAGGAACTGAAAGGGGTTGTCGGACTACTGAGGTGGTTCGAAAAACTGGAATCTTGCTTCGCTATGTGTAACTGTCCACCAGCTGATATTGTGAAATATGCCACTGCTACTCTCGAGAATGCGGCATTATCCTGTTGGAACTCTCAGGTGCAGATGCTAGGTGTTAACGTGGCTATTGCAACAACTTGGAAGAATTTCAAGGAACTGATGAAAGAGGAGTACTGTCCTCGGGGTGAGATTCAGAAGTTGGAGACTGAGTATCTTAACTTAAAGATTGTGGGGTCAGAGATTGAGAGCTATACTACAAGGTCGCATGAGTTGGCGGCAATGTGGCCAAATTATTCTAACCCACCCTACAAAAGGATCGAGTTATACATCAAGGGATTGGTGCCCTAAATCAGGAGTATGGTTACCGCTGCTAACCTTAATAACATTCAGCAGGTCACCCGTTGTAGCATCGCATATTTTTCCCCAATTATTAAACTAGAAAAATCACCACTTTACTTAAAAATAACCATGTCTAAATATTATTTATTTCAAAACATTAATAATGATAATAATAATAATAATAATAATAACGAGTATGTATATATATATATATACACATGGTATTTCAGAATTTATATATATATATATATATATATATATATATAAACTTTTACTTAAACAACATTCATACACTAAACCCATTTTTTAAACCAAACCAAACCTAGTCCCTTGTCCAATTTCGGTGCCCAAACAAAAGCCCAAACCTGAGCCCATTAAACCAGCCCAGTCCAAGAGTAATACCTGGCCCAACTACCACTCTCCTTGTTATAAAAAAAAATATTGCCATCCACGGGGTTCGAACCTGGGTAAACGACCGGGTCGGACTTAACACGAACATACAGCAACCACTGAGTCACGCAGCCTTTTTGTGTTTTAATCCAAACCCATTTAAACTTAACACTTTCCTGGAATAACCCAGTCAACAAACAAAAGTCAACCTCTAATCGAACCATTCAATTGATTCAGATCCCGCGTTTTTGTGTTTGATTATGTAAGGAATGTTTTGACTGGTCTTTCAGCGTTTATCCCACGCCAAAATCACCATAAAAACATACCAATTATGGGGTAATCATGCGTTTTATTTAGAGTATGGGTCAAACATTCCAAATCATCCAATTCTTTTGTGTTAATATAAATTGAACCATTCACCTCAGCCTATACTCGCCGATCATATAAACCTTATTTCCAATTCCCACAAACAACTCGTTTTTAGCCGAATCACTACATTTTTGACTTTTCGATTGACTCGTGTTCCTCCTTTGATACTCTTCTGTAAGTCTCAATTAATCATGTGTTTATGTTCATCAAAGTCATCCAATCAATAACCCCATAAACCCTGTGGTTATTGGTTGCAAATCGATTCGATTAGAAAAGCTAGGGTTCGAAACCTTATTTGGGGAAGATGACACTCGCCTGTCATCATTCATATTTAATACAGATCAAACATAATCACCAACTGATCCACAGATCAGTTGGTAACCCCTTCTTTGTTTGAAACGTTGAACCGGTGGAGGACTGGGGTTCGAATCCAGTCCCTACACATTTTTATTCTAATAGTTCATGATTAAATCCATTGAACATTTAAAATTATTTGAAACCAAGAATTATTCGTTCTCAGGGTCAGACCAATTGGTCTGGCTTGTGATTTTAAAACCAAGGAACCGGCCAAGGACTCGGGTTCGAGCCTTGGCACATGCAATCATTTTTTTGAGATTCTTTTATACCTATATAATCAATATTATTTTTAAAAATAGATTTTAAATACTAAACATGGTTTATAAATTCTACAAAAATTATTTTAAGTTATTCTTATGATAAAGTTTATTATCCAACTTTTAGTTTTTCAAAAATTATTTATTTATTATATATTATAAATATTACAAGTTTATTCATTTATAACTTCAAAATTCTATAAAAATATCAAAACGACTTTATAAAATCCCACAAAAATTATGTTAAACTTATAAATCAATAAAAATTTCAGAAATAAATTTTATTTCAGAAAAATCAGTTATTTATTATTTTTAATCGATTTTTGTTATTTTAATCATAAATAAACCATAATAAATTCGTTTTTCATTATTTTTACATCAAAATTTCACATAAATTATTATTAATCATTTAGATCAGAAATATAAAATTTTTGATTCGAAATTTATAAATTTTAATATTTTTAAATATTAAGTTTATAATTTGTCAAATAAGTATTAATATATAAATATTCATTAATTAAGAATATAATTTTATAAAAATTATTTTCACATTTATTACATTATAATTTAACTACCTTTAGTTAATATTGGTCAGAAATATTTTTATTAATTATTTCTTTATTTATTAAGTTATTAACAATTATTCAAATTTAATCATAAATCAATTATTATCCCCAAATTAGGAACCCTAGCATATTTTAGACTAGAAAACTTAGACTTAATAAGTTTTCCCCAACACTTATTTATTACCTTGAAATAGGGTGATATTTGGATACACACGGGCCACATTTACTTATATATCAAGGGTCTCCATTCTAACACAAAGGTGAGTTTACATAGCCCCTTTTACCATTTCACTATTTTGGGGTGAAACATGTTACAACATCAATTTACAATTCAATCATAAGTGTCTATGTGTTATTCTATGTTGCATTATGTCTTAAACATTACTAGGGTAAGCACATTATTCTAGCATAATCAATAACATTGATCAGCCGACGGTATACAATGATAGATCTATTGGACTGACAATCCCACACGGATACGTGTACCTCCTACATAGGTAGCGTGGGTGATTGTTATCGAACATATAACATAATCGAGTGAACCATATGCGTATGGGATGGATCACAATATTCTAGTCACAAGGTTTGATTATGCACTCGATTTACCTAATAGTTTTGTTTTCACATATGGACTAGACTAGCCATGACACTCGAATTGTACAACATTTTTATTCAAACCTATGTAATTCTCACCAACTTTTGTTGACCCAAAATATTTTCAAACTTAACATGTTTCAGGTTATATCTTGCTTGAAGATTAGAGTTAATGCTTGAAGATGTGTATCTAGTATTTTTCATCTTGATGTACAAATTCTTGTAGAACAATTGTATGTAATATATTTAAATCAATTATTGAAATTTATTATTTACCATGAGCTACTGAACAATCATCAATGCGTGACATCCCGATGTTTCCGCCATCGGTTAGGGTGTTACACCCGTATGGCACACCAGCTGACTGATCAGAAGGTGGAGGAGGGACTGTTACCCCCTCGTGGTGCTTCATCTTCTGGTACTAATGATAACAAGAGGAAGTGGGAGAATGCATCTGGCAAAACCCCAATTAATGGTAATAAACAGCAGCAGCAGAATAAGAGGCACGACAGTAACAACAACAATAGCAACCGCAATCAATCGTAGGGTGGTTATCAGGGACATCGCCCTAAGTGCAATAGATGCAATTTTCACCACTCAAGACCATGTAACAGGGTTAAATGTTATCACTGTGGTTGGATGGGATACTTGGCTAGGGAGTGTAGGGCTAATATTCGGGGAAATCAGCCAGCAGCACAGCAGGGGCAGCAACAGAGAAATGGTAAAGGTTGCTATCAGTGTGGGAGTGAGAATCACTTCAAGAAGGACTGCCCATAGCTGAATGGTAATGGTAACAATAATAATGGGGTAACAACAACAACGGTGGTGGTAACAAGACTGGGAACAACAACACTACCAATGCTGGCAACAACAACAATGGGGCTCGTGGAAGAGCATTTGTGATTGGCTGTGGGGAAGCTAGGACTGATAACAATGTCGTGACGGGTACGTGTTCCTTAAACGACACTCTTGCTTCTGTTTTATATGATACTGGTGCGGACTATAGTTTTGTGTCATCGAAACTTAGCAAACAATTAGGGATGGTTCCTACTCTTCTTGATACCCCGTACACTATAGAGTTAGCTGATGGGAAGCCTGTTGAGGTAACCCATATTCATTGTGACTGTAAGCTCGAGCTAGATGGGCAAATGTTTGCCATCAACCTTTTACCTATCACCCTAGGAAGCTTTGATCTCGTGGTTGGCATGGACTGGTTATCCAAACAAAACGCTGAAATTTTCTGTCAGGAGAAAATTGTTCGTATCCCCCTCCCAAGTGGAGAACTTTTATTTATACAGGGTGATCGTGGTGGTGCCATGGTGGGCATCATCTCCTTCTTGAAGGCCCAGAAGTGTATTCGAAAGGGCTATCCAACCATTTTGGCTAACATATCTGACACTCGAGCTGAGACTGAAACTAAGATTGAGGACATCCCAGTAGTCCGAGATTTCCCAGATGTTTTTCCAGAGGAACTACCTGGACTTCCACTTGTTCTTCAAATGGAGTTTCAAATTAATCTAGCACCTGGAGCAGCTCCAGTTGCACGCGTACCATACCGCCTAGCACCAGGCGAACTTCAAGAACTGTTTACCTAACTCCAAGAGCTATTGGATAGGGGTTTTATTAGACCTAGTTCTTCGCCATGGGGAGCCCCAGTTCTGTTTGTTAAGAAGAGGATGGGAGTTTCTGCATGTGTATCGATAATCGGGAATTGAATAAAGTGACGGTTACAAGGGTCGAGTTACTATTCTAAGATCGAATTGAGGTCAGGATACCATCAACTAAGGGTCCGAGAGGAGGATGTGGCGAAGACAGCCTTTCAAACTTGTTATGGACATTATGAGTTTTTGGTAATGCCATTTGGGCTAACCAATGCACTGGTTGTGTTCATGGATCTAATGAACTGCGTGTGCAAGCCTTATTTGGACAAATTCGTCATAGTGTTTATAGATGACATACTGATTCATTCCAAGAGCACGGAAGAGCACGAGCAACATCTGCAGCTGATCTTGGAACTCTTAAGAAATGAACAACTATATGCGAAATTCTCTAAATGTGACTTCTGGATTCGTGAAGTCCAGTTTCTAGGATATGTGGTTAACGAGGCAGGAATACATGTCGATCCCGCCAAGATTGATGCTATTAAAAAGTGGGAGGCTCCTAAGACTCCTACAGAGGTGCGCCAGTTTCTTGGTCTTGCGGGATATTATCGCAGATTCATTGAGGGATTCTCTAAGATCGCTCAACCTCTCACTGCTTTAACACAGAAGGGTATTACTTACAAGTGGGGAGATGCCCAAGAATCTGCTTTTCAATTATTGAAGGCGAAGCTTTGCAGTGCACCTATACTATCACTACCTGAGGGTACAAAGGACTTCGTAGTTTACTGTGATGCGTCTATCCAAGGGTTACGGTGTGTGCTGATGCAGCGTGATAAGGTGATCGCGTATGCCTTACATCAATTGAAGGTTTATGAGAAAAATTACACCACCCATGACTTGGAACTGGGAGCAGTGGTTTTTGCTCTAAAGATCTGGAGGCACTATCTCTATGGTACGAAGTGTACGATCTTCACTTACCACAAGAGCCTCCAACACATATTCGATCAGAAGGAGTTGAACATGCGACAGCGTCGATGGGTCGAGCTTCTGAATGATTATGATTGTGCCATCAAATATCATCAAGTGAAAGCTAATGTAGTAGCTGATGCCCTCAGTCGTAAGGAAATGAAACCTAAATGGGTGAGAGCTTTACAACTTACCATACATTCTAATCTTCCTGATAAGATACGTCAAGCCCAGGGCGAGGCTTTGAAAGAAGAAAACATCGGGCTTGAAACATTACATGGTGCTTATAAGCACTTGGAACTAAAGACGGATGGTCTTCAATACTTCATGAATCGAGTCTGGATACCACGTTTTAGGGATCTCAGACAACTGGTGCTTGACGAAGCTCACACCTCTCGATATTCGGTACATCCTGGTTTGGACAAGATGTACCAAGATCTCAAAACTCTTTACTGGTGGCCAAACATGAAAGCTGAGATAGCCACTTATGTTACTAAGTGCTTGACTTGTGCGAAGGTTAAGATTGAATATCAGAAACCTTTAGGCCTGCTCCAGCAACTAGAAATCCCTATGTGGAAATGGGATGGAATTTCCATGGACTTTATCATAAAGCTCCCTAGAACGCCAATTAGCCATAACATGATTTGGGTTATTGTTGATCGTTTAACCAAATCGGCACATTTTATGGCAATAAAAGAAACCGACTCGCTGGAGAAACTAGCCAATCTCTACATCAAGGAGATAGTCTCTAGGCATGGGGGCCTACTTCTGTCATATCTGATCGCGATGCGCGATTCACTTCTCATTCTTGGACTACTCTCCAAAACGCTTTGGGGACTCGCTTAGATATGAGCACAACCTATCACCCACAGACGGATGGACAAAGTGAATGTACCATCCAAACATTGGAAGATCTGCTACGAGCATGCGTGGTGGATTTTGGCAACAGTTGGGATAAGCACTTTCCTTTGATTGAATTCTCGTATAACAACAGCTACCACACTTCGATTCAGTGTGCGCCTTTTGAGGCACTCTATGGACGCAAGTGTAGGTCTCCCATCTGCTGGACTGAAGTTGGGGATAGCTAGCTAACAGGTCCCGAACTAGTGCACGAAACTTCTGAGAAGATAGTGCAAATCAGAAACCGGATGGCTGCTGCTCGTGATCGACAGAAAAGCTACGCTAGTAAGCGTAGGAAACCCTTGGAGTTCCAGGTTGGGGACAAGGTACTACTAAAGGTGTCACCTTGGAAGGGTGTGATACGCTCTGGAAAACAGGGAAAGTTGAACCCACGATACGTTGGACCGTTCGAGATTGTCGAAAGGATTGGTCCAATAGCTTACAAGTTAAACTTGCCTGATGAACTTAGTGGAGTGCACAATGTATTCCACGTATCAAACCTAAAAAATTCCTATCGGATACGACACTGGTAGTGCCACAGGAGGAGATCCAAGTGGACGACCAGCTACGGTTCGTGGAAGAACCAGTGGAGATTCTTGAACAGGGCGTCAAGAAACTTAGACAGAGCACAATACCTATTGTTAAGGTATGATGGAATTCCCGTCTAAGACTGGAATATACGTGGGAGCACAGAGATCAGATGCGGCTCAAATATCCACACCTCTTTTAGAACCTGAACCTGTGCATAGATCAAACGCCGAACATAAAGCAGCTCGCTCAAAGTGAATTTCGGTGCGAAATTCCTTTCAACTTGGGGATGATGTGATATCCGGGAACTAAGCACACTTTTTCTAGCTGGCTTTACTGTTTACTTACTGAATTTCAGGACGAAATTCTTTTCAACTTGGGGATGATGTGATACCCCGCAATTTCAGGTTCTCACATTTACTAAACTCTAGTTACATTCCTTGCATTCTACTTAACTAGGGTTAGCTAGATAGGACACACGTTGCACACTTATAGGGTAATAACTGCATGTATACATGATTAGTGAACCTCAGACATTGGTGAACAATGTAATTAGATAATTGTGTATTAATTGATTGAGATTGATTGCAATTACATGCTTCTATGATACTCTGTAAACTATGTGCAAACTGTATGTGATTACATGAACTTAAACCGAATACATTAATAAAAACCATAATGGATGGACCATTAGGATGGTTGGGGTCTTAACACATAGGGTTACACTTTTTATGGCCCAAAATAGCGAAAACATCGAAGGAAACAGGTCGTGCATTGAAGCAGGGCACCCGGAGCGAGCCGGGGGGCTGTCGAAACCTAACCGCCTTAAACATGTATTTAAGCAACCTTAAGCCTCTTGTATCTCCTAAACTCAACCCTAATCGCCCCCTACTGCCCTATTACGAAATATTAACCCCTAAACACCTGCTAAGGCGCAAGAACATCGATCAGGAAGCTTTAAGAGCATTCGGTTGATTGTTTTGAAGAGCTTGCGGTATAACCTTCAATCTCTTGTGTTTTAATCTTTATTAATATGTTATAAAAACCTTATAACTAAGTTTGTCCGGGTCTGAAACCTTTTCATAAAGATTAAAACTTGAAGTTTATAAAGATTGAATGGGTTAAACATAATTCTATGCGATTAGAAACTGATAGGTTGCATGTTGCGCATGTTTGTGATGTTTTGATCATTAGGGCTTATGATTTTGCATGTGTTGTGATAGGTTCTGATCATGCTAGGTTATATGAATGTCTTAGAATGGTTTTTGATTGTGGTTGATCGATTATACGCATACGTGAGTCATTTAAATAAGAGTTTATGCAAAATTAAAATCTGGTTAGAATGTTTGGGTCAACTTGTAGGGTCTGTTACATGACTTTAAATTATTGATTTTGATGATTTCTTTGAAAGGTTAGATTGTACGTGGTCTTAGCTTTTCATAATGGGCAAAACCATCTGATTTGGACATCGTTTGATAAGTTTTTGGAATTTTCGTTGAATTAAGGTCATATCAGATTTTCGGATTAACAAACTGAGTCAACTTTAAACAATCATAACTCGAGTTTTACAAAGAATTAAATTATGAAATTTTTACAGTAGATTAATATTGGAAACTTTTGGCTTTTCCATGTGGATTTATCCCGTTTGGATGAATACACGATTTTTAGTAATTTTTCTACTAACCTGACCTGTTGTGGAAACTTTCTTGACATGTCTGTGATGTACGATTTTTCATAATTTTTGTGTTTGGTTTTGAGGAAAAAAAATATGGGTAATCAAACGAACCCCAAAGAATAATAAGTAAAATTTGGGATTTTAATTCGTTTGTTAAGTATTTTAAATAAATTAGTTTCCTGGCGCATAATCTGTCTTAAAAACGCAGATTGTGTATTATGTGTTTATGTGCCTATTTGGAGTCCTATGTGGTATGTAATTGACATGAACTTGAACGGACACTTATATGAGATGCATAGGAAGTGTAAAACTGATGGTAACTAACATATTCACCAACGGGTCCGTAAGGTTTACTTGTGCATGTAGAATCACTAGGTGTCACTTACGCGGTTTTGAACATTTAAACGTCTTGGACAAACGGGTTATATGGTGTAATGGTACTACACATATACTCAGTTAGTGACACGTGTATTAGGGAGTCGGTAGCACACTCTACTTTGGAATTTGGATTTACTTGCTTGCATACTAAGGTGAGTTTCACTACTCTTTTCTCAAAAGCATGCGTCTCGGGTTTGAGACACGTACTTAACTTTTTCTGGTCCGGTTTGGGATGACTTTCACATCCCGGGTTTTGGGGTGCTTTGACTCCTTGTGTGGGTCGGGTTTTGACTCCTTGTGTGGGTCGGGTTTTTGCTAGTTCGCAAACTTTGTCCTTGATGAACTAAAGCAACACTATCACTGTAAGCCCGTCACATACCGAATGAATTGTCGGGTTATGGCAAGCGGGTTACTAGTTGATAGCGCTATTAGGTCTGACAAACCTCACACCGGCTCAGGGGAGCGCGGAAGTGAACTATAACTTAACAGATTATCATTGTTGATAGGCAATGATGCAGGGCAAACTGCTCACATTTGTGACAACACGTACATTAGCAGTTCGATATATTGGTGTTAGTTATCATGAATGGGTTAGCTACCCTTGGCGTGCTATGAACTAGTGGTTACATGGTTTTTTGGAACCAACTTAATTACTTGCGCTTTTACTTGGTTACGTGGTTTTGGAAACTGCGCGTTAACTTACTCATCTTCTTTACTTTGTGAACTCACCAACTTTATGTTGACACACGCTAGCATGCTTTTGCAGGTCATTAGGTATGGAGCACTAGTAGGGCATGCATCATGTGGTGTCATGGGAATATGAACACTTAAACTACTTTTGATTATTTAACTATTTACTTTGGTTTTGGGCACAGCGTTTTGCGCATACTTTAACTTAACTGTTTTACTATTTTGCTTCCGCTATTACTTGAATTGTTTGGTTAAAACTTTTAAACTTGATTTTACAATAACGAACTAAATGGTTTGGGCATTTAGAGTCGTTCATGAGACTTATGGCTATGGGATCCTGGTTTGTCATGCGCCTCGCGGTATAAACCCCGCAGTGGAAATTTGAGGGTGTGACAAAAATCCCCCCCACCCTTCCTATGTTCCACCAGTTCTCCAGCTCTGTAAACCCACCAACGGCAGCAACACTAATCTCAATCGAAATAACAATAAACAAAACCCTATTTACAATTTGTAAGTTTCCCCTCTTTTTAAACACTAATAAACTAATACTTTGATTATATCTTCACAGATCATTGTGCTTTCCCTCTTACATCTGCTGATTTTCAAATATGTGACCGTGTGTGTATCAATAATATCATCTATTTCCTCCTTCCTTTCTCTTGCTTTGGTTTCTTCTTAGATCCAACTACAAACCCACCCCTAATCCAATTTACAAGGTTTGCTTTTTAAATCTTTAGCTTATTTGATTTTGCCTTCTTTTCCTTTTAGTATATCAAATCGGTTTCATCATACAATTGTATAACAATTAACTCCAATTTATTTATGCAATTGGAGCTTGATTTGATTTATTCTGTCTGTGGGTGATTGATTGATTGCTTGGTTGCTTTAGTTTGATGGTTCTATTAGTTTGTTTTATTACTGGTCGTGTAATGGTGATTGTAGTTATAAATTCTGTTGGTGAATAACCCTATTTTTTTTGGTCTTGACCTATCATTGATTGTATATCTTAATAATCTAATTTGTAAAACAGTTTGAAAAGTCTACTATCATGTATTTAAATATATAAAACCTTTTAAGTAGTTGTATCTAAAAAATCTTGAACTCATTAGTGTAAGCCAATTGGTGTTATCCATAAAAAAAATAATACAAGACTGTTTATCGGTTACTCTGACCTGTAGTCTTATTGTGGATAGTTTTTTTTTTTTTTAAGTTAGGGCGCTCAATGTGACAATTGAGTAAGTTTGTGATGCACTTTTAGAAGGTAACTTTGCTTAATTCTACAAAAGTTTACTTTTTTATATATTGTTTTTCATTATAGTTTTTGTTTGATTTACTGTTTTGAAATTGTGTAATTATATAGGCAATACAGATACACTAGGGACCGAGTTGCTTGAGAGTTTGTTGAAAATGGCTCTGCTTAAAGAAGAAGAAAGGAAGCTAAAAGAGTACAAAGAAGACACCCCTCAAGCTTGGTCCGATTGAGAAGTTTCTAAAGGCGGTTCTTGATGTACCGTTTTCATTTAAAAGAGCTGAGGCAATGCTTTACATATCTAACTTTGAGTCCGATGTCGAGTACCTTAAAAACTCTTTTTAAACTCTTGAGGTATGTTTTCTTCTTTAGCTTTGTTTTCAATTGGTTGGGTATTGGATTCTTTCTAAGAGTGAACTGTTGTTTCTCTTCGTTGTTGACATTGGGATGAACTAAGCTGTATGGAATGCGAGTTATCTAGGGTAGTTATAAGTGGCAAGATGGTCGAATTATGTTCAAACTGCTAAGTATTCCTCGTCGCTTTTGCTTCTGTATTCCTATCATATCGTCACTCAATCATGGCTTTAGGTCACCTTTTCCATACTCAATGCTTCATATATATCCCATACATATAAATTATTATTATTATTATTGTTGTTGTTGTTGTTGTTGTTGTTGTTGTTGTTGTTGTTGTTGTTGTTGTTGTTGTTGTAGACCTTACTCGCTAATACGATCTCCTGATAATTTAAACTTTACCAAAACAGTTTCACATTAATTAAGCTTTTTCAACCCACAATTTATCACGTCATATTAAATTTATCAACCTCGAGACGTTCCCGGGTTATAATCTAGTATAGTATAAAGAAAATTAATTATGGGAGAGAGGAATTAGTGAATGATGTGACCGCTTTTTTTTTTCTCAAAATGAAATTCATATGCATAATATTGAACATATCATTTCAGATTGTGTTAGAAGTTCAACTGATGATGAGTCATTAAATGTATATCTATGATGTTTTCGAGCTAATATTATTCAGCATTATGTTATTCGTATTTAATTTAGCTAGCAACATTTAACTTATTACGTTTGATAGAATTGTAATAGGATCCCTGCCCTTAATATTTATTATCTCCAAATATATAGAAATAATGTCATACAATCGATAATTATGACACTAATTTAGGCTATACAGGTGTACATAATAACTTCCTAAAATACATCCTTTGTTACTCCCTCGTAGTCGAAGCGATAGGAGGCCATATGCTGAGATTGGAGCGAAAGTCTTCGATAAGAACACGAGGCAGACCTTTGGTAAAGATTAGGGCTGCAAACGAACTGAACTTTCAGCAAACAGTTCATGTACCGTTCGGCGGGAAGTTCGTTTGTGTTCGTTCGTTTAATAAATGAACGGACACGAACAAAAAATTTCGTTCGTTTATTTAAACGAACGAACATGAACAGAGGTCGCGTTCATTTGTTTATGTTCGTGAACGTTCGGTAACGTGTTCGTTTGTGTTCGATAGTTTAATAGAGTTTTTAATTTATATATTTTATTTCATATTCTTTAATGTTTATTTATTTTACCAAAATAAATAAATAATGTATGTGTGGTAAGTATATGAGACTTTAAGTTTAAGTAAATGAAAACTTCAAGTTTAGAATGAGAGCTTAGTTTTTTCGAGACACTACTTTATTATGTTTACTAATATTATGTTAAGTACTAACTATATGTTTGTATATTAAGTTATATTTTGGGTCTTCTACTCAATTTTTAATATGTGAATTCAATCTTAATCGAAAATTAATATATGTCCGTTTGTATTTGTTTTCGTTCATGACCAAATTCTTTGTGTTCATTTATGTTCGTGAACACTTGTTTGTGTTCATTAGTTCGTTTATGTTCGTGTGCGTTCATGAAGAAAATTAACAAACGAACACGAACACAAGTGTTTTCTTAACAAACGAACATGAACAAAAAATCTCGTTCGGTAAGTGTTCATGAACTGTTCGTGAACATATAATTTCCTTAGCAAACGAACATGAACAATGCCTTGTTCTTGTTCGTTCGGTTCGTTTGCAGCCCTAGTAAAGATGTCAGCAATCTGATAACGGGATGGAACATGAAGAATGTGGACCTATCCTCGTTGAACCTGCTCTCAAACAAAGTGGATGTCCAGTTCAATGTGTTTGGTGCATTGATATTGGACAGGTTTCTAGCTAGATATATCGTACTAAAATTATCACAGTAGACCAAAGTGGCACGAGTAAGTGGATGGTGTAATTCAGGAAGTAAGTTTCTTAACCAGCAAATCTTGGAGACTACATTAGCAACCCCCTGATATTATGCTTTGGCACCGGACCTAGAGATGGTGTCTTGTCGTTTGGACAACCAATTAAGGCTATCACCAAAATAAACACAATATCTACTCGTAGACCGACGAGTATCTGGGCATCGAGCCCAATCAGCATCAGTGTAGGCATGAAGAGAGGGTGTAGAAGAGCCTGAAAGAGTAAGTTCATAGGATGTAGTGCCTTTGATGTAGTTGATGATTCGCTTTAGAGCATTCCAATGATCTATCTTTGGTGCATGCATATGCATGCACATCTATTGAACTGCATAGGTGATGTCCGGTCAAGTGAAGGTCAAGTACTAAAGCACTCTAGCTAAGCTTCTGTAGAGAGTAGGATCAGAGAAATCATTACCGAGGGAGTAAGCTTAGAGCTCGTGTCCATGGGTGTGGAAACGGGATGACATGAGGACATCCCATAGTCCCATTATTTCTGGTGACGAAAATCTTGCTAAGACAAAAACATAGCCCCGTCATTTCTGGAGATGAAAATCCTGAGAAAAAAACTAAGTGGACCGAGATCTTTCATAGCGAATTCACTAGCCAAATGGGAGCTTCTATCGTAGGTGATCAGAGGAAGTAACAATGATAATGTCATCTACATATAGTAGAAGAAATGCAGTGTCATGACCAGCATGAAGAGAGAATAAAGAAGCATCACACTGACTCTGAATAAACATCAATGTGACCACATAGTTAGTGAACCTTCGATACCAAGCTATGAGGGCCTGTTTTAAGCCATAGAGAGATTTCTTGATCCTACACGCATGACTCGGAAAGTCTTTGTTTCTAAACCCCATAAGTTGATGCATATAGACAGTTTCATTTTGCGTGCCATGGAGAAAAGCATTTGTAACATCTAGCTGATGTACTAACCAAGACTTAGATAAAGCAATTGGTTGCCGGTTTGACAACTGGGCTAAAAATTTCTCCACAGACAATGCCAACCTGTTGAGAGCACCCATCACAAACGAGATAAGCCTTGTAACACTCAAGGTGCCATCAGATTTGAATTTATGTTTAAACAACCACACACATGATAATATTCATATGTTCCTGACGAGGTACAAGTTCCCAAGTTTGATTCTTAATAAGGGCATTGTGTTCATTGGTCATGGCAGTGTATCATTCCGGGATGGACAAGGCTTCATTGGGGGGCTTTTGGGGATATGAACAATGGTAGAGGCGGATAGATTGAGGAATTGTTTAGGTTTATGAATTCCATCCATAGCTCGAGTTCGCGTGGTTCGAGTAGGAGGAGGAGGTGCGGCTGTAGAAGGGTGAGGTGTATCAGGAGGCAAGGAGGGAGTCGGTTGTGTGTTGTGTGAATGGGCTATGTGTGGTGTGACAACTCGAAATTTTCATATCCTAATCGGTACTGTAATCAAATGTATTAATAAGTTAAGCATCAATAAAATTTAATTTTGATAAATTAAAGTCTTTTATTGTCACACCCTCAAATTTCCACTTGCGGGGTTTTACCGCGAGGCGCATGACAAACCAGGATCCAAGTCAACGATCACAATAAACAACTCTATATGAAATACGTAAATAGACATAATCATTAATTTTTATCAGCGGAAGCGTTTCAGTAGTATTTAATCAACTATGCTATCATCTCAAAAGCTGTTCAAAATACTTTTATTACAAAACGTGCACTAAATCTAGACGCCAATGCAGACCCGTGCGCCTAGTTCCGTTCATTGCTACCTTAGCGACTTGAGAAAAACATGCCAAAAAGATGTCAACATATAATGCTGGTGAGTTCACAGGTTTGTTCAAAATATTACCAAAACGTTACCATGTCCATACTATATCAATGTTACCAAGTACGCTAGCTAGGCGTATGTTTCATTACTACTACGATTGGAAACCATTACTAGACATGTTTAGCAATGTTCAGCATGTTTAAGCAGCCCGTATGTTCAGCACGATACCAATGTACCTGTTCGAGACAATATGCACCCGCCCGGCCCTCCAAGCCGACGAGTGGGGCAGGTCACGCCCAATAGATCTATCCACATTTCCCCCGTTGTGCAACCCCGCACATTCATGGTTTCCCCCGGGACTTTCCAAAAGATCGTATAGCAATATAAAGTTAAAACCATAGTATGACATAAGTTACCAAAACCGTTTAGCGCATGTTTTCTCCCCCAAAAGTTAAAGCAGTAAAAGTGGGGCCGTGAACTCACCTTAAGTAGCGTTCTTCAAATATAAGTAAAGATGTTTAGCCCTTGATAATCCCTCTACCGGAGATCTATCAAAATGTTCACATAAGTATTCCGACTAATAGCCATAAGGTTATCTTGTCCCCGATTGTCCAGATCGTAACCAAGTATGTTTTAAAACGTGTTTAAATGTTTAACCGACACACTAGACCGACCCGACATCCCGTTGGTGACCCATTACCCTAACTAATCATGTACACATAGATTACACACAAGGTTTAAGCATAAAACACTTAGTTTGTATCAAAAATCTCATTTCTGCATCAGAACGGTCGAACCAGTCAGTTTTAAGTCTCCTTCGCACCTTTTTATCTCCTTCGCACCCTTTTACATCTCGTTCGACCGTTTGATGCTTCCTTCGCCCGTTTTATCACATTCGTCCAATATAAACCCAGGTTCGACCCTGGATCCCTCCTTCGCACCATCGACTGGTCGAAGGAGGCCAGGTTCGCCCCTGTTGTAATATTTTTCCTAAAAACGCTTCAAACACAATCAAAACGACCCGAAACATCATCAAACGCAGCAGTCAAGCATGGATAACTTATCCCTACAAAACCCCATTGATTTCCCCCGATAATACGTCTGTTTCAGCCCTTTCCCAAAATGGTAAAGATTATGGAAACATCACTTTCATGCATGAATTATTTACCCAATTTGGAAACTTTTGAAATCGATTCATGTTTAGCTTAAAATACTCAGTTTGTCGATTATCCGATCTTTCTTATTCATTCTATTGATTATAAATATTCATACGTCAAATATTAATCCAATAAAAACCCCCAAATATCAATATATCCAATCCTAACCCTAGACAACAATATTCCCTCATTAACAACAATCCTATATCATGTTTCTATCATAGATATAGCAGCAAATCAGTGAACAACACATAACACCACATAACACACAACTTACACATGTTATTCATTATGAAAACCTATGTTAAATGATCATGTTTTGATTTAGAAAGATGTTTAAAAGGTTTTTAATCATAAAAACACCCTTAGAACAGATCCGGACAATTAGGGTTAGATGAAAACGAATTAAAATGCTTTTAAAAGATTTAGGATTATGAACACACCTTGGATTCTTGTTTAGAAGTTGTAGATGGGTTGGATTATGAAAAAGAAGAGCAAAAACTCCTTCCTTAGTGTTTAAGATCGTTTGAGAGCGTTTTGGGACGGTTAGGGTTTGTGAAATGATGAAAAATGACAAAGGTTGGTATTTATACTAATCTTCCTTCGCACCAACTCATTGGTCGAATGTAGTCTCCTTCGCCCCTTTCACAGGGTCGAATGAGACCTGATTGGTCGAAGGGAATTCCTCAAATTCCACTTCCCTGGTTCGCCCACTTGCATGGGTCGAACCAGACACTTTCCTTCTCCTTCGACCACTCGAAGTGGTCGAACCAAAACCCTTTTTAACTAGTTTTCCAGTTTGTCGTGTTTAACGCATTCTAACACATCTTAGCACATAAGCATGCATCCTTAGTCTATATTTAACACATTAAAGCACAAATAATCATTTACACGTCATTTAAACACATCTATGTATATAATCCACCACACGACCCATAATCTACACATATACTTAATTAGTTCATGTAATGTCACCAACGACGGGACCCGGTACTAGTGTATTACCAAAACGACTCCCAATGATCCTCCAGATCATTGTACCATGGACAATCCTAACTTGACCCGACTCAATTAACCCAGTTAAGTTTGTTTATAAACGTTTCTCGCTAAGGTAGACTTAGATGTTACTAATATGTTTAAGCCGAACATGCCGGGTGTCACATCATCCCCACGTTGAAAGAATTTTCGTCCCGAAAATTGCGCAAAGCCCAAAAAGAAAGAAACGAAAAGAACAGAATGAAAAGAAAATTACCGGATGTCACATCATCCCACGTTGAAAGGAATCTCGACCCGAGATTCATTCCGCTTCAGCAGTAACATGCCTCGATTCAAAAGCGCGCTTCGGAAAGTGATGAGGATACTTAGATTTCATCTGATCCTCCCGTTCCCATGTGAACTCCGGTCCACGGTTCGAGTTCCAACAGACTTTAACGATGCGGATTTTACTCCGACGAAGGCTACGAATCTTGTAGTCGAGAATCTCGACAGGTTCCTCCACAATGCGAAGACGATCATCAACCTTGATCTCTTCCAGTGGTACAATGAGAGATTCATCAGCCAAACACTTCTTCAAGTTAGACACATGGAAGACGTTGTGTACACTACCGACCTCTGCCGGTAAGTCAAGTCTGTATGCCACCGGTCCAATCCGATCCAGGATTGCGAACGGTCCAACATAACGAGGGTTAAGCTTGCCACGCTTTCCAAAGCGTATGACGCCCTTCCATGGTGAAACTTTCAGAAGTACCTTGTCCCCGACCTGGAACTCTAAAGGTTTTCGACGGCGATCGGCATAGCTCTTCTGACGATCCCGTGCAGCAGCCAAACGTTGACGGATCTGTACGATTTTCTCCGAAGTTTCGTATACGAGTTCCGGACCGGTGAGCTGGCTCTCGCCCACCTCGGCCCAACAAAGTGGTGATCGACATTTCCGTCCGTACAGAGCCTCGAACGGAGCTGCCTTGATGCTAGAGTGATAGCTGTTGTTGTAGGAGAACTCCACTAACGGCAGGTGGATCTCCCAACTTTTGCCAAAATCGATAACACATGCCCGAAGCATGTCTTCCAAGGTTTGAATCGTCCGCTCGCTCTGCCCATCAGTTTGCGGATGATAAGCCGTACTCCTATCCAACTGAGTACCCAAAGCCTTGTGCAGAGCCTTCCAGAAACGCGAAGCGAAATGAGAATCACGATCAGAGATAATAGAAACAGGCACTCCGTGCCGAGCAACCACCTCCTTAAGGTAAAGTCGAGCCAACCGCTCGAGTCCATCGGTTTCCTTAATAGGTATAAAACGTGCCGATTTTGTCAGCCGGTCAACAATCACCCAAATCATATCATAACCACTAGGTGACTTTGGCAGTTTGGTGACAAAATCCATCGTGATTCATTCCCACTTCCATTCTGGAACCTCTGGTTGTTGCAGGAGACCAGACGGCCTCTGATACTCCACCTTGACTTTAGCACAAGTCAAACATTTGCTGACGTAAGAAGCTATGTCAGCTTTCATGTTCGGCCACCAATAAAGTATCTACAAATCCTGATACATCTTATCGGAGCCAGGGTGAATAGAATACCGGGATTTGTGAGCTTCATCTAGAACAAGCTCGCGCAATCCCCCGAACAATGGGACCCAAACATGTTCAACACCTTCTGGTCGAAAATATGCTGAAGACTCTTGTGATCGGTATATACTTCGCACTTGGTACCGTACAAGTAATGTCTCCAGATTTTCAACGCAAAGACTACCGCACCCAGTTCCAAGTCATGAGTAGTGTAGTTCTTCTCATGAACTTTGCGTTAACGAGAAGCATAAGCAATAACCTTCCCGCGCTGCATTAACACGCAACCGAGACCACGAATAGAAGCATCACAGTACACAACGAAATCATCCGTACCCTCAGGTAGGGATAAGATAGGTGCAGAACAAAGTTTAAGCTTCAGCATCTGAAATGCTGATTCTTGTGGTTCATCCCAGTCGAACTTTCGGTCCTTCTGGGTAAGAGCAGTGAGGGGTTGAGCGATCTTCGAAAATCCCTCAATGAAACGACGATAATAACCCGCAAGACCTAGGAATTGCCGCACCTCAGATGGTGTCTTTGGTGCTTCCCAGTCTTTAATAGCCTCGATCTTAGCCGGATCGACATGAATTCCCAGTTCATTCACCACATGTCCTAGGAATTGGACTTCACGCAACCAAAAATCGCACTTTGAGAACTTAGCATACAACTGCTCCTGTCTCAAAAGTTCCAAGACCAACCGCAGATGTTCCTCGTGATCTGCCTTGTTCTTGGAGTAAATCAGAATATCGTCAATGAACACGATGACAAACTTATCAAGGTAAGGCTTGCAAACGCGGTTCATCAAATCCATGAACACCGCCGGTGCGTTAGTGAGACCGAAAGGCATGACCAAGAACTCAAAATGGCCATAACGAGTGCGAAAGGCTGTCTTCTGTATGTCAGCTTCCCTGACGCGCAACTGGTGATAACCGGACCGCAAATCAATCTTCGAATAATAACTGGAGCCCTGAAGCTGGTCAAAGAGATCATCAATGCGAGGAAGAGGATAACGATTCTTGATGGTCACTTTGTTCAGCTCACGATAATCAATACACATACGAAGACTCCCGTCCTTCTTCTTCACAAACAAAATAGGAGCTCCCCACGGGAAGAACTCGGTCGAATGAAACCCTTTTCCAAGAGTTCCTGTAACTGGCTGGACAACTCTTGCATCTCAGGAGGTGCAAGACGATACGGAGCTCGGGCAATAGGAGCTGCGCCCGGAGTGAGATCAATACCAAACTCAACCTGACGATGGGGAGGAAGACCAGGTAAATCATCAGGAAACACATCAGAGAAGTCACGAACCACCGGGATATCCTCGATCTTCTTCTCATCATCAGTAGAAACGTTAACAAGCGCCAGAATGGCCGAACAGCCCTTCCGAAGATACTTACGGGCTTTCATGCTAGAAATGATACTCAGCGGAGCACCGCTTTTCTCGCCACGAACCGAAAGAATCTCTCCATCAGGGAGAGGGATCCGAATAACCTTGTCAAAACAAACGATCTCCGCGCGGTACAACGATAACCAATCCATGCCAACCACGACATCAAAACTACCTAGAGGTACCGGCATAAGGTCAATGGGGAAAGACAAACCCGACAGTTCCAAGTGACATTCCCTAAGGGTGTGTGTCGCTTCGATTTTCTTACCATCAGCCAATTCTATTAAGTACTTAGCCTCTAAAGGTGTGGGTACTATATCTAGCAATCGACTAATATCCAAAGATACGAAACTCTTATCGGCACCAGAATCAAACAAGACAGAAACATAGCGATCATTAAGAAGGAACGTACCGGTAACTGTGTCTGGATCCTGCCTAGCCTCTGCAGATCCAATGACGAAAGCACGTGTAGTCCTGCCTCCGCCGCCATTGTTCCCGTTACCGTTCCCGCCCCTCCCATTATCGCCCTGCTTCAGTTTGGGACAGTCACGCTTGAAATGCCCCGTGTCACCACAGTTATAACACCCCTGCCTCCCCTGAGTCCCCTGAGCAGCAGGAGCATGAGTAGCCGCAGGAGTCTGAGTTGGGGTGAGCGCCACCTTGCAATCCTTAGCATGGTGCCCCAACTGATGGCACCGATGACAACGAGCCCTATCACAACTCCCAGAGTGATGAAAACCACACCTGTTACACTTGGGATGCTTCCCAACATACCCACCCGTCTTCGACCCAGAAGAAGACCCAGATGCATCAAACTTCTTCGCCGGCTGAGCTGGCACCACACTCTTCCCCACACTCTCCCACTTCCTCTTGTTCCCCTCAATAGCTTTCACAGTAGCACCCTTGGGTGGCAAAACGCCTTCCGCCACCTTCAGGTTAGTCATCCGATGAGCTGATCGGACAACTTCAGCAATAGTGGGAAGATTCCCAGCAGCCACTAACCCAGCAATCTCGGGCACTAGTCCAGACACATAGTGCTCGATCCTCCTGTATTCGGATGTGTGTAAGTCAGGACACAACACCGCTAGCTCGTTTCTCCTCACAGTGTACTCCTCAATCTCCGACCCAACCATCTTGAAACTCCAGACCTCATGCTCCAACTTCTGTATCTCCTCCCTCGGACAGTACTCACCTCTCAAAAGCTGCACAAACTCCGCCCAAGGCATAGCAATAGCCTCCCCCAGTCCCACGTTCTGAGTAGTAGCATTCCACCACGACATTGCAGGCCCCTCAAATGTCGCAGTAGCATACTTCACTCGGTCCCCAGCAGGACAGTTACACATAACAAACACAGATTCCACCTTCTCCAGCCATCGGAGCAGTCCCACCGCTCCCTCAGTTCCAGCGAAGTTATGGGGCTGACAGTCCCTAAACTTCTTATAAGAGCACTGAGGTGGGGGTGGATTGGCACCAACACCTGAAACACGGTACACGAATAAAACACAGACGAAAGGACACAAAACCCAAAAATGAGACAAGGTCGACAGAAATCAACTCACCACCCATGGCATTAATTCCAGCCTGGAAATTAGCCATAGCCATGTTCACTTGCTGCTGTAGCAAGTTGTTCAGTTCAGCTTGGGTCATGTTGATGTTTCCACGACCACCGCCTCCGGCACGACCACCGACGCCAGCACGGCCACCACCGCTACCACGACGTCCACCACCGCGAGCACCAGACATGATCTAACAATCAAGAAATCGAGGGATTCAGATTCACTTCCAGTGTCAACCACTAGAAATTTACAAGAGTTAACTTAGGGACAATCCAGGACTATACATCGAAACTCGAAGTCCATCGGGATTTTCATGCATTCCAGTTTATTATTTCGTGTGCACCCGAAATGATAAACTGCTCTACATGGTCCTCCAGATGTACCCCTAATCTAGACCCCAGTCACCGAACATTGTCGCCTATGTGGCAATAGGTGCAAGTGTAAGAAGGCATGTGTGTGCTAGAACAAGTCAACCCCTCCTTCTTCAATCCAGAAGAAGACAAGAGTAGGTAAGAACCCAAATAAAAGCGGATGATGTAACGGAGAAACATGATGATGATGTAAGGACACCCCGACAACGTTAGTATGTATCCCACTAATAGACCCAAAGTATGTGACCGTCTAGTGTGTGCAACTCGGCTATAGACCAGACTCTATATGCAGTCCTAGTTCACTATAACCATTGGCTCTGATACCAATCTGTCACACCCTCAAATTTCCACTTGCGGGGTTTTACCGCGAGGCGCATGACAAACCAGGATCCAAGTCAACGATCACAATAAACAACTCTATATGAAATACGTAAATAGACATAATCATTAATTTTTATCAGCGGAAGCGTTTCAGTAGTATTTAATCAACTATGCTATCATCTCAAAAGCTGTTCAAAATACTTTTATTACAAAACGTGCACTAAATCTAGACGCCAATGCAGACCCGTGCGCCTAGTTCCGTTCATTGCTACCTTAGCGACCTGAGAAAAACATGCCAAAAAGATGTCAACATATAATGCTGGTGAGTTCACAGGTTTGTTCAAAATATTACCAAAACGTTACCATGTCCATACTATATCAATGTTACCAAGTACGCTAGCTAGGCGTATGTTTCATTACTACTACGATTGGAAACCATTACTAGACACGTTTAGCAATGTTCAGCGTGTTTAAGCAGCCCGTATGTTCAGCACGATACCAATGTACCTGTTCAAGACAATATGCACCCGCCCGGCCCTCCAAGCCGACGAGTGGGGCAGGTCACGCCCAATAGATCTATCCACATTTCCCCCGTTGTGCAACCCCGCACATTCATGGTTTCCCCCGGGACTTTCCAAAAGATCGTATAGCAATATAAAGTTAAAACCATAGTATGACATAAGTTACCAAAACCGTTTAGCGCATGTTTTCTCCCCCAAAAGTTAAAGCAGTAAAAGTGGGGCCATGAACTCACCTTAAGTAGCGTTCTTCAAATATAAGTAAAGATGTTTAGCCCTTGATAATCCCTCTACCGGAGATCTATCAAAATGTTCACATAAGTATTCCGACTAATAGCCATAAGGTTATCTAGTCCCCGATTGTCCAGATCGTAACCAAGTATGTTTTAAAACGTGTTTAAATGTTTAACCGACACACTAGACCGACCCGACATCCCGTTGGTGACCCATTACCCTAACTAATCATGTACACGTAGATTACACACAAGGTTTAAGCATAAAACACTTAGTTTGTATCAAAAATCTCATTTCTGCATCAGAACGGTCGAACCAGTCAGTTTTAAGTCTCCTTCGCACCTTTTTATCTCCTTCGCACCCTTTTACATCTCGTTCGACCGTTTGATGCTTCCTTCGCCCGTTTTATCACATTCGTCCAATATAAACCCAGGTTCGACCCTGGATCCCTCCTTCGCACCATCGACTGATCGAAGGAGGCCAGGTTCGCCCCTGTTGTAATATTTTTCCTAAAAACGCTTCAAACAATCAAAACGACCCGAAATATCATCAAACGCAGCAGTCAAGCATGGATAACTTATCCCTACAAAACCCCATCGATTTCCCCTGATAATACGTCCGTTTCAGCCCTTTTCCAAAATGGTAAAGATTATGGAAACATCACTTTCATGCATGAATTATTTACCCAATTTGGAAACTTTTGAAATCGATTCATGTTTAGCTTAAAATACTCAGTTTGTCGATTATCCGATCTTTCTTATTCATTCTATTGATCATAAATATTCATACGTCAAGTATTAATCCAATAAAACCCCCAAATATCAATATATCCAATCCTAACCCTAGACAACAATATTCCCTCATTAACAACAATCCTATATCATGTTTCTATCATAGATATAGCAGCAAATCAGTGAACAACACATAACACCACATAACACACAATTTACACATGTTATTCATTATGAAAACCTATGTTAAATGATCATGTTTTGATTTAGAAAGATGTTTAAAAGGTTTTTAATCATAAAAACACCCTTAGAACAGATCCGGACAATTAGGGTTAGATGAAAACGAATTAAAATGCTTTTAAAAGATTTAGGATTATGAACACACCTTGGATTCTTGTTTAGAAGTTGTAGATGGGTTAGATAATGAAAAAGAAGAGCAAAAACTCATTCCTTAGTGTTTAAGATCGTTTGAGAGCGTTTTGGGACGGTTAGGGTTTGTGAAATGATGAAAAATGACAAAGGTTGGTATTTATACTAATCTTCCTTCGCACCAACTCATTGGTCGAATGTAGTCTCCTTCGCCCCTTTCACAGGGTCGAATGAGACCTGATTGGTCGAAGGGAATTCCTCAAATTCCACTTCCCTGGTTCGCCCACTTGCATGGGTCGAACCAGAACCCCTTTTTAACTAGTTTTCCAGTTTGTCGTGTTTAACGCATTCTAACACATCTTAGCACATAAGCATGCATCCTTAGTCTATATTTAACACATTAAAGCACAGATAATCATTTACACGTCATTTAAACACATCTATGTATATAATCCACCACACGACCCATAATCTACACATATACTTAATTAGTTCATGTAATGTCACCAACGACGGGACCCGGTACTAGTGTATTACCAAAACGACTCCCAATGATCCTCCAGATCATTGTACCCTGGACAATCCTAACTTGACCCGACTCAACTAACCCAGTTAAGTTTGTTTATAAACGTTTCTCGCTAAGGTAGACTTAGATGTTACTAATATGTTTAAGCCGAACATGCCGGGTGTCACATTTATAGTCTAGCAAAGTCCCTACATGGATTTGTATTTGTTGATCTTTAGAAAATACGGTATCGCGTTGCGATAAATTAACCGAATTAAGCGTAAGTGATGACCCGGTAATCTTTAAAAATCCAGAAATGGACCCATATACTTGGAATAGCATAAAATGGCATTTTATAAGTGAAAGTTTAGTTAAAACGAGTAAAAACACTAATTTAAAGTTTTGTCATGTAGTGTCCTGTATAGCGCATATTCGCGCTTTTAGCCGACAAATTCAATTTAATTAAGCGTCTAGCAACTATAGCATATATTATACAATAAAAATTATAAGATTTAGTGGGTATTAATAATCCACAATTTATCGGGTTAAAATAAATTAGTAGGGGGACCACTTGTTGTTTCGGGTTGATTATGGGCTCTGGTTATGATCATGTTAGGAGATTTAACTAATCTACGATCGGTTCATATGTTTAGTATTATAATAATTTCGTTTTTATAAAGAAATGTTATTTCTTATGTATAAAACCATGTGAAATTCACTACCTTTAAGCTAACTACATTTTTCAAACTTATGCATGTTTTTTCAGGTACATGAACAGTATGGGGATGTTAGTAGCTTTTGGGGCAACCATGGGAATGTCTTTGGGTATCATTAATCTAGGGGACCTTGTGTTGCAAGCTTGTTTTTGTTAAACAAGTTTTAAATAAACTATGTTTTAGGACAACTTTATGTACTTAACTTCTATCTTTTAAATAATTTGATATCCAAACAACTATCTATGTTTGCTTATATCGTTGCTGTCACCGGCTTCTATACCACCACCAACGCTTAATTTCCGCTGCGATTTTTGGGGCGTGACAATTATTATGGCGAACTAGTTTTTCAAGTTTTAAAAACTATGTTTTAAAGTTGGTATCGGAATATTTATTTTTTATTGTAGTCTAATTTCTTTAAAATAAACTAGTTTTTTAAGTTCTAAAAATATTTATTTTTTATTATAGTCTATACCACCACCCACGCTTTTTAAGCATTAAATAAACTATGTTTTAAGACAACTTTAGGAAACGTTATTCGTACGGTAATTAACACACTAATTGTAAATTTAATGTCAATAAAATTTACTTTTGATAAATTAAAGTCTTATTAATGCTAGGAAAGTTATTTTGAAGCAAAGGTTTGCATTGTGTAATTTTTAGAAATTACCGTATCGCATTGCGATAATTAATCGAAATGAGTATTGGTGACGACCCGATTAGCTTTAAAAATACAAAATGAACCTATATGCTTGGAATATCATAAAATAATATTTTATAAGTGAGAATTAAGTTGAAACGTACAAAAACGCTGATTTATTGTTTTTGTCACGCAGTGTCCGGTACAACGCGTATGGTCACTTTTAGCCGACAATTAGGACATAATTAAGTGTCAAGCACCTAATATAATTATTATAAACTAAAAATTATAAGATTTAGTGGGTAATAATAATTTATAATTTATCGGGTAAAAACAAATCAATTTAAGGTGAATTTTATAATTTTTATACTCCTAACTCCCCTAAAATACCCCATATTTAATAAAAACACCCAACCCTTCACGAAATTCCTCCCAAAATGTGCAGGGGTGTTGCTATTTACACCCACTCTAGTACACCTACTCTATACTATCTCTCAATAAATACAAAATATTAATTACCTAAACTACTATTTAACTATCTCAATAAATACAAAACATTAATTACCAAAATCTTTAATTTATCATTTAACTAGTATTCATACCCTTATTCATTTATTAGTTTTTTAATTTTTTCTAATAAATTAATTTTAATTTCTAGTTATAAGTTAGGACTAAGTTTGTGTTCTTGTTGATCCTCCACGTGTTCATAAGATCGTTGAACGGTAGAAATTAAAAAAAAAGAAAGAAAAAAAAATCAAAATTTCCAAATATATATAACTTCACCCCCTTCATTTTTTTACACCAAATCTCACACAACTCTCACAATAATTTTTACACCAAATCACTCTTTTTAAAAAGCGGTAAATTTTTTTTATTAATATCGTGACGTAAGCGGCACAGATCATTGCTGAGGAAGAAGGAGAGGAAGTCGACGAACCCTTTTACTTGGTAGCCTTGTTTAGGCGTAGGTTCCGAATGAGTCGGCGACTGTTCTTATGTATAGCCGATGACGTGTCAAGTTTTGACCTATTTTTTACCTTACGATACGATGTTAGAGGTAAAAGGAGGTTCACCACCATACAAAAATGCACAGCGGCACTTCGCCAACTGCCGTACGGGACTGCGGTAGATGCGTAGGACGAATACTTAAAGATGCCCGACCTTACTCTACAATCGTTAAAAATATTCAGCACCCGTTTGACGAAAAAAGAAATTTGCCGAGTATCAAGAGGCGGTAAGATAGGTGGGGGACCATCATCCATGTTGGGCCTCCTCCACACCCTATAGCCTAAATTCAATTATTTTTTTAAGAATTTGTAAACAAACTATGTATTACAAAAATAAAAATCCTAATGTAAAGCAGTTTTAGGAAAATATATATTGTTTATTTTACTATATATACTAAAATAAATGACACCTACGTCCAATATATATATTTTACTTCTGTGAGCAATGCAATTAGTTGTGAAATTATATACCATATTGTTTTATTTATATCAAAAGCCATAAGTAAAATGATACTGTATATAAAAATGAACGTATTCAAGTTTGAGTGAATATTCGTTTCTTAATGCACACATATCATAGGGTTATAACTAAATTAATTAATATTGGACGTAGGTTTTATTTATTTTATTCAGATTTTTAAAATAAGTTTTCTTTTTTCAAAGTTGGTTTTATAAAAAGAAGTTTTTTTATTCGGATTTAAAAACAAAATTATGTTTTTTTTAACGGACAACATCGTGAAAGCCTACGTGAACCCAACATGTTTTTTTTAACGGCCAACAAAATTTTTTAATATCATCATTTTAGTAAATAATTTTTACACCAAAACTATTATGGAAAAAAAAACTCAACTTTTGTTCAAAATTCCATAACTAAATTGCATTGTAATTAATGATCAAATGCAATTAATACATAATTAATTTTATAGAGGTGGGTGTAAATGGAAAATATGGTGGGTGTAAATAGAAAAACCCAATGTGCAGCCAACACATGTTTGAAACCACTAATCTTGCTTTTAAGTCCACCAGGTGTCTTTTATACCTCCAAGAAGCTTCACAACACCTTATACATGCAAAACACCATCATTTCCTTCACCATTTTCCAATCTCACCTCTCTCTCTCTCTCTCTCTCTCTCTCTCTTCATTCCAGCCATGAACCTTCTCTTTGCTCCATCTCTCTTTAATTTTTATAAAACATACAATAATACTTGCAAAACCCCACCTAAATTGAAGATGTTTCGAGTTTTGGAGGTGTTTTGGAGCACTTTCAAGCAAGGAGAGAGCATCTACAAGGAGAAAATCTACCTTCATCTTTCAAAAACCCTAAGTTCATCAATGGTAATAATTCCTTTCATCGTGTTCATTCTTGTTTAAAAATCTCAAAAGTTTGCAAGGTTGTTCATCCAAAACAAATAGGTTTTTGAACAAAAATTATAAAACAAGTCGAGCACAAGATAAATGGAACTTTTTGATGTAAAAATGAAGGGTGTGGGTGTCGTTAGTATGGGTGCATGTGTGTGTGTAATGAATGTTGATGTGTGTGTGGATTCTTGTGTTGATTTTGTGCTCTTTGTTGTTGAGAAAATATGATTTTTATGGTTATTTTTGGATGATTAAAAAGAAGTTTACAATCTGATGTAAAAATGAAAATATGAATAAAAACTCAAATCATTTTGCATGCCATATTTCTAAGCTTTAATGTGGGTTTATTTTATGATACTATGTTCAAAAATTCAAGTTATGATGATCAAAATATAAGTTTATGCTTGCATGTTCAGATCTGATATGTGTTCATAAAATGTGTTATATGATAATGTAAATATTGTGTTCTTGTATGAAAACATGAAAATCTATGGTAGGGTCATGCTAGAATAATTTATAATACTTAAAAGTGGCTTAAAATGGTAAATATATGATATAAATGGGAGTTTTTGAAAATATAATTTTTTACCAGTAACATTCAGGTTATTTTGGCCTTTAAATGTCCAAAATAATCTATGTTAAAAGATGGAATCTAAACAATGTGTTTATAATAGTTTTCTACACTTAAAAAATCGGGGTTTCGCTAATTTACGGCACCCGAAACAAAAAGTTTATGAATCTGATTTTGATCAGGTTATAAAAACATATTTTATGGCTAAAAATGATTTTTTTTTATGTAAATGTTAGTTTGGTGGTTTTCTATGTGTCTATACTTTGGTTATTTGCGAAAATAGTCGTTAAAACGGTAATTTTAATGCATAAAACGAAAGATTTCAAAAACTGTTTTAAATCAGTAACTTTGAACTTATTTTAAGTATAAAATAGGTGCTATAATGTGTTTTTGAATCCCTTGTTGTTTATACGTGTAAACTTGTGAAATTGGACGTGTAGAAAATTACGGTTCGACTAGTAATTGCGTCGTTACGTAATTTCTAGCCAAACTTGTTTAATAATAAAATTTCACTATATAAACATGACTATAAGTGTGGATATATATATATATATTGATTATTTATGTGTTAATAGGTGAAAAACATGGAAAACGGCTAAGAAACGTTAGTCGTTTTGATTATAAACACGTACGCGACAACCATTGAAAAATAATTGTAAATAATAATAATAATAATAATATTAAGTCTTGTATTTACTTACGGGAATTTATTAATTTTTAGTGAAAATTTGGCATAATAATTGGGTTAAGTATAATAAAGTATTTTATTAATAATATGCAAAATAGTTATTTTGAGAATATCTTGCGGTATGTATTTTGAGTGTGATTTGTGTAAATGATTAAGTGCTATGTGATGTGCTTGAAATACATGACTTAGGGTATATATTGGTAATATATTATGGTGCTAAATAATTAACTAAGTAATTTTTACTTAAAGCTTGTAAGCGAGAGTTTGGGTCAGCAACGTGTCATTAAAGGTTCAACGTCTTTTCTTTTTAAAAGATAAAATATTTTACTAAGTCTAGTAAGTTGAGGTGAACAACTTGCAGGAATAGACTTGATAGTTTCATAGAGTCTAGTAAGTTGAGGTGAACAACTTGCGGGAATAGACTTGTGAGTCATGTGAGTTAGGTAAATAACTCACGAGTATGACTTAAAAATTGACCATAAAGGTGCCCCTTGTGTATAGGTAACGGTTAGGTCGGGATTAACTCGGACATTAATTGCTAGCTATATTGACGAGTCTTGAGGTGAGTTTCACACCGGAGCCAACATGGGTATATTGGTGGATCTATTGGGTGCGACAGTCACCCCTTGCTGCCAGTCGCTTTGGTTTGGGTATATCCTGGGTTGGATTACAAGGGAATATATTTTGTTAGGTGATTGGGTGGTCACCATTAGTCTTGGCTTGATTATAGGTTGTAGGTTGCGATCACGTCGTGAGGTCTAGCTAACCTACGAAAAAAGTTATGGGTGTAGATGTAAAATCATAAACAGTTTTGTGAAAAATTAATTCTTCGTGAATTAGAAAAACCTGTGAACTCACCAGTTTTACTGATGTATTTTAAATAGGCATATTTTTCAGGCACTTAGTATGCATGTGGGGAAATATGAGACGAGTTTTATTGGCAAGCACGTGAACGTGACACTGGGATGTCATCGATCTTGTGGGAACCTAAATATGGTTATGAAGTTGTGATGACGACTTTTGTATAACTATAGATTTTAACAATGTTTTGTAACAAATTACTTAACTTTAAAATTTTATAGTATCCACTTTGTTACTGTCTTTGTTTAATTGTTGACTGTCACCAACGTCTGTTACACCGCCCATGCTTAATTTCTGCTGCGAAAGCGTGGGTGGTGATACAGAAGCCAGTGATAGTAATGATATTAGCAAACATAGATAATCGTTTAGATATCAATTTAAAAGATAAAAGTTAAGTACATAAAGTTGTCTTAAAAGATAGTTTACTTAAAACTTGTTTAACAAAAACAAGCTTGCAACACAAGGTCCCCTTGATCGATGATACCCAAGTCCCAAAGACACTCCCATGCTTGCCCCAAAAGCTACTAACATCCTCACACCGTTCATGTACCTGACAAACATGCATAAGTTTGAAAAGTATAGTTAGCTCAAAGCTAGTCAGTTTCACAGGGTTTTATACATAAAAAATAACCTTTCTTTATAAAAACCAAATTATTATAATACTAAACATATGAACCAATCATAGATTATCTAGATCTCCCGACATGATTGCAACCAGAGCCCATAATCAACCCAAAACAAGTGGCCCCACTACTAATGCCTTTCACAACATATTCCCCCTTCTAGAAGACCAGTGCGCTTGATCACGTGGGTGGATGGTCAAACCCGATATATCTACCAATATACCATGCGGTTCCCTCTAGGAACTAATGATTATGATTGCGGTAGGAGACACCGTACACAAAATGCATAGGAAAAACCACACTTACTCTGGCCATCATTTGGTTACGAAATGTATTAGTTTACTTACCATAATTATAAAAAGATGTTAATCCCCCAATTTTTAAATACATTAAAATTAATACAAAGGAGCCGTGTAAAATGATTGTCAATTATGCCAAAATAATTAATTTTATCAAGAATATACTTTGTATTTATAAGCATAATAGATTTAACCTTATTCAACACGTTGGTGATCTAAATTCTCGGTTGTGTACTTCGTATTAATAAGCGAATTTTTATCTTAGTAAATTTTCTTAGCACCAAAATATATTTCAAAATATATGTATTATACATATGATTCACATAATCCTAAATTATGTAGTATAAGTACACCTCATACCAACTAATCATTATCATAAATATTTATTGTTATATATTATCAAAATTTATGATTTTGCATCATAATACTTAATTGTTATTTTTCAAATAATAATTATATAAATATTTTTAACACAAAATCCTTTTGCCAAAATATACCAAAAAATTAATAAAGTTCCATAAGTCAAATTCAAGACCTATTTTTCATTAAAAAACCATTTTTCACTTATTTACTATAATCTCTTAAAAATCACTTATTTTAATTTACTATGGTAAATCCCATGGAAATTCATATTAACTAGGAGTGTTAATGACCGCGCGTTCCGCGGTGTAAGTTGGTTTTTTGGTAAAACATATATGAAGGTGAGCGCAATTCAGTTTTATGGTAAAACATATATTATGAAGGTGAATTTATACTGACATGTGACATGAGAGTTATTCGGGTCCTACGGGTTCGTTTCAATATGGTATCTAGATAGCTAATCGACTCCTAGCCCAAATAGAGTTAGAGCTCAACTTTAAGTCATCATCACTATATTATAAATAATTACTTTCATGGAAATGCATTATCTGCATCACTCAAATTACAAAACAAAGTCCAACCGATCCATATTCCAATTTCCCCTAAAGAACACACATTATAATAATCTCAAAATCAATCAAACAAACAAAGATCAAATTTAAAACATGGGATTCACAATCGAAATCTAACAAAATATAACTAAAAAACATAAACTTAAAAATGTAGAGCAATTGTGAGTAAAAAAAATTAAATTCCTTTTGCTGTAGTTGTCTTTACAAAACACAAAAGGCTCAGAGTAACATATCATCATTGCCCGCATCAACAAACCGTGGCTTAGTGCCGCTACGGATGCAAACGCAATTGCCAAATTAAGTGACATACAAATGTATATTTGCATCAACGATCACAAGTTCACAACGCCATGAATATAATATCAGCAATAGAAAAAAAAATACCATGTTCCAGCATACTACGAACATACCATGAATCACTATTCCAAACCATCAAATATTGACAGATTTACAATTATAATTATAATACAATTAAAACATAATATTATTCAGTTTAACAGAAGCCTCATATGAGGTAACACCCATCATCATCGACTGAACCGTTCAAGAAACAGACGTAGAACACCTCACAGCAAAGTAGCAAACAGGCCACCCAAGACGGCGGTCATGGCCACCGGCGGCGCATAGGCGAACGTTTCTCCCTCACAACCACCAACAACAATCGTTGTCCTCTCTATATGACCATGGCTCCTGACAGACATTACAACCATGCAGATTCATCATGAACGTAAACACACTAAGACTCCATACGATGAATCCAACATCACCAACCTGGACGCTGACCGTGTCGGATTTTGACAGGTGTTTGGCAGTTTGAATAAGTGATCTAGAAGATGACCTTGTTGGATCTTGACCGGTGCTCTGCATCTCCATTTGTTCCTCTCTCGCAAATTGAGAGATTGAAATAATAGATTGTGATAGTGCCACACGTACGTTGGTAGGATAGCATAGAGGGACACGTTTGTGAATGGATACACGTGGCTACGAACAGAAGAGATTCAGCCTGGTACAATGAAAAGGTGGGAAGCAGCTGCCAACTGTCGTAACAAATTACCTCTTCAAGATCAGAAAATTACAAAGATGCCATATAACACAACGCCATTTAAAGCATCATTCATAAGAGTTACTTTTACTGCTGGCTAATTTTCTTTTTACCTTTTTACAGCAACTACTATTCCCAACTATGAGATTTTAATAGATAGTTAATTTATAAAATTCCAAGTTTTAACTTTTTAAATATTCAAAAATATATACTTGACAAAATTAATTATTTTGGCATAATTTATAATTATTTTTCAATAATTGTTGCCTACGCGTCAACTTATACATATTCACAAATTTTAACACCATGATATTTATAAATACTTTAGGACATTTATTTTAAACATGAAATAGGTCCAAAGTTACTAATTTAAATCAGTTTTAAAAACTTCCATTTAAATAAAATTTTAATTATCATAAGCTATTTATAAGCATTTTCACTTAAGTAACCTGATTCTTAACATGATTCTAGCATACATTTTTATGTTATTAACAAAGAATATAACATTCAAATCATCATATAGCATAAATTATGAAAATACATCAGATCTTAAAAATGCAATTATACACTTAGATAACATAATCAAAACTTGAATTTTATAATCTAAAATCACAAAATAAACCCATATTCAAGTCTAGAATCATAACATGCAAAATGATTTAAGTTTTTATTCATATTTTCCTTTTTACATCATATTGTACTTTGTCTTTTTATCATTCAAAAACTTTCATAAAAATTCTAACTTTTAACAATAAACTACATTCAAATAACAAGTTTTCAAGAACACATAACATCCACACACATTAACACACACACGACACCGTCATGCATCCATAACACTTCTTTCTCATCCATTTTTATTTATGAAAATGTTGTTTAATAAACTCCTTTCAAAAAGATTTATAATTGTTGGTGAATATTCTTACAAAAAACCCACTTAAAGAAAGATCAAAAATCAAATAAGATGAAATTGAATGGAGTTCATACCCTTGATGAACTTGAGTTTTTGAAAAGAAAAGATGATGGATCTACTTGGACTAGCTTCCTTCTTGCTTGAAAATACTTAAAACTTCACCAAAACCTTAATATAGCTTGAAAAACCTTAATATAGCTTGAAAATGTGAAGGCCTTTCACCATGAATCTTAAATAAAAATTTAAAGAATAAAGAAGTTGAAAGGGTTAGTTTGGACAACAAAAAGAAAAGACATGAGAGAGGGAGTTGAGTGTGGTGGGATATGTGAAGATTGCATCCATATATAAAGCTTCCAAACGTTTGTGCTAAAGTAATGGCTTCATGCATACCGGTAGGTTTCCATGCTATAACCATTTCTCGAATCTGGGGCACCAACCCATAAAGATACCTCTCAATCCTCGCATACTTGGGGTGCCTGAACGTGGAATGAGTCTTGCAAGTTCATTAAACCGGGTGGTATAGGCTCTAATCTCAGCACCTACCATAGTCAGCTTCAAGAGCTCATCTTTAATCTTTTGCAATTCTGTCCTTGGGCAGTATTTTCTCCGCAACATTTCCTTCAACCTGTCCCAAGTGAGATTCTATGCAACGGTCTCACCAAGGGATTGAATCTAGGTGTTCCACCATGTTAAGGCTTCACCCACTAATGTGGCATACCTAACCTTTTGATCGGCTGAGCACCCACTAATGGCCATAACAACTTCCATTTTCTCTATCCACTTCACAATATAAATTGGACCTTCAGCCCCTGAAAAGATTATTGGGTGGCAGGATTGAAAAGTCTTGTATGTGTAACCATGAGTATGGCTCCCTATTTATTTGTTAAAATCAAACATTAGCGTAATGATTTAACTATAAATAGTAACCCTCAAAATCACACAAAGAGCGTTTTCAATTGTCGTTTACCTAATGAACTCCCAATCTTCACTCTGCCAGGCCTCGCATGTAGTGCACCAGATCACGTTGATTCAAAGCATTACAAACGTGCTAAGCAATAAGAGCATCTTGCTATTATGCTGAAGAAGGTATTGCGTCACCTCCAGATCATGTATTTCTTTTTGGTGGCATGATTCTTTTCTATTATCAAAAGTAATAATAAAGAATTAAGACAATATTCATATAATAAAAAAAATTAAATGCATGTTATCTAAATAATTACAACAATGCAACAACCAAAAGATAAAACACCAAATAGCATTCTTATATTTGGAAAATGAGTCAATGTTTAGATAAATCTAACATTCAAAAGATCACAAGAGTAGTGTTACCAAATACAAACATGCTAAAGGGGCACAACCCGCCCTCATAGGTATCACAAAAGAAAGAGAAACCTCAAAATCACATGTGCTGGCCAGGGAACAACACAATATATGCCACAGCCATGGCGAACATAGCGAGAGCTCTAACTGCCTTGAGCCTCTGCATAGCCTGCACCAAATCCTGTTGTGTCAACAGTAGGCTAGTCTCAACTACACCTATCCTCGCATCCGCCAAATCCAATCTCGCAGTCAAATCCAACACCCTAGCCTCTAAATCGCTAATCCTGACCGACTGCTCACCAACCACATAATCCTCCATAAGCTTCTCACTATCCAACGTCTCTAATCTCTGCTCCATAGCATCAAAGTGCTCCATGTCCTCAATGGCCCGACCTTTCATGCCGGGATGTTACTCACAAACATCCTGCACCGTCTGGTTAAAGACGTAACCGTCTGCCATAGCAGGCCACCCTCTCGAACAGAGCTCCATACAGCAAATGATGACTCCCCACGCTCACGAGTAGATGGTATAACGTCAGCTCTGACCCTCTTAGGTGTCTTAGATGGCGGCTCCTCTACGACCACCATTGTAGGCTCTTCGGTACGCCTAACATTCCGGGGTACCCTACCCCTACGGGTGTAGATGAACCAAAAGTCTCATAGGGGCAATGGAGCAGGTGCCACCACTGTTAAAGTCTCCTCAAGTGCGGCCAAGGCCATAACCGGCGGGGTAGTGATTAAAGAAGGAATGTCGTCATCACTGTCACATAACGATCCGTTATGAGGAGACATATTACAGCAACGATTCCCATAAGGGGGAATAGTCATGGATGGTGCGTAGTCATCACCTGCATCAGGTAGGTACCTGGACAACAGGTACGAAACTCGACATCTGTATACAGATATATCCGTACTAGCTATAAATTAGTTATATGCATTAAAGATAAAATAAGGTTTATTAATCTCACATAAAATTTTATGGAAATGCTTGCAAATAGTTCCATCAGTTTCAAGTACATATCATGTATGATTTGCAAGCATGTAAGCATCATGGGGAAATAATGTTTCTTTTGGTTTCTAAAAGTATTTATTTTTTTTATTATAGTCTAGTTTCTTTTCAAAAAGGTTTTCTAGTTCGCTATAATAATTACTCTGATACCAACTTTTGTCCACACCCCAAAAATCACAGTGGAAATTAAGCGTGGGTGGTGGTACAAAAGCCGGCGACAATACTGATATAAGAAAACATAGATAGTCGTTTGAATATCAAATTATACAAAAGATACAAGTAAAGTACATAAAGTTGTCTTAAAACATAGTTTATTTAAAACTTCTTTAACGAAAACAAGCTTGCAACACAAGGTCCCCTTGATCGATGATACCCAAAGACACTCCCATGCTTGTCTCAAAAGCTACTAACATCCGCATTGTAACATCGCCAAATTTTCAATTATAAAAAAACGTATATTAGTTCCATATTATGCCTAAGTTTTATTACCCGACCACACAAATTATATATTCATATACATATATATATATATATATAATAATAATAATAATAATTATAATAATAATAATCAGTTATAATTTGTTTTGTAAAAAAAAAAACAACCACCTTATTTAAAAACAGGTTTCCCCACATCAGACCAACCTCCCCAGCCCACAATCACCGGCCCAAACCCCGGCCCACTGGAACCCAGCCCAACCACCCTTACCCTTCCTTCATTATATAAAAAAAAACTGTTGCTCGTGCTGGGTTTCGAACCGGGACCAACACACAAACACACACGCGTCCATACCAGCTGCTCCACACCTGATTCTTGTATTTATACCAAACCAAATAGTATTTAACCCTTTCCTAACTCCTCCCTTTCCCTTCTTCCCCCTCGTCGAGCAGCAGCAGCAGAGGGTATCATTTATTATTATTTTTTTTTTCCTTCTTTTCTTTTTATTGACCATTCATTAACATGTAATAATCAAGGATTTGACTTAGAAACGTGATTAGCGGCTATCATTACACGCTAATTATCATCATCATCGACCAATCTAAATCAATCCACGCGTTTTACATTCAAAGCCGAGTCAACCTTCCAATCTAACAAACCAGACCCCATTCCTATAAATTGAGCACCTCCAGACCTTCACAACTCGCTCACATATCTCTCCTAACCTCCAATCATTCTGAAACACTCTAAATAATTATCTTCGTTCGTTGTTTGACTTTGGCTTTGACCGAGAAATCTGTTCGCAAACGTGTTTGTAAGTTGGTTTTTGTTTATGGGTTTCTTTAATCGGAACCTACAAAGTGTTTACCCTATGATTAATTAGATTAATATTGGGTAAATCACTCGATTGGAAAACTAGGGCTCGAATTGATAATATTGGGGAAGAACACTAGGTTTTGCTATGTTATTTATATTTGATTAACAAGAAACAAACACAACCATCGGTCCAGACCAGATGGTTGTGTCTGTTGCATTTCACCCGAGCCACCCGGGTTCGAGTCCCGGCTGTGGCAAGTTCTTTCATTTTTTTCAGTTTTACACATTTAAACATATATATATATTACATTTAAACTTATAAATTCGTTTTTAAATATCAAAACCCTTTTATAAATTCTACAAAAATTATATTATGTTAATCTGATGAAAAAGTTCAACACCCAATTTTTAGTTTTCAAAAATTTATTTATTTAATATATATAATAAATAAATCAAGTTTATTCTATTTTATTTATTAAAATCTATAAAAATATCAAAACGATCTTATTAATTTCCACAAAAATTATTCTAAGTTTATATAACAATAAACTTTTCAGAAATGATTTTTATTTCAGAAAAATCATTTATTTAGTATTTTTAATCAATTTTTTGTTAGTTTTAATCATAATTAAATCATAATAAATTCAATTTTTGTTATTTTTGCACCAAAATTTTATACAAATTATTTTTAATCATTTAGAACAGAAATATGATTTTTTAAATAGAAATTCTTTAATTTTAGTATTTTTGAATATTAAAATTAATGGTTGGCAATTTATAATAAATAGATTTAAAAATCTATTTTTAAGGAAAATAATTTTATAAAAATTATTTTTATACTTTAAACACATTCTTGTGACCATCCTAGATTTAACATTTATAAAAAGATTTTTAGTTATTTATTTACTAAATTTCTCTCAATCGGCGAATATTTTTAATATTAATCAAACGAACAATTATCCCCAATTCGAAGCCCTAGAAACTTATACATTTGTAGACTTGATAAACTTAGACATATTTATTACCTCATTTTAGGGTGATACTTGATACATTTGGTCAACACATTTCTCAACAGATATAACATTTTACCAAGGTGAGTTTACATAGCCCCTTTTCTCTATTTTCACTATTTTTGGGGTGAAACATGTTTAAACATTTTATACTATCATTTACTCATATTTACTTGTGATTCAATTACATCATCATACTATCATTTGACTGTAACAAAAAGACACAGTACAATCATTAACATTGATCAAGCCGCCTGTTTAGATTATAGCGCTATAGGTCTGACAAACCCATCCCCCCGCGTAGACTCAGGGATGATCGATAACAGTAATAACATTTAACTAACTTGCGAGTTAGTCATCAGTCGACACAAGGTTTGGTTGTACAAAGACGCATTGCTACATGTCGGTATCATACTCTATCATCATACAACTTTGAATGTTGTACAAACTATCGTTACCATTTATTTTCACAAACCTATGTATTCTCACCAACAATTGTTGACCCAAAATATTTTCAACTTAACATGTTTCAGGTTCTACTTGTTTGAAGATTTGCTTGAAGATACGTGCATAGTTTCATTCAATTTGATGTATGAAGTCTTGTAGAATCATTGTATGTAAATTAATTAAATCATTTAATGAAATCTGATATTCACCATGAGCTATTGAACAATCATCAATACGTGACACCTCGATGTTTCCGCCATCGGTTGGGGTGTTACAGATTGGTATCAGAGCCATGGTTATAGGGAATTAGGTTATTAGAGAAATAATCTAGTCTATAACCATAGGATTTAACCAGTACTTGCTTCTTTTGTTTGCTATTCTCTATCTCCCTCCTACTTCATATCCCTACTCTCATCCCTACAAGAAGGTTGCTCTCCATCACTGGATTCACTCTTAGACTAATAAGGCAAAATCCTCAGGTTTAACCTGAACCACCTTGAGATCTCGTCGAAGTTCTAGATTTTAATAACGAACACGTGCAATCTAGAAGGGTGAACGCCTGTATTCTGAGTCTTCTGTCTAGGCTGGCATTGCGCATATATCCCAATCAGACGAGGGACCCGGATGCCTACCTGGGAATTCTCGGGATGAGTGTTCACTTATAGGCTAAAGCATGTCTTCATATGTTATTAAAATTTAGAATCTTTGATAAGTCAACGTTTTCGTTTATTCGTTTTAATTAATGAATAAATGATTACATTCCTTATATAAACTCTCATTCATTTCATTGTGTCTATTACAGATCATGCCTCCTCGTCGCAGCACTCGCAACAGCACTGGTGAGAACCACGATGAAGGTGGTGACAACCATAACCATGACCAAGTTCCTAACCACAACAACAATGGTGTTGATGCCCAATTGGCTGCAATCATTTCTCAACAAATGGCGCAGCAAATCGCAACTCTGGTTCCCAACTTACTCGCTCAGGTCATCCAATTGAACGGCAACGGGAATGGTCACAACAACGGAAACGGGAACGGCAATGGCAATGGAAATGGACCCCAAGCCTGTACCCTTAAGCATTTCAACTCTTGTAACCCTCCTAAGTTTAGTGGTGAAGAAGGAGCTACTGGACTCCTCCAATGGTTTGAGGGTATTGAGAATGCCTTCATCAACAGTGAATGCCCCAACAACTTCAAGGTTCGTTACGCCATGAGTGTTCTCCATAAACGAGCACTCACATGGTGGAATGAAGAAAAGCGTACTCGTGGGGCCGAGGTTGCTCTTGCTATGACATGGGACCAAGTCAAAGAGATCATGAAGGAAGAGTTTTGTCCTCGCAATGAAGTTAAGAAGCTTGAGGATGAGTTCCACACCTTAGCTCAAGATAGTGGGGAAAACCTTGCCTACAACACCCGCTTTCATGAGCTTAGCTTATTGCTGCCCCACAAAGTCACTCCCCTGTCGGTAGCCATCGAGAAGTACATCGGTGGTCTGCCCATGCAAATCCAGGATACGGTGTGGGGAAGGAATCCTGCCACCTTGGAGGAAGCCAAACGTTTAGCAGCTACCTTAACTGATAATCACGTAAAGAACAGGACCTTAGTTCGGAAAAGCAATAAAACAAGTATTGTAACCGCGATAACCACTGAGAACCAGAAACGTAAGACCAGGGATCCTGCTGCAAACCTCACTCCACAAGCTTCTAACAAGAAACCTTATACAGGAAACCATCCATTGTGCAACACATGCAACCGACATCATCCCACTGCTTCAGCATGTCGCTTGTGCACCAATTGTGGTAGGTATGGCCATCTAGTTAATACATGTCGCGAGACCCCAAATCCTAATGCCAACCAACCCATCAACCCTGCTCAGGCTGCTAATCCTAATCGATACAACTATGGTCAATGCTATGAATGTGGAGACCCAAATCACTTCCGTAACCGATGCCCTAAACTGAACAGAGATCAAGACCCTCCAGCTACCTAACCACAAGACTCACCATTTGACTATTGGTTACTTTTATCCTATGTATTGACGTTATTCGATTCAAGTAATAAAATTCAAGTATTATCATAACATCTGTGTGCATGTTTGTCTGAATGTGAACTAATTGCTATATCTATAATCATACTTGCTTGTACAACAATTAGTTAACTACCAAACGACCAGCTTAATGATTGGTAGAGGTCATCATGTCATTCCAACAGTCGGGAGAGGCCCTACCACCTGAACGACTGGCGGAGACTATCAGACCTGCTTAACAATCGGTAAAGTCGTAAAAGGACACAAAACCCTAATGTAAGGTGAATTGGTAATTACGGTCCGGAACGTAATCATGAATTTACAGGTACATTAAGGTAGTGTGAAATTTTATCAAGAATGTCGGTAGTCGACCAATTGCTAATCTAGTGTCTTCCTTTAACTTCGGGACGAAGTTCCTAAAAGTAGGGGAGACTGTAACATCGCCAAATTTTCAATTATAAAAAAAACGTATATTAGTTCCATATTATGCCTAAGTTTTATTACCCGACCACACAACTTATATATTCATATACATATATATATATATATAATAATTATAATAATAATAATCAGTTATAATTTGTTTTGTAAAAAAAAACAACCACCTTATTTAAAAACAGGTTTCCCCACATCAGACCAACCTCCCCAGCCCACAATCACCGGCCCAAACCCCGGCCCACTGGAACCCAGCCCAACCACCCTTACCCTTCCTTCATTATATAAAAAAAAACTGTTGCTCGTGCTGGGTTTCGAACCGGGACCAACACACAAACACACACGCGTCCATACCAGCTGCTCCACACCTGATTCTTGTATTTATACCAAACCAAATAGTATTTAACCCTTTCCTAACTCCTCCCTTTCCCTTCTTCCCCCTCGTCGAGCAGCAGCAGCAGAGGGTATTATTTATTATTTTTTTTTCCTTCTTTTCTTCTTTTCTTTTTATTGACCATTCATTAACATGTAATAATCAAGGATTTGACTTAGAAACGTGATTAGCGGCTATCATTACACGCTAATTATCATCATCATCGACCAATCTAAATCAATCCACGCGTTTTACATTCAAAGCCGAGTCAACCTTCCAATCTAACAAACCAGACCCCATTCCTATAAATTGAGCACCTCCAGACCTTCACAACTCGCTCACATATCTCTCCTAACCTCCAATCATTCTGAAACACTCTAAATAATTATCTTCGTTCGTTGTTTGACTTTGGCTTTGACCGAGAAATCTGTTCGCAAACGTGTTTGTAAGTTGGTTTTTGTTTATGGGTTTCTTTAATCGGAACCTACAAAGTGTTTACCCTATGATTAATTAGATTAATATTGGGTAAATCACTCGATTGGAAAACTAGGGCTCGAATTGATAATATTGGGGAAGAACACTAGGTTTTGCTATGTTATTTATATTTGATTAACAAGAAACAAACACAACCATCGGTCCAGACCAGATGGTTGTGTCTGTTGCATTTCACCCGAGCCACCCGGGTTCGAGTCCCGGCTGTGGCAAGTTCTTTCATTTTTTTCAGTTTTACACATTTAAACATATATATATATATTACATTTAAACTTATAAATTCGTTTTTAAATATCAAAACCCTTTTATAAATTCTACAAAAATTATATTATGTTAATCTGATGAAAAAGTTCAACACCCAATTTTTAGTTTTCAAAAATTTATTTATTTAATATATATAATAAATAAATCAAGTTTATTCTATTTTATTTATTAAAATCTATAAAAATATCAAAACGATCTTATTAATTTCCACAAAAATTATTCTAAGTTTATATAACAATAAACTTTTCAGAAATGATTTTTATTTCAGAAAAATCATTTATTTAGTATTTTTAATCAATTTTTTGTTAGTTTTAATCATAATTAAATCATAATAAATTCAATTTTTGTTATTTTTGCACCAAAATTTTATACAAATTATTTTTAATCATTTAGAACAGAAATATGATTTTTTAAATAGAAATTCTTTAATTTTAGTATTTTTGAATATTAAAATTAATGGTTGGCAATTTATAATAAATAGATTTAAAAATCTATTTTTAAGGAAAATAATTTTATAAAAATTATTTTTATACTTTAAACACATTCTTGTGACCATCCTAGATTTAACATTTATAAAAAGATTTTTAGTTATTTATTTACTAAATTTCTCTCAATCGGCGAATATTTTTAATATTAATCAAACGAACAATTATCCCCAATTCGAAGCCCTAGAAACTTATACATTTGTAGACTTGATAAACTTAGACATATTTATTACCTCATTTTAGGGTGATACTTGATACATTTGGTCAACACATTTCTCAACAGATATAACATTTTACCAAGGTGAGTTTACATAGCCCCTTTTCTCTATTTTCACTATTTTTGGGGTGAAACATGTTTAAACATTTTATACTATCATTTACTCATATTTACTTGTGATTCAATTACATCATCATACTATCATTTGACTGTAACAAAAAGACACAGTACAATCATTAACATTGATCAAGCCGCCTGTTTAGATTATAGCGCTATAGGTCTGACAAACCCATCCCCCCGCGTAGACTCAGGGATGATCGATAACAGTAATAACATTTAACTAACTTGCGAGTTAGTCATCAGTCGACACAAGGTTTGGTTGTACAAAGACGCATTGCTACATGTCGGTATCATACTCTATCATCATACAACTTTGAATGTTGTACAAACTATCGTTACCATTTATTTTCACAAACCTATGTATTCTCACCAACAATTGTTGACCCAAAATATTTTCAACTTAACATGTTTCAGGTTCTACTTGTTTGAAGATTTGCTTGAAGATACGTGCATAGTTTCATTCAATTTGATGTATGAAGTCTTGTAGAATCATTGTATGTAAATTAATTAAATCATTTAATGAAATCTGATATTCACCATGAGCTATTGAACAATCATCAATACGTGACACCTCGATGTTTCCGCCATCGGTTGGGGTGTTACACCCATACCATTCATGTACCTTAAAAACATGCATAAGTTTGAAAAGTTTAGTTAGCTTAAAGCTAGTGAATTTCGTTTTATACATAAGAAATAACCTTTCTTTATAAAAACGAAATTATGATAATGATAATACTAAACATATGAACCGATCGTAGATTAGCTAGATCTCCTAACACGATCGCAACCAGGGCCCATAATCAACCCAAAACAACAAATGGTCACCTTACTAATGCCTTTCAAAATATATCCCCCCGTCTAGAATACCAGCGCCACTGATCACGGGGTGGGTGGTCAAACCTGATAGATCTACAAATATACCATGCGGTTTCCTCCAAGAACTAATGATTATGACTGCAGTGGGAGACACCGTACACAAAATGCACTAGAAAAATCCTTATTTCTTGGAGGAAACCGCATGGTATATTGGTCATACAAGATGCATATAATCCTCCCTATGATTCATGTATAATTACAAATGCGAGAAACAAGCATCGATCATATATATGTATTAGTAGTCTACTTTAATCAATCGGGGTGTGACATAAGTTGGTATTAGAGCAATGATTATAGTGAACTAGAAATGCTTTTTGAAAAGAAAGTAGACTATAATCAAAAATAAATATTTTTAGAAACCAAAAGCAACATTATTTACCATGATGCGTACATGCTTGCAAATCATACGTGATATCTACTTGAAAAATGATACCACTATTTGCATACATTTTGATAAATTTTATGTGTGATTAAGATATCGTATTTTATCTTTAATGCATATAATTAATTAATAGTACAGATATATATGTGTACAGATGTCGACTTCCATACATGTTGTCCTGGTACCTGATGTAGCTCACTACGCACCATCCATGACTATTCCCCTTATGGGAATCTTCGTTGTACCATGTATCCTCATAACGGATGGTTGTGTGATAGTGATGACGACATTCCTTCTTTAGTCACTACCCCGCCAGTTGTGGCCTTGGTTGCACTGGAGGAGACTTTACCAACGGTGGCGTCTCCTCCATTGCCCCCACGAGACTTTAGATTCATCTACACCCGTAGGGGTAGGGTACCTCGAGATGTTAGGCGTACCGAAGAGCCTGCAATGGTAGTCGTAGAGGGTCAGAGCTGATGTTATACCATCTGCTCGTGAGCGTGGGGAGTCATCCTCTTCTGTACGGAGCTCTGTTTGGGAGGGTAACCTGCTACAGCAGACGGTTACGTCTTTGACTAGACACTGCGGGATGTTCTAGAGTAATATCCTGGCACTAAAAGGTCGGGTCGTTGAGGACTTGGAGCAGAGATTAGAGACGATGGATGGTGAGAAGTTTATGTAGGATCAGGTGGTTGGTGAGCAGGCGGCCATGATTAGTGATTTAGAGATTAGGGTGTTGGATTTGACTGCGAGATTGGATTTGGTGGATATGAGGATGGTGTAGTTGAGACCAGCCTACTGTTGACACAACAAGATTTGGTGCACGCTATGCAAAGGCTCAAGGCAGTTAGATCCCTTGTTATGTTTGCCATGGTTGTGGCATATACTGTGTTGTTCCCTGGCCAGCACATGTCATCTTGTGGTTTCTCTTTCTTTTGTGGTACCTATGAGGGCGAGTTGTGCCCCTTTAGAATGTTAGATTTATCTAAACATTGACTCATTTTCCAAATATAAGAATGCTATTTGGTGTTTTATCTTTTGGTTGTTGCATTGTTGTAATTATTTAGATAATTCGCGTGCATTTGAGTTGATGGTTTACCTTCTTCAATAGGAGAATTAGCCGCTCTTATCGCTTAGCACGTTGGTAATGCTTTGAATCAGCGTGATGCTGGTGCACCACAGGCGAGGCTTGGCAAAGTGCAGATTTGCTGTTAATCAGGTAAAAAACATTTCAAAATGCTCTTTGTATGATTCTAAGGGTTACTGTTTTTACTTAAATCATTATACTAATGTTGTTTTTTAACAAATAAATAGGAAGCATATTCATGGTTGCACATATAAGATTTTTCAATCCAGCCACCCGAGAATCTTTTCAAGGGCTAAAGGTCCAATTGATTTTATGAGGTGGATAGAAATAATGGAATCTATTGTGGCCATCAGTGGGTGGCCAGTGACTGGTGGTCCATGGGACAACCCTTTATGATGTTAAAAGATGTGTTAATCCCGCATTTTATCACGTAATTACCCTGAATTAGATTACTACAGTTGCTTATGTTTCAGAGATGTTTTGGAGCTTAAAATGGATAAAACGTTGCTTTGGATAGACTCTTTCTAGTTGGAATTCTGCACAAGTGTTAAAAGGAACCGAAACCTAGGATGTTCATTGTTCTCATAATCTGAATTAAAATCCAATTATGATTAGCAATTAGTTGATAAGTTAATTTAAATCAAACAATCCAAACTCTTGATCTTTAATTTCTGCACATTAGATTACTTGTAGTTAATTTGCAAGACTATAGAATCAACACATTTTCCACAAACTCCCTGTGTTCGATACCTATTTACTGCTATTTACTAGTTGTAATTTGGATTAAATTTGTGTGTACTACGACATCACGTCAAATTTTGGCGCCGTTGCCGGGGAGTAGTGCGCAACGTGTATTAATTTAGTAGTTTTGTTTGTTATTTTTGGTTTTACGCTGGTTGTGTTTAGTGTGTAGGTACTTCAGGTGTATGCATACTAGGGGCTCTCACGAGTCATCACCAGTATTGTTCGATCCGAAAATTTATAGAACGCTGAGGCAAAACCGAGTTTTGGTACGAGAAAACAGAATTATTGGTTCACCCACTTCACCCATTACACGAAGAAACATCATGCAAGAAACCCAAATACCACCCACAACGGGTCAAACGACCTCATCGTTCATGCCTACTTCTACACAACCTTCACCAAATACCACCATGCCTAAGACCACTACCAATCCTACTCCACCTCATGACAGTACACCAACCCACACCATGCAACCGATTTCTACTCAAGCTGAATCCAATCTCACTTTTAGCCCTGGGCCGCCCCGCATGCCAATCCACGTGCATCCACCGGCTTGATCATCATTGTATCGGTTGTTCATCTCTAACTCATGGGAATAAGCATGTGCACGGTTCCACAATTCGATCAAAGTTGTGCTTTATGGCTCGCTCCATACTAGCACTCATCATTGTTTGGTGATCAAAGAAGGTACGCTCTGACCCCGACCATGTGTCGAAAACCGAGGGCGGAGGACGTTGGTTTTCGATGACTTCTTTCATAGTACCATCATATGCCTGATTTGGCTCGAATGAGCGTTCCGTATAATCAAAGAAAGCACCACCATATCCCCTACTTGGCCACATCCACATTCTCACCGTGAGGCTCATCCGCGTAATCCTCATCCCCACTTGGGGGGTTCATTTTCACTCTCCGATTCATCCTCTTCACCCGGTAAGAGTACTCTTGCATGAACTTTCAAGGCTCTCCATCTTTGACTCTCCGATTGAGCTTGTGGTATCTTTCCGATTGACTGAAGGTCCATCCAATACCCATCCTTTGTATGTCAAAAGGCTTATGCCTTTTTAGTGCTCTTCTATCCTTTGATGTGATCGCTTTGAACTGCTTCAACAACCCCGCAATAATTCAGCAATACGGAATGATGCTCCTCCCCACTTTGTTACAGCATATCCAAAGATGATTCATGATCAAATACCGTATCGGAAAGCGAGGAGACCCATTGAGGAACGAATAGAGAATGGGTACCTCCGGAAACCTTACCTCTTGCTTATCTGCTCTTCTTGGAATGACATTCAAGATGCAAATAGTTAGGAGCAATTTTGCCTTAATCTTTAAATTACTTCAAAACAAAGTACCACTATAAGTACCCGGCAAGAACAAGGCCGCTGACATGTCATTCCACCTCGGATGTTTCTCTGGTTTAATCAACAGATCATCAAGACTAGGGATCATATAGTCACGAGCAGGTAGACTGTCATATTTCGCCAACCTCCGCAATGTGTCAAATGACATTTCCACAATTATCCCATTAACCTCACCTGTCAACTTCATCTGCGATGGCCTATCATACCTGTTGCATTTCAAAGTAGCCATCCATTCCTGACTCTCATCCATAAACAAGTTCTTGTTGTCTTTCTTGTAACAACTGAGCGCCGCCTCCCAACCTAGGGCGTGAAACTGGGCAAACATATTAAATGGCCCAAACTGAACTTCTCTAACTTCCCTTTCACAGAGAAACGCAACACCTCTGCTTTTAACCAGCTCATTCGATCATGAAATAATGTCGGCTGCCACTCCTCCGGCTGCTTGTCCAATGGACCTGCTACCCACTTTGGTTTATCAGTCGGGTTCAATTCCATCATCTCTTCATCATCACTTCCACTATCATCATCTCTTCCCAGATATCTCCTCCTCTTTGGTTGTTGTTCCGGTTGTTTGCCTCTGCCTTTTGAAAGACGAACTAGCTCCCGTTGTTTCCTTAGTCCTCACCATTTTCCTACACACATCACAAAACAAACACAACCAAACACACAAAAAAAAAAATCAGCCCCTTTTTCTCCACATATCCCCACACTTGCTTGTTACTATGGTAGTAGATGTTAGTGAACAACATTTTCATACTTATTTTTACAAAAATTGGACATGGTGTCTCTACAATGTAGAGATTCCCAAAAATTCATAACTTGAACATCAATCTTACATCTACTACCATAATAATATTCAAGTAACCATTTTTCATGACAAAAGCTAAGAACAAGCAAGTGTGTGTAAACGAGTAACAACAATAACCTTCATCTTCACAATGTATCATCAAAAGTAACAAATAAACATCACATACCTTAGATTGAAGATGCTAGAACACAAGAAAACCAAAAACTTCAAAAACCCACAAAAAAATTCGGCCCTAGGGTTTGTCAATCGGCCAATAAACGCGTTTTTCTTGCAAATATTTCCTCAAAATTGGCAAGTACGTGAAATTTCAGTCAAGATAGACCCAAAGTTAACTTGATTTGACCAAGAATTTAAGAAGATATGAGGAATTGAAGGTTGGAGAGTTATGGGGTTTGTATGAGATCTTGTGGGTCTAATGAAAGAGATAGGTGAGGATATGAGGGGGAAATATGTGAAGGAAATGAGCGTTCAGGGTTGTATTCACCTGACTTGATAAAAAAAATTTATGTAACTATTGTTGCTGAACGAACCATTCAGTTCCAGAGGCTACCGTAAATTACGGTAGCCACCGTAATTTACGGTGGACCTCTGGAAAAAATGCCTACCATAAACCAGTAGCTAACCACCGTATGTCCAAAAAATTTTAAAAGCCACCGTAATTTACGGTGCCTACTGATGTTATGGTAGGCACTGGGCATTCCCACTTCGCCAAAAATTTTTAGTTTTTCAGTGACTTTCTTTTTATTTTTTCAGCTTTTTATATTTTTTCAAAAACATGGAAAATTACCCTACCCCTTCGAAAATCCCGTGTTGTCCTCAACACGATGCTAGAACTATTCTTAACCCGAAATGGTAATTGTGCCAACGAAACAAAACAAACAAAATAAAAAACTAATTGTCACACCCCCAAAATGCCACAGCGGAAGATATAGCATGGTGGTGAACTGAGGTTGGTAATAATAGCAAAATATTAAGTATTTGGATAAAGTTTATATAAAACTTAGATTACATAAAAGTTTTAAGCTAAGATCCAAAATGGATCTTATTAATACATAGGTCCCCAAAATCATTATTTAAGTACATGTCCAAACACTTTATTGCTAAAACACCGTTTTTCCGCCAATTCCGAAGCACTTTTATCGTGCACCTGAAAAACACGTTAAAACAACTTTATCAGCTTAAAGCTGGTGAATTCATAGAGATTTTTATTAACAATTTTCGCTTATCCTGCCCAAAATTTATAAACCCTTTTCGCCTTATCTACGAAAAATCTATCTTTAAACCCTTTTTGTCTTATCCACAAAAAGTCAAATTTTTAATATAAATAGACAACTGACAACATGCGGATTCATAAACTAGCTAGGAATATGAGTATATGTCAACGTAGTTTAAGCTCATAATCAAAACATGACCGTTTTGTTCCTATTAACCGGTGCCCTAACGTCTACACCGTTCAAATAAGTTTTACGAATTGCAACCAGAGCGACTGGTCTTCGTCTCGGGTCGTCGGCCCTATGGATCCACCAACTTTTCTCTTGCCCTTATTTTTAAGGTTAATGATTATGATGGCCTTGGAACATTTATATTGAGATTTTCTTATCTGTCCTTCCCAGAAAGACTGTTAACCGCCCTCATACCCGGACATATTCCACATTTGCCTGTTGTCTTATTTCCATAATCTATTCCATTTTCCAACGTGTTTTCCCCCAAAAATATTTATAAAACTTTCTAAAAAGTGGGGATGTGAACTCACCTTGTGATAGATTCAAGTTATTTTCCAAAAGCTTGTTTCTGGTCGGTCCGATTTCCTAATCATGAAAATCGCGTAAACGACCATATTTCACTTATTTTCCCTAAGTTGTTTATCCAACTTAGACTTTTCACACAACATTTTCTATAAGAATGAAATCTTTAGAAAATATTTATTTTCAAAATACTTGTTTTTAAGCACGACTCGTTGGTGATAATGACTCGTTTTTGGTCCGTTGTTTTTACACCGAAACACCTAGCACCTTTATTTTATGATCTCACACGTAATATTTACTTAGCATATTTCATATATTATCATATACAATCTAATCCAAATATTATAAACATGCAAGAAACCTAGTTACACAACTTGTCGGTTTTAGGCGATATTTTGGCAATTTCTTAAAATTCCAACACGTGTGACTTGTGAAAACATGTAGGCTCTCAATTATACCTTTAATTATAATGGCCATCAATTAGAAACGTACCCGTAACAACAGCTGAATCTTCTCGAACATTCCCCACATTCATCTCAAAGGCCTTTCCCTTCAACTTGGGACAGTCCTTTCTGAAATGCCCTGTATCACCGCAATTGAAACAACCAGAATTCTTCCTGGGAGTATCCGCAGGACCCTTTGCGAAACAATTCTGGGCCAGGTGCCCAACTCGGTTGTAATGGGTGCATAACCTGCATTCACCAGTATGACCTTTGCCACAAGTTTTACACTTAACGTGCTAGTTTCACTTATTCCCAGGATTCACTGCGTTGGCTGCAAATAGCGGGTTTGAACCCCGGTTTCTGCTTCTCTTGTTGCGGTGCTGGAACTATCCGATCGCTTCCTCTTGGAGTTTTCCACCTTCACGTCATCACCAACCACCTTCTTTTCAAACACAGTAGGCTTCTTTATGATATCACCCTTTTTCACCAGAATTCCCTTGCGAACAGCATCGTCAGTGAGTGATTTTGCTAGGGATATGGCATTCTGGATTGTAGTCGGATTAGAAGAGGTGACAATTCCTCGGATTTCGGGCGCTAATCCCCATATGCACCTCTCAATATTGACGTAGTCAGGTGTCAGCATACGTGGTACAAGCCTCGCCAGCTTATTGAAATTGGATGTTTAACCCTGAACATCAACGCCGTTCATGATTAGATTCCAAAACTCCGACTCGACTTTTTGGAGCTCATTTCTCGGATAGTATTCACCGATTAACATGTCCTTGAGTTCCGCCCAGGTGAGATTATAAGCGGCAGTCTTACCAAGGGTTTGAACTTGCGAATTCCATAGTGACAAGCCTTATCATGAAAAGAACAAGCTGCATACATGACTATCTGCGCTGGTGTGCAACCACTGATCGCTATGACAGACTCCACTTTCTCTATCCATCGAATGATGTCTAGAGTGCCTTCAACTCCGGAAAACAGCCTCGGCTTACAACCTTGAAAGGTATTATAAGTACACCCACGCACTTGATTTCCAGTTGTGGCACCAATAGGGTTTTCGTGGCCTATACCACCGGCATTACCGCGGGCTTGACCAAGATTTGCATTCTGTTAGTTAAGTGCCGTATTCACATGTTGAGATATTAGTTGCGCTAATTCATCTGGTGATGTGGGTAAGCCTGTTCCTCTGCCGAACCGAGTTCTTGGTGGCATATTTGAAAATATTCTATTACAACAATAGAAAATATTTTTAGCGATATGACAAAAATTAGTGGTTTAAATACACATCAAAGAGATATTTAAGCATACAAAAATAACCAGAGATAAACAAACAAACCAAAAGATACCATAACAAACATACGGGAAATTACTTGTTCAAATACAAAAGATTAGGCATCAATCCTAAATAAGTCAAGTTCAAATTTCCCTACCAACATATCAAGCATGAAACAACCATAAAGACTAACGGAAACCCAAGACTTCAATCAAGTGCTCCACCTTGTGCTGCAAACCCATCAACTGGCCACTGACATGTGTAGCTGCACATTCATCCATGGCTCTCATCTCTTCAAGACTCTTCAACTTCTCTTTCAACTCCTTAATCTTAGCCCTCCCTGCTGCCAACTCCTCCTCATGAGTTGCCAACTGCTTGTCACACTTTGAGCACCTACCCACCCAATGCTCCTCTTGACAAATCAGAGGTGGTGGTGGTGGCAGTGTAACAGTAATGCAGTAGACGAACTCCTATTGACTCAATCCTTTTCCTGCAACGAGTGTAAACCTTCGTCAGAGGGGGCCTAGGGAGTGAGTCAATAGCAAAAGTGGTCAAGGTGGGGCTAGTAACCTTTGACTCAAGTCTGTGAGTCATAGTGGTCGTGGAGTCAAGGACATAGGCCAAACTAGAGGGACTAGCATAACCTGCAGAAAAATAGGGAATAATAGAATCTGCATGCTCTAAAAGGATGTCCCTAGGAATCTCCTCAATACTACTGACATGAGGAAACCCTAGTGGCTCCATATAGAAGGACGTCATAATTGGGAATGACCCGTAACATGCGGGATTATAAGTGGAGACAGTTAATTGCGAAGGAAAATCCTCCGCCTCACTGTCCGACACGAGGTCGATAACATCATAGGGAGACATCTGTGACACAATAACACGTACCAAGTTAGTATATGAATAAACCAAATATTTTAGATTTCCTTTCTTGTTCACTATAGCACATTAATGCATAAGAATATTTTTCAAAGATCTTTTGGCTTCGTGAATTTCGGAATTTCTTTTTCTCAAAAACTTTTTAAGTTGTAGTCTAGAATTTTTAGAAAACATTTCTAGTTCGCTACAACCATTGGCTCTGATACCAACTTCTGTCACACCCCCCAAAATGCCACAGCGAAAGACTTAGCATGGTGGTGAACCGAGGTTGGTAATCAATGGTGTAATAGCAAATATTAAGTATTTGGACAAAGTTTATATAAAACTTAGATTACATAAAAATTTTAAGCTAAGATCCAAAATGGATCTTATTAATACTTAGGTCCCCATAATCATTATTTAAGTACATGTCCAAACACTTTATTAAACACTGTTTTTCCGCCAATTCCGAAGCCCTTTTATCTTGTACCTGAAAAACATGTTAAAACTACTTTATCAGCGTAAAGCTGGTGAATTCACAAATATTTTTATTAACAATTTTCGCTTATCCTACAAAAATTTATAAACCCTTTTCGCCTTATCTACGAAAAGTCTATCTTTAAACCCTTTTTGTCTTATCCACAAAAACACAAAATTTTAATATAAAAAGATTACTGACAACATGCGGATTCATAAACTAGCTAGGAATATGATTATATGTCAACGTAGTATAAGTTCATAATCAAAACATGACCGTTTTGTTCCTATTAACCTGTGCCCTATCGTCTACACCGTTCGAATAAGTTCTACGAATTGCGACCAGAGCGACTGGTCTTCATCTCAAGTCGTCGGCCCGATGGATCCACCAACTTTTCTCTTTCCTTTCTTTTGAAGGTTAATGATTATGATGGCCTTGGAACATTTATCTTAAGATTTTCTTATCCGTCCTTCCCAGAAAGACTATTAACCGCCCTTATACCCGGACAGGTTCCACATTTACCTGTTGTTTTATTACCATAATCTATTCCATTTCCCAACGTGTTTTTCCCCAAAAAAATATTTATAAAACTTTATAAAAAGTGGGGCTGTGAACTCACCTTGTGATAGATTCAAGTTATTGTCCAAAAGCTCGTTTCTGGTCGGTCCGATTTCCTAATCATGAAAATCGCGTAATCGACCATATTTCACTTATTTTCCCTAAGTTGTTTATCCAACTTAGACTTTTCACACAACATTTTCTATAAGAATGAAATCTTTAGAAAATATTTATTTTCAAAATACTTGTTTTTAAGCACGACTCGTTGGTGATCATGACTCGTTTTTGGTCCGTTATTTTTACACTGAAACAGCTAGCACCTTTATTTTATGATCTCACACGTAATATTTCCTTAGCATATTTCATATATTAGCATGTACAAGCTAATCCAAATATTATAAACATGCAAGACACCTAGTTACACAACTTGTCGGTTTTAAGCGATATTTTGGCAATTTCCTTAAATTCCAAATCGTGTGACTTGTGAAAACATGTAGGATCTCAATTATACCTTTAATTATACATTTTTACTTCAAAAATACACTTTTGAGACCTGTTTTAAATCAGATTTGAAATTTATAAAAATTAAGCCGATTTTCGCCTTTTCACCGTATAGTTTTGTATCGGACTTCGTCAAAACCCAGTTTTTGTAACAATACTCAAACTTTTTGGTCAAAACAAGTTATTTGATGCATGTTTAGGTGATTTTTAGTATGAACAATCAGACCTCATATTTTCTTTCAAAAACACCCATTAAAGCCCATAATTTAAACATTTTTTGGTCCAAAACTTAACCATTTTCTTATAAATCAAAATCCAATCATTTTCTTCTAAACATGAGTCAACTTATACAATTTTATAAGTCAAATTTTCTGATCTAATTTAGATTTTAAAAACTCCATTAAAACTTAATCTTCATGATCAAAGATCAAAATGTGGGTTTTCTAAACCATCATTTTTATACAATTTTTCTGTTTAAAACTAACATTTTTAAGGTCAAGTTTCATGTATCAAAACCATATTTTTAACCATCCATGTTATGTGTTATACTCATTTCAGCATGCTTAATCAAGAAAATCTCATTCTTATAAATATACATATACCTCACGGCATACATATATATATATATGTATATATAATCACTCTTTGTTTTTCATTTTTGAATTGATACTCCACATTTTAGATCTTGATTCATCATGTTTATAGAAGAAAATTAACAAAATTCATAATTATACACACACATCTCACGGCTATATATATATATATATATGTGTATATATATACCCTTGAGTTTTTCAACATTTTCCTTAAATTTTTGTGTATAATTACATGAATCTTATTATCCATAAGGTTGATCATACATGCAACTAGAATTTTGAGTTTAGTTTTTAAATATAAACACACACATACATACATACATATATATACGGCACACACACACACACACACACACATATATATATATATATATATATATATATATATATATAAACTCACACACACACTCTCACACATCCAATCTCCCTTTTATTTTTATGAAAACCATTTGATTATACATTTAGTTATTTGAATCATCCAGGTTAGAGATGAAAAATGTTGAAATGATATGAACAAAGTTAGGGTTTTTACTTTAAAGAATGTGGATACTAAATGAAATTTCTTCAAAAACCCTTAAGAAATCTTGTTCAATTCTTCCTATTTTTAAGCTTCTTGGATGATTTAGAAAGAGTTTAGGACTGAATTATTGTTATTGTGAGTTTGAAAAATAAGAGAGAGAGAGGGGGGTGGGGTGGCGACGGTTTGTAGGGAGGAAGAGGAAGGGGTTGTGTGTTGAAGTGGTGATGGAAGGTGAAGGGGTTGTGTACATGCATAAATAATAATCATGATGTAGGTTTATAAGGTATGTGACTCACAAAATGAAATGTGTTGGCTGCTCTCCCATCGACACACATACACACATGAGCTGATGACTCTTGTTTAAATTTATTTCTCCATATTTTCCAACGAAATGTGTTTAGAAATATTATTTCAAGCATAAATTTTAAATTTCGGACTTTAAATATTATCCGGGTCATCACCAATGATCATTTTCGGGCGCAAAATCGCTACGCTACAAGACTTTAAATATGACACTTCTAGTCATATTTTCACATATAAATTAAGCTTTTGGACTTAAAATTCACTTTATTAACTTCAACTATTATTTTTAAACATACATTTAACTTTACATAAGTACGGTTTATTATCTGCCAAAACGTCGGGTATCACACTAATTATGTACACTACCAAACCTGGGCCGCTTATGGTTGTTCATCATCTACCGGGCGTAACATGTAGCCCGCTTTGTCTAGCTCCAAGTTGTTGATGTTGTTTCCTTCCAAGTATGGCTTTAACCGATGTCCATTTACTTTTTGTTGCTTGTTGGTTTGCTCATCTTGGATATCTACATCACTAAATCTCCCAACTCGCCGAATAACATATGGGCCCATCCATTTGCTTTTCAATTTGCCCGCAAACATTTTCAACCGCGACTTGTACAACCATACCTTTTGACCCACTTCAAATGTCTTCTTTCTCAATTTTGCATCATGGACCTTTTTGAGCTTGTCTTTGTAAGCCGATGCGTATGCTTCGTCTCTAATTTCTTCTATTTCACTCAAATGCAACTTTCTAATCTTCCCCGCTTCATCATAGTCCGTGTTCACCATCGTAATTGCCCAATGTGCCCGATGAGCTAACTCCATTGGCAAGTGACAACCCTTTCCATACACCATCCGTTAAGGTGTTATGCCAATTGGAGTCTTGTAGGCCGTCCGGTATGCCCAAAATGCATCATCCAATTTGCTTGACCAATCCTTCCTATCCGTTCGAATCGTCTTCATGAGAATTTCTTTAATTTGATGGTTGGACACTTCGACTTGTCCACTAGTTTATGGATGGTAAGGTGTAGCAACTCGGTGATTCACGCTATACCGCTTCAACAATTTTCCAAAATTAAAGTTCTTGAAATGCGAACCACCATCACTTATGATAACTCTTGGAATACCAAACCGGGCAAAGATGTTGGATTGGACAAATTTACAAACAACCGAATGATCATTTGTTCTCGTTGCAATAGCTTTAATCCTCTTCGAGACGTAGTCAACCGCCACCAAAATGTATAAGAACCCATTAGAATTTGGAAAGGGACCCATAAAGTCAATGCCCCATACATCAAATATTTCCACAACCAAAATTGGTTGCAATGGATTCTCATCCCTATTTGATATGTTTCCCATCTTTTGACAATTCACACAATTCCATGCAAACTCGCACGCATCTTTGAAAATTGTGGGCCAATAAAACCCACACGAGAGAACTCGGTAACCCATTTTATGCCCGCTAAAATGCCCTCCACAAGCGGATGAGTGGACATGAGTTAACATCTCTAACACCTCCGTTTCGGGCACACACCTCCGAATGACTTGATCGGGCCTGATGTTGAAAAGGTCCGGTTCATCCCAAATATATTGCCTCACTTGGACCAGAAATTGTTGTCTTCGCTTCTTGGTCCAATGATCTAGGATGGCACCCATGGCTAAGTAATTAACATAATGGGCATACCACGGTGCAACAAAAGTGGACACGACCAATAACTGCTCATCGGGAAACCTTTCATTTATCTCACCCAAATCATCAATCCCTTCCACCGGAATTCGAGACAAGTGATCCGCCACTATGTTCTCAGTTCCCTTTTTGTCTCGAATCTCTAGATCAAACTCGTGTAGCAACAACACCCACCGGATTAAACGGGGCTTCGCGTCTTTTTTCTTTATCAAATACCGAACCGCGCTATGATCCGAATATACGACCACTTTTCTCCCCAAATGTACGAATGAAACTTATCCAAAGCATACACCACCGCTAATAACTCATTTTCGGTTGTGGTGTAATTCATTTGCGCTTCGGATAAAGTCTTACTTGCATAGTAAATCACCACCAAGTGTTCCTCTTTCTTTACTACCTCCCTTAGGTTCGGATTCAATCGTCATTGTGCTTCTCTTGTTGGCTTTGCATCTTCGGTGGTGATGATCTTGTGCATGACGATTGATGGACTAATTCCTTTGAGATCGGCAATCGTCCATCCGATAGCTCCCTTATTCTCTTTCAAGACTTCCAATAAAGCTTGTTCTTCCGCCATCTCTAAATTAGAGGCAATAATGACCGGTAATGTATCATTATCCCCTAGAAAAGCATACTTCAAATAGCTTGGCAAGTCTTTGAGCTCCAACTTTGGTGGTTCTTCTAATTATGGTTTAGTACCCAAGCTTATTTCCACCAGCAAGCTTTCAAATTGGCGGGGCCATGGCGGTCGACCTTCCTTTAATTCCATAGCATCTTGTTTCTTGTCACACCCTCAAAATCCACTTGCGGAGTTTTACCGCGAGGCGCATGACAAACCAGGATCCAAACCAACGATCACAATAAACAAGTCTAACATGAATATAATGCAATTTCAAAACATAGTTTAAAATCCCCGTTTACAGCGGAAGCTTATTCAAAACAGTATCTCAAAGTAACCAAATGTTCAACATATGAAAACCATGCGACTCTAACTAGACGCCGTGCAGACGCGTGCGCCCTAGTCCAGTAGTGCGACCTTAGCGACCTGAGAAAACATGTAAAAGTTTACGTCAGCACAAAAATGCTGGTGAGTTTACAGGTTTTGTAATCCAAGTACCAAGTCCACCTGTCCATACTATAACAAATCGAAAACCAGTGTACGCTAGCTAGGCGTATGTTTTGTTACTACCACGATTGGAAAACCATTACTAACACGCATACCAGTTGTTGTGCCCGAAAAGTAAACCAGTTGTTCCTGTTTGAGACAATATGCACTCGCCCGGCCCTCCAAGCCGACGAGCGGGGTTGGTCACTCCCAATAGCGCTATTCACATTTCCCCGTTGTGCAAACCCGCACATTCATGGTTCCCCCCGGGACTTCCAAAGATCGTGTAGTACACAATAGAAACCCATAGTATGACAGTAGTTACCAAATAATCGTTTTAACACATGTTTTCTCCCCGAAAGTATGAAACCAGTTTAAAAGAGGGGCCGTAAACTCACCTTAAGTTGCGTTACTCCTTAACCCGAGTAAACTCAGCTGCTATGCTAGTCCCGTAAAGCGGCGACCTAACATATGACAGTTACAAGTACTTAGACTAATAACCCGCAGGTTAATTAGTCCCTAGATGTCCAGACCATAACCAAGTTCGTTTGAAAACACCGTGACTGTTTAACTGACCCAAAGTACAAGACTCGACATCCCATTGGTGACCCGAGACTCCCCGTGTTATGTTTACGCTCTCAAACATGAAATCATGCAATCACACTTAACATACGTTAACGCACAACAAGTTATAGCACATAGTTCACGTATCACCGAATTACATCCAAACATATGTTACCAAGTTATTAGATATGTTACGAGGTTCCTAGCATGTTCCTACATGTCAAATCGGGTCTCGGAATGCTAATTTATACTTACAGCAGCAGTACACGCGATTAGGAAAAGTCAACTAGCATTTAGGTTGGTCAACTGGCATTTAGGAAGGCTAATCGCATGTAACTACTAGCATTTAGGACTGATTGCATGTAACTACTAGCATTTAGGGCTGATTGCATGTAAAAACTAGCATTTAGGGCTGATTGCATGTAAAAACTAGCATTTAGGGCTGATTGCATGTAAAAACTAGCGATTGGGGCCTAATCGCATGAAAGATGGGCGATTGGCCTCCTAATCGCCTCTAACTTAGGCGATTAGGGTTGCTAATCGCCTGTAACCTTGCTGTTCCGGTTTTTCGCGCGTTTAACGCTCCAAATCAGACCCAGAACGTGTGTAACCATCCAATATCATCCCAACAATTATTCTAAACATGTTTAAACCAACATCCTTCGTTTTGCCTCGTATTATCAGTCCTGCATGCAATCACGTATTCCAAACACCATTCACATAGCATGCAACATCACACTAACATGCGTAACTATCACCCTAATAATCAGTTACTCAGATTTTTATCATCATAATATCATTATTATTCTGATCTAACATAATAACATGTCACTCATTCATCTAGAATCATAAAACCCTAGCTTTCTAATCATAAACACACATAACACATGTATAATAGTTAAAATCCGATTAATCAACACTTATTAATGATTTTCAGAAAGCTTTTCCGTTTTAGAACAGGTCTGAACCATTAGGGATTGATTAAAAACGTTTATAAAGATTCATGGATGGAAACCAAACCTTAGATTTGTGAAAGAATGATGGATTAAGCTTGAAACCTTGTGTTTTGATCAAAAATCGTGTTCCAGAGGTTGTGTGTGTGTTGGGGCAGGTTATGGGACGACTAGGGTTTGTATAATGAAGTTTATGAGGTCAAGTATGGTATTTATAGTCGTTTTTAGTCGTCCAGCACGTAACACGCGATTATGCAGCTTTACACGCGATCAGGAAGCCTAATCGCATGTAAGTTCATGCAATTGGGGCCTAATCGCATGAACAGTCATGCGATCAGTCCCCTACTCGCCCCTAAGGTCCCCCACTCGCCCCTCCTATAGGCGATTGGGCTATCCTAATCGCCTATAGGGGCCTGTTCCGTGTGTTTTGCGCGTTAAACCCCGTTTTAACATATGTTAACACATATTCACGTACCGACAAGTCACATAATGATTGTAAACACATAACACATGTAAATACACATATTCACACTCGTTCACCAATTCCCGGGACTCGAGACTTGTATGTTCCGTATGCCCTGACGATCCTACAAATCGTTACCGTTTGTACACTTGGTTAAGGACTGACATCTAATGAACCTCTAGACCAACATCCAATGATCTTCTAGACTAACCGATAGTTCCCGAACCATAACCCGACTTAACTAACCCAGTTAAGTACAATATACGCGTGACTCGCTAAGGTAGACTTTCATCTAGACAACGTTGTTAACCAGATTTTGCCGGGTGTCACATCATCCCCACGTTAAAAGAATTTTCGTCCCGAAAATTGCACAAGTACCAAAAGGACAAAAGAAATAACGAAGGGAACAAACAAAAGATAGAAACCAAAAGAGAGATTTACCCGAGTTGTCACATCATCCCCACGTTAAAAGGAATCTCGCCCCGAGATTCATTCAGCTGCAGAAGAGACATATCTCGACTCGAACGCTTCCTTAGGAAAGAGGTGAGGATACTTAGACTTCATCTGATCCTCCCGTTCCCAAGTGTACTCTGGTCCCCGGTTCGAGTTCCACCGAACCTTAACGATGCGAATCTTGCTGTGACGTAGGCTACGAATCTTGTAATCAAGGATCTCCACAGGTTCTTCCACAATCCGAAGACGATCATCAACCTTGATCTCTTCCAGTGGAACGATGAGAGACTCGTCAGCCAGACACTTCTTCAAGTTGGACACATGGAAGACGTTATGTACGTTACCGAGCTCCGTCGCTAAATCAAGACGATATGCCACCGGTCCAATCCGTTCCAGGATCGTAAATGGACCGACATACCGCGGATTGAGTTTGCCACGCTTCCCAAAGCGTATGACGCCCTTCCACGGTGAGACTTTTAGAAGTACCTTGTCATTGACTTGGAATTCCAATGGTTTGCGACGCTGATCGGCATAACTCTTTTGCCGATCCCGTGCCGCTGCCAACCGGTTATGAATCTGTACGATCTTTTCCGAAGTTTCGTACACTAGTTCAGGCCCAGTGAGTTGACTCTCACCCACTTCAGCCCAACAAAGAGGAGAACGGCATTTCCGTCCGTACAGTGCTTCGAACGGAGCCGCCTTGATGCTCGTGTGGTAACTGTTATTGTACGAGAATTCTACTAACGGTAGATGAGCTTCCCAACCCTTGCCAAAATCGATTACACATGCCCGCAGCATGTCTTCCAAAGTCTGAATCGTACGCTCACTCTGACCGTCAGTCTGTGGATGATAAGCCGTACTCATGTCTAGTTGGGTACCCAAAGCCTTGTGCAAAGACTTCCAGAAGTGAGAAGTAAAATGGGAGTCACGATCCGAGATAATAGAAACTGGCACCCCGTGCTTAGAAACAACTTCCTTCAAATAAAGACGAGCCAAACGATCCATGGTGTCGGTCTCCTTAATAGCAAGAAAATGGGCTGATTTCGTCAACCGATCGACAATCACCCATATCTTGTCATTCCCGCTTGGTGATTTAGGAAGTTGCGTGACAAAATCCATGGTAATCCGTTCCCATTTCCATTCCGGAATTTCAGGTTGTTGCAAGAGACCCGACGGTTTTTGGTATTCCACCTTGACCTTAGCACAGGTCAAGCATTTGCTCACGTATGAGGCTATATCCGACCTCATGTTTGGCCACCAGTAAAGCACCTTCAGATCTTGGTACATCTTATCCGAACCAGGATGAATAGAATACTGGGACTTATGAGCCTCATCAAGGACAAGCTCCCGTAGTCCCCCGAATAAAGGAACCCATATGCGTTCTGCGAAGTAGTGCAGGCCATCAGGTCTTCGCTCGAGGTGCTTGTCGGCACCGTGCATAGTTTCAGCTTTAAGGTTTTCCTCCTTCAAAGCTTCTAACTGAGCAGAACGGAGTTGATCAGGTAGAGATGAATGAATGGTGAGCTGCAACGCCCGAACGCGACGAGGTTTAGTCGATTCCTTCCTGCTTAAGGCGTCCGCTACAACATTCGCCTTGCCAGGATGGTACTTAATGGCACAATCATAGTCGTTCAGAAGTTCAATCCAACGACGCTGTCGTATGTTCAAATGTTGTTGGTCAAAATATGTTGGAGACTCTTGTGATCGGTGTAGATGGTGCATTTGGTACCGTACAAGTAATGTCTCCATATTTTCAACGCGAATACCACGGCACCCAACTCCAAGTCATGGGTGGTGTAGTTCTTCTCGTGCACCTTGAGTTGACGAGAAGCATACGCAATTACTTTCTCGCGTTGCATCAACACGCAACCGAGACCATGAATAGAAGCATCACAGTAAACAACAAAATCATCAGGGCCTTCAGGTAAAGACAAAATAGGAGCAGAACAAAGTTTGGACTTTAGTTCCTCAAACGCTGACTCTTGTGGTTCACCCCAGTCGAATTTCCTATCCTTCTGTGTGAGAGTGGTCAGGGGTTGAGCGATCTTCGAGAACCCTTGAATGAAACGACGATAGTAGCCCGCAAGGCCTAGGAATTGCCGCACCTCAGTTGGCGTCTTTGGTGCTCCCCAGTCCTTGATCGCTTCGATCTTAGCTGGATCGACATGAATTCCTAGTTCATTAACCACATGTCCTAGGAACTGAACTTCGCGTAACCAAAAGTCACACTTTGAGAACTTGGCGTAAAGTTGTTCCCGTCGCAAGAGTTCCAAAACTAACCGCAGATGTTCCTCGTGTCCGGTCTCGTTCTTAGAGTAGATCAGAATGTCATCAATAAACACAATGACGAACTTGTCAAGATATGGTTTACAGACGCGGTTCATCAAGTCCATGAAAACCGCCGGTGCGTTCGTGAGACCGAAAGGCATGACCAAGAATTCGAAATGGCCATAACGTGTACGAAAGGCAGTCTTTGCAACGTCAGCTTCCCTTACCCGCAACTGGTGATAACCGGACCTCAAGTCAATCTTGGAATAATAACTAGAACCCTGGAGCTGATCGAATAGATCATCAATACGTGGAAGAGGATAACGGTTCTTGACGGTCAATTTGTTCAGTTCTCTGTAGTCCACACACAATCGGAAACTTCCATCCTTCTTCTTAACAAATAGAATCGGGGCTCCCCAAGGGGAAGAACTTGGTCTGATGAAACCCTTGTCCAAGAGTTCCTGTAACTGACTAGACAATTCCTGCATCTCGGGAGGTGCAAGACGGTAGGGGGCCCGAGCAATAGGAGCAGCCCCTGGTACAAGATCAATACCGAACTCGACTTGACGAAGGGGAGGAAGACCAGATAAATCATCGGGAAAAACATCAGGAAACTCGCGTACAACTGGAATATCGTCGATCTTCTTCTCATCACCAGAGGAAACAGATAAAAGTGCCAAAACGGCTGGATAACCCTTTCGAAGACACTTAAGGGCTTTCATGCTAGAGATGATGTTTAGCGAAACACCACCCTTGATACCGTACACAGAAAGGAATTCTCCATCAGGGAGAGGAATCCGAATAACCTTGTCGTAACAAACAATCTCCTCGCGATACAAAGATAACCAATCCATGCCTACCACTACGTCAAAACTACCCAAAGGTACCGGCATAAGGTCGATGGGGAACGATAAACCCGACAACTCTAATTGACACCCCCGAAGGATACTAGTAGCCTCAATCTTTTTACCGTCAGCCAACTCAATAATATACTTGGTCTCTAATGGTACGGGTACTACATCTAGCAGTCGACTAACATCCATGGATACAAAACTCTTGTCGGCACCAGAATCAAATAACACACTAACAGAACGATTATTGAGAAGGAACGTACCGGTGACTGTGTCAGGATCCTGTCTAGCCTCAGCGGCTCCAATGACGAAGGCACGTGCATTTCTGCCGCCGCCCCCGTTGTTCCCATTACCGTTGTTTCCACCCTGCTTCAGTTTTGGGCAATCCTTCTTGTAATGCCCGGTCTCACCACAATTGTAACATCCTTGTCTTCCCGTAGTCCCTTGAGTAGTCGGAGCTGAGCTATTAGTCGGGGCCTGGGTCGATGGAAGTGTAACCCGACAATCTTTAGCATAATGCCCTGTTCGCTGGCAGCGATGACAACGGTTACTGTCGCAGTTCCCTTGATGATGACGTCCACACTTGTTGCATTTGGGCAGTTTCCCCGCATAGCCACCCTGTTTGTTACCCGAAGAAGAAGAACCCCCATTATCAAACCTCTTACCCTGCTGTGCTGGCCCAGTTCCTTTCCCTTCATTATCCCACTTGCGCTTGTTGTTCTCTGGGGCCTTAACAGTCGAACCCTTAGCAGGCAAAATACCTTCATTCACCTTCAAGTTGGTCATCCTATGAGCCGATCGGACCACCTTTGCATACGTAGGATGATTTCCCGCAGCCACTAACCCTGCAATTTCCGGTACTAACCCCGAGACATAGTGTTCAATCCTCCTGTACTCTGGCACATGCAGATCAGGACACAGCACTGCCAATTCGTTACGCCTCACAGTATACTTCTCAATTTCAGACCCAGACATCTTGAGGTTCCACACCTCGTGCTCTAGCTTCTGCACCTCTTCCCTCGGACAGTATTCACGCTTCAGCAGCTGCACAAAATTCTCCCAAGGCATAGCATACGCCTCCCCAATACCCATATTCTGGGTGATGTTATTCCACCAAGTCAATGCAACAGTCGAACCCTTAGCAGGCAAAATACCTTCATTATCCCACTTGCGCTTGTTGTTCTCTGGGGCCTTAACAGTCGAACCCTTAGCAGGCAAAATACCTTCATTCACCTTCAAGTTGGTCATCCTATGAGCCGATCGGACCACCTCTGCATACGTAGGATGATTTCCCGCAGCCACTAACCCTGCAATTTCCGGTACTAACCCCGAGACATAGTGTTCAATCCTCCTGTACTCTGGCACATGCAGATCAGGACACAGCACTGCCAATTCGTTACGCCTCACAGTATACTTCTCAATTTCAGACCCAGACATCTTGAGGTTCCACACCTCGTGCTCTAGCTTCTGCACCTCTTCCCTCGGACAGTATTCACGCTTCAGCAGCTGCACAAAATTCTCCCAAGGCATAGCATACGCCTCCCCAATACCCATATTCTGGGTGATGTTATTCCACCAAGTCAATGCAACAGTCGAACCCTTAGCAGGCAAAATACCTTCATTATCCCACTTGCGCTTGTTGTTCTCTGGGGCCTTAACAGTCGAACCCTTAGCAGGCAAAATACCTTCATTCACCTTCAAGTTGGTCATCCTATGAGCTGATCGGACCACCTCTGCATACGTAGGATGATTTCCCGCAGCCACTAACCCTGCAATTTCCGGTACTAACCCCGAGACATAGTGTTCAATCCTCCTGTACTCTGGCACATGCAGATCAGGACACAGCACTGCCAATTCGTTACGCCTCACAGTATACTTCTCAATTTCAGACCCAGACATCTTGAGGTTCCACGCCTCGTGCTCTAGCTTCTGCACCTCTTCCCTCGGACAGTATTCACGCTTCAGCAGCTGCACAAAATTCTCCCAAGGCATAGCATACGCCTCCCAATACCCATATTCTGGGTGATGTTATTCCACCAAGTCAATGCAACATCCTGGAATAACGCAGCAGCATACTTAACCCGATCTTCTGGGAGACAGTTACACATCAGAAACACTGACTCCACTTTTTCCAACCACCTGAGTAAGCTCACCGCGCCCTCAGTGCCAGAGAATTCCTGGGGCTTACAGTCCCGAAACATCTTGTAGGTACACATGGGTGGGGGTGGGTTAACAGGACCACCTGAAATGAAACGTATGAGAAACCACTAAGAATGTAACAAGGTTCACCAATGAGGCAAAGAAAATGGATAAATCAACTTACCACCACCGTTGTGCCCTAACTGAAAGGCAGCTTGGAGCAAGTTGTTCAGATCAGCCTGCGATAGGTTAATACCTCCACGACCACCAGCACCACCACGTCCACCATCGCGACCACCTCCACGTCCTCCTCATACTCCAGACATGATTCTGGCAAAAAGAACGAGAAAATTTAGTTTCGCAGATAAAGATAACCACTAATGTTCACAAGATCAAAGCTAGATCCAATCCAGGACTATCCCCTCAAACCCAGAGCTCACTAGGGCTTCCATGCATTTCGGTTTATGATTTTGTGTGCACCCGAAATGATAAACCGCTCTACATGGTCCTCCAAGTGTTCTCCTAGTTCAAAGTTCAAATCACCGAACATAGACTCTTAGCTACACACCGTAATACTACGGTAGTTTATGGCAAGTGTTTCTATTGGAGTATGAAAGGGAGATGTCCGAGCCTTGGACAAACCTCAAGAGTATACGAGTTACTCCACCATACTACACTGCCTAGAAAGCAAGTAATCCAACCTAAGATAGAACGGATGATGTAACGTAGAAAGACCAAATGATTTAGAGACACCCCGACAAGACCATACGTAAACCACCTTAATGTTTAGTACCATGTGATCGTCTAGTGTGTGCGACTCGGCTATAGACTAGACTCTACATGCAGTCCTAGTTCACTATAACCATTGGCTCTGATACCAATCTGTCACACCCTCAAAATCCACTTGCGGAGTTTTACCGCGAGGCGCATGACAAACCAGGATCCAAACCAACGATCACAATAAACAAGTCTAACATGAATATAATGCAATTTCAAAACATAGTTTAAAATCCCCGTTTACAGCGGAAGCTTATTCAAAACAGTATCTCAAAGTAACCAAATGTTCAACATATGAAAACCATGCGACTCTAACTAGACGCCGTGCAGACGCGTGCGCCCTAGTCCAGTAGTGCTACCTTAGCGACCTGAGAAAACATGTAAAAGTTTACGTCAGCACAAAAATGCTGGTGAGTTTACAGGTTTTGTAATCCAAGTACCAAGTCCACCTGTCCATACTATAACAAATCGAAAACCAGTGTACGCTAGCTAGGCGTATGTTTTGTTACTACCACGATTGGAAAACCATTACTAACACGCATACCAGTTGGTGTGCCCGAAAAGTAAACCAGTTGTTCCTGTTTGAGACAATATGCACTCGCCCGGCCCTCCAAGCCGACGAGCGGGGTTGGTCACTCCCAATAGCGCTATTCACATTTCCCCGTTGTGCAAACCCGCACATTCATGGTTCCCCCCGGGACTTCCAAAGATCGTGTAGTACACAATAGAAACCCATAGTATGACAGTAGTTACCAAATAATCGTTTTAACACATGTTTTCTCCCCCGAAAGTATGAAACCAGTTTAAAAGAGGGCCGTAAACTCACCTTAAGTTGCGTTACTCCTTAACCCGAGTAAACTCAGCTGCTATGCTAGTCCCGTAAAGCGGCGACCTAACATATGACAGTTACAAGTACTTAGACTAATAACCCGCAGGTTAATTAGTCCCTAGATGTCCAGACCATAACCAAGTTCGTTTGAAAACACCGTGACTGTTTAACTGACCCAAAGTACAAGACTCGACATCCCATTGGTGACCCGAGACTCCCCGTGTTATGTTTACGCTCTCAAACATGAAATCATGCAATCACACTTAACATACGTTAACGCACAACAAGTTATAGCACATAGTTCACGTATCACCGAATTACATCCAAACATATGTTACCAAGTTATTAGATATGTTACGAGGTTCCTAGCATGTTCCTACATGTCAAATCGGGTCTCGGAATGCTAATTTATACTTACAGCAGCAGTACACGCGATTAGGAAAAGTCAACTAGCATTTAGGTTGGTCAACTGGCATTTAGGAAGGCTAATCGCATGTAACTACTAGCATTTAGGACTGATTGCATGTAACTACTAGCATTTAGGGCTGATTGCATGTAAAAACTAGCATTTAGGGCTGATTGCATGTAAAAACTAGCATTTAGGGCTGATTGCATGTAAAAACTAGCGATTGGGGCCTAATCGCATGAAAGATGGGCGATTGGCCTCCTAATCGCCTCTAACTTAGGCGATTAGGGTTGCTAATCGCCTGTAACCTTGCTGTTCCGGTTTTTCGCGCGTTTAACGCTCCAAATCAGACCCAGAACGTGTGTAACCATCCAATATCATCCCAACAACTATTCTAAACATGTTTAAACCAACATCCTTCGTTTTGCCTCGTATTATCAGTCCTGCATGCAATCACGTATTCCAAACACCATTCACATAGCATGCAACATCACACTAACATGCGTAACTATCACCCTAATAATCAGTTACTCAGATTTTTATCATCATAATATCATTATTATTCTGATCTAACATAATAACATGTCACTCATTCATCTAGAATCATAAAACCCTAGCTTTCTAATCATAAACACACATAACACATGTATAATAGTTAAAATCCGATTAATCAACACTTATTAATGATTTTCAGAAAGCTTTTTCGTTTTAGAACAGGTCTGGACCATTAGGGATTGATTAAAAACGTTTATAAAGATTCATGGATGGAAACCAAACCTTAGATTTGTGAAAGAATGATGGATTAAGCTTGAAACCTTGTGTTTTGATCAAAATCGCGTTCCAGAGGTTGTGTGTGTGTTGGGGCAGGTTATGGGACGACTAGGGTTTGTATAATGAAGTTTATGAGGTCAAGTATGGTATTTATAGTCGTTTTTAGTCGTCCAGCACGTAACACGCGATTATGCAGCTTTACACGCGATCAGAAGCCTAATCGCATGTAAGTTCATGCAATTGGGGCCTAATCGCATGAACAGTCATGCGATCAGTCCCCTACTCGCCCCTAAGGTCCCCCACTCGCCCTCCTATAGGCGATTGGGCTATCCTAATCGCCTATAGGGGCCTGTTCCGTGTGTTTTGCGCGTTAAACCCCGTTTTAACATATGTTAACACATATTCACGTACCGACAAGTCACATAATGATTGTAAACACATAACACATGTAAATACACATATTCACACTCGTTCACCAATTCCCGGGACTCGAGACTTGTATGTTCCGTATGCCCTGACGATCCTACAAATCGTCACCGTTTGTACACTTGGTTAAGGACTGACATCTAATGAACCTCTAGACCAACATCCAATGATCTTCTAGACTAACCGATAGTTCCCGAACCATAACCCGACTTAACTAACCCAGTTAAGTACAATATACGCGTGACTCGCTAAGGTAGACTTTCATCTAGACAACGTTGTTAACCAGAATTTGCCGGGTGTCACATTTCTCCTCTTCAACCCTTAGTGCACAAGCATGTACTTGTTTAGAAAAATCACAAACACACATATCTATTCCATCCTCGCATATGCGGGTACTTGTTTTATTGCATCAAGTGATGGAAGGTTAATTTTTACTTGTTTGAACATATCCTACATCTCTTCTTTTTGGGGACCTCTTGATGCAATAAAATTTTTCTTACCCGGGTCGAGTAAGGCCGATGGAAACAGGACTTGACTCGGTTCACCTTCATCTTTTCCACTTTTTTCATTTTCATCCAATTCTGATTTTTTAACATTTGATTATTTATGTATAACCAGTGAAACTTCATCTTTGTCACTTTCATTACCCGTGACATCCTCAACTACCCTTTCAACCAAACCCGGTGATAAATTGGCTTTGAATTCTTTGTCACTTCTTAACACACTAACCTGATGAACATTAACATTGTTACCTAGTGACGAGCTATGAGATGGATTTACCTTGGTGTCACTAGGAAGTTGACCTTTGTTTTTCTTCAACTCCGCCACATCGGTTGCCAATTGACCCATTTGAGTTGTTAATGCTTCAATGCTCTTGTCACATACCTCATCCTTTTGCATCCGGACTTCACCAAGTTGATTTCGTTTTTGCATGTCTTGTTGCATAGCCCGAAGCATATCCATGAATTCATTCCTGCTTGATGAATTTTGAACTGAACCACTTTGACCCATTTGTTGAGATTTCCCTTGGTACCCATTATTATTTCCACCCCTATAGTTCCCTTGATTGTATTGTTGGCGAGGTGCAAAATTACCTTGAGCTTCTTGAAAATTTGGGTTTGCTTGGTTTGCCGCATTTCCATAACGGAAATTAGGATGGTTTCGTAACCCGGGGTGGTATACATTAGAGTTCATGTTGAAGTTTCAACCACCCCCTTGAATAGCATTCACTTCTTCTACTTGCCCTTCATCCACTCCTACTAAGCAAACTTCCGTTTTATGGCCTATTTCTTTGCAATTAGTTCACACATTGTACACGTGATTCGGGGTTTGCACGTTTCCACTCTCTACTCCATGCACTTTTGGCCTTTGTATCACATGCCTTGACCGTCTTGATGATTGGGCCTTCCTTTTGGAAGTAACCGCCATTTTTTCTAAGAATGCTCAATCGTCTTGTTCAAAGTTTGTACCAAATGTACCATTAGTAATCGACATCAAGTCACGTGTGCGATACCCGACGTTTTAACGGATAATTAACCGTACTTATGTAAAGTTAAGTGTATGTTTAAAAATAATATTTGAAGTTAATAAAATGAATTTTATGTCCAAAAGCTAATTTTATATGTAAAAATATGACTAGAGGTGTCATATTTAAAATCTTGTCGCGTAGCGATTTTGCGCGCGAAAACGATCATTGGTGATGACCCAGCTAATATTTAAAATCCGAAATTTAAAATTTATGCTTGAAATAATATTTCTAAATGTATTTAGTTGGAAAATATGGAGAAATAAATTTAAAGTTAAAAATTGTGATTTTTAGTCGCAACGCGCAATACGGTACAGACTGCGCATATTATACAGGAATTCGCCATTTTTACACTGAATAGCACCTAATATTAACTTGGCTTGTATAATATTATGTCTTGAGTCAAAAATATTAATTTTGGGTGTGTCGGGTATTTAAAACAGTTACAGGCCTGTATCGCGTTAACTAGTAATATACCCGCTAACCTACACCTAATACCCAATTATTAATATAAAATTATATTAAACAAGAATTATCAACTCATGTGTGTATGTGTGTCGATGGAGAGCAGCCAACACATTCCATTTTGTGAGTCACATACCCTATAAACCTACATCATGATTATTATATATGCATGTACACAACTCCTTCACCTTCCATCACCACTTCAACACACAACCCCTTCCTCTTCCTCCCTACAAACCGTCGCCACCCCACCCCTCTCTCTCTCTCTCTCTCTCTCTCTCTTATTTTTCAAACTCACAATAACAATAATTCAGCTCTAAACTCTTTCTAAATCATCCAAGAAGCTTAAAAATATGAAGATTTGAACAAGATTTCTTTTGGGTTTTTGAAGAAATTTCATCTAGTATCCACATTCTTCTTTAAAGGTAAAAACCCTAATTTTGTTTATATCATTTCAACATTTTTCATCTCTAACTTGGATGATTCACACAACTAAATGTATAATCAAATGGTCTTCATAAAAATAAAAGGGAGATTGGGTGTGTGAGTGTGTGTGCGCATGATTTTATATATATGTGTGTGTGAGGGTGTGCCGTATATATATGTATGTATGTGTGGTGTTTATATTTAAAATCTAAACTCCAAACTCTTGTTGCATGTATAATCAACCTTAGGAAAATGTTGAAAAACTCAAAGGTATATATATATATATATAATATATATATATATATATATATATATATATAGCTGTGAGATGTGTGTGTGTGTGTGTATAATTATGAATTTTGTTAATTTTCTTCTATAAACATGATGAATCAAGATCTAAAATGTGGAGTTTCAATTCAAAAATGAAAAACAAAGAATAATTATAATATATATATATATATATATGTGTGTGTGTGTGTGTATGCCGTGAGGTATATGTATATGTATAAGAATGAGATTTTCTTAATTAAGCATGTTGAAATGAGTATTATACATAACATGGATGGTTAAAAATATGGTTTTGATACATGAAACTTGACCATAAAAATGTTAGTTTTAAACAGAAAAATTGTATAAAAATGATGGTTTAGAAAACCCACATTTTGATCTTTGATCATGGAGATTAAGTCATAAGACATTTGGTGAAAATTTAGACTTAAAATATATGAAAATTTTAAGGTTTCAATGGAGTTTTTAAAATCTGAATTAGATCAGAAAATTTGACTTATAAACTTGTATAAGATGACTCATGTTTAGAAGAAAATGATTGGATTTTGAATTATAAGAAAATGGGTAAGTTTTGGACCTAAAAATGTTTAAATTATGGGCTTTAATGGGTGATTTTGTAAGAAAATATGATGTCTGATTGTTCATACTAAAAATCACCTAAAATTTCATTAAATAACTTGTTTTGACGTAGTCCGATACAAAACCATGCGGTGAAAAGGCGTAAATCGGCTTAATTTTTTATAAATTTCAAATCTGATTTAAAACAGGTCTCAAAAGTGTATTTTTGAAGTACAAATGTATAATTAAAGGTATAATTGAGATCCTACATGTTTTCACAAGTCACATGAGTTGGACTTTTGAGAAATTGCCAAATATCGCCTAAAACCGACAATTGGTGTAAAGAGGTGTCTCGCATGTTTATAATATTTGGATTAGCTTGTACATGATAATATATGAAATATTCTAAGGAAATATTATGTGTGAGATCATAAAATAAAGGTGCTACGTGCTTCGGTGTAAAAATAACGGACCAAAAACGAGTCATGATCACCAACGAGTCGTGCTTAAAAACAAGTATTTTGAAAATAAATATTTTCTAAAGATTTCATTTTTATAGAAAATGTTGTGTGAAAAGTCTATGTTGGATAAAAAACTTAGGGAAAATAAGTGAAATATGGTCATTTACGCGATTTTCATGATTAGGAAATCGAACCGATCAGAAACGAGCTTTTGAAAAATAACTTGAATCTATCACAAGGTGAGTTCACAGCCCCACTTTTTATAAAGTTTTATAAATATTTTTGGGGAAAACACGTTGGAAAATGGAATAGGTTATGGAATAAGACAATGGGTAAATGTGGAATATGTCCGGGTATAAGGGCGGTTAACAGTCTTTCTGGGAAGAACGGATAAGAAAATCTTAAGATAAATGTTCCAAGGCCATCATAATCATTAACCTTAAAAAAGAAGGGCAAGAGAAAAGTTGGTGGATCCATCGGGCCGACGACCCGAGACGAAGACCAGTCGCAATTCGTAGAACTTATTCAAACAGTGTAGACGATAGGGCACCGGTTAATAGGAACAAAACGGTCATGTTTTGATTATGAGCTTATACTACGTTGACATATACTCATATTCCTAGCTAGTTTATGAAGCCGCATGTTGTCAGTAATCTGTTTATATTAAAAATTTGACTTTTTGTGGATAAGACAAAAAGGGTCTATAGATAGACTTTTCTTAGATAAGGCGAAAAGGGTTTATAAATTTTTGCAGGATAAGCGAAAAATGTTAATAAAAATCTTTGTGAATTCACCAGCTTTATGCTGCTAAAGTTGTTTTAAAATGTTTTTTTGGTACAAGATAAAAGGGCTTCGGAATTGGCGGAAAAAACAGTGTTTTAGCAATAAAGTGTTTGGACATGTACTTAAATAATGATTTTGGGGACCTAAGTATTGATAAGATCCATTTTGGATCTTAGCTTAAAACTTTATGTAATCTAAGTTTTATATATAAACTTTGTCCAAATACTTAATATTTTGCTATTACACCATTGATTACCAACCTCCGCTCACCACCATGCTAAGTCTTCCGCTGTGGCATTTTGGGAGTGTGACAGAAGTTGGTATCAGAGCCAATGGTTGTAGCGAACTAGAAAAGTTTTCTAAAAGCTCTAGACTACAACTTAAAAAGATTTTGAGAAAAAGAAATTTCGAAATTCGCGAAGCCAAAATATCTTTGAAAAATATTATTATGCATTTATGTGCTATAGTGAACAAGAAAGGAAATCTAAAATATTTGGTTTATTCATATACTAACTTGGTACGTGTTAATGTGTCACATATGTGTCCTTATGATGTTATTGACCTCGTGTCGGACAGTCAGGCAGAGGATTTTCCTTCGCAATTAGCTGTCTCCACTTATGATCCCGCATGTTATGGGTCATTCCCAGTTATGACGTCCTTCTATATGAGCCACTAGGGTTTCCTCACGTCAGTAGTATTGAGGAGATTCCTAGGGACATCCTTTTAGAGCATGCAGATTCTATTATTCCCTATTTTTTCTGCATGTTATGCTAGTCCTTCTAGTTTAGCCTATTTCCTTGACTCCACGATCACTATGACTCACAGACTTGAGTCAAAGGTTACTAGCCCACCTTGACCGCTTTTGCTATTGACTCACTCCCTCGTCCCCTGTGACGAAGGTTTACACTCGTCGCAGGAAAAGGGCGCGAGTCAATAGGAGTTCGTCTACTGCATGTATTGGCACACTACCACCACCACTACCACCTCCGGTTCGTCAAGAGGAGCATTGGGTGGGTAGGTGCTCAAAGTGTGACAAGCAGTTGGCAACTCATCAGAAGGAGTTGGCAGCAGGGATGGCTAAGATTAAGGAGTTGGAAGAGAAGTTGAAGAGTCTTGAAGAGATGAGAGCCATGAATGAATGTGTAGCTACACATGTTAGTGGCCAGTTGATGGGTTTGCAGCACAGGGTGGAGTACTTGATGGAAGTCTTGGGTTTCCGTTAGTCTTTATGGTTGTTTCATGCTTGATATTTTGGTAGGGAAATTTGAACTTGACTTATTTAGGATTGATGCCTAATCTTTTGTATTTGAACAAGTAATTTCCCGTATGTTTGTTATGGTTTCTTTTGGTTTGTTTGTCTATCTCTGGTTATTTTTTTATGCTTAAATATCTCATTAATGTGTATTTAAACCACTAATTTTTGTCATATCACTAAAAATGTTTTCTATTGTTGTAATAGAAGATTTTCAAATATGCCACCAAGAACTCGGCTCGGCAGAGGAACAGGCTTACCCACATCACCGAGGAATTAGGGCAACAAATATCTCAACATATGAATATGGGGCTTAACAACAGAAATGCAAATCTTGGTCGAGGCCGCGGTAATGCCGGTGGTTATAGGCCACAAAAACCCATTGGTGCCAAAACTGGAAATCAAGTGCTTGGGTGTACTTATAAAACCTTTCAAGGTTGTAACCCAAGGCCGTTTTCCGGAGCTGAAGGCCCTCTAGATATCGTTCGATGGATAGAGAAAATGGAGTCGTCATAGCGATCAGTGTTGCACACCAGCGCCTATAGTCAAGTATGCAGCTTGTTCTTTTCATGATGAGGCTTTGTCATGGTGGAATTCGCAAGTTCAAAACCTTGGTGAGACTGCCGCTTATAATCTCACCTGGGCGGAACTCAATGACATGTTGATCCGTGAATACTGTCTGAGAAATGAGCTCTAAAAAGTAGAGACGGAGTTTTGGAATCTAACCATGAACAACGCTGATGTTCAGGGTTATACATCCCGTTTCAATGAGCTGGCGAGGCTTGTACCACGCATGGTGACACCTGACTACGTCAAGATTGAGAGGTACATCTGGGGATTAGCGCCCGAAATCCGAGGAATGGTCACCTCTTCTAATCCGACTACAATCCAGAATGCCATATTCTAGCAAAATCACTCACTAACGATACTGTTCGCAAGGGAATTCTGGTGAAAAAGGGTGATACCGGAAAGAAGCCTGTTGTGTCTGAAAAGAAAGTGGTTGGTGATGACGTGAAGGTGGAAAACTCCAAGAGGAAGCGATCGGATAGTTCTCAGCACCGCAACAAGAGAAGCAGAAACCGGGGTTCAAACCAGCTATTTGCAGCCAACGCAGTTAATCCTGGGAATAACTGTAACCAACCCGTTAAGTGTAAAACTTGTGGCAAAGGTCATACCTGTGAATGCAGGTTATCCACCCGTGTTTCCGCCTTGGCGGGGTGTGACATCAATCAAGGGGACCTTGTGTTGCAAGCTTGTTTTTGTTAAACAAGTTTTAAAATAAACTCTGTTTTAAGACCAGTTTATGTACTTAACTTCTATCTTTTAAATAATTTGATATCCAAACGACTATCTATGTTTGCTTATATCGTTGCTGTCACTAGCTTCTATACCACCATCCACACTTAATTTCCGCTACGATTTTGGGGCGTGCCAATTATTATAGCGAACTAGTGTTTCAAGTTTTAAAAACTATGTTTTAAAGTTGGTATCGGAATATTTATTTTTTATTATAGTCTAATTTCTTTTAAATAAACTAGTTTTTCAAGTTCTAAAAATATTTATTTTTGATTATAGTTTATACCACCACCCACGCTTTTTAAGCTTTAAATAAACTATGTTTTAAGACAACTTTAGGAACCGTTATTCGGACGGTAATTAACGCACTAATTGTAAATTTAATGTCAATAAGATTTACTTTTGATAAATTAAGTCTTATTAATGCTAGGAAAGTTATTTTGATGCAAAGGTTTGCATTGTGTAATTTTAGAAATTATCGTATCGCATTGCGATAATTAATTGAAATGAGCATTGTTGACGACCTGATTAGCTTTAAAAATACAAAATGGACCTATATGCTTGGAATAGCATAAAATAATATTTTATAAGTGAGAATTAAGTTGAAACGTACAAAAACGCTGATTTATTGTTTTTGTCACGCAGTGTTCGGTACAACTTGTAAGGTCGCTTTTAGCCGACAATTGGGACATAATTAAGCGTCAAGCACCTAATGTAATTATTATAAACTAAAAATTATAAGAATTTAATGGTAATAATAATTCATAATTTATCGGGTAAAAACAAATCAATCTAAGGTAATATTTTATATTTTTATACACCTAATTCACGAAAATACCCCATATTTAATAAAAAAAAACACCCAACCCTTATATAACCCCACCCCATTCACGAAATTCCTCCCAAAATGTGCAGCCAACACATGTTTGAAACCACTAATCTTGCTTTAAGTCCACCAAGTGTCTTTTAATACCTCCAAGAAGCTTCACAACACCCTATACATGCAAAACACAATCATTTCCTACACCATTTTCCAACCTCACCTCTCTCTCTCTCTCTTTTCATTCCAGCCATGAACCTTCTCATTGCTCCATCTCTCTTTAATTTTTATTAAACATACAATAATACTTGCAAACCCCCACCTAAATTGAAGATGTATGGAGTTTTGGAGGTGTTTTGGAGCACTTTCAAGCAAGGAGAGAGCATCTACAAGGAGAAAATCCACCTTCATCTTTCAAAAACCCAAAGTTCATCAATGGTAATAATTCCTTTTCATCGTGTTCATTCTTGTTTAAAAATCTCAAAAGTTTGCAAGGTTGTTCATCCAAAACAAATAGGTTGTTGAACAAAAATTATAAAACAAGTCGAACACAAGATAAAAAGGGTGTGGGTGTCGTTAGTATGGGTGCATGTGTGTTTAATGAATGTTGATGTGTGTGTGGATTCATGTAAAATTGAAAATATGAATAAAAACTCAATTCATTTTGCATGCCATATTTCTAGGCTTTAATGTGGGTTTATTTTATGATACTATGTTCAAAAATTCAAGTTATGATGATCAAAATATAAGTTTATGCTTGCATGTTTTAGATCTAATATGTTTTCATCAAATGTGTTATATGATAATGTAAATATTGTGTTCTTGTATGAAAACATGAAAATCTATGGTAGGGTCATGCTAGAATAATTTATAATGCTTAAAAGTGGCTTAAAATGGTAAATATATGATATAAATGGGAGTGTTTGAAAATATATTTTTTATCAGTAACATTCAGATTAGTTTGGCCTTTAAATGTCCAAAATAGTCTAAGTTAAAAGATGGAATCAAAACAATGTGTTTATAATAGTTTTCTCCACTTAAAAAAGTCGGGGTTTCGCTAATTTTCGGCACCCGAAACAAAGAGTTTATGAATCTGATTTTGAACAGGTTATAAAAAACATATTTTATGGCTAAAAATAATGTAAATGTTAGTTTGGTGGTTTTCTATGTGTCTATACTTTGGTTATTTGCGAAAATAGTCGTTAAAACGGTAATTTTAATGCATAAAACAAAAGATTTCAAAAACTGTTTTAAATCAGTAACTTTGAACTTATTTCAAGTATAAAATAGGTGCTATAATGTGTTTTTGAATCCCTTGGTGTTTATACGTGTAAACTTGTTAAATTGGATGCGTAGAAAATTACGGTTCGACTGGTAATTGCGTCGTTACGTAATTTCTAGCCAAACTTGTTAAATAATAAAATTTCACTATATAAACATGATTATAAGTGTGGATATATATATATATATATAAACTTTGATTATTTATGTATTAATAGGTGAAAAACATGGAAACGGCTAAGAAACGTTAGTCGTTTCGATTATAAACACGTACGCGACAACCGTTGAAAAATAATTGTCAGGTATGCCAAAAAAAATAACTTTTTTCAAATTTTATATATATCAAAAAGACCAAATTTGGTATTTTATAAATTAATATGAATTTCTAAATAATTTACCATAATAAAGTAAAGTATGTGACTTTTAGGAAATTATGATGAAATAAATGAAAAAGAGTTTTTTTTTCATAAATAATAATAATAATAATAATAATAATAATAATAATAATAAATAATAAGTCTTGTATTTACTTATGGGAGTTTGTTAATTTTAGTAAAATTTTGGCATAATAATTGGGTTAAGTATATTATTATTTTGGAAAATAATAATAAAGTATTTTATAAATATTATGCAAAATAGTTATGAGAATATCTTGGGTATGTATTTTGAGTGTGATTTGTGTAAATGATTAAGTGCTATGTGATGTTATACATGACTTAGGGTATATATTGGTAATATATTATGGTGCTAAATAGTTAACTAAGTAGTTTTTACTTAAAACTTGTAATCGAGGGTTTGGGACACCAACGTGTCATTAAAGGTTCAACGTCTTTTCTTTTTTAAAGATAAAATATTTTAGTAAGTCTAGTAAGTTGAGGTGAACAACTTGCAGGAATAGACTTGATAGTTTCATAGAGTCTAGTAAGTTGAGGTGAACAACTTGCGGGAATAGACTTGAGAGTCATGTGAGTTAGGTAAATAACTCACGGGTATGACTTAAAAATTGACCATAAGGTGTCCCTTGTGTATAGGGAACGGTTAGGTCGGGATTAAGTCGGACATTAATTGCTAGCTATATTGACGGGCCTTTTTGGTGATTTTCATGGACCCTTTTTAAATATTTTTGTGTTTTAAATATCAGGGGATAAATATGCTATGTCTATGATAGATAGTCTAACCGTCAGTAACTAAGTGATGGCCTAGAGAAGACCGACAGTGCCTACGTGCCTGGTAAGAATTACCCTATTACATTATAATCATTAACTCTGGACCGGAGCCAACATGGGTATATTGGTGGATCTATTGGTGCGACAGTCACCCCTTCCTGCCAGTCGCTTTGGTTTGGGTATATCCTGGGTTGGATTACAAGGGAATATATTTTGTTAGGTGATTGGGTAGTCACCATTAGTCTTGGCTTGATTATAGGTTGTAGGTTGCGATCACGTCGTAAGGTCTAGCTAGCCTACAAAAAAAGTTATGGGTGTAGATGTAAAATCATAAACAGTTTTGTGAAAAATTAATTCTTCGTGAATTAGAAAAACCTGTGAACTCGCCAATTTTACTGATGTATTTTAAATAGGCATATTTTTCAGGCACTTAGTATGTATGTGGGGGAAATATGAGACGAGTTTTTTTTTTGGCAAGCACTGTGAACGTGACACTGGGATATCATCGATCTTGTGGGAACCTAAATATGGTTATGAAGTTGTGATGACGACTTTTGTATAACTATAGATTTTAACAATGTTTTGTAACAAATTACTTAACTTTTAAATTTTATAGTATCCACTTTTGCTACGTTGACTGTCACCGACGTCTGTTACACCGCCCATGCTTAATTTCCGCTACGAAAGCGTGGGTGGTGATACAAAAGCCAGTGACAGTAATGATATAAGCAAACATAGATAATCGTTTAGATATCAATTAAAAGATAAAAGTTAAGTACATAAAGTTGTCTTAAAAGATAGTTTATTTAAAACTTGTTTAACAAAAACAAGCTTGCAACACAAGGTCTCCTTGATCGATGATACCCAAAGACATTCCCATTCATGTACCTGAAAAACATGCATAAAGTTTAAAAAGTATAGTTAGCTCAAAGCTAGTCAGTTTAACAGGGTTTCATAAATAAGAAATAACCCTTCTTTATAAAAACCAAATTATTATAATACTAAACATATGAACTGATCGTAGATTAGCTAGATCTCCCGACATGATCGCAACCAGAGCCCATAATCAACCCAAAACAACAAGTGGCCCCACTACTAATGCCTTTCACAACATATTCCCCCTTCTAGAAGACTAGCGCGATTGATCACGTGGGTGGGTGGTCAAACCCGATATATCTACCAATATACCACGCGGTTCCCTCCAGGAACTAATGATTATGATTGCGGTGCGAATTTTTTATCTTAGTAAATTTTCTTAGCACCAAAATATATTTCAAAATATATGTATTATACATATGATTCACATAATCCTAAATTATGTAGTACAAGTACACCTTATAGCACCTAGTCATTTTCATAAATTATTTATTGTTATATAATATCAAAATTTATGATTTTGCATAATAATACTTAATTGTTATTTTCAAATAATAAGTATATAAATATTCTTAACACAAAATCCTTATGCCAAAATATACCAAAAAATTAATAAAAATCCATAAGTCAAATTCAAGACCTATTTTTCATTAAAAAAACCATTTTTCACTTATTTACTATAATCTTTTAAAAATCACTTATTTTAATTTACTATGTAAATCCCATGGAAATTCATATTAATTTATAAAATTCCAAGTTTTATCTTTTTAAATATTCAAAAATATATACTTGACAAAATTAATTATTTTGGCATAATTTATAGTATTTTTCAATAATTGTTGCCTACGCATCAATTTACACATATTCACAAATTTTAACCACCAAGATATTTATAAATACTTTAGGACATTTATTTTAAATATGAAATAGGTCCAAAGTTTACTAATCTAAATCAGTTTTTAAAAACTTCCATTTAAATAAAATTTTAATTATCATAAGCTATTTTTAAGCATTTTCACTTATAGTAACCTGATTCTTTAACATGATTCTAGCATACATTTTTATGTTATTAACAAAGAATATAACATTCAAATCATCATATAACAAAAATTATGAAAATACACCAGATCTTAAACATGCAATTATACACTTAGATAACATAATAAAAACTTGAATTTTATAATCTAAAATCACAAAATAAACCCATATTCAAGTCTAGAATCATAACATGCAAAATGATTTAAGTTTTTATTCATATTTTCCTTTTTACATCTTATTGTATTTTGTCTTTTTATCATTCAAAAACTTTCATAAAAATTCTAACTTTTAACAATAAACTACATTCAAATAACAAGTTTTCAAGAACACATAACATCCACACACATTAACACACACGACACCGACATGCATCCATAACACTTCTTTCTCATCCATTTTTATTTATGAAAATGTTGTTTAATAAACACCTTTCAAAAAGATTTAAAGTTGTTGGTGAATATTCTTACAAAAACCCACTTAAAGAAAGATCAAAATCAAATAAGATGAAATTGAATGGAGTCATACCCTTGATGAACTTGAATTTTTGAAAAGAAAAGATGATGGATCTACTTGGACTAGCTTCTTTCTTGCTTGAAAATACTTAAAACTTCACCAAAACCTTAATATCTTGAAAATGTGAAGGTCTTTCACCATGAATCTTAGATAAGAATTTAAAGAATAAAGAAGTTGAAAGGGTTAGAGTTGACAACAAAAAGAAAAGATACGAGAGAGGGAGTTGAGTGTGGTGGGATATGTGAAGATTGCATCCTTATATGAAGCTTCCAAACGTTGTGCTAAAGTAATGGCTTCATGCATACTGGTAGGTTTCCATGCTATAACCATTTCTCGAATCTAGGGCACCAACCCATAAAGATACCTCTCGATCCTCGCATACTTGGGGGTGACTGAACGTGGAATGAGTCTTGCAAGTTCATTAAACCGGGTGGTATAGGCTCTAATCTCACACCTACCATAGTCAACTTCTAGAGCTCATCTTTAATCTTTTGCAATTCTGTCCTCGGCAGTATTTATCCGCAACATTTCCTTCAACCTGTCCCAAGTGAGATTCTATGCAGCGGTCTCACCAAGGGATTAATCTAGGTGTTCCACGATGTTAAGGCTTCATTCTTAAAAGAACATGTGCATACCTAACCTTTTTGATCGCTGAGCACCCACTAATGGCCATAACGACTTCCATTTTCTCTATCTACTTCACAATATAAATTGGGCCTTCACCCCTGAAAAGGTTATTGGGTGGCAGGATTGAAAGTCTTGTATGTGCAACCATGAGTATGCTCCCTATTTATTTGTTAAAATCAAACATTAGCATAATGATTTAACTATAAACGGTAACCCTTAAAATCACACAAAGAGCGTTTTCAATTGTCGTTTACCTAATGAACTCCAATCTTCACTCTGCCAGGCCTCGCGTGTGGTGCACCAGATCACGCTGATTCAAAGCATTACTAACGTGCTGAGCGATAAGAGCAGCTTGCTATTATGATGAAGAAGGTATTGCATCACCTCCAGATCATGTATTTCTTTTTGGTGGCATGATTCTTTTCTATTATTAAAAGTAATAATAAAGAATTAAGACAATATGAATATAATAAAATAAAGTTAAATGCACGTTATCTAAATAATTACAACAATGCAACAACCAAAAGATAAAACACCAAATAGCATTCTTATATTTGGAAAATGAGTCAATGTTTAGATAAATCTAACATTCAAAAGATCACAAGAGTAGTGTTACCAAATACAAACATACTAAAGGGGCACAACCCGCCCTCATAGGTATCACAAAAGAAAAGAGAAACCTCAAAAATCACATGTGCTAGCCAGGGAACAACACAATATATCCACAGCCATGGCGAACATAGCGAGAGCTCTAACTGCCTTGAGCCTCTGCATAGCCTGCACCACATCCTGTTGTGTCAACAGTAGGCTGGTCTCAACTACACCTATCCTCGCATCCGCCAAATCCAATCTCGCAGTCAAATCCAACACCCTAGCCTCTAAATCGCTAATCCTGACCGACTGCTCACCAACCACATAATCCTCCATAAGCTTCTCACTATCCAACGTCTCTAATCTCTGCTCCATAGCATCCAAGTGCTCCATGTCCTCAATGGCCCGACCTTTCAAGCCGGGATGTTACTCACAAACATCCAGCACCGTCTGGTCAAAGACGTAACAGTCTGCTATAGCAGGCCACCCTCTCGAACAGAGCTCCATACAGCAAAGGATGACTCCCCACGCTCACGAGTAGATAGTATAATGTCAGCTCTGACCCTCTTAGGTGGCGGCTCCTCTACGACCACCATTGCAGGCTCTTCGGTACGCCTAACATTCCAGGGTACCCTACCCCTACGGGTGTAGATGAACCTAAAGTCTCATAGGGGCAATGGAGCAGGTGCCACCACTGTTAAAGTCTCCTCCAGTGCGGCCAAGGCCATAACCGGCGGGGTAGTGACTAAAGAAGGAATGTCGTCATCACTGTCACATAACGATCCGTATGAGGAGACATATTACAGCAAGGAATTCCCATAAGGGGGAATAGTCATGGATGGTGCGTAGTCATCACCTGCATCAGGTACCTGGACAACAGGTACGAAACTCGACATCTGTATACAGATATATCCGTACTAGCTATAAATTAGTTTATATGCATTAAAGATAAAATAAGGTTTCTTAATCACACATAAAATTTTATGAAAATGCTTGCAAATAGTACCATCAGTTTTCAAGTACATATCACGTATGATTTTACAAGCATGTAAGCATCATGGGAAATAATGTTTCTTTTGGTTTCTAAAAGTTTTATTTTTATTATAGTCTAGTTTCTTTTCAAAAGTTTTTCTGTCCACACCCCAAAAATCACAGTGGAAATTAAGCGTGGGTGGTGGTACAAAAGCCGGTGACAGTAATGATTAAGCAAACATAGATAGTTGTTTGAATATCAAATTATATAAAAGATACAAGTAAAGTACGTAAAGTTTTCTTAAAACATAGTTTATTTAAAACTTCTTTAACGAAAACAAGCTTGCAACACAAGGTCCCTTGATCGATGATACCAAAGACACTCCCATGCTTGCCCCAAAAGCTACTAACATCCCCCATACCGTTCATGTACCTATAAAAACATGCATAAGTTTTGAAAAGTGTAGTTAGCTTAAAGCTAGTGAATTTCATAGGGTTTTATACATAAGAAATAACCTTTCTTTATAAAAATGAAATTATGATAATGATAATACTAAACATATGAACCGATCGTAGATTAGCTAGATCTCCTAACACGATCGCAACCAGGGCCCATAATCAACCCAAAACAACAAGTGGTCACCTTACTAAGGCCTTTCAAAATATACCCCCCCCCCCCCGTCTAGAATACCAGCGCGACTATCACGGGGTGTGTGGTCAAACCTGATAGATCTACAAATATACCATGCGGTTCCCTCCAAGAACTAATGATTATGACTGCAGTGGGAGGACACCGTACACAAAATGAATAGGAAAAATCCTTATTTCTTGAGGGAACCACATGGTATATTGGTCATACAAGATGCATATATCCTCCCTATGATTCATGTATCGATCATTCAATCGGGGTGTGACATAAGTTGGTATTAGAGCAATGATTATAGTGAACAAGAAATGTTTTTGAAAAGAAAGTAGACTATAATAAAAAATAAATATTTTTAGAAACCAAAAAGCACATTATTTCCCATGATGTGTACATGCTTGCAAATCATACGTGATATCTACTTGAAAAATGATACCACTATTTGCATACATTTTGATAAATTTATGTGTGATTAAGATATCGTATTTTATCTTTAATCATATAATTAATAATAGTACAGATATATATGTGTACAATGTCGACTTCCATACCTGTTGTCCTGGTACCTGATGTAGCTGACTACGCACCATCCATGATTATTCCCCCTTGTGGGAATCCTCGTTGTACCATGTATCCTCGTAACGGATAGTTATGTGACAGTGATGACGACATTCCTTCTTTAGTCACTACCCCCCAGTTTTGGCCTTGGTTGCACTAGAGGAGACTTTACCAGTGGTGGCGCCCCCTCCATTGCCCCCACAAGACTTTAGATTCGTCTACACCCGTAGGGGTAGGGTACCTCAGATGTTAGGCGTACCGAAGAGCCTGCAATGGTAGTCGTAGAGAGCCGCCACCTAAGAGGGTCAGAGCTGATGTTATACCATCTGCTCGTGAGCGTGGGAAGTCATCCTATCCTGTACGGAGCCCTGTTTGGGAGGGTAGCATGCTACAGTGAACGGTTACGTCTTTGACTAGACACTGCGGGATGTTCGAGAGTAATATCCTGGCACTGAAAGGTCAGGTCGTTGAGGACTTGGAGTGTTTTGATGCTATGGAGCAGAGATTAGAGATGATGGATGGTGAGAAGTTTATGAGGATCAGGTGGTTGGTGAGCAGCGGCCATGATCAGTGATTTAGAGGCTAGGGTGTTGGATTTGACTACGAGATTGGATTTGGCGGACATGAGGATGGTGTAGTTGAGACCAGCCTACTGTTGACACAACAGGATTTGGTGCACGCTATGCAAAGCTCGAGCAATTAGAGTTCTTGTTATGTTTGCCATGGTTTGTGGCATATACTGTGTTGTTCTCTAGCCAGCACATGTCATCTTGTGGTTTCTCTTTCTTTTGTGATACCTATGAGGGGCGAGTTGTGCCCCTTTAGCATGTCTGTATTTGGGAATGCTACCCTTGTGATCTTTAGAATGTTAGATTTATCTAAACATTGACTCATTTTCCAAATGTAGGAATGCTATTGGTGTTTTATCTTTTGGTTGTTGTATCATTGTAATTATTTAGATAATTCACATGCATTTGAGTTGATGGTTTACCTCTTCATCAGAAGAATTAGCCGCTCTTATCGCTTAGCACGTTAGTAAGGCTTTGAATCAGCATGATGCTGGTGCACCACAGGCGAGGCTTGCAAAGTGCAGATTTGCAGTTAATCAGGTAAAGAACATTTGAAAATGCTATTTGTGTGATTCTAAGGGTTATGTTTTTACTTAAATCATTATACTAATGTTGTTTTGTAACAAATAAATAGAGAGCCATACTCATGGTTGCACATATAAGATTTTTCAATCTAGCCACCCTAGAATTCTTTTCAAGGGCTAAACGTCCAATTGATAATATGAGGTGGATAGACAAAATCGAATCTATTATGGCCATCAGTGGGTGGCCAGTGACAGGCGGTTCATGGGACAACCCTTTATGATGTTAAAAGATGTGTTAATCCCGCATTTGATCGCGTAATTACCCTGAATTAGATGACTGTAACATTTCGCATTTAAATAAATGTACGTTACGGATTTAAAACGACAACTCTTATTATTATTATTTTTAGTGATATTTTGAACCCCAATAATAATTATTCATACATATGTTTTATATATATATATATATAGAGGTTTATAATAATAATAATAATAATAATAATAATAATAATAATAATTATAACAAATACTAGATTAGAAAAAAAAATAATTTGATTTTGTGATTGGTCTTACCCAATCCAGCAGGCCCAAGCCCAGACAAATGTCCAGCCCACAACTTGGCCCACCAGCCCAACTCCCTTCTACCCCTTTTGCTGTACCAAAAGAAAAATAAAAAAATTGCTCCAGCCGGGTATCAAACCCATGCAGCGAGCCACAACAGACACATGCCAAACCATTTGGTCTACACCTCACACTTGATTTAATACTAACTTTTATTATATATAAGCCCACCCCTTCTCTTCTTTTTCCCTTCCTTCTTCGCGACCAACAGCAGCAGTATACCAACAACAGCACCATTGATCTTGCATAATTATAGTAAGTTATAAATCAATTAACTACTGGTTGACTTGTTTGCCTATACATTGTCGCGTCCATTACACGTCAATCACGATTAATTCAATCCAATTCACGCGTCAAACATTAACATCAAGGTCAACCATTCCAATAATACAAACCAGACATGAGCATTATAAATTGGACCCCAAACAACATTTCTCACATCGCCGAAATTCATCTCTCAATCCCCAATTCTACTTAAAAACTTCCTGTGTTGATTATATGATCGAGTTTTGACTAAAAGCCTTGACTGGCAAATCGTGATCATTATATAATTGTAAGTGCGATTCTATGATGGGTTTTTATCTTCGGCATCCACACATCAATAGCCCTAAGGTTAATTGGGTTATTGATGTGTGGATTGTTCGATTGGAATTGTTAGGGCTCGTTTTAGATTTGGGGAAGAACACTATAACTGATGTATTTATTTTATTTAAAAAAGGACCAAACACAACCACTGGTCTAGACCAAGTGGTTGTGTCTGGTGCATTCTATACAAGCCATGCGGTTCGAGTCCCGGCTATGCATCTCTTTTTCTTTTATTTCTTTTTAAACAAATAAAATCCAAATAATTATATAAAACTTATAAATTCACTTTTAATTACTAAAACTCTTTTATTAATTCCACAAAATTTATTTTTAGATAATCTGATGAAAAACTTTCACTTACAATTTTTAGTTTTCAAAAATTTATTTATTTAATATATATAATAAATAAATCAAGTTTATTCTAATATATTTATAAAATTCTATAAAATATCAAAACGATTATATAAATTTCCACAAAATTTATTCTGAGTTTTTATAACATTAAGCTTTTCAGAAATGATTTTTAATTCTGAAAAATCATTTATTTAATATTTTTAATCAATTTTTGTTAGTTTTAATCATAATTAAATCATAATAAATCCAATTTTTAATATTTTTGCACCAAAAATTTATACAAATTATTTCTGATTATTTAGAACAAAATATGAATTTTAAACTTATAATTCTTTAATTTTAATATTTTTAGATATTAAAGTTAAAGTTTGATAATTTGTAATAAATAGATTTAATAATCTATTTTAAAGAAAATAATTTTGTAAAAATTATTTTTATACTTTAAACACATTATTGTGGCCATCCTAAATTTAAATTTCATAAAAAGATTTTTGGTTATTTAATTACTAAATTTCTCTCAATTATCAAACATTTTAATATTAATCAAACGAACATCTATCCCCAATTCGAAGCCCTAGAAACTTATACATTTGTAGACTTGATAGACTTAGACATATTTATTACCTTTTTATAGGGTGATACTTGATACATTTTGGGCAACACCATATTTCAATTTTGCAACAATATAACATTTTGCTAAGGTGAGTTTTACATAGCTCCTTTCTATTTATCACCATTTTTGGGGTGAAACATGTTACAACAATATTTATGCAATTCAATCATCAATGTGTCTATGTGTATTTTCTATGTGCATTATGTCTTGAACATGACTAGGGTAAGCACAATTCTAGCATAAACATTCATCAGCCAAACGGTATACATTGATAGATCTATTGGACTGACAATCCCACCCGGATACGTGCCTCCTACAAAGGTTACATGGTGTTTGTTACTGCAATATAAACGAGTGAACCATGAGCGTATGGGATGTACCACAATACAACAGTCACAAGTTGATTATGCACTCGATTAACTTCTAGTATGTTTTCGCATATGGACTAGATTGCCATGACACATGAATTGCACAACAATTTTATTCGATTATCAAAACCTATGTAATTCTCACCAACTTTGTTGACCCAAAATATTTTCAACTTAACATGTTTCAGGTTCTACTTGCTTGAAGGTTTGAATTGATGCTTGAAGATGTTTGCATAGTTTTATTCAATTTGATGTACAAATTCTTAGAGCAATTGTATGTAACTTACTTAAATTATTCAATGAAATTTTATTATTCACCATGACTACTGAATAATCATCAATACGTGACATCCCGATGTTTCCGCCATCGGTTGGGTGTTACAATGACTACAGTTGCTTATGTTTCAGATACGTTTTGGAGCTTAAAATGGATAAAACGTTGCTTTGGATGGAATCTTTCTAGTTGGAATTCTGCACAAGTGTTAAAAGGAACCGAAACCTAGGATGGTCATTGTTCTCATAATCTGAATTAAAATCCAATTTTGATTAGCAATTAGTTGATAAGTTAATTAAATCAAACAATCCAAACTCTTGATCTTTAATTTCTGCACATTAGATTAATTGTAGTTAATTTGCAAGACTATAGAATCAACACATTTTCCACAAACTCCCTATGTTCGATACCTATTTACTGCAATCCACAAATTGTAATTTGGATTAAATTTTGCGTGTACTACGACAGCACATCAAATTTTGGCGCCATTGCCGGGAGTAGTGCGCAACGTGTGTTAATTTACTAGGGGCTCTCACGAGTCATCACTAGTATTGTTTGATCCAAAAATTGAAAGAACGCTGAGGCAAAACCGAGTTTTGGTACGAGAAAGCAGAATTATTGGTTCACCTACTTCACCCATTACACGAAGAAACATCATGCAAGAAACCCAATACCACCCACAACGGGTCAAACGACCTCATCGTTCATGCCTACTTCTACACAACCTTCACCAAATACCACCATGCCTAATACCACTACCAATCCAACTCCACCTCATGACAGTACACCAACCCACAACAACGCAACCGAATTCTACTCAAGCTGAACCCAATCTCACTTTTAGCCCTAGGCCGCCCTGCATGCCCAATCCGCGTGCATCCGCCGGGCTTGATCATCATTGTATAAGTTGTTCATCTCCTACCTCATGGGAATAAGCATGTGCACGGTTCCACGATTCGATTCGATCAAAGTGTGTGCTTTAAAGCTCGCTCCATACTAGCACTCATCATTGTTTGGTGATCAAAGAAGGTACCTCCGATCCCGACCATGTGTCGAAAACTGAGGGCGGAGGACGTTGGTTTTCGATGACTTCTTGCATAGTACCATCATATGCCCGATTTGGCTCGAATGAGCGCTCCGTATAATCAAATAAAGCACCACCATATCCCCTACTTGGCCCCCCTTAGCCCACATCCACATTCTCACCGTGAGGCTCATCCGCGTAATCCTCATCCCCACTTGGGGGGTTCATTTTCACTTTCCGGTTCATCCTCTTCACCCGGTAAGAGTGCTCTTGCATCAACTTTCATGGCTCTCCATCTTTAACCCTCCGATTTAAGCTTGTGGTATCTTTCCGATTGAATGTAGGTCCATCCAATACCACCTTTGTATGTCAAAAGGCTTGTGCCTTTTTAGTGCTCCTCTATCCTCGGATGTGATTGCTTTGAACTGCTTCAACAACCCGTAATAATTCGGCAATACGGAATGATGCTCCTCCCCACTTTGTTACAGCATATCCAAAGATGATTCATGATCAAATACCGTATCGGAAAGCAAGGAGACCCATTGAGGAACAAATAAAGAAAGGGGTACCTCCGAAAACCTTACTCTCTTGCTTATATGCTCTTCTTGGAATGACATTCAAGATGCAAATAGTTAGCAGCAATTTTGCCTCAATCTTTAAATTCCTTCGACACAAACACCACTATAAGTACCCAGCAAGAAAAAGGCCGCTAAAATGTCATTCCACCTCGGATGTTTCTCCGGTTTAATCAACAGATCATCAAGACTAGGATCATATAATCACGAGCAGGTAGACTGTCATATTTCGCCAACCCCACAATGTGTCAAATGACATTTCCATATTTATCCCATTAACCTCACCTGTCAACCTTCATCTGCGATGGCCTATCATACCTATTGCATTTCAAAGTAGCCATCCATTCCTGAATCTCATCCATAAACAAGTTCTTGTTGTCTTTGTCGTAACAACTGAGCGCCGCCTCCCAACCTAGGGCGTGAAACTGGGCAAACACATTAAATGGCCCAAACTCAACTTCTCTAACTTCCCTCTCACAGAGAAACGCAACACCTTTGCTTTTTAACCGTCATTCGATCAGGAAATAATGTCGGCTGCCACTCCTCCGCTGCTCGTCCAATGGACCCGCTTCCCACTTTGGTTTATCAGCCGGGTTCAATTCCACCATCTCTTCATCATCACTTCCACTATCATCATCTCTTCCCCAGATATCTCCTCCTCTTTGGTTGTTGTTCCGGTTGTTTGCCTCTGCCTTTTGAAGAAGACGAACTAGCTCTCGTTGTTTCCTTAGTCCTCACCATTTCCTACACACATCACAAAACAAACACAACCAAACACACAAAAAAAATCAGCCCCTTTTTCTCCACATATCCCCACACTTGCTTGTTACTATGGTAATAAATGTTAGTGAACAAAATTTTCATACTTATTTTTTTCAAAAAATTGGACATGGTGTCTCTACAATGTAGAGATTCCCAAAAATTCATAACTTGAACATCAATCTTACATCTACACCATAATAATATTCAAGTAACCATTTTAAGCAAGTGTGTGTAAACGAGTAACAACAATAACCTTTATCTTCACAATGCATCATCAAAAGTAACAAATAAACATCACATACCTTAGATTGAAGATGATTAGAACACAAGAAAACCAAAAACTTCAAAAACCCCCAAAATTTTCGGCCCTAGGGTTTTGTCAATCGACCAATAAAACGTGTTTTTCTTGCAAATATTTCCTCAAAATTGGCAAGTATGTGAAATTTCAGTCAAGATAGACACAAAGTTCACTTGATTTGACCATGAATTGAAGAAGATATATGCTTGGTGGGCAGTGGTGCCGGTTTGAGTTATGATGTAAGAAGATCATTTGAGATCGTTCCATAAATCCACTGCAATATCAATAGCGTCGAGACGTTCCCACGAATCGGGTTGAGGTGGTTTGGTAGTAGCAGCAGCCTCCTTGTCAGGTGTTTGGGATGAGGAGAATGCGGTTGTTTTCAACACGGGGAAGGAGATGGCCGTAGACAAGGAAATCCTTACAATGAATTTTAAATAACTCGCTCCAAGATGAGTACTGGGCGTTTTTCCATCTCGAGGGTGACCGGGATGAAACTTTTTATAATTGAGACTATGGTGGCAGGATGAAGATTAGGTTTCCATGGTGGTAAGGATCGAAGGCTAAGGGTGAAAGACGAGATGGTGTGTTTTTTTTTTTTTTTTTTTTTTGAACAAATGGATATCAGGAAGAGGGAAAATTAGAATAAAGACTAGGAAGGGGTGATCGGTCGTGAGGAAGAACAGAGAGCACGACGGTCGGCAGTTGCTAGGGTTGAAAACCTAGACTCTAGATACCATGATAGAATTATAATGGGATCCTTGCCCTCAATGTTTATTATCTCCAAATATATATAACATCATACAATTGATAATTGTGACACTAAATTTAGGCTATACAGGTGTACATAATAACTTCCTAAAATACATCATCTATTAACGTTATATATATAGAAAAGTATATTTTCTTTACACGAGCTTAGTTGAAAAGTTTTGCATTCACCGTTGATCTAGTTTAAATACACCGTCGGTTCAACCCAAATAGCCCAACCAAAGCAGCTCCAACCACTCAATCTGCTTTGAAAGCTAGGAATACAAGCTACAACCATTAGTCAAGGAGTTAATTGCTTACAAATACTACACATTTGCGTCTTAGAGTTTAAGAATAACACAATTGATTCTTATAGTTTACAACTTATTACTGACGTGGTCTAGAGGTATGGCTTTTATAACTATGGTGAACCATACCCTTAAAGGTCGTCAAATTTCTCCCTTAAGTGTGTCTGTAATGTCTATTTTACCCCTCTAAAAACAAAAACAAAAACAAAAATAAAATCATTTAAAAGTGTTTGGTTTAAACTTATTTAGGTAAAATGACCAAAAAGGGTATAAGGAGGGAAAGTGTAAAGATATAATAAGGGCATGTAGGTAAATAACCATCAATAAGTTATAAGGAGGTTCAAAAAGTCACTCCTCCCTTACTTTTCCAAAACAACTTATCATAGGCTTACAAAAAGTTCTTTTTGCCAAACACTTTTTGTACTTATTAACTTTTTGGAAAAGTTATAAGTTATAAGGAGGTGGAAATAAGAAGAGCCAAACATGCTCTTCATAAACCTCTAAAAGAACAAAACCATAAACCCTTATTATTGTTTACACATCACAGCAAGCGATGATGGCATTAAGACGTCTACAGAACGCTCGACATCTTTATCAAACATTAGAGATTCGTAAACCATATGATCTGTTAGTATTGATCCTATATTTATCTCTTCTATTTTTCTATTTTTATTTTTTGTACCATTTGGTTCATCAATTGTCTGTTATAATCATAAGATTAAAAAAAAGGATCAATTTTTGGGTGTTTGTTGCTTTTTCTGTTACAGTTTTGTTTTGTTCTAATTTTAGGTTGAAACATACACATCAAGATTATGATATTGTTGTATAATTATGTTTTTAATGCTGTTTCAGGTTAGGAAACCAGAGAACCTACTCGAATGTTGGAGTGGAAGGTAATTCGGTAGCTAGTGCTGCGATTTTCTTTTGTCGAATGTGCGATTGGATGTGGTGGGTTTTCTGGTTGTATGGTTAAAGATTTAAGTTATGCATTTAAGGGAAATGGAAATGGTGGTGTCATGGGATCTAGGGCTTAATTACATATTGACGGTCACGATGCAGTGACATAACTGAATGTATATGCACATTGATGAAGAGGATATTAGTCTATCGGATATGTGAATAACTGTATATGTTATGTGGAAAATATAAATACATTTGCTAGGAATGCTTTTGAGTTTTGCGCAATTTATTTGCGGATTTACTACTGTAGTGGTGGCCTTGCAATGAAATAAAGTTAGGGTTTTTTTAGTGTCCGGAAGATTTTGTGAATGCCACCAACAGATAATTGTTACAATAATACTTATCATGCTGCCTGCTACAGTCTTGCAGCCATTATATATACTTGTCCTGGTATAGGTTGCCTAAATGGGTTTATTGGGTACCATGTTAAATCGGATTCGGTTGGGTTGGGTTGGGTTGGGTTGCCAACACTCTTTATAGCATTTGATTTTTGAATATATTTAGTAATTAGTATTCTAGATATGATTACAAAGGTCAGTGATCTAGTTTTGAGTAATGGTTGTAGACGCTTGATTATAGTTGAGCAACTTTTAAGTTTTGACCCGTTCAACCTGTTATCTGTTCAATAGTTCTTTTTATAAGTTTTACCCTTTTTGACTCGTTATCAGTAAAATACATCAAGAATAATCCATTTCATATAAATGGGTTGAAATTGCCTCCTCCAGTCCACAGTAACATTGATTTTAAGTACTTAGCTTCCAAGCTTAAAATGCATTTTTGTAAATAATGCTAGAAAACTTTTAATTGACTAATACTGTTGGGTGATATGTTAGCTTCGGCCTAGTCGTTTGGGCAAACCGGCCCTAGCCTAATCTATGATCCTATAGTCTCGTTTCTATATTTAACGTTTCTTTGCCAGCAAGTTGTAAACCCTAATTAGTGTGTTATATATAGTTGATAGGATCATTGTAATTTCTCAATGTCACCATCTGAGAAATAATATTATAACCCTAGTTGCAGCCCGTGGTTGTAGGTCACACCGACCGAACCACGTTAAATCTATGTGTTGTTTATTGCTTTCGTGTTTGTGTTCTGTTCGTGTGTGTTTAATCCTAACAAATACATGCTAGAGAAGGTTACTCACTTACTCCTCGGCTATTGTTTAAGACTAATGCGTAAGTGTTTTTCGTTCTATGTAATTAGCTCATGAGGTGGTTAGCGGAAGAAACTGCTATTGCTTCTACAAGGACTCCAATTGTCATCCTTTCACCCGTGGTGGTAATAAGATACTTCGTACTGCAGCGGTAACAACCACCTATATTGAAACACCAACAGAAAATTTATATGTTTTTTTAATATCTTAATTCTGATTGTTTCTTTCGCCACTTTCTCAGTATCACTTCTACATGATATACATCATGAGTAATTTCTTACAGTAAAGTACTAAGAATTCAACATGATATATATTATTTTGCTGAGCACAGCCATTCTTTTGTGTGTAGGTTGCTGAATTATCAATCTTCTTAAATGGGTTCACGTACCTTATCTACACAAGTTAAAGCCCCTCCTCAGGCACGCCAAATGTATGAACTTTTTCTCTGTTTAACTTGGTCAACTCCATAGCTATATGTATCGTTTGTTATCCTTACTACTGTTGTGTCTATTCTTATTGAAGTTATATTGAAGTAAGGGTACTAAAATATCTATGGAAGTTGTCACTGATAGTTCAAAGTTTCATATTGTCTTTAATTGTAAATTAACATAACATATATAAAAAATCACCTTCTATAGAAATACTTAAACGGATCTGGCACATACAAAGTCATTCCAATTTCCAATACTAGTTTCTGATACCTCTTTTGGGATTATGTTGTGACCAATGTCATGTTGTGCATTCCATAACTTGATAATTTTGCTTTGGAGTTTCTAGTGTAAATAAGAGTAAAGAAAATGTAAAATAGAGAACCAAGCATACTAAATTTGTGTATGCACACACGCATTTTATCTACTTTATTACTTACATATATAGCTCCTTTTTTCCTTCTTATACTTGTTTTGATTTGTACTTTATAAATGTCTCAGTTGGCAACACAGCCAGTGTTCTTTCTTTTTTTTTTTTTTAATTGAAGATTTCAATTTACGTATTTAGCTTTCTTTTCTGCTTTATGTATCTTTCAATTTTTGATGAGGAAGATGCCAATGGTTTTGGACATATGATTGGGATATTGCAAGCTACTTTTTTTGTATGGTCAAAATTTAAGAGATGCTATATGGATCAGCCTCGTTTTTTTCTTCTGTTTTTATTATTTATGGATGTAATTTGTCGTTTTTGAAAATGCACAAACGAATTTTATGTAATTGGTATTCTATAAATTTTTCGATGAGCATTATATATAGTGTGAAACCGAATGAACTGAAGTGCAATCTGGTCTGGTTCGGTTTTTGAGATAGTTTGGACGACTCTGCTTCATAATCTGCAAACTGAGAACCGATTTGTTTCTTCTAATTGGTTTAATTACTTTTACCCGATCCAACTAAAGTAACAACCCTAATCGGGATGCTCTTTTATATCTGCAGGGGCTTTTAAAGTTGCCACGGTTAGTCCTGGAATCATATATGAGCCATATGGTCCTCGTGAGCCCATCTCCTTTTTGCGAAGGTTAGATTTAAATTCTTTAAAGTCTTATTATTATATTTGTCTGTTTCTGAAACAGCTTCTGGGAATATAACTTCAATAGATATGTGATTGCTTGATTTTGTTTAAATGGTGAGAACATGTTAAATTTGAATGAAGCATAAAGAACAAGGTATTAACTTCTTTTGCTGTAAGCTTAAGTTGCCATCTATAGCCTGCAGTAGTTTGGGCATAATGAGGAAGATTATATATTTAGATTCAATATGTTTTGCTTCCAAAGTGCCAAACAATTCCTGTTTTTGAGTATTAACTAAAACTTCTGGGATTGAACACCTACTAAGATTTGGGTCCTAAAGATCTTTTTTAGGGAACAAACCTGTAATTTTTCTGGCTTTAATGGAAAGAATATATGAGTCGTAAAAAGCTTGGTTAGAGGCTTGAGTTGATTAGACGTTACTAGCACACTCTAACAATATAGGCAGTATGCTTGTTTCAACATTGATCTCTCGTATTTTGGATTCATGAACTTGTGGTATCATCTGTAGGTGGTTTACAAGAAATGGATGGAGAAGAACAAAAGAGGATATCTTTCTAGAGGTTACACCTTGCTCTTTATTACCAAGTTCATGGAAGCTTGCATGTTGCATTGTTCTTTACATGAGTAATACACATAATTATTTTGATCTGTTCGATGATCCCTACTTCCTTGGGTAGAGGCTTGAGAAAGTATAAGGCAATGATATTGTGTATTGTGTATGGCATGTAATTTTTCAGTAATCCCGTCCATTTGTGTAGTTATCCATTGAGCTCAACATTAACCTTTTTTTTTTTTTTTGCTTCATGAAGAGTAACTTTTTTTTTTCTTATATGAAGTTTATCCATCAATTTCAGTGATTTTATCTGTAATACAATACCTTGATGCATACTGCAACTTCGTTTAATCAAATGGCGTCAATTGGCTTCAAGCCTTCAACCAACATCTTCATCATTATACTATTATAGGATCTTGACCCATCTCTGTGCTGCTTTTAGTTTACCTTCTTTTGGCTGTTGACTCGACACTTCTCTTTGGATTTACATGCAGCTAAAGAATGCCTATGCTATTGCCAAATTGCGAAAATCTGGTTACTCAAAAACAAAATTTTACACTGAGGCTGTAAACTTATATAAGGAGGTACGCTTCTTACTTTGATTCAAATAATAGATAATATTGCATCATAGTGGCTTTTATTCTTTTGTCGAAAGAATAACCTATTATTGAAGGTTGCATCGTCTTCTTTATGTTTTGGAACCTAGAAGCACATATATGTATCTTGTATAGTTGCATGTTTTCTATTATAAAATTAAACCTTTAGAGGTGCATTTTTTATTCTTCTATGCCATAATGGTACTACTACTATTATTCTTCTAGTGGCGGGACTCTACACATGACACATTAACCCTAGCTTATATTTGTTATCGACTGGTAGATGCAAGTCTTGAGTTAATTACTATGAGCTAAGCAGTTAATGCGGTAAAATGTCGGTTATCGGTCAAGGACCGATATTTAGGATATCGTTTATTGCGGTGAGATATCGGTGGGATATCGGTAATTACGGAATATATATATTATAATAATAGTAAGATCAATATATAAAACTTAATACATTTTGTAACAAACTAAAAAATCTTTAGGGTCAAATCTGACAAAAACCGTAATATTAAGGATTAAAATATTATTTAGATAAAAAAAAATTAAAGGAAATAATATGGTATATGTTGATAAACCCTAAAAATAAAGCAACCGTCACTTTGTCTTCTCTTCTTCTCCATTGCAGGTTTCTTCCTCCCATTTCTAGCATAGGTTCATCTCTATCTCTTTTTCTTTTACAAACTTTCATAGTCATGTTCATCCCTTCTACATCTCTTCAGCCCTATTACATCTCTGTTGTAACCTAAATGGTATCAAATGGGCAAAAAAAACACCAAACCGATATTCTCACCGATATAACCGATATTCTCACCGATACAACCGATATTTTGAAGGCAGTATCGGCCGATATATCACCGATATCGGCCGAGATTATCGGAACCGAGATAGGGACCGATATTTGTGACCGAGATAGGCCCTTATGGCCGATAACCGAGATATCACCGATATATCACCGAGATATCACCGATATTGACTGCTTAGACTATGAGGATGTTGAACAGCTTACCTGCCACTTCAAGCATCTTATCTGTTTACAGTGCATACTCTGTTGGTTATTATACAGGATTATATGGTCATCTAGTGATCTCTTTTACAGATAAACTCATTAATGGCTAACGGTGACAAAACGACGCTGCGAAAAATGGTTACCGAGCAAATGTACTCTGTACGTTGTTTTATCCATTTATTTTCGTTCATGGTACCATGTCGGAATAGATTATGTTTTTCATGCTTTTTATGTGCTTTTCTGCAACACAGGCACTCAAGAGTGAAATTAAGCTAAGAGAATCTAGATGGAGTAGTGTTTACTGGGAACTAATCGAGCCAGTCGTTAAAATTCGAACTCTACGCGCTCGAATGGCAAGTATCATTTCATATGACACTTGTTTCTTCTTTTGCTTAGGTTACTTATAGAAACGTATGGTACACAAACAAATTTTATGCTACATATGTATATAGGCGTTTTAAGGATCCATAGCCATTCATATAACCCTTGAGTTTGATAAGAGCATTCACATTTAAAAACCAACATTATTCTTAATTTTTTACATTGTTGTTTCTTCTTTAGATTGGAGTTGACAAAGATGACCTGAGTAAAGTATTCATACAGCTCACGCTTGAGTTTCTCTCTAAACAGGTACACTGACGAGTAACTACTGAGTAATTCTAATTAGCTTGTCCATTTATTCCTTTCCGAAACTCTCTGTCATGATAGTGGGGTTTGCCCATAAACTATTTGAGGTGGCTTTACCTAGTGGATTTTAGTTCATGGCACCTGAGGTCACTAATCACATGGTTTCTTGTGGTGCATATGTACAAACAATAAAAGAACAGCATACCTTTTCAGTTTGCACGCTATAAGTTCCTCAACCCAATTTTGGTATACGAAAGCCTCTATACTTGGTCTCGTTCCTGGTTGTGAGGCTTAAAGGGTCAAATTTGATGAAGTGGCATTCCTAATGTACAAATATGCTGACATGGGTAATTTGTTCATCATATAAGACGCTATAAATTTGTATATAAAATGTTCATGATTGATGAAGGTGTGTTCCACGTCAATGGGATAGTCTACATGTCATTCATGACTTCACGTAAACCAAAAAACAATCTACATAGCCTCCACATATGTATGTAACAAGTGTGCTAGTAGCCGATATTTTTGTTGAGTTAATGAATATGTTAATTTTAAACAAGTTCATGGACTTTAAATACAAAAATTGGGTTGTAGAAGTTCAGCAACATTTAAACTTCAATATATGTGAAAATTATTAATTACATAATTGTATCACTTGATGCAGAAGTTTGAGGCCTATGATTCAAAAGGGGCTGTGGTCGCTGGAAACAAAAATAAGGAGGTACTAGCTTGATGCACTTTGTATTTATGTATTATAACTGTCATCACGGTACATTGCATATACACACAAATATATATACTGATGGGTTGTTTGTTTAGGTCCTCGTTCGTGATATATGGGTTTTTGAAAAGTCTCAGTTTCACCCGGGTGCTTATTGGCGTCTTTGCGGCAGAATTCCCGTAAAACCAGGTGATACTAAACTTTAATCATTTTCTTCTGCATGACCCCAAGTCCTATGTAATACTTGGTTTAGGCGGCATCGAACATTTTATCTATCAAACCGACGTGTAACATTCTGAGTTTCAGAATTTTTGTACGAGGTACAATCTTTTACATGAAGGGATCTTTAAGATCCAACAAGTAGGTTGAACCTTGATGATTTTGTAACCTTTAACGGTTAATAAAAGTACAATTCTTTAATGACAAAACTTTGGATCATGGTTCCTGATTCTGACCATGGGACACAATCTAATTTAATCTTTTCCCTGATTTTTAAGATTTTTTCATATTTATTTTAGTTAAATGATGTCTTTTTGTTTATTACTCCCTCCGTCCCATTAGAAGTGTCCATATTCCCTTTTTTATTTGTCCCATTTCATGTGTCCACTTTAAAAAATTAATAGCCAATTTTCATATTTACCCTTGAAAACACAACTAAAATAAACAAAGAATATGATGGACCCACATATGACAAGGATATTATTGTCATATGGCAAACAAAAAATGCAATCATTCAATATGCCTTAAACTTTGTGTTTTTCAAACCAAGACACTTTTAATGGGACGGAGGTAGTACTTGTTAACTTAAGTAGGTATTATTTAAAGGTTGATGTTTGGACTAATGGGTTAGAATGGTAGCATTGTAATCTTATAAACGATCCATTTAACGTGTACAAAATCCCTTTATGATAACATTTTTAACGCATCCAACCTGCGAACACAATAGGCGGATTATGCAGTTTTTAAGCCATGTCATGAAACGACCATTTCTGACGATTTTGGTACGTCTATGTGCCTTTCTTTTGCTTGTAAGAAACAAAAGCAAATGATACAAAGACTATGGTTACTTATCCTCCATGCAAAGCAAAAGAAGAGTGTTTCTGAAGCAAAACTTATTCATCCTTGTACATCTTCAAAACCAGGGAGTCATCAAAGTAAAAGCAACCTTCAACTCACATGACAGGAATAACCTGAACCTCAAGGTTAAAGATATCTTTTTAGGTCAGTAACATGAAAGCTACATCGACCCATCTCGTTTTGACCATCAACAATGTTATTCTGCCAACAATCTTAGAACTCCCTGACAGAGAAAAAAAGTCTTTCTAAAACACCATGGTTTCGGGTTGTCTTGTGTGCAACAACTTGTTCCTATACCAGTACCTCACAAACAAAAGATGTGCCTTTTGTTATCTTGCAACTATTAGTCATTTGGTATTCGAGTCATTAGTACAACTGTTTGAAGGCAATGCTACGAAGACCGTTGTTTTAGGTGAGTCTAGTCCACGTCCTATCCCGGTTTTAGAAGATAAACATGACCCTTATGGACCCACGGATCAAGCTGAGGCGCATGGTGTGGCGAAGCCATTAGGTTCGTTGTCTTGGGGTCAGGAAGGCGAAAAGGGGACAGGGGAGGTGGGTAAACCGAAGAAGGCACGAAAGACGGTGAGTATTAACCACGAAGTCAAGTATATAGATGATGATTCAAGTAACAAGAAGAAAAAGAAGAAGGTGATGGAGCAATGGCCTTCAATGGAGATTGAAGGGGATGAGAGAAAGCCATTGAAGTCTATTCTGAAAGTGGGTTCTATGCAAATGTATTGAGAAAATGGTTATGGCTCATGGAAAATAAGTTGTTGGGATTGGGATTGTATTAGTAGGTAATTATAATAAAGTGTAGTCTTATTTATTTATTTGTTCTTTTTTTAAACAACAAACTCATGCAACTAGTAAACTAATCCTAAATATTACATCAATGTTTTATCATGAGACTAGAACCCTCACCACTTCACTTCTTAATACCGTTATGCTATAAGCGCTTTGGTTATAGTTTTATTCAAAGTTTGCTTTTGTGTTATGTAGTAAACTAAAGAAGTTTGATTTTATTACCTTCTGGTCTGGTATGGTATTTACCGATCTAATAAGATAAAATACTAGCGGTGAGAATGATAATAAACATATAAATCTCTAGGGACAACAGAATCGTTTTAATTTGATATATTTTATACTTTATGTTTAAAGCTTGAGTTGCGGGAGCAATCTCAAAAGTTTTTTTTCGTACATAATTATATATAATTAATAATTAATTTTTGTGATATTTAAATCGTAGTTTAATTTATAATTTACTTTTTATCATAATATATTTACTATATCTATATAGAGTATATGTATACCATAGAAATATATTTTTTAGGATTGTTGGTGTTAATAAGTTGGATATCTAAAGCTTCCAGTTAGTGCTGATTTAGTCTTTTAAGATGTGAGTTCGTTTAAGCTCGGATGAGTTTAGTCTTTTAATAAATCAATCTCGAATCGAAGTACTCGTAAACGAGTAAAACTCGTTATACCCTTAACTTTCTCACACAAATCAATCTGTTGATCGAAAATGGTACAACTAGTTAATCATTTATCAAGGGAAAGTATTTCATTCCATGTAAGATGTTTTAATTTTAGTTGAAAAAAAATAGATTTTTTTGAGAGATAAAATTGAGTAGATGATCCAAAGGAGGGTACGAGTGTTGGATAATATACAAAAGGATTTGTTAGGAATATTTTTTAAATGACAGACAAATAACCGATAGTATTTGTTTTGGTTGATTCTTAGAAAAAAACATAAAATAGAAATATAAATTTGGTTTACAAAAGTTTGGTTGGTTCTATGTAGAGCTTTGGTTGTCAAAAGATGATGGTTCGACATGTTCGATCTAACCTATCGGTTAGTGGTTACTAACGAATCCGATGTAACTTTTTATAAAGGTGTCTATTCCAAGGGTTGTCGCAACAATTCAAAAAAGCCACGAAGACGCATGTACATAACAACCAAACTTTGTTTTGTATAAGAGGAAAACCATACATAGACACCAAAACTTTGTTGGTATCAGAAATGATTACTAGTGACTTAAAATCCTTGAAAACTTACTTGGCTTATCAACACCCGTGTAGCGTAGATAAAACATAGGTATTTAGGAATTATACACCCCCTATAGAGTTTTTTCTCTTAACCTAAAAGCTTCCATCTTCTTCAACTAAATAAGGCTTTTTTTTTATTGAGTAGGAATTTTTTCTTAAAAACTTGAAACTCCTTGCCAAACATACCCTTAATCGATTTCAATTGTTGAAAATTTTTGTTTTCGATTGATTTTGTTATTACGATTTGAAAAATATTCACGGTTTTTCATAATTTACCCTTGGTTAGTTTAACCCAAGTATGATTAGGGTTTTTAATCTGCATCCAGTCATCTTGTTAATTTAATGGTTGAGATTGCTTTTTACACTTTTTACGTTAAGAAAAAGCTTTGTACGTTATCTCTTAACACAAACAAATCTTTTACACAAGAACCAACACCTTTTGCCATTTAAGAAGAAAATATAAAACTATTTATCTTTTTGTGTGGATTTAGCGATTTGCAATATTTAACAAGATTTAGTAAACAAATCAGTAAAGATTCAAATTAAATAAAACTTTGAGATCCAAATCAACCATCTGTCTCCGCTTCAACTGTATCTGACCGGTTCAAATGAAGGGACCAAACCGGTTATGTGTTGAATGTCAGCAAATCCGGCTGGTCCAGTTCTAAAAGGCTTAGAACAAAAATCGGATTTAACAATTCTTATTTAAAATAGAAAAGTTGAGTTGATCACCCTACCCTTTCCGATATCAAAGCATGGAGAACACAACATGGTATGGTTGGTAATCACAAACCGTATTTACATAACACCCAAAAATTATATAAATATATATATATTTGTATACAAATTATTGTTTCACTCCCCTCTTTCCTATTATATACTCATCTTATAAACATGGGATGGGAGGTGGCAGAACAAGCGACTTAAACATTACCCGGCTCATCAATTTGTGAAGAAGCAGCCAGCCGCTGCAATGGCTTCAGAGCTACTGTTAGTTGCGCAAACGAAGGCCTTAGATTTGGGTCCCTGTGAGTAAAACAAAGAGAAGACAGACATTGTAAGGCAAAGCCCGTTGGTTACGCATATCTAGAGGTGGCAAAACGGGCAGGTGGCTAACATGTTAAATGGGGTCCAGTTGGCTGCTGACCCACAAACAGTTTTTTTTAACTGAATTTATAATATATATATATCATTAATAATATCCATATCATCACAATGATCTAATTTTGTAATAAAACAATTTTAATGAAGTTCTCAATTTTAGCCCTTCGACCCGTTAAAGAGGGAAAGTATAACCCAAATCAACAGGTGTGCCCTAAATGTGTCCCAAATTATCACCTCTAATGCAAATGTGAACTTAAAGAAAACAAGAAAACATACGTTTGCCAGCACTCCCAGATTATTCTTCCCACCAATGGATCGACATCCTTGGGGATGTCTAACCGACGATTTTGGAAGCCAACAGCACCCACGACCTGCATTGGGTTCATTCCACTCCAGGGCAATCTTAGGGTTGCAAGTTCCCACAGAATAACGCCAAAGCTATACACATCACACCTGTACGCACGTAAATAAATAATTATGTTCTTTGAAGTTCTTAATAAAAAACCCAAAGCTTTCATGTTTTGTAACAACGTCATGTTTGCCTATTAATACTTACCAAAGAATAAAAATACTCTTTTAATTTTTTTCAATATTGAAGGGATTTTAAACTAAAAGTATTCAAACTTACTTTTCATTTGAATTTTCATTCCGTAGAACTTCAGGTGCCATCCATTCAGGCTATAGACATCAAATATAAGTTGAGGGGAAAAAATTATGAAAGCAAATCAAACTTAGAAACGGGAAACTAACTAATAATAATAAACAAGCTTCTCACCGTTCCCGCTGTTGACTTGGATGATAAAAATGTGTTATGCTTCAAGCGTGACAACCCAAAATCGCATACCTGCAGCATTTAAACTCTTGTTTCTTACTAAAACGACCAAGACAAACAAAACTATAGATACATACAAATCTTACAAATATCCTAACAAAGTATATCCCTCATCTAGTAATTTGGAACATTACTGTCAGAAACCATACATCATGTTTGAAGAGAGAGAGAGAGAGAGAGAGAGAGAGAGAGAGAGAGAGAGAGAGAGAGTATTACTTAATGCTAAAAGAAGAGGGACATGTATTACCTAAGATGTAATTGATTTTAAGGGTTGGGTAAATATGTAATTCATAGCCTTACTGCCTTAGTAAGGGGAAATGTGTAAAAAAGAAGAGTGACATATATACCTTGACATTCCAATCCTCATCAACCAACAAATTTGGTGACTTCAAGTCACGGTGAACTATAGTTGGAATACTTGTATGCAAGCAATTCATCCCTTTTGCCTACAAAAGGGGTCATTCAAACAATGACAAGGCACAAGGATATATAAACTAAGCAGTTATGTAAACTTCTTACCACATCAAGAGCCATTTTGATTCTACGCTTCTCATCAATTTGGCACTGTGGGCGATGAATGATCCGATATAAGCTTCCTCTGAAAAGAAAAAAAAAGGCTGTTTATTACAAAGTGTGTTAACATAAGTGCATTGGTGTGTGTCCAAATATGCATGGTGTATGTATGACTAGTAAACGAAGGTACTTAAATGTTGACTACACAGATTAAAACCCGTCCACAGTTTAATTAACAGAATAACAGCCAAAAAACAATGATTATAGGAGAGACAGCAAATCAGATATAAATAGCTACAACTGTGTAATGCCTGGTTGGAACATTGTACAAGTTTGCTCCATATTAGCAAAAGAATATCAAAAGTGGTAGCTCAATCTTATCGGTAAATATAATGATTTAATATTACAAATTGTCACTCTTAGGCTTTGCCGCGGTCATTTAAAAGTAAAGATCTTATTCAAATTTAAGATATCAAGTAGAACCTATATTAAGTCACGTTACAGAAAAAAGACCTGGATTTTCGCTCAAAAACAAGTATAAAAAACTCAAAAAATAAACCTACCTGGGCAGAAACTCAGTGATAATTGAAAGATTTGGAGGACGAGTAACAGCACCCATAAAAAGCACAACATTCGGATGGCGTAGTCTCTGCATAATGCGTACCTGTGATGGAAGTACACACACTTAAAACGAAAGTACACTCCATTAATCCCTATTTAGTTGCCAAAGGTTTAAAATAGAAAGAAAATTTCAGAAGCAGCTTCATTTTTCCTACAAATGCTGCATACAGACTAGACAGAAGGAAATAAGATGCAGAACATTAGTGGCTCTTTGGGCATCTATATTGTGTGGCCAATAGTTGAAACAAAGTGCTACAATATAGTTTTAGTAAGCTACTAATAACAGAAATTGATGAGAAAATATAATAGGAATACATAACACACAATATAGAGACACATACAAAGGCCACCAAAATTATAATACAAGCTAAGCACCTAAGGCAGGAAATCTAATACAACTTTTTACCAATCCTCCTAAATTCCTTAACCCTAATCCTACGTCTCCACGAACTAATATAAACAGGCCTTATTGTTTGATCCTCTTGCCCGCAATGATAAGGCATGAGCCCAATCATACAACCCATGGTTACTAACTAATAAACTTTAAAAGTGAATCCCCGCACGGTCATTTCATAATTTGCTTATTAAGGCACTTTACTTACTTCTCTCCTGAACTCCGCTAAAGCAGCACCTGAAAAATCCTGATCCAGGAACTTCTTCACTGCCACTTCCTGTTTACAGGAATATCAATTAATTAGGCACCATGGTAGTCTCATTCAGCATTAAATGTGTTCTAGATATTAGAAAAACTTCTTCCTCACTACCACAAATTCATTCTGAGTAAGAAGATAACAGAAACTTACAGTGCCATTCCAATCAGCATGATAAACCTCACCATATGAGCCTGCATAGAGAAATTAATGTCAAGTGTAAGAAAAGGGAAACTAAAACTCAGAAGCGATACATCCTGAATCTGACAGATAACTAAATCAGGATTGTAAAACGGGAACATTTGCAGGCTTGAACATAGAAACTCCTAAACTAATGGTATGAAGCAAGGAAGAATTCAATATAATATAATACTCATACTGTTTTATAATGTTACCTAGCCCAATTCTTTCACCAATAACCAGATCTTCCCATGGAATTTCACAGTCTCCAACATCATCTATTACAGGGTCAATTTGAGGTGGAATGGATGATGTTGAGCTTTCAGGCAGTGCCAACTTTTGGTTGTTTGGATATTCTGAGGTCTTTTTAACATCTTGCCCACTGATTGCATGCACTTTTTCCTGGTCTAACCTCTTATTCCTGGGGAAAGCATTGTTATTATTACCTACCACCTCTAAAGACAATCTATAGTTCTTCCACTCGGCCCATGCAGCTTCAGACTCAGATGCATTTGAAGAAACTCTCTCATTACTTTCGCTAGAATTATCACCCGACATCAAACCATGAGAACTGGTAGAGACTGGCATGGTAAAATCATTAGTTGCACGTTTGTATTCTTCATGCTCCTTTTTTCGGGGTACCTCGTTAGTAGCATGACGGTTATTCCACTTTAATGGTACAGGAGGACGACCAGACACTAGATTATTTTTTGTCCTGTCATTTTTATTTTCAGCAGAATTATTCTGCATCAAACCTTCCCGGATCCTTTAATCTGGAAGGGATTAAGCTCTGTGAAAAGATTTTTATTATCCTCCACACTGTTCTGAGTATTATTATTATTATTATATGGGACAATATTAACATTCATTCTTAAGCCACCACCAACTGCATTTGGCCCACGGCCACCTTTATACAGAGAACTGCCAATTGCTGATGAGGGAATATGATCCAACTGACTAGAAGGCAACACTCTTTTCCCTGCTGCTGAAGACACACCAACACTGGTGTCACTTGTGCTTGTCAATGATATCAAAGGTTCTTCACCAAGATTATTTTGCACCTCAACGTTTTGACCATTTTTAAAATGGTTTGAAGAAAGTCCAAAATCTTTGGATGGATCAAAACCTGGAAATTTGTTGGATTTTGGCATGTATGATTTCAAGGAAGAATCCTTAGAGGCGCTGAATATATCTGCAGGTATAAGTGTTCCAGGGGCTGCCATCAGATCAACCAGAAATTCCCTGAAGGTAAGAGAAAACCTTTATTTCGAAGCAGGAAAGGTGTATCATAACATATAAGCATAACTATCATGTAGTACAACGTGAGCATTAATTCATTGAGCTGTTGTGTAGAATGTTAATATTTTCAGAAAATGTTAAGTTGGATTGGGTGCATGACAATTCAAAGTGATGTATGTATCATTCAGACATATATGGTTACATGGCAGCAAAAAATGAAACAAAATAGCAAGTAAAAAGAACAAAAAAATGTATGAGAACAGTTGAGGATAACACTATTGTAGAGGAAAATCAGGAAATATAAACAGAACTTCAAGAAAATTGTTTTACAACGGTCTAGGACATATAAGATGAGAGTTACTGTGAGTTTCATTGCTATCATGGACCTCTAACTGAAATGGGTGTACTACTTAGATCAGGTGTATTCCAAACAAGGAAAAGACCTAATAATTGTCTGAAATGGAATAGAGGAAAAATGACCTAAACTTGTGCATTTATATTAATGCTGCACCTGAGTGCTGACAGTTATGGCATAGATGTAAAGATAAAGTTAGAAAGAGGAAATGTGAAAAGACCACATGTTACCTTTCATTTTCCAACTTGATAATGTTGACTGCGTCATCCTCAACACCGGTATAGTGACTACCCTTGACAAGCCTACAGGTTATTCCAACACTCTCAGCCAATACCTGCAATTCACAGCAATAAAAGGATAAGATAAAAGTAAATGCTACCCAATGCCTATGAAGATTAAGAAAAGAAAAAGGACTACAGGAGGTCAAAAGTGCAGCTGTGCAGGCACCTGTAAACTAGGGAATAGCTACAACTAGTATAGTCTATCTTGTCTATTGTAAGGTATTGTGAGGTTAGAGGTCCATCACCTTGCTTGGGAGCTTCTAATTTGAACTTTGTAACTCTCTTTCATTTATCAACAGAGTTTCTTTTCATACTTTTTAGTTGCTTTATACCAATTAAAAGACAAGAAACTCAATGATATGGACCTGCAATGTCCAGTATATTATAGAACATTGTACTAGCTACGAATGCAGCAGCTAAAACATGGAATGCTATTATTTTGGCCGATCGTATAGCAAAATATGGTTAAATGAGTGAGTTACTATCAACTTTAACTGAATCATTCAACTAAATATTGTTTGTGTGTTTATATGAAGATCCTGCCTCTGCGACATACTGCACAGTTGTGTCATTCTTCTTGCATCTAGGCATCCTTTGGTCATAATCTGGCAACAATTATTCCTAAACAGAACACAACCTTTTCTTAACAGGAAGTCACAAGGTAAAAATGGTAATTGTAAAACATGCTGTTGCTAGATTAACCGGAGAAGTCGAAAGGCATAATCTTAACATGTACGTTATCTTAGGTAGCTATTGAACCTCCTCCATCGAACATACAATTATATATAACTACACACACACACATATAGCTGGATCAAAGACAAGCATGAAAATGACAGCTCACCTTGAAAAGCAAAGCACGATGACGTGACAGGCCAACTCTTAAGGATCCTATGGGGTATATACTGGTATGGAGAGATGTCCTCAACTCCGTGCTTCTTTCAATCCATCTTGCCAATATGATATTAGCATCTTGCACTGACCCACCCATGTGTTCTGTCACAAGTTCAGCAAGCCTCTGCACTAAAAGATTTACCTCAGCAGGAGGGCAGTCTAATGCAATACAGTGGGCTACCTGCAACAGCTCTTCTAGCGCAGGATCAACTGCTCTGTTAACTACGATTACTTCAAAATCTGAACTACCAGCGTCTGTTTCAAGATCTAACAGTGATGGCATTTTCCCTGTTTCTGTTGAATGCCCAAATACGTCATAGAAACCATCCACTACTTTCTCCTCGTAATCAAGAAGGCCATAATCCTAGTCAACCAAAAAACTCAAGTTAACAAATGTAGAAAACCTCAAAATTAATCATACCAGACCAAGGTTAACTCATACAAGTGCAGAACATATTTGTATCTTACATAATTCATATACCATGTCAGACCATCAAAGTCACTCTGTATCACAAAAGATATAAAGAATCTACTTTTATTTATAACACATTCGGACCAAAATACTTATTACCTAAAATGTGCACTGACAATAAATAGTTCAGATGAAGAAGCATCATAATACACTAGTGATTACTGATTTGGTGTATTAGAAACGATTAACATCATGACAATGTAACCAACCGTTTAGCATGTGCATAGAAAACAATATTTTGGTTAAAAACAGCACGGATGTCATCAATTCACTGCACCTGATGCTGCCTAACCTTTAACGACACAATGACGGTTCACAGTAGAGATTTATCAAATTCAGTTTTAATGCATACTTTACTTTCGTCCAAATCAAAACTAATCATATTATATTTCTTAATTCAGCTACGTTAGAGGTGTAACTTAATATCACACAAAACCGGCCATGCTAATAATCAAATAAACAAAACCTCACTAACCAAAATTCTCTAATGCTAATCACGTGTTAGTCCCTAAATTAACGAGCAGAAAACCTAACATAGCAATGTACACATAAAACCTCATATTTCCTGTATAAACTCCTTTAACCTAAAAACATAATCATCATCAAATAATAATAATCATAGTCAAAAAAAGTCAATTAACTACCGAACAACACCGACCACACGATCACTTGAACTCACCCAATACTGTCTCGACAACTTATCAGCAGCAGCAACAGAAGCAGCATCACCTCTACCAACCTGACTATAACTATTACTATTACTATTACTATTATTATTATTATTATGTTGCCCTAAGCTCAATAATTTGGCCGCACGGATCTGATCGTTATCCGAATAATCAGAATAATCGGCTCTGGATTCGGAATTGGAGACGCTTAAAGCTAGGGCAAGCTGGACCTGATACTCCTCTTCTGATGAATAATAATCCGGCGGTTGACCCGTCGTCGTTGTTGTTGTTGTTACATTGAGGGTAGTAGGAGATGTTGTTTGAGGAGGAGGAGGTGTTAGGGTGACGGATGGTGACTGAAGGGAGGGTTGACTAGGGACAGGTGTACGGTTGTCAGTGGTGGAGGATGACTGTGGTGGTGATGAAGGGTTAGGATCGTGATTGGTGCCTATGTGAAGCTTCTTGAAGATGTTCTTCATGCCTTTCTTCTTCTCCATATGTGTGTGAATTTGATGGTGTGGTGTGGTTTGGTATCAGCGAGGGAAAACTTAACACTCTGGTTTTATAGTGGCTGTATTTTTCTTTGGCATTTCTAGGAAATTTCTTTAGTGTTTAGCTTTTTTATTTAGCCTATTAAGCAACATGAGAAAAAAAAAATGACATTAAATACTTGGACAACTATTTTAATTTGAGAAGAAAAATATTTAACTCTGAAGGCACAGGGTACCTAATAATACGGGTCTTCGCCAAGGGGATCCCATTTCACCGTTCCTTTTCTTGTTGGTGATGGAGGCGTTGTCTTGTTTATTAAGAAAGGCGCAAGAATTAGATGAGCTCAAGGGCATTCGGATTGGAGAGAATGATTCGGATATAACACACTTCTTCTATGCCGACGACGCTTTAATTATGGGAGAGTGGTCTAAGGATAACATTCAAAGTACCGCGAGAATTCTTAGAATTTTTCATATTTGCTCGGGTCTTCGAATTAATATTCATAAATCCAATTTATTTGGGGTGGGGACACAAGCGGAAGAGATTGACAATATGTTGGAAGTTTTGGGTTGCCGTCATGGTATTTTTCCTTTCACCTATTTAGGCATTCAAGTGGGAGCTAACATGTCTAGAATTGCAAATTGGAACCCGGTGGTTGAGGTGATTAAAAATAGACTTTTTTCGTGGAAAGCCCGATCTCTTTCTATCGGTGGTCGGTTGATTCTTATTAGGTCGGTTCTTGAGAGCTTACCTATTTAATTTTTGTGGTCGGGTTCTAGTGGGGACAAAAAAATTCCGTGGGTCGCTTGGGAGACAGTTACTACGTCTAAAAAAGAAGGGGGGCTTGGTGTCTTTAAATTGGAAGTTGTAAATGAGGCGCTTCTTCTTAAATGGGCTTGGCGTTTTAAGACAGAGGGCAATTGTTTGTGGAAAAAAATTATTTTGGGCATTAATGGCTCGGCTAGAAATTGGAACATGATGCCATGTTCTTATTTGGCTAGCGGTTGTTGGAAAAATATCGTTAAGATATGGGGGAAAACTGTCGGATGGGAGATTTCTTAACGCTTTTTTTGTAGGTACCGTGGGAGATGGAAAGGACATTTCTTTTTGGGGAGATCCGTGGTTACACGATCAGCCCCTCCGGCTTCTTTACCCAAATTTGTTTCGTCTGGAATTCCAAAAGTGGGCTTCCGTGAGTGATCGCGTTACAGTGGTGAATGGTTCTAAGATTCTGACGTGGGGCTGGAACATTGAGCCCTCTGCAGGTTCTGATGTTGCAGAATATTTCCAGCTCCTAGACGATATTTTCGAGTTCATGTGGAGAGGCGGTCAAGACAAGTGGAAATGGACGTTTAGTTCAGACAGTATCTTTTCAGTTACATCCGCAAAAAAATTATTGTATTCTACTTTTGCGGTTACTAGCTCTCCGACGATAAAATGGAAAGGATGGGTGCCCCTTAAATGTAAAGTTATGGTGTGGAGAGCGGTCCGGGATCGTCTTCCAACCCGTATTGAGCTAAAGAAAAGGGGGGTTTCGATAGAGGATGATAGTTGTGCGATATGTCAAACGGGTCAAGATTCAGCATTACATTTATTTACCGGTTGTGAGATAACTATAGAGATTTGGAGCCGCTTGTTTTCGTGGTGCCGGTTGGGGCAGTTTTTTGCTTTTGATGTTGTGGACATTCTTAAGATTGTGGAGACCCATCCATTTTCAAAGCCGAAGAAGAATATACTTAGAGGTATCGTTTATACCACTTTTTGGATGATTTGGAATGTTAGAAATGATTGTGTTTTTAATAACAAGCATCGAAGACCCATGGAAATCTTGGAGAATATCAAGTCTATGTCGTTCTTTTGGGTTAGGCATAGGGCTAGATTAAAAAGTATAGATTGGATTGGTGTAATTATCCCCTGGATTTGATGTAATCGTTTTTGTTTAGCTCGGTGGTCCTTGCTTTGAGGTCCCTCGTTGCGTTTTGTTAATGAAGTTCACTTTACAAAAAAAAAAAAAAATACGGAGAATTATGATCCTATCCCAAGGAAGTCTGCAGAAGCTTACGTCTATAACAAAAGACCAAACTTCGCGGGAACTCTCCGTGGAGACAACAGCTCCGCAGACTACAGCACGTCAAAGATTCCTTCACATGAATGACGTCACCAACATAAATACCCACTAGTGCATGATGTAACACGAACAAATATTCCATCAAAGCTTTATGATACGAGGATGTACGGAATGAGGAATGAAGAGGATCAGGTCAAACCCGAGGCGCGCCCTGCGCCAATCAGATGACAGCACGTGTTAGAGGTGGTCCAACAACCCCTGACACAAGGACAACAACGTGACAACTTCCACGCCCCAACCATGCCGACTGCACTGTACATGTCAGAATACTGTGCATGCATGTCCACCTGCCACAGACGTCACCTCAGACGCCACAGGCAGGCCAACAATGCCGTTGTCAGCAGAAGCGCCAACTGCACCCAATCATAGTCCGCCACGTGGAGATCTTATAAGATACAATCCATACTCTTGCACGTCAACATTAATTGCACCTGATTCCCGCCATTTTCATGGGTCAAGAATATTTAGGCTTTGACCAAGGCCCAAATTGAGTACAAGACTTTATGGGCCATCTCCCATGGTCCATAACTTCTCCTATAAATAGAAGATTTTCCCTTCCATGCAGAGGATTCGAAAAATACATACACAAGAGCTAGAATAGAGCCATTTGTATCATATTCGTTGTAATTCTCTCATTAATATCATTTAGCTTTTACAGTGGACGTAGGCTATCACAAGCCGAACCAATTACATGCTCTTGTCCTTATCTACAAAACACACACACACTCACATTATTCGTTATATCTTTGGGTTACGTTCTGATCATTGTGGTGAGCGAAGGATTACTCCTGAGCTAACTCGAGTATCTAACCCTCGTCGATTTAATATTAGCCGACGTTATACTCGTTGTTTCTTCATTGGCTCCATCCGTACCGGCTAGAACACACTCATTTTTTCATCTTTTAGCCCACCCATGGCTGAACCCAACCCGAACACTTCTGTAACAAACCAAGCTGAGGACGCTGATCTTCAGCTCCTTGAAAACACCGGAACACCAGTTACTGTCATCAAGCAGCCTGCCTCACGCACCCAGAAGCTAGCCTTCAAGGTGCGAGAGGTGGACAGTGGCGATGAAAGTGATTCTAGTTCCAAGGAGGACCCCAACGAGTGGCTCCTCCGCCATAACACTAAAAATATGCTCAGATACCAGCATATGGTCATGAAGCAGACAAAGAAGAAGGGTAAAACCTTAAGAAGAAAACAACTGAAGGCCGACGTGACAGTCGTGGCGGGGAATCCGGCAGAAACGTTGGGACTCGGGGCCACACAAAGTCACAAAATGAATATGACGGGTACGAGTCCTCTAGCAGCGAGGATGATAGTGAGAAGAGTCGCACTCATCGTTCAAACTCTGGAGAAAACAAGCACGCGGATGACGACTTGGTCCAGCCATACCGACCCAAGTCGTTCGCAGAAAAGTCAAAATTCGTGTCACAAATCGCGTTGGCGAAAATCCCAAAAAAAGCAAAATTACCCAGCAACATCGGCAAGTATGATGGCCTGCGAGACCCGGACGACCACATCCACGAATTCAAATGCGCGGGAGGCTCGGTGTTGTGGCCGGTTCAGGTTTGGTGCCACATGTTTGCTCAAACGCTGACTGGCGCAGCACGGGTTAGGTTTGATAACCTCCCCGCACGGAGCATCACTGATTTTGATGATCTCGCCAACAAGTTTGGTAATCATTTTTCCCACCTAAGGAAACACAAGAAAGACAAGTCGCACATTCTCCTGTACCAACGTTATGACAACGAATTCGTCGAAGACGTCATAGTTCGTTTCAACAAGGAAGCTCTCCAAATAGGATGCGGAGAAGAACTCACCCGCAGAGCGTTCATTCGCAGGGTACACTGCGGCGATTTAATAAAATGCCTCACAGGAAAGACAGGCATCCCAGAATCGTGGGATAAACTAATCCACTCTGCCAAGATCTACACCTCCTTAGAGAAATCTTTTCGACACAACCGCGGTCATCAACAACATCACAACAGCAGCAACAAACAAAAGGGAAAATCCGTTTGGTCAAGAATCTCAGGATCTACGGAAGAAGGCAAGTACTCGCCCTCCAACGACGCCCGCCAGCTACTTTCCAATAAGCAAACGAGAGACCAATGCGGTCACTCTAAAAAGAATCATGACTGGACTCCACTCATGAAGACACCATCCCATGTCCTCAAAACAAAACAAGTGACACTCAAAGAACCCAAGCCTCTTAGGAAGCGAAAAATTGTGGATATGAGCAAATTCTGCGAATATCACAACGACTTCGGCCACCTCACGGACAACTGTTACAGCCTAAAGATGGAGATCGAATCCACGCTGAAATACGGACAACTCGGTCATCTAATCAAGAATGTACATCGCGCCGTGCAAAAACACAATGGCGACGATAACCAAGCAGAAGGATCACGCAAGAAAATCTGTGACCTCAATACTCACATGATCACAACTGTTCCACACCACCAATGTAACATGGCCAGAGGCGGGAAGAAGTCATCCAACAAAGGAAAGCGCGCTCGCACGCAACCAACGGATGACTCTTGGAAGGAGGCCGACGTCCTCCTACCCATGGTCCGCAGCGGCGCATCTTCAACGGCACCATTGGTCATCACCGTCGTGTTTGGGCATTATCGCACTCGATGCATGTTCCTGGACGGCGGAAGCAACACAGATATCATGTACGACCAATGTTTTCAGCAGTTAGATGATGAAGACAAAGCCAAACTGGTACCTGTTAACGAACCCATATCAGGCTTCATCCATGAAACAATCATGCACCGCGGAATGATCTCGACGCCCGTCACAATGGCTGAAGGAAAACACGAGCGCACAGAAATATCCAACTTTATGGTCTTGCCGGCCACTTCACATCATGATATTCTGTTAGGACGCGAAGGGATCGCGCACTTCAATGCTAACGCCTCCACCGCGCACGGCATGGTCGGATTCCTAACCAAAACAGCCGTAGCAATCATCAAGGGAAACAAGGACTGCCACGCAGCCGACGGTGCTAAACCCCCAAAGATGGTCAAAACAGACACCCGCACTGCGCCGGAAAAATGGGTTCTAAACCCTAAATTTCCGGAGCAAACGGTGACCATTGGCCATGTAATCTCAGACACCATATGCAATCACCTGAAACAATTGCTAATCAACAATATGGATGTATTCGCCTGGGCCTGGAAACCGTCGGACATGGTCGGGGTTCCACGATAAATCGCGGAACACAAACTCAACGTATATCGATCCGCGGAACCGGTCGCCCAAAAGAAGCGAAGCATGGGTCCCGAGAAAACAAAAGCCATGAATGAACAAGTCACCGAGCTGCTCAACGCGGGTATATTGAGCCCCGTCCCATACCAAACATGGGTCGCCAACCCTATCATGGTCGCCAAAGCCAACGGAGGATGGCAAATGTGCGTAGACTACAAAGATTTGACCAAGGCGTGTCCAAAGGATTGCTACCCATTGCCAGAAATAGATCTCAAGGTGGATTCTTTAGCCCCATTTCGCTTTAAATGCTTCCTCGACGCATACAAGGGCTACCACCAAATTCAAATGGCAAAGGAGGAAGAAGAAAAGACAGCGTTCCACAAAGACATGGGCATGTTCTGCTACACCAAGATACCTTTCGGGCTAAAAAACGCGGGCGCAACTTATCAACGTCTCATGGACGCCGCCTTCACCAAAGAAATCGGCGTCAGACTAGAGGTTTACGTTGATGATTTGGTAATTAAGAGCAAAGAAGAATCAGACATGCTGAAGGACATCCAGAAAACTTTTGATCAACTGTGCGCAGTGCGCATGAAGCTTAACCCTAGCAAGTGCTCATTCGGGATGGAAGAAGGTAAATTCCTGGGGGTCTGTTAGGATCTGAGTTTGATTTGTTTTGATTGTTTATAGATGAAATATGAATGAAGATAAACAAATATGAAAGTGCAGCGGAATAGTAAACTATAAATCAAAACAAAGAGAATAATTTTTTTGGAATCCAACTTCTCATTAGTCAACCTGGATTAGAATGATTACACAATTACTCCCCCTCAGCCTGATCACTCACTGATTGTTTGTCTGAGAGAATGTTTGGAGTGATGAATAGAACAGTAACGCACTGTTCTATTTATAGACAAACTAAACCTCTGATGACCTATGGCTGACATCACCTAAGAAAGCGGCATCTAACTAATATATAACAACATAAAACAACTGATGAATACAGACACTGTTACATAGAAAAACTCTGATGACTAAACCACTGATGAGTAAAACTCTGATGGCTTGTATCCACTGTTGGAGCCTAAGTGTTGTTGGCTCCAACAGACCTTGTCTTCAACAGTCTTTAGCTCAGCAGTTGTTTCTTCAACAGTTCTTTATGATCAGCACTTGTACACCAACAGTTGTTAGGAGGAACAACAGTTGTTATAAGTCAACAGTCTTTTGGGGGAAGTAACTTGAAAGCATTGACTTATTATGGATCATATATATAGTATGTGTTTTTGCTTTTCAGATCATCTGTTCTTCTCCAGGTCAGCAGACCCAACAATCCCCCCTAGAACAGATGATGCCAAAACTCAACCTTTATTGTTGATCTTTATTCCTCATTAGACTTTCTCTAATTTGCCCTTTGAATTGTAATTCAAAGTTTAAGGAGAATAAGTCTTCAGCATCTCTTTCAAGCTCTAAGTTAAGAAGGTCTTCAAGATCATCTGCACACAGACCATATGCATCATCCATTCTTAACTTCTGAGCTTCTCCATCAGATTTGAGCAGAGTCAATTCGTGGGTGTCTTTGTTGACCTTCCACTTTAGAATTTTTGAACCGGAGGATTTCTTGAGTTGCAGATTTATTTGAGATGAGTTTGGTGATGGAGTTCTCCCAATGATTCTTCTGAGTTCTTCAGAAACAGGGTTAGAAAAATAATGGACTTGGTTGAAGATCCCTTCTTTCACAAATGTGTCAGCAAACTCTTTTTCATCTTCTTCAGACATCTATTTCTGCCTTTTGTATTGTCTCTTAGAAACAATGGATATATCAGATGTTGCAAGTAAGCTATCAAGTGTAAAGGTCTGTTGGGATCTTCTAACCACTGGTGTATCAGGATAATTTGGTTTTCTTGGTAGTGTGGGATCAGTTTTTCTATTCTCTTCAAGCTTCTTGTATGTTTCAATCAGTCTTAACTCAACCCATCTTGCCACAGACCTCATTTCTCCATACTTGGCAGCCATTATCTCTTCCCTCATTCTTTTATACTTCAAAGCTCTGGCTGGGTCTCTGCCTTTTCTAAAATCAGGGGCAGAAACCTTTTGAGTAGGATTCTTGGTCATCTCTTCAATCCTGTACAGTTCTTCTTGAAGGGCGTGAGTGGTCCAACCTGCAAATTGTTTCTTATTTGCTTTGTAAGGCATGGTTGCAAGATCTGATCAAAAATAGATTCCCTGACTACCCTTTCCAAATCACTACTGAGTGGCATGTTTGACATAGGATTACTCAGGGTCTTACCAAAATCTTCAATCCTTCTCAATTTGCTAAGCTCTGCTAAATGGATGCCCCGAATAGTTTTGTCATCCTTTCCTTTGCGTATCTCCTTGATGATCAAATCTGTCTGTTCTGCTTTAAACTTCAAGTATTCATCTATGTTTTTGGGAACATGCATATTTGGGAGAGATTGGAGGTTCTTTTACGTGGATCCTCAGTATTGTAGAAGGATTGAATTTTCCCCTTGAGTAGATCAAGCTCAAGAGGATACTGAGCGGCCAATGGTGTGATGGATGGTGGTGGTCTATAGGAAGCAAATTGGGAAGTGTGTGGTGAAAAAGATGTAAGTGGAATGGCTGGAATGGGTGCAGATTTTGGTGATGAAATGGGAGTTAGTGTGGTTTCTATATTCTCATCCTATACCACAAAGGTTGATTTTCTCTTCCTTTTGTATAGGATCAGAGGTGATGATGGTGTTTGGGTAGCAGTGGATGTGTTAACATCTGTTGGAACTTGTGCAGGACCAACAGATGTTTGGGGTTGTAATGGTGAAGTGGGTGGCATAGTTATGGGTGGTGTAGTGGCGGTTGTTGTAATGGGTTTAGTCGTTGGTTTAGTGGTTGTGGTGGTTTTGTTGGTAGCAGATGTTTTGGTGGTAGTAGTGGTTCTAGCAGATGTTTTGGTTTTGGATGGTGGTTGCCTAACATGTTTTGCAGGCATTTTCTTCCTTTTAGAGGAGCCAACATCTTATACTTTTTGCTGTTGCTCTTGTTTCTTTTGCACTAGAGCCTTTGCTTTGACTTCCAAAGTCTCAAACCTTTTTAGCTTAGCTTCAGCAGCCTCTTCGGCTATGATGTTGGCAGATTCATCAATTGTCTTTGCCTTGTCAGCTTTGGCAGTTTCAACAGTAACAGTGGTTTGAGCAGTGGGTTGTTGTGGAGCTGGAGCAGACCCTTGTTTGTTGGCAGCAGACTTTTGTGATTGACCTTTTTGAGAAGGTGGACATCCAAAGGGATCTAGCTTTGGCAATCTATCTCTGCCACTCTCCCCCTTTTTGGCATCAACAGCAGTGAATTCATCATCATCTTCATCTCCTAAGATAGTTGTGGGGGCAGAGCCAATGGTCTTTAGCAGATTATCTTTGATGGCTTTAATGTCTGCTTAGGTATCTGTGTACCTAGCATCTACCATGGTTCTAATTTGAGCCATATATGTTTCATGTGTTTGATCTGCTAATTTTCGATGAGCTATGATGATGGGGCTGACAGACTTCCATAGCTCACTAGCAATATCTTTTGTGGATGGTTGACTTTTGGTGAGGACAGCCAAAGATTGCATTATTGTCTTGATATTAGTCTTGATGTCAGCAACAGATGTTTCAATGGATGTAACTCTCTCCGTCAATTCCTGGTATTTTAACCCATCACGTAAGTTAATAGGATCATCTAGGTTCCTACCAGAAATGGTAAATGTAACTGGTTTAATTCTAGGAGGCGAGTCCATAGAAAAAGAACCAGATACCCCTGTGTCTTGGTTTTGGGGACTTCCAACTGATTTTGGGGTCACTATTGTGGCCTCATCAGTTGTTGCCTTCAAGGAAGTCTTAGGGATGGAATCACTGTCCTGTTGTGAGACAATGGTCCCTACAGCAGTAGTGGCTGCTTCACTTGAAAAACCACCTTGAGTTACATGTAACTCAAGAGGTGTAGCCTCCTCTATTCGTGGGCTAGCCAATTGATTTTTCTCAAACCCAGTCACTTGTTGAAGTATGCTCTCAGTGATAGGTGATGGAGAGGAACTGGGATTGTCCTGAGTTTTATCAATGGCTTCGAACAATGGTTGCATGGTAGGGAGGACATGTGATGGTGAAGATGGAGGAGTGAAAAGAGAAGCAGCCCCTGGAGAAGGGCTTATGAACATATGGTCAAGTGACTCATATGCTTCATGATATGTGCCCCCTTGGCTTACAACATGATCCTTTTGTGAGGATTCATGAGGAGTTTGGCTGGGTTGAGATATATCCATCTGTTGAGAGGAAGTATCAACAGTGGTTTGTTGTTGCTTTTGTGCTACAACAAGGTTTTCCTCTGGTATCTCATCTTCCAGAGGTCCCTTTTTTGATTTCTTGGGGGGTTTGGTGGATGGAAGTTTCTTTTTGGAAGTGGCTGGTGTGGGTTTCACAGCACTGGATGTAGTGCCATGATCACCAGGAGCAGTGGGCTCAGCAACAGAGGTTTTGACAACAGTTGTTGTCTTAACACCCTTTGCTTGTGTTTTGGAAACTTTAACTTTTGACAACTTTTCTTGGGTGTTTGGACCCAGCATTCTTGTAAAAGTTTCTTGAGAGAGACTCTTCATTTGAAGAAATTCTCCCCTTTTGAAATCCTTTTCAGGTAAAGCCTTTTGTAGGATAACACTTAAAAGTCTTGGGTACAAGAGAAAAGCATTGTTAGACCCAGACTTGACTCCCTTCACATTTGCTACTAAATCCAGAAACAAAGCCTGGGATAGATTGTAGTCAGATTCTGACAACATTGCATATCCCAAGTACAGAACTTTCAATGGGATTTCATTGCATATTTTTTTATAAATTGTTGCTCCAGTCATTTGTGAAGCATAACCCCTTTCTAGAAACCCTGTGTGAAGATCAGCCTTAGGAAAAGAATCCATACTTGCTAAGTCATTTAGAGAGAAGGTTGTGGATATGGTTTGGGGGTTATGGTGACATTTGTATCTCCAATTTTTGAAATAATGGTTGTTGGCTTTTTGTCTTGTAGTAAAAACTCAGCATTTAACCAGAATTCTTGAAGTGTGTCAATGAATATGGGTGCATCAGCGGTGAGGATAGGCAGGTATTTGGATTTGAGGATGACGTCAATGATGGTGTGGAACGGTGTGTTTTCATCTGTTTTAACAAGATATAGTAGGTAATTGTGAGGGGCTTTTGCTTGAAGATCCATTGTAATGGATTTTGAGTCAGATGAGTGAAGGAATTTGTATAAGGGTTTGAGGTTGAAGAAGGCGGTTTCAATATTTTGAATACAATGAGACAGTGCAAAAACTGTTGGGGAAAACAGGGTTTTTATAGCCCTGGTGAAACCGCTGATGTGGCCAAAGCTCTGCTTTTGAGAGCAGACGTGGCAAACATCTGATGGAGCATTCGTGGCAAACAGCTGTTGATGGTTTGTCAAAGCACTGATGATTTTTTTATGTATATATATATATATATATATATATATATATAGTGTAAAACAATTGTTTTATCTGATCAGATATTTGAAACAGATTTTTCAACCAAACAATGGTTGTTTTATCTGATCAGATGTTTGAAACAGATTTATCAACCAACAGATGATAGAATGAATGAAACAGTGGTTGTTTTATCTTGAACAGATTTTTCAAACACAAGTTATTTTTAAGGATGGATTTTGATTTTCTGAAAACATTTAATGTTTTATTTAAGGAAACATTTTTGTTGTTAATCCATGTTTAGCATACCAATCCGAGAGATCAGATTTTCAAAGGTAGATGTGTCTAAAGCTTTTGTCAACACATCTGCCAGCTATTCCTCTGTTGGAACATGGTGCAGAGAAATCAAACCTTTTTCATAGCTATCTCTCACAAATGATGTCTGATGTCGATGTGCTTTGTGGTGGAGTGAGAGACTGGATTTTTGATGATATTTTCAGCAGCTTGGCTATCCAGCATGAGTGGAGTCCTTAGTGTAGTTATACCAAAATCCAGTAGTTGATTTTGAAGCCACGTGAGTTGGGCTGTACAGCTTGCAGCAGCAATGTATTCAACCTCTGCTGTTGAGGTTGAAACAACTGCTAGCTTTTTGCTTTGCTAGAAGATTAAGGCATTCCCTAGAAATTGGCACCCACCTGATGTGGACTTCCTTGTGGTGTGGCAACCAGCAAAATCACTATCTAAATAACCTGAAAGCTCAATGTTTCCATTAGCAGGAGACTAGATACCAAGTGTGGGAGCACCTTTTAGGTATCTGATTATCCTCTTCACAACAATAAGATTTGACTTTCTAGGTGATGCCTGGGATCTTGCACAGACACAAGTGGCAAACATGATGTCTGGCCTAGATGCAGTTAGGTACAGTAAAGACCCAATCATGCATCTATAATGTGTCACATCAACCAGTTCATCTTTGTCATCAATAGTGAGTAGCTTGGATGTGCTCATGGGTGTACTACATGGCTTACAGTCATTCATCTCAAATTTTGTTAGTAAGTTTTTAACATACTTGTTTTGGTGAATGAATGTACCATTTTGCAGCTGCTTCACTTGGAGACCAAGGAAGCACTGAAGTTTACCCATAGCACTCATCTCAAACTCTGCTATCATGAGTTCCCTAAACTCTTCACACATTTTGTTAGATGTGGATTCAAAAATGATGTCATCCACATATATTTGAACAATCATTAAATCTTTCCCTCTCCATTTTAGAAATAAGGTTTTATCAATTTTACCTCTTGTGAAACCAATGGATAAGAGAAAGGTGGAAAGAGTTTCATACCAAGCCCTTGGTGCTTGTTTCAGTCCATACAAAGCTTTATTGAGCTTGTAGACATGATCAGGATGGAATGTGTCTTCAAAACCAGGTGGTTGACATACATAGACCTCCTCCTGAATTTTGCCATAAAGGAATGCACATTTGATGTTCATCTGATACACCTTGATGTTGTGGTTGACAGTAAAGGCTAGGAAGAGTCTGATAGCTTCTAGACTAGCTACAAGAGCAAAGGTTTCATCATAGTCTATCCCCTCTTCTTGTCTGAAGCCTTGAACCACAAGCCTGGCTTTGTTCTTGACAACTATGCCCCTTTCATTAGTTTTGTTCTTAAAGACCCACTTTGTGCCAATTGGACAAACATCCTTTGGCAGTGGTACAAGTTCCCATACTTGTTGTCTTTTGAAGTGAAGGAGCTCTTCCTGCATGGCCTCTACCCAACTGTTGTCTTTCAATGCCTCTTGGTACTTGACAGGTTGTGTGAGAGATAGAAAGCCTGCAAAAAGACAGATATTTGAGGATTGGCTCCTTGTGAGCACTCCCTCTCTGATGTTGCCAATGATTTGGTCTGGTGGATGAGCTCTTAGGTAGATTAGATCTCCCTGGTATGGTATGATGGCATTTTGAGGTGAGGGACAGAGATTTGGTGACTCTGTTGTTGTAACATTTGTTTGCACATCTGTAGTACCAACAGATGTTTGAAATGGAAGTGGGGGAATGGGTCTAAGTGGTGTAAAGTTGGACTGACTTTTGTCAACAGAGGTTGGACTTTTGTCAACAGATGTTTGAACAGTGCTTGAACTAGATGTGGCAGTGGTTTTAGGGTAAGACTGGTAAATAGTGGTTGACACAGTTGTGGCAGAGTTTTGACAGGTGTTTGAACATCTGCTTCCCCTGATGCAGAAGTTACTTTGTAGTGAGTAGGAATCACAACATCAAATCTGTAATCCTGTTGTGGAGACTGTGGAATACCTGCACTGTTAGTTTTAGCAGTAATATCTTCAAATTTAAATTTTTCTAAATCAAACAGTTCAGCGGGATTTGCTGGGATTTTTAAGGATGAAAGTTCATTGAACTTTACATTCAGTGTTTCTTCTATTGTCCTAGTCCTTGTGTTAAACACTTTATAGGCCTTGGCAGTAGAAGAATATCCCTGAAAATACCCACAATCTACTTTGGCTGCAAATTTTGAAATGGAATCTTTAAGATTTAAAATAAAACATAGGCAACCAAAGATTTTGAAGAATGATATCTGTGGTTTGATTTTGAACAGAATTTCATAAGCAGTCTTTTGATGTCTAGGGTTAATTAAAACTCTGTTTTGAACATAGCAAGCAGTGTTTACAGCTTCTGCCCAGAAGGACAGTGGTAAACCAGAATCTACTAGTATAGTTCTTGTAGCCTCAATGAGAGTTCTGTTTTTCCTTTCAACCACCCCATTTTGTATAGGTGTTCTTGGAATACCGTACTGCCTCACAATCCCTTTTGACACACAGAAATCATCCAACTCCTTATTTTTAAACTCTGTTCCATTGTCACTTCTAAAGACTTTTACTGGCAAGTCATATTGTTTTTCAACTTTGGTGACAAAGTCCTTCAAGATATATGCACTTTGATCCTTAGAGTGTAAAAAGTAAGTCTATGTAAACCTAGAAAAATCATCAACTATGACAAGACAAAATCTTTTTCTTCTTAGACTCATGATTTTAACTCGGCCAAACAAGTCCATGTGCAACAATTGAAGACATTGACTTGTTTTAGACTCATCAATGGATTTGTAAGAGCTTTTATGTTGCTTTCCTTTTAAACAAAAAACACAATGCTCATCACATTTGAATTCTTTTGATGGAAGGCCTCTCACAAGGCTTTGTTTAGAGAGTGAGTTGATAGTTTGAAGGTTGGTGTGACCAGTCTCCTATGCTATAATTCTGTCTCTTTAGTTGAGGCAGCAGAAAACAGACAAACATTTGCCATAGGATTATCCTTCAACATATCAACTATATACACATTGCCACTCTTGTGAGCAACAAGTTGTTGTTTGCTCTCAGCTATGATAGTGTCAATCTTTTTAACCACTTCGGGCCCAATAATCTTACAAGTTTTCTTAGTGAAGAATGACCCATAGCCTTTGTTACTCATTTGTGAGACACTAAGAAGATTAAATTTAAGACTATCAATAAGATTGACATTTTCAAACTTGAGTTTCCCAGCCTGAACAGTCCCTGAACCCAACACCTTACCTTTAGAATCATTACCAAAAGATATATCACCCCCTCCATGAGCTAAGAAGTCCAAAAGTAGGGCTCTACATCCTGTCATGTGCCTGGAGCCTCCACTATCTACATACCATAGACTATCTAAGCAAGCAGAAGCTCCATGCACATCAGTAATGGATTAGTTTTGGTGAGTGTCCAAAGCCAAGTTGGCTTTGGATGAGTTCCCAGACTTTTCAGCCGCAAGCTTAGGAGAATGATCAGTGGTTTGAACCAGTCTTTGAACCAAGTTCAACAACTGTTGCTGACCATTTGCCAGTGTTTGTATGTCAACACTTGGCGCAACAGATGTTTGACCATTTCCTGTCAGATGATAGTAACCATAAGGATTCATGTTCACTCTTGGTTTTGAAGGCCTCTTGGGCTCTTCATAAACATGTGACAGACTATGACAAGGTGGTTGTCCATGTCCTCTTGGATACTTGTTTGAGGGTGGAGCATCTGTTACTTGGACATTCCTGGGAGCAGATGATTTAAGACTTTTGGTAACAAATGTTTGGGTTGGTGCAAAAGTCTGTTTGGGTTTTCCTTTTAGAATCACACACACTTGTTCCTTTGTTGATATCATATGCTTTTAGAAGAAAACAGTTTTTAGTTTCATGGTTCTTCTTTTCACAGAAATCACAAAACAAGTGTTCACCCTTTTCTTTCTTTTTCCCTTTTTCAACCTTCCTTTCAACAGATGTTTGAGCATTTGCTGGAAGATCTCTCAAGGGAATGACCTTTACCTGTGGTGCTTTCTTACCATCAGGGGTTTTAAAATCAACTGGTTTGAAGTTTTCAAGAGTATCACACTCATCTGACCAAGTAGGTTTAAACTCATACTTTTCAAGTTCAGTAAATGATGAGGAACCCTCAGGTTTTTCAAGAATAATTTTCTTGCCATTAGGTTCAGTGATTTTAATTTCTTGACCCTCCAAATTAGTTGGAACAACCTCAACTAACTTTGGTTCCCTTTTGTCAGTGTTTTGAAAAGCTTGAGTGGTGGTTTCACAACCAATGCCAAATTTCACATGACTTTTGGTCTGTTTGTTAAGGAGCATCTCAAAACCTTAACATGATTCCACCCAGTTTTCACACTCAAATTGGGTGGACTCAAGCTCCTTTTTACAACTTTGATATTTTGTTATCATAGTTTGGAGCTAGTCTTTGGTTATAGTTGCTTCATGTTTTAAACTGCTGATTTCAGATTCTTAAGCTTGAGCAGTGGTTTCACAACCAATGCCAAATTTCACAAGACTTTTGGTCTGTTTGTTGAAGAGCATCTCAAAACCTTTACATGATTCCACCCATTTTTCACACTCAACTTGGGTGGACTCAAGCTCCTTTTTACAACTTTGATATTTTGTTATCATAGTTTGGAGTTGGTCTTTGGTTATAGTTGCTTCATGTTTTAAACTGCTGATTTCAGATTCTTAAGCTTGAGCAGTGGTTTCACAACCAATGCCAAATTTTACATGACTTTTGGTTTGTTTGTTGAGGAGCATCTCAAAACCTTTACATGATTCCTCCCATTTTTCACACTCAACTTAGGTGGACTCAAGCTCCTTTTTACAACTTTGATATTTTGTTATCATAGTTTTGAGCTGGTCTTTGGTTATAGTTGCTTCATGTTTTAAATTGATATTACACATTTGTTTGAACACAAATCATTTAAGATTTGAGGAGATACCTTAGCAGCAGCCATCAATGCACAATCACACTTGCACTCACAATCATTATCACCCCAAGGATCTGAGAGATTCACAACCTCTTCTTTAGACTTTTCATCTAGAACTACTGCATCAACAACATCATTAGTCATATTTTCAGATTCAGATACCACATCCTCAGATTCAACTTCTTCTACTATTGTGTCCAAAGCCATGAAACAAAAATTTTCTGGTTCATTTTTAGCTTTGGCAACAAGAGCAAAATTCTCATCTGCAAGCTCATCTAGTAAACTGCTCCAATGAACAAAGCCTTGTGTGAAGAAGCTCTATTGACTGGTCTTTGTAGGGGCAGAGGGTGGAGTAGTAGTTATTGGCATTTGTGCCTGAATAACAGGGGTTTGAACATAGTGAATCTGAGGAACAATGGTTTGGACATAATAGACAGGAACAGTGGATGAGGACTGTGCAAAATGAGCAGTGTTTTGCACATTTGGTCCAGGAGTATTATGGGAAACTTGATAAGTGTTTGTCTGTGGCCTCTGATTTGGATAGGTAATCATAGGTGTACCATGTTGACTCCTACATTCCCTAGCAAAATGACCAAGTTTGTGACATTTATAACACTTAATTTTAGATTTATCCAACCCCACCTTTGACCTGCCAGTTAAACCTGGAAATCTTCTGCCAATTTTCTTATAGAAATTGTTAGTTCTAACATTGAGCAGAGCCAGTTGGTGCATTATGTCCATTTCTTCCAAATCATCAGGGTCAAAATATTGAAGGTCATTATACTAAAAGGATGTGTTATCAGATGCCTGGATATCACCACCGCTTGCTGCAAAAGCATAGTTGGGTGAATAAGAATCAGAGTTAAAACCAGAGTTAAAATCTGAAGTTATGTCAATGAAATGATTGTATTACCAAAAACATAATCATCAGACACTTTTCTAGAGTCCTGAAGCTTCTTTTTCTGGTTAAGCTCTCTCTCATAGGTCAAGAGCTTACCATGAAGCTGGGTCAGAGACAGGTCCTTGAAACCAATTGAGTTTCTCATAACAATAGCAATAGTGTCCCATTTGACTGGTAATGATCTTAAAAACCTATGGTTCAATGTTCAATTAGGATAAGTTAGACCCACCAGTTTTAGTTCACTAATAAGACAGTTAAACCTCTCAAATTGTTGAGTTAATGACTCTCCCTTCACATGACTGAATGTTTCATATTGTTGGTTAAGTATTTCACGGTTGTTTTCAATAACCTCCTCAGTCCCACCAAATTGTTCTTTCAAAGCATCCCACAACTCCTTTGCACTGTTACAGTGTAACAGTCCAGCATAGATATCATTTGGTAGAGCCATGGCCACAATACTGAAGGCCTTAGCATCTAACTCAATTTTCTAAAAATCCTGCTCGGATTAGTTTTCTAATTTCTTTGGCTCTTGAATCTTGGGATCTTCGGTACTCGGCACCGTCGGAACATGTGGTCCGAAGATAACCGACTTCCAACACCCAGTATTCTGTTGAGATAGAACATGGCTCATCCGACGTTTCCAGATATTGTATTCAGATCTGACAAGCATCAGTGGCTTATTGCTCGTGCCAGTGTTATGTGGATCGTGATTGATTGAAGCCATTCTCTAATTGTTTGTAAAACAAAGTGTGTTTAAAAACTTTGAACGTAAATAAACTATTACTCTGTTTTCAATCCGACAAACAAACAATATCAATAATTGTGAGCTGGTCTGTTTATATTAAATTGATTGGTTAGATCGAATTTAATTGACCAAGCTCTGATACCAATTATTAGGATCTGAGTTTGATTTGTTTTGATTGTTTATAGATGAAATATGAATGAAGATAAACAAATATGAAAAGTGAAGCGGAATAGTAAACTATAAATCAAAACAAAGAGAATAATTGTTTTCGAATCAAACTTCTCATTAGTCAACCCGGATTGGAATGATTACACAATTACTCCCCCTCAGCCTGATCACTCACTGATTGTTTGTCTGAGAGAATGTTTAGAGTGATGAATAGAACAGTAAATGCACTATTCTATTTATAGACAACCTAAACCTCTGATGACCTATGGCTGACATCACCTAAGAAAGCGACATCTAACAGATATATAACACCATAAAACAACTGATGAATACAGACACTGTTACATAGAAAAACTCTAATGACTAAACAGCTGATGAGTAAAACTCTTATGGCTTGTATCCACTGTTGGAGCCTAAGTGATGTTGGCTCCAACAGACCTTATCTTCAACAGTCTTTAGCTTAGCGGTTGTTTCTTCAACAGTTCTTTGTGATCAGCACTTGTACACCAACAGTTGTTAGGAGGAACAACAGTTGTTAGAAGTCAACAGTCTTTTGGGGGAAGTAACTTGAAAACACTAATTTATTATGGATCATATATATAGTATGTTTTGGCTTTTCAGATCATTTGTTCTTCTCCTGGTCAGCAGACCCAACAGGGTCATCGTCACGTGGGATGGAAGCCAAACCCCTCGCTAAAATTGACGGACCCCATGTGAAGAAATTTATTTGGGAATTCATAATTTGCAGATTCGGACTTCCAATGCAAATCATGAGCGACAACGGTACACAATTCGTGGACCGAACGTTACAAGAATGGTTGACGCAACTCAGCGTACAACAAATCTTCACCTTTGTCGCGCACCCGCAGGGAAACGGCCAAGTCGAACGCGCAAACAGAAGTATCGTTAAGGGTATCAAAACACGCCTCGGCACCAAGCAGACTGGTTGTGTAGATGAATTACCACATGTTTTATGGGCAAACCGCACTCTAACCAAGGCAAGCAACGGAGAGACACCGTTTAGCTTAACATACGGGTCTGAAGCAGTCATTCTCGCTGAAATCGGTTGCCATTCACCAAGAGTTCCGATGGCGAACAAGCAAGACAACGACAAAGAACTCCGGTTGAACCTTGATTTACTAGAAGAACGTCGTGATCTTGCGGCGATCAAAGAAGCAAGGTACAAAACCCAACTAGAACGCTACTACAATCAGCGTGTCAAAGAGTGTAAGTTCAAGATCGGAGACTACGTTTTCCGCCACAAGGCATCCAATGCGGAAAAACAAGGAAAACTCGCTCCAACATGGGAAGGACCGTATAAAATCCAGGAAGTCCTGGGGAAAGGCGCATACTCGCTTGGAAAACTGGACGGCATCCCCCATTCCGAGATCATGGAACAGTACACAGCTACGCGCATCTTTTCTATAATTTACCTGTAATTCTGGCTAACCACGCCATCAAACTTACTTAATGAATGCATTGTGTTTCCTATATCTGTTACTCTACATGTTCTTCAAAACAACAGTCTTCAAGACTACGTTAATACCAGCGTCGGACTAATCACCCGCGTATAAAAACGCGGAGTTATAGACTTCAAGATGTGGTACGTGTCGTACTATGTGATAAAGCATAGCAACATGCGCACACTTATAGTCTTCAAGACACGAAACCCTTAACTCCTAAGTCGGACTAAAAAACACAACTCACGTTACACTACGGTCTTCAAGGCAAAAGTACAACTACTTAACGCCGGACCAAAAAGTTACACGTGCGTGTTAATTTTCACTTACACAGCGGGTGACGACTCGGTCAAATAAGAAAATAAGAAAGTGCGCATTAACAAACAGATATAACAAACATACTTTATTAAAGCACGGGACTTAAACACCCGGCAACATAGTACAAAAAAGAAATTGCAAAACAACCTACATCGCAAGCCTAGTCAGAGCCATCATAATCTACTTTCTGCTCCTCATCATCGTGAGTGGTACCCAAAGTACCTAAACCTACCACTGCATCCAATGCAGCCTTGCGCTCCTGCTCAAGCCGCTCTTTTTCTGCTGCAGCCGCCTTCTTCTTTGCTTCCGCACCCATACGGTCAGATTCAGCAATATAGTAACGGAAAGAAGCGACGGGGTCTTCAAACTTGTTGCACTCGCCCACCATGCCAAGGATTGGGAACTCCAATTGTTCAAACAACACAAGTTGTTCCTTGAGTTCATCCTCTCGAGGCTTTCCATAGTGTTCTCCTTCCATAAGGTGGCCTCGGTTAAGGGCATGGGGGAACCCAGTGTCAAACCCCTCCGCTTCACCAGCGGCGTGGGCAGCAGAAACTATCGCAGCAACCTGATCGTCGAGCTGCGGCTCATTCCAGATATGCTTGAAAAGCTACAAATATAAAACTGTTAGTCACGAGCAAGAATAATAAGTAAAGAAGGAAAAGCAGCAAGGTGACTCACCCTAGCAACGCCATCGGCCATCATCCACTTAGCAGCTTCTCTTAAACCCACTTGCACAGTGTGCGCCTCCTCAAGCAACTTCTTAGCATTCTCCGCTTTGGCAACAGCGTTAAGATTCATCAAGCGAAGCTGTTTAGTTAATCGCTAAGTGACTTCTCATCACTCCTTGCAACGTCCACGCATTCGGTGACTAGTTCAAGAATTTCATTCTTCAAGATCGATTCTGGGTGGCTGTCAACACTGTAATGACTAGAAATAGAAAAAACTTTCTTTGGAAGCACATCACGCAACCACCTCCCAACAATGTATTTGGATGGGATACAGTCAACCTTTTTCACCATGTAAACACAAAAGACATGATGACACAAATACCCAATACGGATGAAACCCCTGCATGAACATTCAGCCATGTGGTATGCTGGATCAAACTGTATTGGTTAACAAAACACATCAGGGTCTGATCGCACCAGAAGTACACATAATTACGTATGTTAGTACAGTTATAATACAGTCTGTTACTAAATGCGCAGTTTCATCTACTGATTAATGAGAAGGCGATAAATGACATACCTGGTATACGTTAGTAACATCACAACGACGGTCCAAGTGTGTGACATCAAAAACAAAGACGTCCTCTTACGGAGTGGTGTTGGAAATGTAGCAAGCAAGGTTACCCTTTGTGATCTCCTTAAACAAGTTATGCGTATACAAGCTAGAAACGTGTTGCTTGATTGGCAACTCAATGGTGCCAACAAAAACAGTAGACGAAGTCTTGTACTCAGCCACCCTTTGACGATAACGTTGGCTGTGAAGCCTCGATTCAAAACATAGCATAAACTGCACAAGCGTGTTGGTGCTCGTAGAATTCACCTTGAAAGCTGCATTAGAACTCTTGCTTTTTGATGTTGTTTTCATTAGGCAGCACATGGGAATCTCCCTGAAGTAAGCTGGAATCTATAACTCCTTAATTGCAAATATGTCCCTCAGCCATTGATTGTTGCCTACTTTAAATGTGTCGAGAAGCTATTGCCAACGTGACTCAAAAGTCGATGATTTTATGTAAATGTTCCACACCAATCGGTGGATGCAAGCATGGAAATCTATGTTATTCAAAAGGCCACTGGATACCTAATATGCAATGAAAAACTGGTTATGTTGATAATCATCTGATAGGGATGGCATGCATTAAATTTGGGGGCGGGGGTACGGAAAATCGTATTACAAACCTTTAACGGCAGTTTCTTTATGATATGCCACATGCATAATTTGTGACAAGACTCTGTGAAAACTTGGGGTATGGCTTGCAACATCGCCATGTCCTGGTCACTTAACACTGGCGCGGGCTGAGAACCATGTGCTTTTAAAAAAGATTGAAGTAGCCAAACATATGATTCAACTGTTTCATTTGTTATCAACCCAGCCCCAAACGTAACACATTGCTTATGATGGTCAACACCGGTAAACGGGACAAATATCATGTTATACCTGCATGGGGGGCACAAAAAATGTGTTATCTGGTATCTACGTAACATGTGTTAGACTTAGTATGACATATGTTATTTTGTAAAAAACATGTGTGTCATGTCCCCTATACACATGTTAGTGATGTCCAGGCATGCCTAACATGTGTTTGGGTAAAATGTGATAATTCATTTCTGAAAAGAAAAAAAAAACATGTATTACATGTTTTAGGCTTGCTATGACATATGTTATTTTGTGAAAAACATGTGTTGGCATATCATATGTACACATGCTATTGATTTCCAAAACCACCTAACATGTATTAGGGGTTACACGTGACATGTGTTATTTCTGTAAATAACAAATGTTAATAGAAACCATGTATTGTGTAAAGACTAACTAAAACGTGTTAGCATTTGTATGGCATATGTTATTTTGTGGAAAACATGTGTTAATTTATCCGTGTACGCATGTTAGTGGTAGCCAAAGCCAAAACTAACATGCGTTAAATGTAGTATGGCATACGTTATTTTGGAAAAACATGTGTTAGCATGGGCCTATGCCATTCTCAGTGGTATCCAAAAACCCAACAAACATGTGTTATGATGCTGATGTGCCATACTTTATTAATATAGACACCCAAAAAAATGACAGTTTACACATATATTAATTTGAGCAATATCATGTGTTATCATTTAATAAATGTATGCATGAAAACTCAACATGTATAATAACTTTTTCTAGGGGCTAATATATGTTAAAAATGCAATTGTATGACGTTTATATGTTGGAAAAAAGCCTTTCTTGTTAGTGTGGTAAGTTACATCAAGCACAATGACGTCGCCGAAAGCCTTGTAATTACGTTTGGATATCTCATCCGTCCAGAACATCGAATGTAGTTTCCCATCTTTAACAACAAAATCAAAATAGAAATCCAACAAATTGTCGGAGCAATCACGCAACCATTCGAGAAAAGGCGCGGAGTCACGATCACCAATAAAGATTCTTAACTGTTGGCTGAAGTTCTTGAAGTCTACAACAGTTCCGTTGACATTATGGTGTCTACCCTTGAGCGCCACTAAAAACATGTGTGCTTTGACAGGGCCTATCCGATTAAGGCTCATGTTATGGATAAACTGTTTGGTAGAATATGATAGTTTCCTTAAAACCATGGTGCGATCACGCTTATGTGTATCAAACAGCGCGTGGTAATGAATATCATTGAAACTCCTAATCGTATAACAAGAACCTTCACCACTGATTGCGAGTAACAAATGAGCTTTACAGTTTGAGAGTGTGAATGAACTGCTGCGGGGTCTTAACGACGCTTCATCTAACGCGTCGAATGTTCTCTTTAACTAAGGTTTCCCATACTTTGTATGTAACGCCCCAAAATGCGATTTTAATACATTATGGCATGAAATATTTAACTAGGCTAGTTTATCTAGTTAAGGTGTCTTGTTAAGTAAAAAAAATAAAATAAAGTAAGTAATTGACAAAGGATCAACCATCAAAGTTGAGGGACTGAAATTGTAACTTTTAATTAAAGTTATTAAAAGTTGATGGTGGAAGAGAAACTTCCAGGTTTCTCTTGTAGGGGTCGCCATTTTTGAAGGAAAGGAGAGGAGGACCAAGAACAAGCTGAAATTATAGAATTCCATGGCTAGATTGAAGCTAAACACCTGCATGTTTGAAGATTCTTAGTCATCTAGTGTTAACAAACATGAGGTAAGTGATAGAATCTAATTGATGATGAAATACTAGGATTCATACATAATTAATGTGTGAGTTCATGTGGAGACTAGATGAAAGCTATGATTAAAACTTGTATGCATGTTAATTTTGTGGAAATTTAGTAAATTGAAGAGGTTCATGAAGTTGGAAGTGGGTGTTGAAATTTGGGTTTAACCCATGAGCATTCTTGGTTAAGTTGATATACAAATTGAAAGAAAGTGATGATTTGCTATGTTGATAACTATTGAATGAATGGTATGTAATGTAGGGAAGAAATAGGATGATTTATGTTATGAGCTATGAAAGTATGCATGAAGTGCTTGTACATTGTGCTTTAGATGTTGTATGCACACCAAGTGTTTGATGAAATGTCTAGATTTGTTTAACTTGTGAAATTGTAGGCAAGATTGGACAAGTATGAAAGTAGTATGATAATGGATACAATTGATAGTAGGTTAACATGAGGATTGCGTCCTAGAGAGTAATCATGTGGGGATTGGTTGATTGTATGATTTGGTAAGAAGTATGCATTAGTAGGGTGTACGCTATGCTTAAATATTATGATGTACACGATGTGTTGGTTAATTGGTGTGATGAATGATCTTGTATCTTAATGAGATGTGAATATGATGTTTATGGTGAATCTTGTATGATCTAGTACATCAATATGGACATATGTTTCTAAGTAGGATGTTGGTATAGTTGGAAGTTGACTTTCTGGAAAGTCAACAATGTTAAAATAACATGGTTATGCTTCCCAAACTTGATTGTGTGATTAGAAACACTATGTGACACGTAACATGTTAAAACTATGAGACATATATGATAATAAGTGGTATCACTATGTGAGGATGAATGTGGTTGTGAATGTATGTTTTAGATATGATAGAAGTTGACTAATGAAAGTCAATGTGATATTTGGTTGAGAATGGTTGTTAGTGGGTTATGATCATGTATGCTAACAATGATGTGAACATGATGATATGAAAGGATAGGAAGGATGAACTCAACCATGGGAAGCTAGTGGGTCAAGAGGAGGCAAACAAACAAGCATGAATTTGGAGGGCTTGAGGTAAGTGATTCCCAAACTTAACTCGCATCTATGATATTGAATTATGTTCACATAGAATGGGAATCTTGAAGGAGTACATGGTTTTGGTTATGGGTCAAGGATCCACATGGTAGTTAACTTGGATATTGTCTTTTGTAAATGTAACTAGTGTAGACAAGGTTTGAGCGAATCAAGTATAGTAGGTACTTGAACTCAAACCGGAAGCTCGTAGGGGCGTGCATTCGATCCGAGACTTGATCAAGGTATGTGTGGAATAATGGGTGGGAGAGTTAGTCAATGAGCTACTAGAGTGTCGGGAATGGTGGGTAAGAATGGCGTGAAAGGAATGGCATTGAAAAAGGAAAGAATTAACCAACAGCAGCAGTTGGCGTGTCCTACGCCAGTTTTGGCGTAGGATACGCCAAGACCAGCATTCCTACGCCAGATTCCTCTGTCCTACGCCACCTTGTCCCTCCTTGCCTACGCAAGTGGCGTAGGCTACGCCACTTTTGGCGTACCTTACGCCAAAACCCCTTTCAGCCTCGGATGTTGATTTTTCAGCTTGTTTATGCTTCCGTACCTTGCCCGAGCAACTCCAAACCTCATTTATAGTACACAAGTGTACTCATGCTCGGGTTTGAGAGAGAGCTTCATGTATGTAAGGGTTGGTAGTTATATGTAGATTGAGTAGAGGATTGGAAACGTCACATTTGTCTTAGAGATTGGCGAAGAAAGAGTAACATGACGGGTAAAGTAGGTTATATGAGGGAATTGTATGCTTGTATGTAAAGTAGGTTATATGAGGGAATTGTATGCTTGTATGTAAAAGTAGGTTTTATGAGGGAATTGTATCTTGTATGTAAAGTAAGTTACATGAGGGAATTGTATGCTTGTATGTAAAGTAAGTTATATGAGGGAATTGTATGCTTGTATGTAAAGTAAGGTTATATGAGGGAATTGTATGCTTGTATGTATTGTGGGGTATTGAGGGAATTGTATATTTGTATGAATTGTGGGGTTATTAACCTTGTTATGTGAATGGTAAGGAAGATGCAGGTATGTAAGTGTGAATGCATGAGACTTGTAGGATCAGCTCGGGGTACCACACCCGAACTTCCAAAAAGGCGTTGGAACGAGATCATGGAGTATCTATGGATATTATCTCCGCATTTTGAGTAGTGTGTATTAAGTCACTAAGTGAACTAACGAAACGGTTATTTGGTGATCGCAGGTTGTCTTGTCTACCTAATAGAGTAAGGAAAGGATGGAGATCGAGCAAGGAGGCGGATTGTACGAGGACACGGCCCTATAACGTGATATAGATGGGTCATGTTTAATGTGATAGAACACTTTTAAAAGATGTAATACCTAAAATGTTTAGTAGATTTGGGTTATAAACATCCAAGGTTGTTTTAAAAGAAATAAATTTTTCGGTTGGTATTTCCGCTGCAAGTTTTTCTGTAAATTGGTTTAGGGCGTAGGAAGTTGGTATCAGAGCCCTGGTTTGAGTGAAATCTTGTACAAGGAAGTAAGTACTTGAACTCAAACTTGTGTGCTCCTGAATGCAGTGACCCGTACAATCCAAGACTCGATCAAGGCCCAAAGGTAGAATTTAATATTAACTCACATGACATGTTAAAAGCTAATTGTGGTGTTCATGTTAAGGTGAGCTTTTGTGGATAATGAAGAGGTCTCAAGGACACGATTCAAGATGGATCGCGGGAACTGTAGATAAGATGGAATAATCACAGGTACGCGATGGTTAACTATTGGTACCGGTGGGAGGAAAAGTCCTCAGGGATGGTAAAACATAGAAGGGAAAAAGTAACCATGTTGTTTAGGAACGAAATTGAAATGTAGCACGAAGCTGAAAACCAGTCCCTAGGCATAAGGTAATGATTACACGAAGGCACGTGGATAGCATGTGGACTGTGCGCCTGGCCAGTGCACAAGAAGCACGCGATGCACGTGAGACCGTGAGAATCATCACAGGTATGCCTGGTAAACCTGGAAAGTAAGTGGTCGTGTGGGTAAGTAGGCGGAATGAAACTTCTATAAAAGTGTGAACATGAAGGGGGATTTCCCTTAGAGGGTATCCAACTAAACGTATGTATATTGTGCCTATAAATCAGCTATGGCAATAAATGTAAGGTTGGAATGAAAGGATTGAGTCCGTAGATAAGTACGAATCAAACCGATATGAATAAAAGCCTGAAATGAAAGGTTTGAGTCCGTAAGCAAGTACGGATCAAATCAAAATTGTAGAAAACCCTTATGGGTCAAAATTGTAGAAAACCCTTATGGGTCAAATTGTAGAAAACCCTTATGGGTCAAAATGGTGGGAAAGATCCTTGTGGGTCAAAATGGTGGGAAAGATCCTTGTGGGTCAAAATGGTAGGGAAAGATCCTTGTGGGTCAAAATTGTTGGAAAGATCCTTATGGGCCATAATGGTTGGAAAGGCCTCAATGGGTCAAGAGGCTGGAAAGACCTTAACGGGTCATATGGTTGAAACCATGTAAAATGGGCTGGAAAGACCTTAGCGGGTCAAACGGTTGGGAAGACCATAAAGGGTAAAAAGGGGTGAAAATTTTAGAAATTGTGGAAATGACCTTGAACGGGTCAAATAGTGGAAATGTAAAAATATAGAATTACCCAAGTAATGGGTCAGATTTGTTGGAAAGTTGTAGAATTATAGAATAGACTATGAAGTAAGTCATTGGGTAGGAATGAATGAGAGAATACATTATTCTCTCTAACCAAGATAAGCACAAGTTAGTAACTTAATTTAGATATGCATGTTAGGTGGCATGTAAAATGCATATGTATATGTAGTAGAAGATGGTAAGGCATGGTATTAATGTGAAAATGAATGAACGGTCGATCTTTTGAAAGATTCGTACCTCTATATGCAGAAAATGAATGATATTATGGATTGCGAGAATGCAATGTAGAAATTATTATTAAAGTAGTAGGATATGGTACATTTATCTTGAAAAGTCGAATTGTAGAAAATTTGCAGGATAATGAATAATTTGTAAGGATCTTGCATAGGAAAATGCAAATAAGTAATGCAGTATAGCACATAAACAGGAGATCAGGAAGGAAATGTATATAATTAGACATTTCGGGTGAAAGGAAAACTTGCATGGACCGATGAAGGTCAATTTTTATAAAGGTAAGGTATATGTCTAACCAATGATTTTGTAGACACGAATGGTTGAATCTATGGATATGATGAAATCCACAAGATAGGTGATATGATGTTGAAGAGTTGGAACTTATTGTGAACGAACTAAAGCAAGCAAAATATGGTGTGGACTTGTGAAGGATCAAGTTAAGCCGACGTGGATGGTTGGATAACATTGAAAAAGGAAGGTTAGTAAATTTAGATATTTTATGATTGTTTAACAGAAAATTTATATAGGTTGAATAGTACCCACGTATGAATGAAGGGTAGTTCAAGCATGATGTAGTTGGAAAGTTGACTTTTGAAGGTCAAAGGATGGATGAATATTTGTTAGACTTGGTGTTGCTCAGTAACGGACATACGCGTTACAGTAAGTAGTGCATGAAATGAACTAACAAACAGAGTAGTGTGAATAGAACGACTTTGAAATTTACTAAAAAAGGAGGGGAGGGGTGCATATGGTAGATGTACCGATTCAGTAGTGCCTAGGTAATTATGCCTAACTCTCAAGTTAAATAAGAGTGAATGAGGAATGAAATGGTATGTATGTTGTGAAAAAGATAACTATGATCTAAGGACTTGGGATATACGTAGGTATATAGTCTAACTAATTACATGATTGAAGTAATTAAAAAGGAATTTACGATAGTGGAATATTGTAGTAAGATAAGGATGAATACTAATTGCGATTGATGCAATAATAAGAGATTAATAGGGTTGATGAGGTGATGGATGGCAATGATAGTTCGGTGTGCTTGATACTTGCATGAAGGCTTGTTGTTAATATTAGAAAGTGTGGACATATTATTGTGTCTAATCACGGTTAAAGTTGTGGTATGGTCTATAATGCAGGCTTGCGATGCGACATGAAACTTTGAATGAAGCGTCAGAGTAAATAGGTACGTAGGGAATGCCTAGTAGGGTAGTAATGAAAGAGGTTTCGGGGACGAAACCTTCTTTAAGGGGGGTAGACTTGTAACGCCCCAAAATGCGATTTTAATACATTATGGCATGAAATATTTAACTAGGCTAGTTTATCTAGTTAAGGTGTCTTGTTAAGTAAAAAAAAATAAAATAAAGTAAGTAATTGACAAAGGATCAACCATCAAAGTTGAGGGACTGAAATTGTAACTTTTAATTAAAGTTATTAAAAGTTGATGGTGGAAGAGAAACTTCCAGGTTTCTCTTGTAGGGGTCGCCATTTTTGAAGGAAAGGAGAGGAGGACCAAGAACAAGCTGAAATTATAGAATTCCATGGCTAGATTGAAGCTAAACACCTGCATGTTTGAAGATTCTTAGTCATCTAGTGTTAACAAACATGAGGTAAGTGATAGAATCTAATTGATGATGAAATACTAGGATTCATACATAATTAATGTGTGAGTTCATGTGGAGACTAGATGAAAGCTATGATTAAAACTTGTATGCATGTTAATTTTGTGGAAATTTAGTAAATTGAAGAGGTTCATGAAGTTGGAAGTGGGTGTTGAAATTTGGGTTTAACCCATGAGCATTCTTGGTTAAGTTGATATACAAATTGAAAGAAAGTGATGATTTGCTATGTTGATAACTATTGAATGAATGGTATGTAATGTAGGGAAGAAATAGGATGATTTATGTTATGAGCTATGAAAGTATGCATGAAGTGCTTGTACATTGTGCTTTAGATGTTGTATGCACACCAAGTGTTTGATGAAATGTCTAGATTTGTTTAACTTGTGAAATTGTAGGCAAGATTGGACAAGTATGAAAGTAGTATGATAATGGATACAATTGATAGTAGGTTAACATGAGGATTGCGTCCTAGAGAGTAATCATGTGGGGATTGGTTGATTGTATGATTTGGTAAGAAGTATGCATTAGTAGGGTGTACGCTATGCTTAAATATTATGATGTACACGATGTGTTGGTTAATTGGTGTGATGAATGATCTTGTATCTTAATGAGATGTGAATATGATGTTTATGGTGAATCTTGTATGATCTAGTACATCAATATGGACATATGTTTCTAAGTAGGATGTTGGTATAGTTGGAAGTTGACTTTCTGGAAAGTCAACAATGTTAAAATAACATGGTTATGCTTCCCAAACTTGATTGTGTGATTAGAAACACTATGTGACGCGTAACATGTTAAAACTATGAGACATATATGATAATAAGTGGTATCACTATGTGAGGATGAATGTGGTTGTGAATGTATGTTTTAGATATGATAGAAGTTGACTAATGAAAGTCAATGTGATATTTGGTTGAGAATGGTTGTTAGTGGGTTATGATCATGTATGCTAACAATGATGTGAACATGATGATATGAAAGGATAGGAAGGATGAACTCAACCATGGGAAGCTAGTGGGTCAAGAGGAGGCAAACAAACAAGCATGAATTTGGAGGGCTTGAGGTAAGTGATTCCCAAACTTAACTCGCATCTATGATATTGAATTATGTTCACATAGAATGGGAATCTTGAAGGAGTACATGGTTTTGGTTATGGGTCAAGGATCCACATGGTAGTTAACTTGGATATTGTCTTTTGTAAATGTAACTAGTGTAGACAAGGTTTGAGCGAATCAAGTATAGTAGGTACTTGAACTCAAACCGGAAGCTCGTAGGGGCGTGCATTCGATCCGAGACTTGATCAAGGTATGTGTGGAATAATGGGTGGGAGAGTTAGTCAATGAGCTACTAGAGTGTCGGGAATGGTGGGTAAGAATGGCGTGAAAGGAATGGCATTGAAAAAGGAAAGAATTAACCAACAGCAGCAGTTGGCGTGTCCTACGCCAGTTTTGGCGTAGGATACGCCAAGACCAGCATTCCTACGCCAGATTCCTCTGTCCTACGCCACCTTGTCCCTCCTTGCCTACGCAAGTGGCGTAGGCTACGCCACTTTTGGCGTACCTTACGCCAAAACCCCTTTCAGCCTCGGATGTTGATTTTTCAGCTTGTTTATGCTTCCGTACCTTGCCCGAGCAACTCCAAACCTCATTTATAGTACACAAGTGTACTCATGCTCGGGTTTGAGAGAGAGCTTCATGTATGTAAGGGTTGGTAGTTATATGTAGATTGAGTAGAGGATTGGAAACGTCACATTTGTCTTAGAGATTGGCGAAGAAAGAGTAACATGACGGGTAAAGTAGGTTATATGAGGGAATTGTATGCTTGTATGTAAAGTAGGTTATATGAGGGAATTGTATGCTTGTATGTAAAAGTAGGTTTTATGAGGGAATTGTATCTTGTATGTAAAGTAAGTTACATGAGGGAATTGTATGCTTGTATGTAAAGTAAGTTATATGAGGGAATTGTATGCTTGTATGTAAAGTAAGGTTATATGAGGGAATTGTATGCTTGTATGTATTGTGGGGTATTGAGGGAATTGTATATTTGTATGAATTGTGGGGTTATTAACCTTGTTATGTGAATGGTAAGGAAGATGCAGGTATGTAAGTGTGAATGCATGAGACTTGTAGGATCAGCTCGGGGTACCACACCCGAACTTCCAAAAAGGCGTTGGAACGAGATCATGGAGTATCTATGGATATTATCTCCGCATTTTGAGTAGTGTGTATTAAGTCACTAAGTGAACTAACGAAACGGTTATTTGGTGATCGCAGGTTGTCTTGTCTACCTAATAGAGTAAGGAAAGGATGGAGATCGAGCAAGGAGGCGGATTGTACGAGGACACGGCCCTATAACGTGATATAGATGGGTCATGTTTAATGTGATAGAACACTTTTAAAAGATGTAATACCTAAAATGTTTAGTAGATTTGGGTTATAAACATCCAAGGTTGTTTTAAAAGAAATAAATTTTTCGGTTGGTATTTCCGTTGCACGTTTTTCTGTAAATTGGTTTAGGGCGTTACATTGTACAAAGTAAGTACTTGTGCATTGCAATGCCCATCCATACCTTAGTTTGGCCCTTCTTAACACAGAATCCAGCTTGATCAGCATAGTCCTTGTACATCGCCAACGCAGCTTCAAAAGTCGTAAACGATTTGCTAAGTCACGTTATGAACCTCGGGCTAACATTAGGTATCTAGAATTGGGAACGATTAGGTGTTGCAACATAATACCGGGGGAGTCTTATCACCTACAATTAACATGAATGTCCAAAAAAATCAAAGTTAGCTACAAAAAAGACGATCCTTCCCCCTGTGTTGTATGTGTCACTGCATCAAAAACAGTGTATTCATACATACATAATGTATACACAGGAAAGGTACACAAACCATGATCATCACCACGATCGGAAGCTTTTTGATGGGGTGGGCTAAAAAAGGATGAGCCAGAAGATGATCCTTCCCCTGCATCAGTTCGAATATTAACTCTTGCTATTGAATTGAAATTTCCTCATACCCCCAACCAAATCTATTTCTTGCTTGTTCAAATCTAACTTCTATGGTAAACGACAACTTGATAATCTGTATATTTGAACATTCGAATATTCATGATATTTGAAAACATGGCTAGCCAAATATGAACTATTTGCTATAATCACACTTAGACTCATTACTCTTGCCTATGGCAACTCGTATGCTATTTGATATTTGCTGCATTTACAAACTTGTTTGCATATGTGTTTAGTTTAGAATCATAGAAGGACATAAAAATACTAATGTAAGGTAAATTGGTGATTGCGGTCCGGAACGTAAGCATGAATTTACAGGTACGTTATGGTGGTGAGAAATTCTATTAGGGTTTGGTAAGGTACCTGGAACGTTTCCAAAGTATCAAAGGTGTGGTGGGTTAGCTGCGGTACACCCTAGATATAAACACTAATGATGCATCGAAAATAAGACTAGGGATCAGACCAATAACAAACCCTAGTTAGTTAGTAATTCATTTAGTCTTTAATGGTCATCTTATGCATTCTTTTTTCTCATTTTCTGAAACTTAAGTTTAGTGTTTTATTAGACCCTTATCTTAGACCAATATCATTCAAAAACCTTTATCTTGTTACTCATTAACTTTTATCATACCCTAACCATACTCACCCTAGCTTATAGCAAATACCCCCGCTTATTTCCAGCAGCCTCTCCAAAATCAACTTCGGGACGAAGTTCCCAAAAGTAGGGGAGACTGTAACATTTTGTAATTTCTCAATATTTTTAAATTAATAAGATCTTTTTCGTTTTTGTTCCTCATCCATTCCATCTCTTATTAAAGCAAAATTCAATAACAAAATAATGATATATCGTATTATGGGATTTATAAACCTTATTTATATGTGTTCAAAGTAAATTTGGCATTTTAATTACCTTAGATCTCATTTAATGGACCTAAAAGTTTTATATAAAAAAATATAATTCCAAAAAAAAACGGCCACAGGAATTGAACCTGCGACCAACGGCGGTTCAAGCTAATCAAACAAACCAACTGGGCTAAGCTCGTATATTGGTTGATATTCAAATCGGATTTAACTTTATGTTATTGCGCCTTTTGATCTGTCAACAAGGCATAGTGACACCGACTCTAATCATTCAATTCACGCGATTTTAAACTTGATTATGGAATGGATTTGATCCAAACGAAAGCGACTTTGTATCTTCGGCCTCAAGAAATCGAGAATGTTCGTTTAATCGATCGAACTAAAAACCAAATATTCACCTTACCATATTACCGGGTCAAATTCCTAATTGATTGATCGAAGCTGTTAATTTATAAATTGAACCCTTCCCCATGATCAGAACCCACCAAAATTCATATCCCCTTTCTCAATTCTCACCCTTAATGGCTTTAATTCACTAATTTCACGGAATTTTGACTTCTGAGTTTGACTTGCGATCTGGAAGCTTGCGATTTAGGTACGATTAAATTCTTTTTTCTTACATGTTAGTCGGCCTTTGATAATCATTAACCCTATGGTTAATTAAGTTATAATCACATGAAAAGTCGAATTAAGGATCTGGGGTTTCGATGCTTATTATTTTGGGGATAATGGTTTGTTTGGTTTATGTTTAAATCAATTTCATATTCAATGTAATTACCAATGCATCAGCAGATCAATTGTTAGAAGTGTGTGTTTTTAAGCTTTGGACCGGGTCAGGACTCAGGTTTGAGTCCTGCCCCCAACAATCATTTGTTTTTAAATGATTTCTTTTTAAATATTATACATGTGTTAGGATCAAATACACAATTAAAGAAAAGTAGGAAGTCGTATGAAGGGTATCAAATGGACTCCGATTGAACTCATTCAAGCGGCACTGGAACCGTCTTATCGAACCCTACGATCTTAGTTTTTAGGTTTTCACTTTTTTAGATTTTTAACTTGTAGTTTTTAGAATCTACGTTATATCATTGTGTCTTTTATGTAGCATTGTGTCTCTTTCTTATTTTCGTCATTGTGTCATTTTAGCGATTCATTATGTCTTTCTTCTTCAGCATTGTGTTATATTTTCACCCTTGTGTTATATTTTGTGGCTCATTGTGTATTTTTTGGTGATCTATTGTGTTTTTTATATCCTTCTCACCCTTCTCATTTTTGTTACACTGTATAGAATAACTGACTCATGCATAATTATTATATTGTATTATATTTAAGGGTTATGATCAAATATACAGTGAAAGAAAAATATGAAGTCGTAGGAAGGGTATCAAACGGACTCCAATTGAATTCATTCAAGCGGCATTGGAATCGTCTTATCGAACCCTACGACGTTAGTTTTTAGGTCTTCTTTTTTAGAGGTTTTAGCTTGTAGTTTTTAGAATATGCGTTATATCATTGTGTCTTCTATGTATCATTGTGTTTTTTTCCTTATTTTCATCATTGTGTCATTTTTTCAATTCATTGTGTCTTTTTTCTTTAGCATTGTGCTATATTTCTTTGGCACTATGTTATATTTTGTGGCTCATTGTCATATTTCATGATCTATTGTGTTTTTTGTATCCTTCTCACCTTTCTCATTTTTTGTAACCTTTGTAGAATAACTAAACCATTATATTTAAAATTATGTTTAAAATGCAAAAACTAGTTTATAAATTCTATAAAAAATATTTTAGGTCATATAACTTATAAAACTTATTTATAAAAAAAAAATTATTTTCATAGAATCTTTTATTTAATATATATTAATTATTTTCAAATAATATATATATATATGTGTATGTGTGTGTATGTGTGTGTGCACGCGCGTGTATGTGTATTAAACCCAATAAAAATACCAAAATAGCTTTATAAATTCTGAAATTTTTATTTTAAGTTTAAAAACTAATAAATTTTAAAAAAAAACTAAATTTTATGTACATAAAAGCGTATTTAATTATTTTTAGAAAATTAAACCTATTTTAATTATATTAGATTAATTATAAATCCAATTTTAATTATTTTGCACCAAAATTTCACATAAATTATTTTTAATAATTTAGGATAGAAAAATAAATTTATTTTTTGAATTTTGTGAAATTTAATATTTTTGAATATTATTAACATGTTTAAATTATTATGTTATAATTTATTTTATAATCATTAAATGTGAAAATAATTTACTAAAAATTAATTTCAAACTATTTTATTTTAGTATAGCAATCATTGACCAAGATTTTACAAAAATCTCTTTTAATAACTTATTTTATTAATTTCTCTTTTTTTATTTAATTAACAATTATTTCAATAAAATCATAAACAATTGTCAATTCCCAAATAGAAACCCTAAAATGCCATAGATATAGACAACATACACTCAATTAGGTCTCAATCAAAATTGTCTTTTATTTGAATAGGATTATATCTCGAGATCTTGCATATTTTAATTTGCGAAGTTTTAACATATTCAAGACTAGCAATCAATGTGAGTTTGCATAGCCCTTTTTTACTGTTTTCATGCTTTTTGGGGTGAAACATGTCTACATATACATTTCAACATATGTGTCTTGTGTTATTTCTATGTCTTGAACAATACTTAGGTAGACACAATTAGATATGCGTAATCATTAACTCCGTACAAGCCGACCATACACATTGATATATCTATTAGACTGACAATCCCACACGGATACGTGGACCATTGGTATGGGGAAACATGGGTGATTGTTATCGAAACACAAACAGGTGAACCATATCCATATGGGATGGACCACATTAAACATGTCACAAGGTTTGGTTATGCAAAACATTATTACCTGGTATTTGTTTTCACATATGAACTAGAATTACCATTAACACTTGAATTGTACAATTTTCATACTCATGATACATTACACCAACCTATGTATTACTCACTAACTTTTGTTGACCCAGACCATTTTCCAAACTAACAATTTTCAGGTTATGTTGTTGCTTGAAGACCAAAGTTCATGCTTGGAGATTTATATTTAGTCATACAAATTTGTATACAACCTTTAAGGTCTTCCAGTACTAAGTTGCCATGGTGATCTTTATATATGAAACCCATTAGTGTTGTCTTTCCCATTTGTTGATTAACATACCGAGTGACATCACATTTGTGCCTATGAAAGAACAAATGAAACCTGGCCACGTTCATTGAAACTTTTGCAGAAGCATCACCAAAAACTTGAATCTTCGAATTGGGTCAAAATTAAACAAAGCCAGCAGAAATGAACAAAAATTATTCTACTCCATGTTTCGAGAAATTCTATTTTTCAAATCTACACACATGTTTGATATTGATGATCTGTAACATACCATATTACTTCAATTGTTGGAGCCTTGGCCTTTGACAATTAATTAGTTAATAGTAAAGCAAAATACTTACTCGAAAAATTGCTTGTTGTACTTGTCAAAGTGGAACCTCAAAATGTGACACCCGGCAAACTCAGGTTAGTAACATTGATCAAACTAGTAAGTCTACCTTAGCGAGTCATGCATGTTACATACTTAACTGGGTCAGTTGAGTCGTTACGATGGTTTGGGGAATCATCGGGAGTCATTACAATGATCCTAGATACTTAACTGGGTCAGTTGAGTCGTTACGATGGTTCAGGGAAGCATCGGGAGTCATTACAATGATCCACGGGATCATTGGGAGTCGGTCCATAACCATGTGTACAAGGATTGGTGGTACGTGGAGTCGCCGGGTATAACGCACACACGCAAGTCTCGAGTCCCGGGAATTGGTGAACGAATGTGAATGTGTTAGTTATCATGCATTATGTGTTTGTAATCATTACGTGACTTGTCGGTATGTGAATACGTGTTTATATGTGTTAAAATAGTGTTTAACGTGCGAAAAAACCCAAAATGAGGTGCTGCAGGCGATTAGGGAGGATAACAGGCGATTGGGGATGGGCATTTGGCCTAATCGCCAGTTGCAGACTCCCAATCGCCGGTTCTGATGTTGACGAGTAAAAACACCTATAAATACAACCTTGGACTTGTGCAACATCTTTTATGCAACCCTAACTAATCCTAAGCCTCCCTCACACCATAGAACACCTCTGGAACTTGTTTTGCTAAAATCCAAGGTGTGTTCTTCATCCCAAACCTTTGTAATGTTATTGTTTTGGTTCCAAAGATCCAGACCTTGTTTTACCAAGTTGTGTCTTTAAAAACCTTTGAAATGAGTTTCAAAAACAAGTCTAAACCTTTATACTTGCTATATGTGAAGTATTCATGCAAGAAATGATTTTTGATGGTCAAAACATGAATGTTTCCATGTAATTGATGTACTTCTGATGTGTAGGAGTTATTAGGATGTTTTCCAAAGGATTTGAGCCATTATTATCGTGTTTTGATGAAAATATGCATTTGACCCATTTGGATGATTCTTGAAGATTTAGGATGTTACGATATGATTTGATGATTGTTGTTAGGATTCACATTAGAAGGGTATTATAACAGAGGGATGATGATTTACAAGGTTGTAGGTGGTGAAATCTGATTATTTGCCATTTAAGGAAAGACATGCATAATTAATGAAACCTAGTACTTTGCCATTTTTGGAAATAATTGCACAAAGGGTGTTAGAGCAGTGATAAATTGGGGTTTTTTTGCTTGGAATGGGTTGGTTAATAGTTTAGGTTTGATGTTGGGTGTTTATACATCTTTTGGATATGATTTGGAAGGTTAAACGCGCGAAAAAAGCGGAACAGGTCTGCAGGGGGGCGATTGAGGAGTCTCAATCGCCTGTTTAACTAGCAATTGGTCCAATCGCCTGACATTAGGGGCGATTGGGCTCCTACTCGTGTGTAAAACATGCAATTACAATCCTAAATGCTAGTTTGGTCGTCCCAATCACTAGTTGACTTTTCCTAATTGCATGTTAATTTCCTAATCGCATGTACTATTTTAAGTGCATTTTGACATCCCGAAAAATGATTTGACGCCTAGGAACACGTTAGGAACCCCGTGACATGTCTAATAACTTGGTAACACGTGTTCGAACTCGTTTATGGATTAACTGGGCGTTATGCTAGACTAGGTGAACTCTTGCGCGTGCTAAGTGTTTAACTACATATGTTGCATGATATCTTGTACTTGGCTAACACGTGGAATGTCGGGTCACCAATGAGATGTCGGGTCTTGTCTCGTACGGTCGGTTTCACAATCAAAGGTGTTTTCAAACGTACATGGTTATGGTTTGGACATTCGGGGACTAGTTAACCTACGGGTTATTAGTCTGGGTACTTATATACATCTCATGATAGGTCGCCGCATATTAGGGCTATCATAGCTTACTGATTTAACTATTTTCAAGTAACGCAATCTAAGGTGAGTGTCACAGCCCCGCTTTTACTGTTTTTCTTTCGGGGGAGAAACATGATACATACTTACTTACTAAAGGTCATGTTATACTATGGTTACTTTACATTACTATACGGCCTTTTATGGAAAGTCCCAGGGGGAAACCATGAATGTGCGGGTTGCACAACAAGGGAAATGTGGATAGATCTATTGGGCCTCACAAACCCCACTCGACGGCGGGGATGTCGGGCGGGTGCATATTGTCTCTAACTTCGGGATTGCCGAGGCATCGGTAACCCAGTCAATTTGGGCTGGTTTCAACATTGGTACATGTTTAGTAATGGGTTCCCAACCGTAGTAGTAAAAACACTTAACGTCTTGCTAACGTTCTTATAACCTAGTAGTAACGGATATGATCTCTTCAAACTTATAACAACTCTTTTATAAAATCTGTGAACTCACCAGCATTATATGTTGACATACTTGGCATGTTTTCACGGGTCACTAAGGTAGCAGTAAATGGACTAGGCGCACGGAGTCTCGCACAGCGTCTAGAGTCTTGTTGCATATTAAACAATGTTTTGTAAACTGTAACATGTCTTTTGGTTGTAAACAATTAATGCTTCCGCTGCTGGTTTATGGCTCAAAGCATAATGTTTTGGTCTCATTATATATATTTATTGTTTGTTTATTGTGATCGTTGACTTGGATCCGGGTATGTCACGCGCCTCACGGTAAAACCCCGCAAGTGGAATTTGAGGGTATGAGAGATTGGTCTCAGAGCCAACGGTTATAGTAAACTAGGACTGCATGTAGAGTCTAGTATATAGCCGAGTCACACACTAGACGGTCACATATGGTCGAGTCTTAACATGTGGGTAACATATTCAATTTGTCGGGGTGTCGGTGTCATCATCTTCAACGCTGCATCATCTGCTTACTCTTCTATTATTCTACTCCTTAACTCATCCTTATCATGATTCAGCTATGTGTTGATGCAACGCGAGAAGGTCATTGCCAATGCCTCTCGTCAGCTTAAAGTTCATGAGAAAAATTACACCACCCATGATTTGGAATTAGGTGTAGTGGTCTTTGCCTTGAAGATCTGGAGGCATTACTTGTACGGTACCAAGTGCACCATTTATACCGATCACAAGAGCCTCCAACATATCGTGCCGATAGGCACCTTGAACTCAGGTCCTATGGCCTACATTATTTTGCTGAACGTGTTTGGGTCCCTTTATTCGGAGGTTTGCGGGAGCTCGTTCTTAATGAAGCTCACAAATCTCGGTATTCTATTCACCCTGGCTCCGATAAGATGTATCAAGACATGAAGATACTTTATTGGTGGCCGAATATGAAGGCGGATGTAGCTTCGTATGTAAGCAAGTGTTTGACCTGTGCCAAGGTCAAGGTTGAATACTAAAAGCCGTCCGGCCTTCTTCAGCCTGAAATACCTGAATGGAAGTGGGAACGGATTACAATGGAATTTGTAACCAAACTCCCGAGGTCGCCCAGTGGTTGCGACATAATCTGGGTGATCGTCGATAGGTTGACAAAGTCAGCGCACTTCCTCGCTATCAAGGAAACCGATGGCCTTGAGCGGTTGGCTCGCTTGTATCTTAAGGAAGTAGTTTCTCGGCACGGGGTGCCTGTTTCTATTATTTTTTATCGTGATCCACGGTTCGCCTCGAATTTTTGTAAATCCTTGCATAAGGCTTTGGGCACTCAGTTAGATATGAGCACAGCCTATCATCCGCAGACTGACGGTCAAAGCGAGCGGACGATTCAAACACTAGAAGACATGCTTCGGGCATGTATGAGCGACTTTGGCAAGGGTTGGGAGAGTCATCTACCGTTGGTGGAATTCTCCTACAACAATAGCTACCATTCTAGTATGGAGGCAGCTCCGTTCGAGGCTCTTTACGGGCGGAAATGTCGGTCCCCTCTTTGTTGGGCTGAGGTGGGTGAGAGTCAACACACTGGCCCAGAACTGGTGTACGAGACTTCCGAAAAGATCGTACAAATTCGCAACCGCGTGGCAGCAACTCGGGATCGTCAAAAGAGCTATGCCGATCGTCGTCGGAAACCCTTGGAATTCCAGGTTGGCGACAGGGTTTTATTGAAAGTATCTGCGTGGAAGGGCGTTATACATTTTGGGAAGCGTGGCAAATTGAATCCTCGGTATGTGGGACCGTTCGCAATTCTAGAACGGATTGGACCGGTGGCATACAGGCTCGATCTGCCAGCTGAGCTCAGTAATGTTCATAATGTCTTCCATGTCTCTAACCATAAGAAGTGTCTGGTGGATGAATATTTGGTTGTTCCTCTCGAAGAGATCAAGGTGGATGATCGTCTGCGTATCGTAGAGGAACCGGTTGAAATTCTCGATTATAAGATCCGTAGGCTTCGCCGGAGTAAAATCTGCATTGTTAAAGTTCTTTGGAATTCAAATCGTGGACCAGAGTTCACGTGGGAACGGGAAGATCAGATGAAAGCTAAGTATCCTCATTTATTTCCTAAGCGTGCGTTCGAATCAAGATATGTCTCTGCTGAAGCTGAATGAATCTCGGGTTGAGATTCCTTTCTACAGGGGGATGATGTGGCAACGGGAAAATTTTTCTTTTCTTTCGTCTCTTCCTTTTGGCCTTGGGCAATTTTCTGGACGAAAATTCTTTCAACAGAGGGATGACGTGACACCCGGCAAACTCAGGTTAGTAACATTGATCAAACTAGTAAGTCTACCTTAGCGAGTCATGCATGTTACATACTTAACTGGGTCAGTTGAGTCGTTACGTTGGTTCGAGGAATCATCGGGAGTCATTACAATGATCCACGGGATCATTGAGAGTCGGTCCATAACCATGTGTACAAGGATTGGTGGTACGTGGAGTCACCGGGTATAACGCACACAAGCAAGTCTCGAGTCCCGGGAATTGGTGAACGAATGTGAATGTGTTAGTTATCATGCATTATGTGTTTGTAATCATCACGTGACTTTTCGGTATGTGAATACGTGTTTATATGTGTTAAAATAGTGTTTAACGCGCCAAAAACCCAAAATGAGGTGCTGCAGGCGATTAGGGAGGATAACAGGCGATTGGGGATGGGCATTTGGCCCAATCGCTAGTTATAAGAGGCGATTAGGCCCTAATCGCTAGTTATTATAGGCAATTGGGATCCCAATCGCCAGTTGCAGACTCCCAATCGCTAGTTCTGATGTTGACGAGTAAAAACACCTATAAATACAACCCTTGACTTGTGCGACATCATTTATGCAACCCTGACTGATCATATTCCTCCCTCACACCTTAGAACACCTCTGGAACTTGTTTTGCTTCAAAACCCACCATTTCCAAGCTTACACTCCTTTCTTTGATAAAATCCAAGGTGTGTTCTTCATCCCAAACCTTTGTAATGTTATTTTTTTGGTTCCCAAAGGTCCAGACCTTGTTTTACCAAGTTTGTGTCTTTAAAAACCTTTGAAATGAGTTTAAAAAACAAGTCTAAACCTTTATACTTGCTATATGTGAAGTATTCATGCAAGAAATGATTTTTGATGGTCAAAACATGAATGTTTCCATGTAATTGATGTACTTCTGATGTGTAAGAGTTATTAGGATGTTTTCCTAAGGATTTGAGCCATTATTATCATGTTTTGATGAAAATATGCATTTGACCCATTTGGATGATTCTTGAAGATTTAGGATGTTACGATAGGATTTGATGATTGTTGTTAGGATTCACATTAGAAGGGTATTATAACAGAGGGATGATGATTTGCAAGGTTGTAGGTGGTGAAATCTGATTATTTGCCATTTAAGGAAAGACATGCATAATTAATGAAACCTAGTACTTTGCCATTTTTGGAAATAATTGCACAAAGGGTGTTAGAGCAGTGATAAATTGGGGGTTTTTTTGCTTGGAATGGGTTAGTTAATTGTTTAGGTTTGATGTTGAGTGTTTATACATCTTTCGGATATGATTTGGAGGGTTAAACGCGCGAAAAAGCGGAACAGATCTGCAGGGGGGGCGATTGAGGAGTCTCAATCGCCTGTTTAACTAGCAATTGGTCCAATCGTCTGACATTAGGGGCGATTGGGCTCCTACTCGTGTGTAAAACATGCAATTACAATCCTAAATGCTAGTTTGACCATCCCAATCATCAGTTGACTTTTCCTAATTGCATGTTAATTTCCTAATCGCATGTACTGCTGTTTTTAGTGCATTTTGACATCCCGAGACATGATTTGATGCCTAGGAACACGTTAGGAACCCCGTGAAATGTCTAATAACTTGGTAACACGTGTTCGGACTCGTTTTTTTGGATTAACTGGGCGTTATGCTAGACTAGGTGAACTCTTGCGCGTGCTAAGTGTTTAACTACATATGTTGCATGATATCTTGTACTTGGCTAACACGTGGAATGTCGGGTCACCAATGGGATGTCGGGTCTTGTCTGGTACGGCCGGTTTAATAGTCAAAGGTGTTTTCGGGGGAGAAACATGCTACATACTTACTTACTAAAGGTCATGTTATACTATGGTTACTTTACATTACTATTCGGCGTGTTATGGAAAGTCCCAGGGGGAAACCATGAATGTGCGGGTTGCACAACGAGGGAAATGTGGATAGATCTATTGGGCCTCACAAACCCCACTCGACGGCGGGGATGCCGGGCGGGTGCATATTGTCTCTAACTTCGGGGTTGCCGAGGCATCGGTAACCCAGTCAATCTGGGCTGGTTTCAACATTGGTATATGTTTAGTAATGGGTTCCCAACCATAGTAGTAAAAACACTTAACGTCTAGCTAACGTTCTTATAACCTAGTAGTAACGGATATGATCTTTTCAAACTTATAACAACTCTTTTATAAGAACCTATGAACTCACCAGCATTATATGTTGACATTTTTGGCATGTTTTCTTAGGTCTCTAAGGTAGCAGTAAATGGACTAGGCGCACTGAATCTCGCACAGCGTCTAGAGTCTTGTCGCATATTAAACAATGTTTTGTAAACTGTAACATGTCTTTTAGTTGTAAACAATTAATGCTTCCGCTGCTGGTTTATGGCTCAAAGCATAATGTTTTGGTCTCATTATATATATTTGGTGTTTGTTTATTGTGATCGTTGACTTGGATCCTGGTATGTAACACGCCTCGCAGTAAAACCCCGCAAGTGGAATTTGAGGGTGTGAGAGATTGGTATCAGAGCCAACGGTTATAGTAAACTAGGACTGCATGTAGAGTCTTGTCTATAGCCAAGTCACACACACTAGACGGTTACATATGGTCGAGTCTTAACATGTGGGTAACATATTAAATTTGTCGGGATGTCGGTGTCATCATCTTCTACGCTACATCATCTGCTTACTCTTCTATCATTCTACTCCTTAACTCATCCTTATCATGATTCGACGGCGAGCAACAAGCGAAAGTGGGAAGGTGTGGGTAAAGGCTCGAGTTCAGCTCAGCCTCAGCCGGTAAAGAAGTCTGATGTTGGGGGATCGTCGTCTGAGCAGAAACCGGGGGTTATTTTGGGAAGCTGCTGAAATGTGATCGGTGAGGGTATCATCATACTGGCCCTTGTGATGAGAAGAACCGTTGTCATCGGTGCCATAGGGCTGGGCACCAAGCTAAGGATTGTAGGGTCAATCTTCAGGGTAATCAGAACCCACCTGCTACACCTGCCCCCACTCCTCAAGTTACTGCTCCTCAAGGAAACCAGGGAAAGCAGGGGTGTTATAACTGTGGTGAGCTTGGACACTACAAGTGAGAATGCCCCAAGTTGAAGCAGGGCAAAGCTGGAAGGAATGGGTCGGGTAATGGGAACAACGGGGGCGGAGGTAGGAATGCTCGTGCCTTTGTGATTGGTTCGGGCTAGGCCCGGCGGGATCCTGACACTGTTACCGGTACGTTTCTTCTTGATAATCGCTATGCTTCGGTTTTATTTGATTTGGGTGCCGATAAGAGTTTTGTATCTCTTGGATTTAGTCAATTGCTTGATAGGGTACCTACACCTTTAGAGGCTAAGTACTTGATAGAATTGGCTGATGGTAAGAAAGTCGAAGCGACACACGTCCTTAGGGAGTGTCGCCTTGAATTGTCGGGTTATTCATTTCCTATTGACCTTATGCCGGTGTCCTTGGGTAGTTTCGATGTCGTTGTGGGTATGGATTGGTTATCCTTGTATCGTGCTGAGATCGTTTGTTTTGATAAAGTTATTTGATTCCCTCTCCCTGATGGGGAAATTCTTTTGGTGCATGGTGAAAAGAGCGGTGTCCCTTTGAATATCATTTCGTGCATGAAAGCCTATAAGTATCTTCGAAAGGGGTATTCTGCCATTCTGGCTCTTGTTTCGGTTTCATCGGAGGAAGAGAAGAAGCTTGAAGATATTCCTGTTGTCTGTGACTTTCCCGATGTGTTTCCTGAAGAACTATCTGTCCTTCCGCCCGATCGTCAAGTTGAATTCAGTATCGAACTTGCCCGGGTGCAGCCCCTATTGCTCGAGCCCTGTATCGTCTTGCACCTCCCTAGATGCAGGAGCTATCCAACTAGTTACAGGAGTTATTGGAGAAGGGTTTCATTCGACCTAGTTCATCCCCGTGGGGAGCCCCTATCCTCTTTGTCAAGAAGAAAGACGGAAGCCTGCGTATGTGTATCGACTACCGTGAACCGACCAAGGTTACAATCAAGAATCACTATCCTCTTCCTCGTATCGACGATTTATTTGATCAGCTCCAGGGTTCTAGTGTCTATTCGAAGATTGACTTGAGATCGGGGTACCATCAGTTGAGAGTCCAAGAAGCCGATATTCCGAAGACCGCTTTTTGAACTCGTTATGGCCATTTTGAATTCTTGGTCATGCCTTTTGGTCTCACCAATGCGCCCGCCGTATTCATGGATTTAATGAACCGTGTTTGTAAGCCCTACCTTGATAAATTCGTGATTGTCTTCATTGATGATATTCTAGTCTATTCCAAGAACGAAGTGGACCACCGGGAACATTTGCGTCTTGTCTTGGAACTCTTGAGACGGGAACAGTTGTATGCCAAGTTCTCGAAATGAAACTTCTGGTTACATGAAGTCCAATTCCTTGGTCATGTGGTTAATGAAAAAGGAATTCATGTTGATCCAGCCAAGATAGAAGCCATCAAAGACTGGGAAGCACCGAAGACGCCATCTGAGGTGCGGCAATTCTTGGGTCTTGCAGGTTACTATCGTCGTTTTATCGAGGGATTTTCGAAGATCGCTCAACCCCTCACCTAACTTACCCAGAACTTTAACTCGCCTAGCCATTTTTTTCATAGTTTCATCATCCATTCTTCCTTTTCCTATATACGTTATTCTCAGATCGAATATGTCAACTTTCTTGGAAGCAGATAGTTTTGCACGTTATGGTTTATTCATTCTATGGGATTGAGAGCCCCTATTGATTCTTGAACGCAATTAATGCAGCTCATCGTATTCTTTATAAATTGTAGCCCATCATATGTCCATTGCAGTTATTGTTATTAAAGATAGAGATGGAAATGGAACACTAACCTGGTGGTCAAACTCAAAACTTGAACTATTTAGGATAGGAGGTAGGCCAAAACTTGAACCATTTGGGATAGGAGGTAGGCTAGTATGGAATGATATTTTAAAACCTAAGCTTCAACACCAAAAACACGTGTAATTTGTTTTTTACTTGAATTTGATCATGAAATGATACAATTAGAGACTTGTGAAGTTTTATTTGACGACCTTCGTGGCAAGGTGGGAATGCAGTTTACAGGCCGTAATATGGATATTTACGACCCATAAGCTCAAATGATCGGTTGTATGATGTCTGGTTTAAGGGTTGTCAAGGAGATGTATTACATATGGTTGGCTATACACAACTTTATTTTTTGGTTTTTCTCTAGTTTTGGCCTTTCAGTTAACTCATATTAAAATGTATATACACACACATACTAAGGCCACAACCATCAGGAACCCAAGCCTAACACCATGGACCATAGCCAAACGCAACCACAAACAAGACCCACCAAAACTTGTCGCCCACCACCACCATACATTGCCTGAGTCCAACAGCCGACAATGGCCACCTAACCAGTTTGTCTTCCACTTCGAACCCACCATCAACAACAAACAACCTGTACAACAACCTCGAGCCCCACCACCACCAGGTAACCATCACATCTCGACCACCACAACCTCCATTCCACCGACCCGTCCCAGCAACCACCACTACAGCCGAGACATACATCCCACCACTACAGTCGTTGTCCCAGTCGCCCAAACATCCCAGCAACATAGCCCGATCGGGCCTAAAACAACCGCGCCGCCACCACCAAGGATGGTGGTGGCCGGCCGCTGTCAAAGAGGGAAGGAGTGAGGGCCGAGAGTTGGGTAGGAGGGTAGAGAGAGAGATTACGGGACAGAGAGTAGAGAGAGGAGGAGGATGCTAGGGTTTGTGAAAGTGAGAAATGGGCAGGAGAAGTGAGAAACAACAACAACAACAACAACAACAACCGTACCCAGGAAATCCCACGAAATAGCGACGCTATTAGTAGGGTCTGGGGAGGGTAAGATGTAGGCAAACCTTACCCCTATCTTTAGAGATAGAGAGGCTGCTTCCAGAGAGACCCCCGGCTCGAAAATACCAAAAGCGCACTGTGTATTTTTGTATAGTGAACGAATAGCATAATATAACATACAAAATATATTTATATATATATATATATATACCTGCATAGAGACCATCCCTACTTCCTAAGAAAGTCTTAAATCCTAAAAATCTTTAACTTTAATCCTAAGCCTCCACGAATTCCTATCTTGGACCATATCCTCAGAGAGGTGCAATTCTAACAAATCTTGCCTAATCCGATCAGCCCAAGTCAATTTGGGTCTGCCTCTACTCCTCCTCCCCTCCACCGAGAGGTGTTCCACTCTTCTGACTGGGGCTGTCGTATGTCTCCGCTTCACATGTCCAAACCATCTTAATCTCCCCTCCTTTATCTTATCTGCTATGTTAGCCACTTCTAGCCTCTTCCTAAGAATCTCATTTCTAATCCGAAATGGGCAGGAGAAGTGAGAAAGAGAGATTTTATAGCTAGGGTTTGGATGGGTAGGTGGGTGGGTGCTTATCACGTAAACGAACATGTTAAGACGTCTCTTGTCTCGGTTTATTTTGGTTCATTATTTTTGTACAATAAAATAGTTGGAAATGCTCGTAATTAAAATCTAAACAAAACCGAGCAATTTAAATATTATAATCATAACCCGACGTGTGTTTTCGACACACTCGCTTAAACTGCGTTACTTGATTCGATCGTGCTTTCTTTCACATAGAAGATCGTTGACTTCCGAAATCAAATCAATTTAACATTAGTTATAATAAATATTTTTTCCAAAAGTTTGATTACAGTTAAAACTATGCCTTTCAACGTCCGATTTCCATGTATGTTCACTTCCGCGTTTCAAAACGCTGAGTTTTTTGTTGTTTCTCGCGTCGGTTTCACACCCAATCGCTTCAATAGCAAATACGTGATGTATTTACATGCAATAGCTTTATGTTAGTCCAGTTCAACAAATTTTTATTGATGTCAGTTCGTTAAGGTTAAACACAAGCAAATCTTCTTTTAAAGGCATCAAGGCGTCCACGAACTTTTAGTATGATATCGTAGGACTCGTAATGGTTTATTTATTTAACATTGACTTGAAAACATGGTAATTGCATCATAAATGTGATTAAGACCCAGTCAGATGTTGACCGAAATTTGTTGGTTGTCACACATGCAGGGACAATCAAAGATGATTGTAAGATCTTGTTTTGTATAGTCTTACGTTTGGCTTGATTAGTTTGGCATTGGGCTAGTATAGTATTGAGTTATGGTTGTAGTGGGCTAATATTATAAGAGAGTACGCAAGCTTTAGGGGGTGTACCGTTGGTGTGTACGGCCCACACACCAAACCTCCCTAAACACTATAAAGGGGTTTGATAGTTCATTGTCAAGTGTTGGTTTTTGGTTGTTTTATGGTTTGGCCGGCTGGTTTTCTGGTCTCTACCTCTTTCTATGCATTTAAACGACCAAACAAAAATTACGAGGTTATGGAATAACAATTATTATTTGTTTATATTATTATATTGAGAATTGAAATAACAATAATACCCTCACATGATCATCAAAATAAACCTAGTTAGTTTTAAAGGCTAACTTCTGTAACAAAAAACTAATGTAAAGAATGTAACTGGCAAGTTTTATACATAAATGCTATAACCTGCAATGTTTGGTAAACGTAAATGACGTTTTCTATAATTTTATAAAATAAAATTAAAAAAAAGGTGTTACCAGGTCACCTCAAACCATTGAAAATTACATACTTTGACACCGACCCGTTAGTAGATCCATTCTAGCACTTCTACCAAGTCAATGGATATATTTACAGTAAACTAAGGAATTTCAGATCATAAAGAGAAAAGACTAGTTTGTATATCCGAAGGATTGGCTAACCACCGGCAGAATAACCATGCTGCACCCACCACTGATATAAGAGAAAGTGTGGCCAAAAAACCAAAATGTGATACGTCGTTCGCAATTATAACAACGCCCAATATTATTGATTCTGCTAAGCTGGCAATGGAAACCTCGGTTGCCCCGATAAGATTTGCTTTAGAAGGCGGAATCCCGGTTTGTAGAATCTGTGACCCAATTACTTCGTATGACATGTGCCCCAATCTTGATAGCACCTGAAGATTGAGTTGTTTTATTACATATAACCATTTTAGAGATTTGACTAATGGTAGTTTATTAAAATGCCAATGTCACACAAAGTGGTAGCCTGATTAATGGGCTTTTTTTTTCTAATCTAAAAAATATCACAGCTTCCATTATAGGTGCCAATTTTAAGGTTTTAATATGAAACTGGCCAGGGATGCATATTACTAATAACAGGTCAAACGGGTCGATAGCGGATACAGAAGTGTTTACAACCACCTATATTGAAATATTTAAGAAAAGAAGACTTACAATAAAACCAAGAAATAACATAAGTGCAGTCTGATTTTTTAGAGCTCCACTCCAATAGACTCCAACCGCCATTGTAAGAACTGAAGCTTGCAATATGAGTCCAGCTGCTCCAGCCTACAACAAGAAATCCATTACAACTTTGTTGTATTTTAGTCTTTTGCGATTATGCTGTTATATGGAAATGATGCAATAAATGTATCAATTTTAGTTATGTTATAACCTCTAAAGGGTCAAATGGGTTACTCTAAAATACTTAACTAGAGACAAAAACAGGACAAAAATCATCAAAGCCTATTCAGATTCATATGAACCTCTTACCTCCTGGCTCCTAAATCACTTTTATTATAAAAATAAGTCAAATTTTTACTGTAAAAAATAGTTTTTTTTAATCAAATATAAATGCATAATTATTTATAAAATACGGAAACCATGAGAAAAGAAAAGAGCTATCAGGTCATCCCAACCTGACCCACCCGTTTTGATGAACCTACACAAAACCCACCCATCTTGTTACCTATAGTTTAGGAATTAGGATGTCCTCAGAGATGTGCGAAAGCCTGGGAATATTAATATATATTACGTAAAAGAGACATCTACCTTTAAAATGCCAAGGTGCTTGACCATTTGAGCAGACATGAATGTTGCTCCAACACCCATAAAAGCACATAAGCAACTAAAGCCTCCAATAAGAGAGGGACTTAAACCTGAAGAGGATTAAAAAAACATGTCGTTTTAAAACCATCATATGCCAATGAGCATGTAATAATAGGCTTCTTGTTGCTTGCTTTATCAATATCAAACTGAAAGTAGAATTTAAACAGCAAAAAAAATTGAAATTCTAATGGTGCAAGGCCTCATGATCATCAGGTGGTGTTTGGATATGTGTTAATAGTATATTTTTGCAATAGTGCTTAGCAAAAAGTAATTTAAGACTATAACTTTCAAAGGTTCAAGTAAAATAGATTCGGAGAAGCATATATGAAGTATATGTAATAAAACTAACTTTTGAATAAAGATACAATTATCTATCTATTGAAACATTAATTCTTCATGTCACAGTAATGGATCGAAACATTAATTTTTCATGTCACAGTAATGGTACATCCAAACGCCCCTCTTAAAGGGCTGTGGTAAAAAAGAAGAGAACATAACATACCATGCTGTGTGAGGAAAGCTGTCATTAGACCACCTGGGGCAAGAACAGCATTAAAGCATAGAAGTACATAGGCTAGGCTAGCTGGAAGAACAGGCTGCTTCATGTATTCATCCAACCCGTGTTTAATAGCAGCCATACTGATATCCACTGATCACCAGAAAGCTCATGATAAGTAAGAAAAACAACAAATGAAACGTGATGTTACAGATATTACTATATTAGTAACATATTCACCTAAATTATCGGCATGCGGCTCAGGTTCTCCGGAGGAAGTTCTGCAGCATATTTGTGTACATTTAGCACGGTCAAGTACACCATAGGAAAGCTTGTTGGTCAACCACGTGAGACCAATCTAAAAATATTCAGAATAAACCTCATTATTCAAAGACAAATATGCAATATATGACTATTATTAACAGACAAATCATATTTAATTACCACAACAGGCAATGCCCACATCATTAAAGCAGCAGCAAGCTTCAAGCATGTTACTGTTTCATATTTGGATAGAAGAATACCAAACAGTGATGCTCCAGCAATCTGCAATCAGTGTAAAGTTCAAAAGTTCTTATCAATCAGCCAAATTTCAAAAACTGCTTCAATCATATACAATAAATAATACATATAACAAGATGGTTGTAGCAAGTTATATTTCTTTTGCAAAAGTAGAAATAAAGAAAATTGTATTAAAGAATAGAACCACAAATCACCTCACAGAGGAGATCAATACGACTCAGAATAGCATTCGCTTGAGCAAGAGCAATTGGCCTGTTTGTTCCTGCTAACTACACACAAAATTTCACATTAATAAATTGTCTCAATTAGACCATAAATCACTTGAGAGTTGAGAAGATGAAGCCAAACAAAAGGAAAGCTGATGTTTCAAGTTGCCTCAAGAGTTGCAAATAAAAAGTATTTGGATGTGTTTTGGAACTGATTATTTGAAGTCAAGGTAATCAATTTATTAACGTCGGGACATACAAATTTTTGGGTAACTAATTATTTAGTAGACACATAATTAGATGCGGATAATCAGTTTCATTTTTAGCTGCAACAATACTGGTTATCCAAACACGTGAACATTTTAAAACTGAATAATTCTTCAATATCACATAATCAGTATATGGCCAACCACCCCGTAAACGTATTTATATGACAATGGGAAAAAAAAAAAAAAAAAAAAAAAAAAGAAGCAAAGGATAACTACCAGAACAACCCAATCACGTTCGACGGCAACCCCAAGAGCGAGTCCAGATAGCCTCTCAACAGCCCCTGCTAATACTAATATGATAAACCAGGGACGCATGAGTACAGAGGTTTCAAGTGAGGCATGTGCCATATGTGCTTTCATTATCATCGCAGCTGATAAGAGTTGAGCAGATGCCTGATATACCCCAAACAGGTTATTATTAATTCCAAAGAAATTTTATTCCAAATATGCTATATATGTTAATGTATGGAATAACCTGAACAGTAGTCAAAAAATTATATGCAGGTACACGGGGAAATAGATCCATAAGTCTGCCAACTAATGGACCTCCAGCAATAACAGCAACCTGTTGCAGAAGAAAAATAGAAGATAAGGTGAAAGCTCTTTTCATTTAGAACCGATAAAAAGAACCATACATATAAATAATATGTATACACACATGCACTTATAGGGGTGCGTGCATTCATTTTAGAACCATTATTATGTGAGTACCACAAGAAGCGCATGAGCACGTGTATCACATAGCATTTAAATGAAAAGGGTAAACTGAAACAAAAAATGGTTTATTTATCTCTCCACACTTGATAGAACCCAACAAAAGTCGGATGATTTAATTTACTAAAAAACTATTACAAGATGATGATAGACCCAATTCGAGATGGGGGATCTCCTTAAACTTGACTGAACAAGAAATAAAAACACACACATAAAACTATTAGATTATAATAACTGCCCCACTAATTTTGGCCCACTACTTGCTCCTAAAACAGTTCCCTCCAAAACTCATTCTTGCAATCCTGCTAATAATTAAATGGGTCAAATACCCAGAGAAGCTGCCAACAAGATGCGACCCATGGGTTCGTATCAACACTCCTTTGATTTATTCCTCTATGGAATTGTTTCTTTTAAATATAAAATTGAAAACCAATGCCATATACATGTGTGTATGGTTGCATTTAGAAAAATACCTACAAATTATCATATATATTTAAAAAAACAAATCTTAAACATATTGAAACACACATGCACTATAATTAATTAATTAATATAACATACAATACAGAGGTTAAAGCGATTCCCACAATTCTCAACATATTAATGATTCTGAAATGAACGCCCCTGCCCCCTCTATATGTATATATGTACATGTGTTTGTGTATGTGTGTGTGTGTTATAGCTCATATGAGTTAATGACACCTTGGTGCAGAAACCCATGACTGCAACTGGAAGAAGGCTTGGATGAAGCAAAGCAATAGCAGCAGGCCAAGCAAAGTTCCATAGCTGTTCCACCAAGTTCCCAGCTAGGCAACTAGCATACAATGCTGATAATCATATATCAACATCATGTTAGCGAAAGATGATATGATATAAATAGAAGTCTATGCAACTAGCATATAACGCTGATAATCATATGTTAGGAAAAGATGATATGATCATATAAAAAAAAGTCTATGCTACATAAGCTTATTTATCAAAGAAATCTAAATAAAAGATCTTCAATAAATATTTGCTCCAACCAGTTTGCATTACAAAGTTTACAACTGGGATGACTAGCTTACCATATAGACCTGCTGGATGAGCAGGAGTTGCAGCAATGACATCCTGTTCTTCCTCTGAAAGAATCTGAAAAGGAAAGTGAACACTAAAATATATAAATTACAAAGAAAATAAATAAGAAAACACGAAGGCAATAAATATGATGTTACCGGCAATGTTGTCAAAATCATGTCTACAAAAGTGCCTTCCGCTAGTAAGTTTGTTGACTCGGTATCATGGATTTGAGAATCAAGATGGACAACAGGAACTGAACAAGTTGATGCATCTGGCGAAGCATCATGATCAACTTCTTCAGCCACGATGTTATTCAAGACTTCAATATTTATAGAGCATCTTGTATACAATTTGTTCAGCCTGCAGAAAGTTGACGAATTATACAAATTGAAAATTATAAAATACCAAAATTACATGAATAATTGAATACGTAAACATATAAGAACTAAGAACTCTGCATATTGGCCTGGACGCCTGATTACTTTTCTAAATAACTAGCTTCATTGTTTCACACTTTCACTTGTATAAGACTATAAAAAAAACTACATCCTCGTTGGGAGAAGTCGACTAATTAACACTTCCCATAAATCAAGCACTTGGGAGTTAGCAATTAATTATTTTGGTTTGTTAGGCACCAAAAAAAATGGAAAAACATAAGAGTTCAACTTGATGTACCATCGTTGATCGGTTTCCACAGTTGTTAAAAGCGAGCGCCTAGGCGATGAATTTCCTAGAAGCGACCCTAGGCCGCTTTTCTCTCCTAGATAAATAAAGCATTTTTTTTTAAAAAAAAAGTTTTATCCTTTACCATTTTATAGCCGATTTTTTTAAACTTGCAATATCTAATCATATCTTTTATTTTTTAAACAGTCGAGTTAATTGCCAATTTAGTCCCTGAGGTTTGTCAAAAATTGCCACTTTCTTTTAAATCTTTTTTTGTCAAATTAGTCCCTGTGGTTTCATTTTTTGTCATTTTAGTCCCTGAGGTTTGTCAAAAATTGCCATTTTCATCTAAATTTTTTTAGTCCACAGGGACTAAAATGACAAAAAAAATGAAACCACAGGGACTAAATTGACAAAAAAAAGATTTGGATGAAAGTGGCAATTTTTGACAAATCTCAGGGACTAAATTGGCATTTAACTCCATTGTAATCTATATAAACAACCTCTAACCCTATGCCCTATATACGATCAAAGTCTCAAACACAACAGAGAAACATTCTCAATCGCACGTATGTTCAAATTTATTTATTTTTTTCAGTTTTTTTAATCTGTTTTTTAATCCTATAATGCTTCATTATTGACAGTCATGTTTTCTGTTAGTGACAGTCATAAATCTAGAACATTATTTTCAGTTTTTTTAATCTGTTTTGTGATCCTATAATGCTTCAATATTGACCGTCATGTTTCGGGTTAGTGACAGTCATGAATCTGGAACATTATGTTCAATTTTTAATCTGTTTTTTGATCCTATAATGCTTCAGTATTGACAGTCATGTTTTCTGTTGCTGATAGTTGTTATTTTTTAGTGATTTTGGTGATTTCCCTCTCTTTTTTTTAATTTGCGTTTTTTTTTTTCTCAGGCCCATGCTTTTTTTGCACTTCTCGCCTAGGCCACAGGCGGTACCAAAGCGCCTTGAGTGCGCTTTACGCCTTTGACAACTATGTCGGTTTCAGCTTTCAAAGTAGCACCATTCCACCCACGCCAACACTCACAAATTATATCCAAATCATATTTAACTACACCCTTAGGCAACCTTAATTAAGATGAGATGAGATAAACCTATATTGAGTAAGTCTAATTATAATAGGATTACATAAGGGCTCTAGATATGATAATATAACTAGTCCAATAAGATGCGAAAACTCATTCTTTTTTAAACTTATACTTCATTAACAAAACAGGGAAAAATCACTCAGCCTCCAAGGAGGAGACGAGCAGCCCCAAGCGCATTACATCGTATCGAATTTACACATGATTGATCCATTCTCCGCGATATTTGGCCAATAGCTCATTCAATTATGCAGGAGCATAAAAGAAGGCATGCATTTTTTTTTTCATCTATTACTTGGTAATTAGGTTTAACAGATTCCTTTGCTGTACACTTGTACAGATATTAATATACTAATTCAAATCATTACAATATCTTATACATGTTAAGATCTTTTTGACATGTCTATCTATCAAGTATCAATGTTACAATGAAGCAAAATACACAAATTGAATAGCACAATAAAACCTGGAAGTTAAAAATGAACAAAATTACCTTAAATTAGGGCACCGTGGGATCAATCGCCGATGAGAAGAACGTAACGCAGGAGACGAACAACTATAACAATCTGATTGACGGCGAGAGAAAGAAGAAAACGACCTAATTGAATTTGAAGATATTGTTGTCGTCGGAGTAACAAAAACCGATGCCATGATTGATTATAATAATAATAATCTGCTTCTGTTTTGAAGCAGTTTGTAGTTTCAGTTATCAATTGAATGACTTGACTATTCATGCAGCTGAAGTTACAGATTGTTGCAGGTTTTTAGGAGTGTGGAGAGTTTGAACGATGAAGCTATCATGGAGGTAATGGAGCAATGAGTTTTTACAGGTAGTTGAGTTTGGAGAAGATGATGATATTATTATTATATTATTATTGTTATTAGCGCATTGTTTGAATGAATCTTCTTATCTTCTCTTGGTGTGTGTTGAGTTTTGAGGATTGAGTGGCGGATTATGCAACGGAATAACCAAATTCTTTAAAATGTGACGTGCACTGTTATTCGCCAGGATTTATTCATGGTTTTTGTTTTATACTTTTCCTACTATATCCACGTCATCCAAAGAAAGTTTTATTTTTCTCTTTTTGTGCACAAATAGACCGCGTCTAAGGCCATGTGTTGTGGGAGAAACAGAGGGCATGACGGAAGTTTCGTGTTTGCACAGAGCGTGCGGAACAAGACTGGTGGGACATGAGGAAGCATGGGGCGGTCGTGTGGAGGAGCTCACGAGTGGGGTGGATTGTATGTGTAACGTGATAAGAGGAATACTAACTCTTGTTGAATTGTAACTTTTGTTGATATTCAATAACATGTAACTTATTCATATGGGAGGGATCAAATGAAAATAAATAATATGAGAACAAAAAAAAAAAGAAATAAAACATTAAATTCTTTTACTCTTATTACATTAATTATCATCCCTTTAATTAATTAGTCATTAACATTTTATCCTACACATCATCAAATTTTGTCTTACACATATCAAAATCCATCCTATGTATATCGAAATTATCACACATTTATCCTACACATATCGAGATTATCATACGTTAATCTTACGCATATCTAAATTATCATTCACTATAACTTACAGTTGATATAAAAGAAAATATTTTGAAATTCAATTATAAGTTTCATTAATTTAACTAGTATAGGGGGTTACAAAAAATTAATCATTTATTTAACATTAAATACAACTAGTGGTATCAATGGTCGCGCGATGCCTGCCTTGCACTTTTGTCATCAACGAAACATAAACCCGATCTCTTCCATTAAACATATAACACTTTCAACAAAAACATAGTAAAAAAAAACATAACATAAATTTGTGTAAGAAAAGAGCCAACAAAACATAGAAGAAACCTTCATTGTAATAAATAAAAATAAGTGTTGTTATAACTAAATTCATAAAAAATACAAAATGTATTGTAACAATTCAATCCATAAAAAACACAAAAAAAAAAAAAAACATTTCTTATTAAATGCCTAATGCGATCAAATGACGTCTTGACGCATCAGGTGGCACAAATCAACACGAAGCAACCCTCACTGCAGCCATCATTGTTGTTCAAACCTGCATCAGCTAAAACGGATGAATAACTTAATTGGTTCAGAGTTTCGCAGAAGCATGGCTGCAAGGCGGATTGCAGGCTAAGACCTGTCGTTCAACGGCCTTGCCACGCCATCGTCGTTAGTTATCCAAAAGTATGTGTAACTCATCATAACTAATGTTAAACAACTAATAACTGTACGTCTTATATCAGTAAAGCAAATAACTGTACGTCTTATATCAGTAAAGCAAACACAGATTTGAACATCAAAATTTATGCAACCCCCAAAAAAGTAACAAAAACAAAGCAGATTCAGGAAAGACATGAAGTACAATGAAGGTGACAGATTTGGCGAAGCCACATTGGTGTCCAGATCATTGATTCATCACTCAAAGGTATCAACACAAGTCCTAACGTGTAACACCCCAACCGATGACGGAAATATCGAGGTGTCACATAGTGACAATTGTTCAATAGCTCATGGTACTAAAGTGTAAATATTGATACATTGATTAAATAGTTTATTACATTGAAATCAGATACAAAGATACAATGATTCAAATTAACAATCTAAACTGAAATACAATGAATCCAAAATCTAAGTATAAATTCCAAAAGCTTAAAAAACGTCTTAAAAATAACCTGAAACATGTACGAAAATAGTATAGGTCAATACAAAAATGTATTGGTGAGCATACCCTGTTTTGAATACATATAGTATAAAAACGTTTCGCAATTCATGTGTTGTATACTGTTTGCAATTATGTAATAAGTAGTATCCAGGTCAAAATCAACCCTATGAAAGTGAAATGAAATTTATATATAGTATGCGCTATTGACAGTAGTAATGAAACACATAGCAATGACCAAGGTCTCTCAACAGGGTCACAAGGGGTATATACCATAGTACTATTCATTTAAATGCTAGGTCGCAACGGTTAATGATTTTGACAAGTCATAGATACACAAAGTAACACAAAGCAAACACACATGAGGATTGCACTTAGTAAAAGAATAACATTTAGTCATAGTGTACATTAATAGCCCCAAAAGAGTAAAACATGAAAAAGGAGAAAGATATACTCACAGTTTTGCTAAGTGGTAAATCTAACAAAGTTCGTCACAAAAGGCTTGGGAATTCCGAAGAACTCAACCTATATGTATAAGAATACTAACGAGGAAAGTGACTTACAAAGTCTAAGGCATCTAGGGTCTAAGGCATTAGGGTTTGCTAAGTTAATTTGGAGAATTATGACTTTACGATAAATCAAAATAATAAGCTTGTATGTCAAAAATAATATGACAAAGTTCATAAGCGTGGTTATGTAATATTATTATCATTCACTATAACTTACAATTGATATAAAAGAAAATATTTTTAAATTCAATTATAAGTTTCATTAATTTAACTAGTATAGGGGTTACAAAAAATTAATCGTTTATTTAACTTTAAATACAACTAGTGGTATCGATGGTCGCGCGATGCGCGCCTTGCACTTTTGTCATCAACGAAACATAAACCCGATCTCTTCCATTAAACATATAACTCTTTCAACAGAAACATAGTAAAAAAAACATAACATCAATTTGTGTAAGAAAAGAGCCGACAAAACATAAAAGAAACCTTCATTGTAATAAATAAAAATAAGTGTTGTTATAACTAAATTCATAAAAAATACAAAATGTATTGTTACAATTCAATCCATAAAAAACACAAAAAAAAACACTTCTTATTAAATGCCTAATGCGATCAAATGACGTCTTGACGCATCAGGTGGCACAAATCAACACTAAGCAACCCTCGCTGCAGCCATCATTGTTGTTCAAACCTGCATCAGCTAAAACGGATGAATAACTTAACTGGTTTTGAGTTTCGTAGAAGCATGGCTGCAAGGCGGATTGCAGGCTAAGACCGGTTGTTCAACGGCCTTGCCACGCCATCGTCATTAGTTGTCCAAAAATATGTGTAACTCATCATAACCAATGTTAAACAACTAATAACTGTACGTCTTATATCAGTAAAGCAAACACAGATTTGAACATAAAAATTCATGAAACCCCCCAAAAAAAAAGTAACAAAAACAAAGCAGATTCAGGAAAGAAATGAAGAACAATGACATGTGACAGATTTGGCGAAGCCACGTTGGTGTCCAAATCATTGATTTATCACTAAAAGGTATCAACGCAAGTCCTAACGTGTAACACCCCAACCGATGGCGGAAACATCGAGATGTCACATGGTGACGATTGTTCAATAACTCATGGTACTAAAGTGTAAATATTGATACATTGATTAAATAGTTTATTACATTGAAATCAGATACAATGATTCAAATTTACAATCTAAACTGAAATACAATGAATCCAAAATCTAAGTATAAATTCCAAAAGCTTAAAAAAGCGTCTTAAAAATAACCTGAAACATGTACGAAAATAATATAGGTCAATACAAAAATGTTTTGGTCAGCATACCCTGTTTTGAATACATATAGTATAAAAACGTTTCGCAATTCATGTGTCGTATACTGTTTGCAATTATGTAATAAGTAGTATCCGGGTAAAAATCAACCCTATGAAAGTGAAATGAAATTTATATATAATATGCGCTATTGACAGTAGCAATGACCAAGGTCTCTCAACAGAGTCACAAGGGCTATATACCATAGTATTATTCATTGAAATGCTAGGTCGCAACGGTTAATGATTTTGACAAGTCATAGATACAAAAAGTAACACAAAGCAAACACACATGAGAAATGCATTTAGTGAAAGAATAACATTTAGTCATAGTGTACATTAATAGCCCCAAAAGAGTAACATGCTCCATATAATTGATCGAACAGATCATCGATCCTTGGTAATGGGTATCGATTCTTAATAGTTACTTTATTCAATTCACGATAATCAATACACATACGCATTGATCCGTCCTTTTTCTTTACAAACAAAATTGGAGCTCCCCATGGGGAAGAACTTGGTCTTATAAAACCCTTATCCAACAATTCATTCAACTGTTTCTTTAATTCTTGCATTTCAGTTGATGCTAGACGATAAGGAGATTTGGCGATTGGCACTGTACCAGGTACTAAGTAGATTTTAAATTCCACCTCACGATCTGGGGGTAGTCCTGGTAATTCATCGGGAAATACATCAGCATATTCTGATGCAACAGGTACATCTTCTATCTTCTTATGTTTATTATCGGTTGATAAGGAAATCAAGTATGCTAAGCACCCTTTCTTAATACACTTTACTGTCTTTATTGATGAGATACGTCTAATTTGGTTGGCTAATTTATCGCCATGTACGATTAACACTTCTCCATTTGGTGTGCAGAGTTCAACAATTCTCTTGTCACATAGGATTCGTGCTTGATTAGATGCTAACCAATCCATACCCAATACAATATCGAACCCTGCTAATGTCATTGGTAACAATCGCACATGTATAACATGTCCGAGGAGATTTATCCTACCATTTTCTAAAATTTCAGAAATCTTAGTTGGGTTTCCTTCAGCAGTCTCAACTATCAAGGTTTGTGCTAGTTTCACTAAAGGTTCATTTAATAAATTGCAAAACTTATAATCTATAAAACTTTGGTTTGCACCGGAGTCAAACAATACTCTAGCATAAACATTATTAACGAGAAACGTACCGGTAATCACATCTGGTACTTGTGCCGCCTCACAAGTGTTTAATGCAAATGCTCGTGCATTACCCTTTCTCATTCCTCCACTTCCACCAGCTTGGTTCTTAGGAACTTCATTTCCTGCTGGCTGGTTCAGCTTTGGACATTCTGACTTGTAATGACCTTGCTCTTTGCAATTGAAACATGTTATCATCTTTTTCTTGAAACAATTTTCAGTTGTGTGGCCTGAAATCTTGCAATGATTGCACTAGCTTGACTTCTCAAATCTGCACTTCCCTTAGTGTCTTTTCTTGCAAATTTTGCACTCAGAGATATGGGAATTCTTTGTTCCTAAATTCTTGCCTTTCTTTATCTCCTGATCACCTCTTTGTATTACTACCTTCTTTGAATTCTCTTTTTGGGTCCTAACCATTCCATCTATTAACAATCCGGCTAATTCAACAGTCGAATCAATGGTCTGAGGCATTGCAGCCTTCACCGTATCCCTGATTTCGCTAACAAGTCCCCATATGTAACGCCTAATTAGATTCGATTATGGGTTAGCTAAATGAGGAACTAATCTTGAATACTCAAAAATTTTCGACGTATATTCTCTATGATTCGCACCGACCATTCGGTGGTTCAAAAACTTTTCTTCTATTTCTTCCTTCTCATTCATGGGACAAAATTTATGGGTTACTAACTCACAATTTTTTTCCCACTTCGTTGCATAAACTTTATTTCTTCCTTTTGCTTGAACTACAGTATTCCACCATTCTAAAGCTTCATCCTTAAAGGAATTAGCAACATACATCACCATGTCTTCATCTGCACACTTGCTGATGGCGAGCACTGCTTCCATCTTTTCTAACCAGCGTAAATCTGCTACAACACCTTCACGTCCTACAAAGTTTGTTGGTTTGCATGCTTGAAATGCCCGATAAGTACACCCTTCATGTTTTATTTTCTTATTTTCTAGTTCATCTCTTTCAGAATTACTATCACCATTGGAACTTTGGTAATCTTATGTTTTTCTTTTTAAAGTGGTTTCGTGACTTGGAGATTCTTTTTGTTTTATAGCTGCTAGTAGCGTAGATATAGCCTCAGTTATCCCCTGTGTAATCATTTGTAGTATTTCTTCTTTTTGAAGGGCAGGTTCATGATTGTTGTTTATTCCAGTTGTTTTATCCTTTCTCTTCCTTGTATTTTGGGAGGGGTTATCAACATTCATAGGTTTAGACATCATGTAAAGGAATAAATATTAACTGGATTATGTCACACCCTCAAATTCCACGTGCGGGGTTTTACCGCGAGGCGCGTGACACACCAGGATCTCAGTCAACGATCACAATAAACATACAACAAACATGCATTCATAATTATATTTAAAACCAAAATATCATGCTTTGAGCCGTAAACCAGCAGCGGAAGCATTTCTTGTTTACAACCAAAAGACATATCATTGTTTACAAAACATTGTTTAATATGCTTCAAAATGTTAGACGCTGTGCGTGGCTTCGTGCGCCTAGCCCATTGACTGCTACCTTAGCGACCTGAGAAAACATGCCAAAAATGTCAACATATAATGCTGGTGAGTTCACAGGTTTTCTTTTATAAAAGTGTTGTCACAAGTTCACAAAGATCATTCCCGTTAATACTATGTCATAAAAACGTTAGCTAGACGTTAAGTGTTTTTACTACTACGGTTGGGAACCCATTACTAAACATGAACCAAAAGATGATACCAGCCCAGATGACTGGGCTACCGATGCCTCGGTAACCCGATAAGTAGAGACAATATGCACCCGCCCGGCCCCGCCGTCGAGTGGGGTTTGTGAGGCCCAATAGATCTATCCACATTTCCCCCGTTGTGCGTTCCAGCACATTCATGGTTTCCCTCTGGGACTTTCCATAAAAGCCGTATAGTAACATAAAGTGCCCATAGTATAACATGACCTTTAAATAGTTCGTACGAAGCATGTTTCTCCCCCGAAAGCAAAACTGTAAAAGTGGGGCTGTGAAACTCACTTGGTTTGCGTTACTTGAAAACAGTTAAGTAATTATGCTATGATAGCCCCAAATAGCGACGACCTATCATAAGATGCGTATAAGTATCCGGACTAATAACCCGTGGGTTAACTAGTCCCCGAATGTCCAGACCGTGACCTTAAACGTTTGAAAACATTTTTGACTGTCAAACCGACCGTACCAGACAAGACCCAACATCCCATTGGTGACCCGACATCCCACGTGTTAGGTAATTACAAGACATCATGCATCACATGCAATTAAACATTCAATACGCGCAATAGTTCACCTAGTCTAGCATAATGTCCGATTAACGCATAAATAGGTCCGAACACGTGTTACTAAGTCATTGGGTGTATCCCGGAGTTCCTATCATGTTCCTAGGCGTCAAATCATGTTCCGGGATGTCAAAATGCGTTTACGACAGCAGTACACGCGATTAGGAAACCTTCATGCAATTAGGAAAAGTCAACTAGTGAGTAGAAGGGGGTGTATAGGCGAGTAGGGCCTATTCGCATGAAGCATTAGGCGAGTAGGCTCCTACTCGCATGAAGCTTCAAGCGAGTAGAGCCCTATTCGCCTCAGTGCTGCTGTTGCGCGTTTTCGCGCGTTAAACCCTCCAAATCTGATCCGAAACATGTAAAAGCACCCAATATCAAAACTAAACTATTAACTAAGCCTTTCCAAGCAAAAACCCCCCAATTTATCTCTGCTCTAATGGGCTCGGTGCGATTATTTCCAAAAATGGCAAAATACTAGGTTTCATTAACTATGAAATCTTTCCTTAAGTAGTAAAGATCAGATTACACCTCCTACAACTTGAAATTCATCATCTCTATGTTATATCATCATCCTAGCATGATTTCTAACCATAAACAAGCAATGAATCATATCATAACATCCTATTCTTCAAGAATTACCCAAATGGGTCAAAATGCATACTTGTACCTAAACACCATAACAAGAGCTTAAACTCATAGATAATCATCCTAACAACACCTACACATCAGAAGTACAACAAATTCATGGAAACATTCATGTTATAATCACCAAAAATCATCATATGCATAAATACTTCACATATAGCAAGTATTATGGTGTAGACTTGTTTTAGAACTCCTTTCCAAGGTTTTTAAAGACTCATTATTATCAAAATAAGGTCTGGACTTTTGGGGAACCAAGACAATAACATTACAAAGGTGTAGGATGAAGAACACACCTTGGATTTTATCAAAGAAAGGTGTATAAGCTTGGAGATGGTGTGTTTTGAGGCAAAACAAGCTCCAGAGGTGTTTCAAGGTGTGTGGGAGGCTTAGGGTCAGTTAGGGTTACACAAATGGTGTGTGGGGAGTCAAGGGTTCCATTTATAGGTGTTTTGACTCGTGCACATCCCTTCATGCGAGTAGCAGACCAGATTAGGCGAGTAGGGATCCTACTCGCCTCAATTCATGCGAGTAGGCCTCCTACTCGCCCCAGGTCTCCTCTACTCGCCTCAAGAAGTGGCGATTAGGAGCTCCCCAGGCTCCTAATCGCCTATAGGGTGCTGGAATGGGTTTTTGGCGCGTTAAACACTATTTTAACACATATAAGCACATATTCACATACCGACAAGTCACATAATGATTTCAAACATATAATGCACGATAACTAACACGTTTACATCCGTTCACCAATTCCCGGGACTCGAGACTTGCGTGTGCGTTAAACCCGGCGATTCCACGAATCACCAATCCTTGTACACATGGTTATGGACTGACTCCCGATGACCCCGCGGATCATCGTAACGACTCCCGATGATTCCCAGAATCATCGTACCGACTCGACTGACCCCGTTAAGTACATAATATGCATGACTCGCTAAGGTAGACTTACTAGTTTGGTCAATGTTACTAACCTGAGTTTGCCGGGTGTCACAGATTACAAGTCTAAGAATGTATTGCCAAAATCGCAATATCATTGATTGCATTATACTTTTCTTAATACAACATGTCTACTATTATACAAGAGCATATATTGCTATGATATCCATATATGTATATATATATATATTATACACTATTAAACATTATGTTACATTTGTATATTATAACTAAGATCGGAAGAGAGCCTCTTGAAGACTCTTAAGCTTCTTGCTGATTTTAATCAGCTTTGCTCCGGTTCGCTTCGCGTTCTCTTGACACTCCATTCCGCTTCCTCCAGTTTCCTTCGTCATTCTTGTTGGTTGCTCCTGCCACTCACTGGGAAATGATGGCTGCTCATTCGGATTACCACACAGTGGTACTGGATTTTGATGTCCAATCATCACGTTTTGATATGACATACTTGTGGACCAATAAACATCTTCATAAACATTCGGGTAAACATTTTGATATACTGGATTTGTTGGCAGTGCCTCCAGATAGGGATCAGCAACGAGACATTCACCGCTTTCAATTTCTTCATTATTGTCTTGGTAGATTTCCTGTGTTTGGACAAGCTGATCGATCATTTCCATTTCTGCCGGGGTTGGCATTTTGATAAACTCATAGGGTGGCTTTACACACATCCTAGGTTTTCTAACTCTACTAGGACCTGCTTCATTTGGGTTTAGGGTAACGGTGGATGGGGTATTAAACGCCTGGTTGAGATTTGTGTCTGCTTCGTAGCCTGCTTCATTTCCGGCCAAATGATAACTATTAACTTCTGCATTTATTGACTCATTTTCACTAAGGATCTCAACTGGGTTTTTCCATGTTCCTGGAATAACTCCCTCCGGTCGGTTTTTATTGTTACTATTCATTCTGCAAATTAGATATAGCATAAGCCTTGCCCAATTTTATATATATATATATATATATATATATATATATATATATATATATATATATATATATATATAGGGGAGGGTTATCTTGAGAATGCTAAATATTGTGAGAACCGTGAGAACAAGTAGAAAAATCAATCAAAATCAATTTTTTTAATACAAACCTCATTATAATCAAAATACAACATTAATAAATGAATTTTCTTTCCAAATAATTCATCTTTTCTTGCAAAAACACTTTCAAATTAACTTTTTACACATGTGTAAATGAAACAGTTTCCACATGTATAAACAGTAAATTTACACATGTGTAAAAACAAATTATTTTCGTATACGTTTGAATTTTTACGCGTAAATTGTGTTTTTGAGATTGTATTTTTGTAATAAAGACAAGTATAAAAAGAAATTTTGAATTTGAATGGTTTTAGGTGCCGTTCTCACGGTTCGCACGAAATATAGGTGTTCTCAAATTAACTTTCCCCTATATATATATATATATATATATATATATATTGAATAATCGGTTTCAAGCCTAGATTAACTATAAATATCTAATTTTGCTTAAACCTGTGGCTCTGATACCAACCTGTCACACCCCGGTTTTTTCGACACCCCGGGCGTGTGACTCGAATCGGTTGGTACCTGTTTTGATAAATAATACGCAGTGGAATACGTTTAGATTTTTCATTTTCACAAAAAAAAAAGACTCGTACTTTATTAAACAAGGGATTTAAACACCCTTTTTTACTAGATATTTACACATTCGATATTCCAAAAACTACTGTTTAAAAACAGTTTACATATGCGTACGAGCCACAAGGTCTTTCTGGTGCCTAGGGAATCCACCTCCTTTCAGCACTATACTCGGTTAGTTTATTCATTTGAGATTACCTGTAACAATAGTTTTAGAAAAAATACGTCAGCACAAAACTGATGAATAACATTTAACCGACCTCAATTTCAAATAAGGCATAAGTAGTATTAAAGTCATTTGCACACACAAGTAAACTACGCATTCAACGAGCATTACGGCTCGTAGTACTACCGTGTTTGTACCCCGTTTTTTTGTACTTTTACCTACAATGCTTTTTGCCCGGTTTTACTGGTTTTGTAACATGTCCAAAATTTGATCAAAGTATATGCAAACTTACATGTTCTGAATGCTATCCATAGATTATCCAATTGCAAAAAATATATATAACACAAACTCATGCCATTTTCATAAATTAAAACACTTTAAAAATTTGTAAAAGAGTTAAATGTATTCACCTTGACTTTTTAATGTCTTGCTCTAGTCCTTGATAATCAAATGATTCCTTGTATCAAAAACCTATTTTAAAGATAATGTTCGTATACTTAAAAAAATATAAAAGTGAATATAAATAAATAAACTTAAAATTTTGTAAATATATCCTTATACAATTCTCTTGACGACTTCGTTCATATGCTCGAACTTCATGTATTTTAATAAAGAAAAATAAATAAATAATGTTTACTTTATGCCTTCAAAATGTGTGTTGGCATATAAACAAAAATGACATTATTATAATTGGTTTTATGACACTTTATGGATTTAAAAAAAAAAAAGAATATACCTGTTATGGATCAAAGTGATTGAGCTAGTTTCTGGCTTCTTTTACGATCTTTATTATTAGTATTTAGTAGAGGTAGGGACACAAGCTTCAACTTTGTCTATTTATAATAGTCACCATTAGAGCATTCACCTACTTAGGCTACATGAACAGATGTAAAAATTAGAGGATAAGTATGAAACTCCCATCCTTATCCTTATTATATTATTATTATTACTAGGTTAGAGACCTGTGGGTACCCACGGTGCAACCCAAAGAAAAAATAAAAAAAGTATTAAAATAATACCTGTATTATTGAAGTTGTATGTACATAACGTTAATGAAGATAAGTAAAAAAAATGCATCAAAATGTTATAAAATTATTCATAAATCTTGAAATACTTCTTTGTACACAACGTTTGATGTTTTGTTCGTCAGTTCGCCATCTTCATCTAGTATAACTATCTTCAGTCCATCTCGACTTTTGACCCTTGATAGCGCAACATACAACTGCCCGTGTGAAAAAAACTGGATCCTTCAAATACAAACCAACTCTGGATAAGGATTGCCATTGACTCTTGTTTATTGTCATTGCGAAAGAAACAGCAAGTGGGAATTGTCTTCTGTTAAATTTAAAAGGAATTTTCTTATCCGAAGGGGATAAAGTAATTCTTTCGATAAACATTCGCATTCCAATGTTACTTCCTGAAATGATTTTCGCTTCAATTACACGTTTTCCCATTTTAACAACTTGTAACCTTGTCCCATTACACAAACCGCTTTTCTGATCAATGTTTCTAAGTAACATTACGGGGACACTAACTTTCAAAACCAAACGGTGGTTTGGTATTCTAGAAAACTTAAGACCATTCAAAACATCAGGAGAAACTAATCTTTCATCAACCTGTTCATTAACATCTTCGGACTGACAAACACTATTTGAACTTAGATACTCAAATTCCTCACGAGGAAACATTGAAAGTAATCTATCATTAATTTCTTGAACAACTTCATTCTTTGGTGCCAATATAGCTCGATCTTGAAAATAATTCGGGATGTGGATGTTATCCAAAAGTGACGGATACACAAAGGATATCAAATCGGAAACATGATCTGGAGATTGAGAAATAAGTAAGTCATCAGGTATCTCAATAACATCTTCACCATCACTTATTGTATCCACCTTTCCTTCTCCTATATCCAAAAGCCAAGCTGCAAACTTTTTAGTTTTCTCGATATCAGACTTGCAGCTTCCTGAAGGCAACCTCATATTTTTTGTTATATTGGGTAAATTAAATCCGAAGTCAAATAGCTATGTCTCAACAGCGTGACACTTTAATATTGATACATATTATGTCTGTTGATCGATATTAATGTCTTCAATTGATATTGGTGACAATAACATCAAAGTATATTAAAACTACACATTAAAAAAAACGTAAAAAAAATAGTAACATCAAAATAAGGAAGGCCGCATAAATCTACTCAATGACAATTGCTTAAATCACCACAATTTATTCAATGGCAATTGATTAAATTAGACAATTAAGGTTTGAATGTAATGCTTCACCGAATATGGATTTTTTCGTTACATATATACAATTAATGTATGAATGTAATGATTGACAATTACTTAAATTAGAATAATTTCTAATAAGTCTCGTAATTATTGACAAATGCTTAAATTAAACTATTAATGTTTGAATGTAATGATGAGACAATTGATTAAATTGCCTTACAAAAAAAATTACCTTTCAAAAAGAAGACAATTGCTTAAATTAGCCATAATAAGTCTAATTTACCATGCGTATTTTTTCGTTACATATATACAATCAATGTTTGAATGTAATTCGAAATTATTAGACGTTTGATTAATGTTATTGATTGATGATATATACCATAATTATATGTCATCCGCCTATGGTATACATTCGCCAATATTTAATCAAAGTCCATAATTTTATTGATTTGAATATTATTGTGATGCCTCCACTAAAGTATCACATACAAATATATAGATTGACACATGGTCAATGGTCAATGATGTACACAATAACATAATAATTGGTTGACTAATAAAGGTCAATGGTCAATCCTAATAATTGCCGAGTAAATGAGGGTTGACTAAAATTGAAGGTGAAAGTCGACAGGATGACTCAAGCTCTGATTACCATATTGATTTGAATATTATTGTGATGCCTCCACTAAAGTACCACATACAAATATATAGATTGACACATGGTCAATGGTCAATGATGTACATAATAACATAATAATTGGTTGACTAATAAATGTCAATGGTCAATCCTAATAATTGCCAAGTAAATGAGGGTTGACTAATAAATTTAGAATTATGGTATATACGCCAATATATAAATTAGGGTAAAATTGATAAAGAAGGTTCTTAATCCCATTGATTGATTGATATATCGATAATATAGTGCTACCTAAAACATATCTCTTAATAGTTATTCAAAGTCCATAATTTTATTGATTTGAATATTATTGTGATGCCTCCACTAAAGTACCACATACAAATATATAGATTGACACATGGTCAATGGTTAATGATATACATAATAACATAATAATTGGTTGACTAATAAAGGTCAATGGTCCATCCTAATAATTGCCGAGTAAATGAGGGTTGACTAAAATTGAAGGTGAAAGTCGACAGGATGACTCAAGCACTGATTACCATATTGATTTGAATATTATTGTGATGCCTCCAATAAAGTACCACATCTATTCTATCTATATAATAATTGAGGTCATCTAGGGTTGAATGAAGCCCTTAGAGAGGGTTTGAAGTATCCATATTGTATATGGAGCTCCAACTAACTCCCTATAAATACTCTTTTCTAAACATAAATCTACACTACATTCTTCCATCATACTCTCTAACAAATCTTCCAACCAACATTCATCCTTCTTCTTCTTTTGCATTCTTGATTCTAGGTCATGTATTCTATTGAAACATACCATCGCACATCCATAATTTTTTTGCATTATTGATTATGTTCGATATATAAATGGTTAGTGTGTACTGGCCGAATCAATTGAGTGATTTTATGCATTCTTGATTCTGTTCACACATGATAATTTTTTTATTCATTCTTTAATCTTCCTTTATAAACGGTTGTTTGTCTTCGATTCGACAAGTTTTCCTCCCTGACCTTAAATTAAGGTTTGAAGAACCTTTAATATGTGTTTATTTGTTTTATTCTATTAGTCGATTTGTTAATCTAATGTTGAGAATCATTTGTAGGTACTCAGGGTACCGTGCTTGGAGAGGGGTCTTGGATCTTTCTGGTGATGTAAACTCGGATATTTATGCAAGAGGAAGCAGAGAGATCTTCAATGTGGTGGCAATTTTCATCAATTTGGGTTTTATTTTATTTCTAATTGGTGAAATAATGAAAATAAAAGATGATGTAAAAGGAAACTGTTGATGTGAATGTTAAACCTGCGAACTCATTTTTGTTCAAACTAATATATTGTTATTGAAATATATCATAAAAATATAAGTTGGTGAGCCTATCTGACCCGACCTATACATAAAGTTTAGGATTTTAAAACCTGAACCCGGTGGCTCATTTTGATACATTGTCACTATCTTTGCAAGAAATCAGAATGCTCATATTGAACATCATGCATTCGTCTTGTGTCCTTGTGTTTTGCAGGTGATAGCAGCAACGAATCGGGCAGATATTTTAGACCCGACACTGATGCGTTCTGATCGTTTGGATCGTAAAATTGAGTTCCCTCATCCCACTGAAGAAGCAAGGGCCCGGATCATGCAGGTGACAAGCCTTTCTTGATTTCTTGCACATTCAGTTTATTGTTTCGCATATTTAGTAACAAGTTTACCTCTACATTTTTTTTTTTGTAAAATGGCACTTTTAGATCCACTCTCGGAAGATGAATGTTCACCCAGATGTTCAACAGAAGTGTATGCCGGGATTCAGTGACCAGCCTTAAAGTTTTATGAATATATTGTATATTGCGAAGTTTGAATTGGCGAATAACCATTGTATATTTGTTACACAATGAAAACTATAACTTTAAACCAAAATATTTAGATAATTGATTATGCCATTATAATTATTATTATTAATTATTAATATTGACTAATTTTAGTTGACATTGACTCATGCCTTCAATTACCATTGATTATGCCATTATAATTATTATTACTAATTATTAATATTGACTAATTATAGTTGACATTGAATCATGACTTCAATTACCATTTATTATGCCATTATAATTATTATTACTAATTATTAATATTGACTAATTATAGTTGACATTGACTCATGCCTTTAATTACCATTGATTATGCCATTATAATTATTATTATTATTGAATCGGATGTCTTGACAATAATGGAAACTTTTGAACCATTTGCAAAATTAAAGTCTGTATCATCGAAGCATTTTAATACTTAAATGTAATAACCGAGATATATGCCAAGATAAATCTTGGAAGCTTTGACCAAGATTTAATAGCCTTTGAATGAGTTTGAAATAATGCAATTCCTTGATTATTATCATTGATAGACATGCCTATATATAATTACAAAGCTTATCTCTAAGAATGGTAAATACAATTACAATTGATTACAGATTCAAACTCATTCAAAGGCTATTAAATCTTGGTCAAAGCTTCCTGATTTATCTTGGCATATATCTCGGCTATTAAAATGAGTTACAAGAATCATTAATGTATTTAATACATTTTGAAGATCTCTTCGACAATTCCTTTTCACAAAAAATATATTCGGTAAATTGAAGATTCCGATTCAATGTATATCGCAATTATCAATAATTAATGTATTTATTTATTGTTACGAAGATACACAATTGTACAAATGTATTAAGTTTATTTTTTTTGGTTGATCACTATATAAGCAAATATGCCATTATAATTATTATTAAGACAAATAGCTCTAAACACAATAAATCCACCATTGTTATTCTCTCTGTTATCAAGCATTCGAGTTTGATCAAGAAAATTCGATATCCAAGTTTTATACTCACATTTAGTAATATTATACTCACATTTAGTAATATTATACCTATAATTCGAGTAGTGCTGGTACAGAAAAGTTTTTATAGGCCTTCACTTGGATGGATAATGGATTATTCCATCTGTAATTAGTTATTAGTTATTGTAATGTAATATAAAAGAGTTGACGTCAAACTTTGTGTCGTTCCAAGTGAAATTAAAAAAATATATATCTTTTGATTTCCTTATTACTAAATGCCCTCGTCTTTCCCAAACATTCCTTCGCCTCGATGAGACACGATCAGAAGTACCTTACGATTTGGAAAATAATTATAAAACCTGTTTATGATTCTTTGATGATGATGATGCAATTATTATTTCCACACTATGTGACCTTACTCTTGTGACATGTTAGAAGCGGGAGTTGAATATGTAAAAAGAGAGCATTAGGTGTGTTGGCACAAACCACTATTAACAGTTGTAACATAAAACTTAATTTATTATATTTTACAATGAAGTGGAAAAAAACAATTTTATTTGTCTGCTTTTTCAGTTTAAAAAGGAATTATAATCTTCAAATACATATTGGCGTGTTCGTATAGTATGTTTTTTCTTTTTTGAACAGGTTACTCTAATAATAATAATTATTATGCCATTATATATTAATAATAATAATTATAATGGCATAATCAATGGTAATTGAAGGCATGAGTCAATATCAACCATTGACTCATGCCATTATAATTATTATTAAGACATTTTGAATAAATGGAATTAATCATTTTGCTGGAGGTATGCAAGGTTATGGACTTAAGTGGTGTAAATCTTTTAATATGTCTTTATACGATCTCTATCAATGAAGGTTAGATCTAACCAATTCAATGTGATTAATATTACATAATTCTTCAAAGTTATATTTCAAACAATTTACCGCTGACAAAACCGACGCCCATTAACCTTTTAATTCTAACATTCTATACAACCCGTGAAGAATCATATATGTGCTCTAATTTTGTTCAGTTTATCCCGTGTCGTTTTTTTTTTTTTTTTTTTTGCGATTTTATGTTTGTTTAGGGGTGATTTCAGTTGTCCTACAACTGAAGCGTATTTTGATTGTCTGATTTTATTTATTTGTTTGCAACATTCCTTCGCCATTTATGTTTTTTTTAAATTGATTTCAGATTATACAAACAAAACATAAGCTTCATTATGGTAATTGTTCACGTCATCTACTCTTTTCCCCTTTCCGCCTTTAACCGTTCCGACATAATTAAAAGCCTTTGGTTTATAAAAATATATGCACTATATGTGTTTATGTTTCTGTTTTTAAATATGTGTTATACACTTAATTGTTTTATATTATGCAATACTCAATAAACTGACATAGTTTGTTACATGTTCGACTATATTTACAGGAGTGTCACAATGGTGTATGGGTTTTGGTTACACATGGAAGATATTAATCGAGTCAATGTGGTAAGATATATAACATCGTTGTATTGTAGATGTTTTATACAACAATATGTTTTTTACCATTCCTAAGTTTTGTGTACTTTGATTCAGGCGTTACCTCGTGATTATGGTAATTGGATCCAGAAATATAATTATCCTATCGGCACTACCAAGATCCGAACTTTGAACTCTGAGGTGCTTGAGGTTACGGTTATAAATATTAATGGAGATTGGTACTTTTTCGACGGTTGGCTAAAGATGATCAGAAAATGTAGGTTTCCACCTGATTGTAACTTTATATTCCAATATGAGGAAAGTCTTCTTGCATTCACGATGATTACTTTTCATCAAGATGCGATAACTGCCCCTGGAAAGTTTTTCTACTGCAGCTTGAAAGACCCATACACAACCGACAAACGTCTGGTAATTTTTTTTAGCATCATTCAAATACACTATACAAATATGTTTTATTAAAAAACATATATTAATGTTTGAGCTTTGTTAACAAAAAATTCAGCATATCAGTCCTTTCGTCCGTCATGGCTTATTAAATACAATGACACCAGTAACTCCAATTGAAGTCACATCTGATCCGCGTGGACGCTTTGAAATAGAGATAGACTATGAAGATGATGCTTTTTATGTGACTAAAGGATGGCCTTTCATGAAGAAAGCTTTTAAAATAAAAAAGGAGCACATGATTGTTTTTGAAATCATTAACTGGGTATGATTATCTTTTAGAGCTAAAAGTTTAACCTTCAATGAATAATTATTTTTCTTGCATTTTTTTAATGATTGTCAATTTTTGTGCGTGACTGAAACAGAGCACCTATAATATGTCGCTTTTTCTTAAGAACAAGCTTACACTTCCTCCTTTGGAAGTGCAGCCAAATGTTAAGGTGGAGTGTGAGGATGATCAGGTTAGCAATGAAGACGTAATTTGCCTTTCAAATGATCATACAAATAATTTAATGGATGAGGATGTTCCAGAAAACATTGCTTCGCCAGAGGATGAAGGTGTTGATGTGGTCTTTCGAGTTGACAACAAATACGTAAGTTTATTTATATATCTGTCCTTTTTTTTGTGTTTTTTTTGGTCTAACTATTGTCCATAAATATATACTTATAATTATATATTGTTTTACAGTAATTGAAAAAATTATGGGCTCAACAACATGGTTTGGACACGAATGTTGATTTAACAGTCTTAGACAGCAATGGTGGTATGTGGGATGTTCAGGTTTCTGTCAATGTTGAGAAGGGAAACGAACGGTATTCTATACCAGGGTTGAGGTATGTTGTTAAAGATAAGAAGCTTTCCAAAGGAGATCAGATGGAATTCAAGTTTTTCGAGGTCAAAAAGCAGTTGGTGTTGACAAACATAGTCACCACAGCCAATGCTTAACATGAGTTTATTATAAACAGTTATGCGTTTTATTAAAATTTGGATTCAAAGTTTATGTTAATGTACCCTACGTTGCATTTTTTGAACTATTATTCGTATTACTATGACTATATTCATGTGTGTGTTTAATATATCTTTTTCTTTTTTAAACAAACCTTATAATTCATTCAACAGAATGTCACAAATATATAATAGATAGGTCAAGATCAATGTTTCTTTATGTGGAAACATAGCATTAATTCAGTCAACACGAATTAATTTTGAATGCATTAAGAAAAATGTATTAAAAGACCAGTCAACACGAATGGCAGCATTTCATGCACTAATTTTTCTTATTTTTAATTCGGTCAACACGAATTAATTTTGAATGCAATAAGAAAATGTATTAAAAGACGAGTCAACACGAATGGCAGCATTACATGCACTAATTTTGCTTATTTTTTAATTCGGTCAACACGAATTAATTTTGAATGCATTAAGAAAAATGTATTAAAAGACCAGTCAACACGAATGACAGCATTTCATGCACTAATTTTGCTTATTTTTAATTCGGTCAACACGAATTAATTTTGAATGCATTAAGAAAAATGTATTAAAAGACCAGTCAACACGAATGGCAGCATTTCATGCACTAATTTTGCTTATTTTTAATTCGGTTAACACGAATTAATTTTGAATGCATTAAGAAAAATGTATTAAAAGACCAGTCAACACGAATGGCAGCATTTCATGCACTAATTTTGCTTATTTTTAGTTCGGTCAACACGAATTAATTTTGAATGCATTAAGAAAAATGTATTAAAAGACCAGTCAACACGAATGGCAGCATTTCATGCACTAATTTTGCTTATTTTTAATTCGGTTAACACGAATTAATTTTGAATGCATTAAGAAAAATGTATTAAAAGACGAGTAAACACGAATGGCAGCATTTCATGCACTAATTTTGCTTATTTTTAATTCGGTCAAGACGAATTAATTTTGAATGCATTAAGAAAAATGTATTAAAAGACCAGTCAACACGAATGGCAGCATTTCATACACTAATTTTGCTTATTTTAAGTCTATTTTACTAATCAAGCTAAAAAATTCAATCATTCCATAATTATACTTCAACTATATAAGTAGACCAATACACTGCTTTTTCACATTCAGTTTTGTGTTTCGAATACACTCCTTTTTCACATTCAATTACGTTTTATGTGTTTCGAATACACTCCTTTTTCACATTCAGTTTTGTTCCAGACTGTGGAAGCAAAGACTTTTGTAAGTCCATTTTTACCATACCTGATTTATTTTGTTTTCTTAACAAACATAGTTCTTTATCATTGTATTTAATATACAATTATGCTCGCGTCTCTCTGTCTTTGTGTTCAAAATTGCTTTATTGAATTGTAATATAATAATAAAAAGTATGTCACACCCCGACTTTTCCCTCGTCGGTTGCGACGTTTGGTGCCTTTGCCAGCGCAGCGGAAAGTTGCATCTAAGACTCTTATTTCCTGAACGCCATTGCTAACCCTCTAGGATCCCCGATCCCAATACGTCGACTACTCCAACCGTGCCGTTACCAAAGTTTAAACCTGAAAGACATACTTAAAAAGTCAACATAAAGCTGGTGAGTTCATAAGTTTTGCATAAATAATTCCACAAGTTTTTATAAATGAGTTTCCATAAGTCTGAAAAGATCATTCCCGTTAATACTATGTCATAAGAACGTTAGCTAGACGTTAAGTGTTTTTACTACTACGGTTGGGAACCCATTACTAAACCGGTATAAGTGTTGAAGCCAGCCCAGACGGACGGGATTACCGATGCCTCGGCAACCCCAAAGTGTTAGAGACAATATGCACCCGCCCGGCTCCCAGCCGTCGGGTGGGGTTTGTAAGGCCCAATAGATCTATCCACATTTCCCTCGTTGTGCATCCCCGCACATTCATGGTTTCCCCCTGGGACTTTCCGTAAAAGCCGTATAGTAACATAAAGTGCCCATAGTATAACATGATCTTTAAAACAATGTAAGTAGTACGCATGTTTCTTCCCCGAATGTAAAACCAGTAAAAGCAGGGTCGTGACACTCACGCACCCATTTCATTTTTCAAGAAAAACTTGTTCGTTTGGAATTCCTCGGGTTTCATAAAAGATGCATGTCTTCCACCCCGAAAACATTTATAAAACGGTAAAAAGTGGGGTCATGAACTCACCTCAATTTCCATGCTAAGCTAGCAAATAAAGTCCAAGCATCGACCGGCTTCCTCGTGCCCTATTACAACAAAGGACACCTTAAAGTCTAACACATATAAACCTAGCATATAATCCGGCTAAAAGGTAGTTTATCCAACTATCTAGACTCGTGTGTATAACTCGAGTACTAATATGCTTTAATTCGACGAACCGATCGTGACTTATCTTACTTATGCGTTAACACACGACATAGTACCCAAGTTGCGCACTTGTCACTATTCGTGTGCACACCACGTTGGACTATATTATGAAACGTATAACTTATCCTGAGCCGTAGCTCGTCTTATAATTATATTTTAAGAAAATATTCTTTGATGAAAATATAAGTATAATTATTTAAAACCGATCCATAACAAGTGTCGCTTCTTTTCCTAAATCCGCAAGCCTTTAAAGGTTTCAAAATATTAACTTTTATATAATTCTTTCTCAAATAGGCTGAGCGTTTTATAATTCAAAACCGTTTAGATGGAAATGTTTTAGTTACCAAAATCTTTGAAGATTGACACAATTGACGCTCAACAAATATTATGTATTTGTTTTGGAAATATTGTTCGGCGTTTTTCTTTAAATGTTGCAAGAAATCATTTGTCGAAAACCCTTTTACGATATTGTAGAAAACTACATTTGTCAAAATAGTTGAAGATTGTTTATAATGAAATATACAACAAATATCGCCTACTTTTATGCTTATAAATTTTATAAAATTTCGGCAGAGTTTCCTCTGTTTTTGTACAAACCAGACAACACAAGTCGTCTACAATTTTCCCAAAATCGACACCAAAACAAGACGAACATATAATTATCCGCAAAGTTTCAAATAAAACGAGATTTTATATATTCCGTTAACTTTTATATAAATCGTACTTATTTACATAAATATACATATAGTCCAACAGATTAGTCCGATAATCAACAACACCAAGTCACGACCAATATACAAATACTATCATATAATCCTTTCCGTTTTTATTCATATCGGTTCGCCTTTAGCGAGTTAGTCGTTTATATTTATATATTTTAGAAATATATATATAAATATAAATAATAATACAAAAAGAAATAATCACGAGTTAGTTATACCGAAGCGCTTGACTGAGTTGACCGGGTCTTGACCGAATCCGAAATCTGACCCGTTGACCGTCATTAACTGAGTTGACCATGTGATGACCGGACCAAATCTGACTCGTAACTAACGTCCCGAGCCAAACCCAAGCCACGAACCGAAACAACCAAAACCGCCGGAGCTTAACCCAACCCAATTCTGACCCGAGTTGAAACCATCTCGAAACAAGACCCGACCAGTCACGAAGACTCGAACCAGACCCGGGCCGAACCTGATCTGGGATCTAACCAACCCGGCCCAGGACCCGAGACCCGCGCGCCGCTGCCTCTGCAACCACCACCATCTCCGGACACCCACCACCATCTCCGGCCAACCACCACCATCTCCCGCCAACCACCACCAAGCTCTGACCCGACTTAAATCCCGACCAAAACCCACGAGAGTCTGACCCAACCCATCGGACCCTTGTACCGCTGCCGCCTTCAACACACAACCATAACCGGACCACACCTAACCACCAAGGTCTGACCCCCATCATGAACCAACACCCGCGCTGTCTCGAACCTCCACCATGGCCCCTTCGGGCCTGAAACCGTGCGCTGCCTTGAACCACCATGAAATGACCACCATAGCCCGACTTGAACCACCATAAAACGACCACAACCCGATTCCCGTCAGATCTGCTGAGTAAAGCCACCAACACAACCCTTCCGGGCCTGAAACCACGCGCCGCCACCACCATAAGGCGGGTGGTGGCCGGTCGCCGCCGCAGCAGAGGGAGGAGGGAGAGAGCACGAGGAGAGAGAGTAGAGAGAGAGTGGGTTTCGGGGGGGGGGGGGTGTGGCTGCAGAAATGGAAGGGAAGGAGAAGGATATGTGCTTTTATTGTTAGGGTTAGGGTTTAGTAGGTAGGTACCGCGTATCGAACCCGTATTAATACAAAATGCCTCGGTTTCTATTCTAGGCCCGATAACTAATTATAAAAAGTAGTCGGTTTTGTTCGAAATACAAAACCGAGCATAAATATAAATATCTTCGATGTCCGACGCGTGTTTTCAGAACACGCGTTTAAATCGCGTTAATTTAACCGGTCGCAATTTCGATTGTAAAAACGGTCAGTAAACTTCCGAAACTCAATAATTAACAATATTTAAAATAAATATTCAATTTTTAATCATAAAAATCACGTTGGTGTAGATCGGAAGTTGCCGGGTGTCACAAAGTAGGTTACACACATTGCTGATGATGGTAGGTGAACCATCTTCATTTTATTTAATTTTATATAGATAGATGTATATCACATTTGGTATAATATTAAAAAAGATGAACTCATAATAACCGTAATAAATCATCTAAAAATCCGCTTTAAGAAAAATGTATTAAACATTGTAACACTATATTTTTGTGTTTTGCATTGTATATTTTATATTCTACAATTTCTTAAAGCGTAAAATACGTGAGTTTGTCAAATATTTTTCAATCATCAATACTATGTTTTTTTAATTTTCAGGGAGCATACTTATTTTATTGAAGAAAAAAAATAACTATTACAATGTCAGAACCCCCAAAAGAGATTTTTAGTTTACCGAAATCTAAAGTTGGTAATCTGAGGCGTAAATCTAACGGTAATCATTACGGTTTTTTTTACATTTGTTTACATTGATATATGTTTATATTTTATTATACTAACAAATATTATAAACATGTATGGAGATATCAATACTGCAACACCGTTGTCTGACATATCAAATGGTACATAATTTGTTATGTTTGATCTTATAAATTTAATTCTTAAATTTCAATTACAAAATAATACGTATAAGTATACTCTATTGTTCAGTGAGTCTTAATGTCTCTGAGAGACGTAAACGGATGAATGCATATTTGGATAGCATAAGTTCCAATGTCGGTTCTTCAGCTTCTAATGTTGAAAATGTAGAAGGCTCTCCAAACGATTTCACACCTTCGTTAGTAACAATTCAAGGTAAAATTTTCTTCTACATTTCACATATGTCTTATTGCTTACTACAATCCGTTGTTTTTTTACTTAGTTGTCTTTATTTTTGTAGTTAACACACAGAGAACGCCTTTGTCAGACATCTCTAATGATCGTGCCGATTGCACAAAGCGAAAAAAAAACAAATTTTGCATCCACAAAATCAAATAATCGTGTAACAATTGAAGGTAAATTTTCTTTTATACATTGCCCAAATGTGTTTTTGCTTACTCATTTCAATTTTTTTTTGTAATTATTTCTTTTTATTTTATAGTTAACACCCAGATAACGCCTTTGTCAAACATCTCTAATTGTATTATTTATCTTTTTTTTATGTCATCATTTGTTCACTTATGTGTTTCTGTTAGTATAATCGTATTGTATTTTCCCGTTTTGTAGTTATGTTATTTTCAAAGCATGACATTTATTTATTTCATTTTTGAACAGTCTCTCACGAATCTCAACATAGCAATTTATCAAAATTTTATAAACAAAGGCGAAAAGAAAGAAAGCATATCTTGGATTCTAAGCGGAGTAATAAAGGAAAACTAACTATAACACCTAACACTCAATCACACCCAATTGACATTGTTGGTATGTGTAGAGATTACTTACTTTTACAAAGTATATTATAATACATGAACAGTTATCAAACTTATATTATTTTACTTTGTCAGGATCTTCAGTTGTTAGGTCTCCGCTTTCTAATGTTACCCAACAACAAGCAAATCGAAATACCAATGTACGCAATACGCGGTCAACATCTAATTTAAAACGAAAACGCCCGAGTATTACTCCCATACCGATGGCCGACTTGGAAGAATGCTTAGAAAATCTGCATGGAGTAACTTCAAACATTGTAATAAAAGGCATATCTCCAGGTACTCTTTATTCGGTAATTAATATAAAATATATTCAATTGTAATTCTAAATTACATTAAAATTATTTTATATATATAAATTTACAATATCTATTTTTAGATTACTTGGACCATGGGGATCAAAATGTGACTTGTGAGGATTGCAATGCAAGATTGTGGAGTTGTGAATCTACAAGAGGGCATAAAAGAAGTGGTGGTAAACAAAATTTCTCTCTATGTTGTGGTTATGGAAAAGTTTTGCTTCCTCCTTTTAAGGAGGCACCGGACAGTTATAAAGAGTATTTTAATGGTGTTTGATTCTAAAAGCAAATTCTTTTTAAAGAACATAAGACGGTTCAACTCTATGTTTGCATTTACTTCCATGGGTGGAAAAATTGATAAGTCTATAAATCATGGTAATGCTCCTTTCATCTATCGTATAAGTGGTGAGAACTACCATGCTTTGGGAAATCTTTTACCATCACATGGACAAAATCCAGTATTCTCTCAGCTATACATCTATGATACTGAAAATGAAGTTTCGAATAGAATCAATGTCGTTGGGTATGTTTTTTTTTTCTTAATGTCTTTTGTTTCGAACGGTATACATACCCAAATGCTTTTCAATCTAATACATTCATCTTATTTATAGTGATGCAGACGAGGATCACTCATCAGAAAAGGTGCTTGAGTTTCAAATTGTAAAAGAATTGAAAAAAATGTTGGATGACAAAAACTCCTTGGTCAAATCTTATAGAATGGCGAGAGATTGCTTTCAGAAGAATCCTGATGCACAAGTCAAGCTTCGCTTAAACGGAATGAGGAAAGAAGATGGTAGAACATACAACCTGCCCACAGTTTCTGAAGTTGCTGCATTGATAATTGGTGACCTCAATGAAGAAACAGATAAACGTGATATTATCGTGCAGACCATTGACGGAAAGCTAAAAAGAGTTAGTGAGTTACATCCGTCGTATCTTGCTCTTCAGTATCCATTGTTGCTTCCTTATGGTGACGATGGATATAGAATTGACATCCTTCACAGCAATGTTCCCTTACCAAATGAAAGCTCATCTTCAAATTCAAAAAACAAAAAAAAATGACCGTCAAAAAAATGTCATCCTATCAGATGGGAGCTCATCTTCAAATACAAAAAAACAAAAAACATGAAAGTACAACAATGAGGGAGTTTTTTGCTTATAGGATTCAAGATAGGAGTAATGAATTCTCCCTAATTCTTAATGCAAGGAGACTTTTGCAGCAATTTTTAGTTGATTCATATACAATGATTGAAATGGAAAGATTAAATTTCATTAAGGGTAAGCAAACCCTTATTAGGAGTGAGAAGTATAATGTCCTAAGCAAACAAAGAGAAGAAGGACAAACAGAGACATCAAGCATGGGTCAACGAGTTATTATTCCATCTTCTTTTACAGGTGGCGCTAGATATATGATGCAAAATTATCTAAACGCAATGGCAATATGCAAGTGGTACGGATACCCCGACTATTTTATTACAATTACTTGTAATCCTAAATGGCCAGAGATGAGAAGATATCTTCAAGATACCACTCTTAGACCAGAAGATAGGCCAGACATTTTATGCAGGTTGTTTAAAATAAAACTTGATTCGATAATTAAAGACCTGAAAGATAAACACTTATTTGGAACTGTTGAAGCTGGTACGAATACATGAAGTTTATTTTATTAGAACATTATTTATTTATTTTTTTAACCTTTATAACTTATTTTATTTTTTTGCTACCAATACTTTGCAGTTGTATACACGGTTGAGTTTCAAAAACGTGGATTACCGCATGCACACATCTGTTTGTTCATGGCCGCTGGTTATAAGCTTCCAACAGTTGACCATATTGACAACTTCATTTCAGCTGAGATACCAAATAAAGATGAGGAGCCAGAACTGTATGAACTTGTACGTGAATTTATGATTCACGGTCCTTGTGGACCTTTGAACATGCGTTGTCCGTGTATGGTCAATGACAAATGTTCAAAAAACTTCCCAAAGAATTTTCAGCATGAAACCTCTATCGATAATGATGGTTATGCATTGTATAGACGAAGAGATAATGGTTCGTTTGTAGAAAAGTCTGGTGAGCAGTTAGATAACAGATATGTCGTTCCGTATAACAAGACTCTTCTTAAAAGATACCAGGCACATATCAACGTTGAATGGTGTAACCAAGCTGGATCCATTAAGTATTTATTTAAATACATTAACAAGGGTCCAGATAGAGTTACTATTAATTTTGTGGAAAGCAAGAAAGTACCGGGTGAAGACATAGTGGTTGATGAAGTCAAAGGATTTTATGATTGTCGTTATATTTCTGCGTGTGAGGCTTCATGGAGAATATTCTCATATGATATTCATTACAGGACACCTCCTGTAATGAGATTACCTTTTCATCTACCCGGTGAACAAAGAATTGTTTTCGATGCTACGCAGGACATTGACGACGTTCTCAATAAACCCTCTTGTGCTACATCTATGTTTTTGGGTTGGATGGAACGCAACAAAAATGATGCCAATGCAAGGCAACTAACTTACATCCAATTCCCTTCACAATATGTTTGGAAAGCACAAGAAAGAAAATGGGAGCCTAGGCAAAGAATAAAGTCAATTGGTCGGATTCATTCAGTTCCTGCTTCTGTTGGTGAAGCTTATTTTTTGAGAATTCTTTTGAATAAGGTTAAAGGACCAACATCATTTCAAGATATTCTTAAAGTTGATGGGAAAGTCCAATCCTCTTTTAGGGATGCATGCTACGCTATGGGACTCTTGGATGATGATACAGAATATGTTGAAGCAATAAAGGAAGCGGCTTTTGCAAGTTCTGGCCCTTATCTAAGGAACTTATTTGCAACTCTTTTAGCGTCCAACAGTTTGTCAAGACCTGACATTGTGTGGGAGGAAACATGGAATTATTTGTCTGATGACATTTTACGCAAGAGAAGAATAGATTCAAACTGTCTAGGTTTTTAACTTTTTTTAATATATTATTACTTTAACATAGATTTTCTACAATTTTGTGGACATATACTAAACAGAAATCATTCATAATTATTAGGAATGTAAATTATACTATTTTTAATGGTTCCACATATTCACTTATTCATTTTATATGTTAATTTTATTCTATATATTTCATTCTAACACATTTTTTTCCCAGATTTGATCCTTTCAGACGACGAAATTAAGAATTTAGCTTTACTTGATATCGAGAAGTTCTTATTGCGTAATAGTTCCAGTCTACGACATTTTGTAGGCATGCCATATCCCGAGAATGAGTTTCTATCGTCATTAGACAATCGTCTTATTTGTGAGGAGTTGGGATATGACACAAACAGTTTGGTTGAAGAATTTGATACTCAGTTCGCTTCTTTAACAGATGAACAGAAAAATATTTATAACTGTGTAATGAAAGCTGTCGATGAGAAGAAAGGAGGAGTTTTTTTTGTTTATGGTTACGGTGGTACTGGTAAAACGTTCCTGTGGAAGACACTAGCTTCATCCATAAGATGTAAACGAAAGATTGTTTTGAATGTTGCTTCGAGTGGTATTGCATCTTTGCTATTGGCAGGTGGTAGGACAGCACATTCCAGGTTTCGTATTCCTATAAACCTAACTGAAGATTCTATGTGTTACATACCACCTAACGGTGATGTTGCACAACTGCTTAAAAAAACCGATTTGATTATCTGGGATGAAGCACCCATGACTCATAAACATGCCTTTGAAGCACTAGATCGAAGCTTAAAAGATGTATTTGCTGTTCATCCTGATGACTCGTCTGATTTGTTATTTGGTGGAAAGGTTGTTGTGTTTGGGGGTGACTTTAGACAAATTCTACCAGTTGTACCAAATGGAACTAGGCATGACATTGTTAATGCCTCTTTAAGTTCATCATACATTTGGCACAGATGCGTTGTTTTAGAGTTAACCAAAAATATGAGGTTGCTTTCAGGAACCTCCAAGTCTGATATCGAGGAAACTAGAAACTTTGCATCTTGGCTTCTGGATATAGGAGAAGGAAAGGTGGATACAATAAGTGATGATCAGGATGTTATTGAGATACCTGATGACTTACTTATTTCTCAATCTTCGGATCCTGTCTCTGATTTGATATCCTTTGTGTATCCGTCACTTGTGGATAACATCAACATCCCGGATTATTTTCAAGATCGAGCTATATTGGCACCGTTGAATGAAGTTGTCCAAGAAATTAATGATAGATTACTTTCTATGTTTCCAGGTGACGAAGTTGAGTATCTTAGTTCAGACAGTGTTTGTCAGTCCGAAGATGTAAATGAACATGTTGATGAAAGATTAGTTTCTCCCGATGTGCTGAATGGTCTTAAGTTTTCTGGAATACCAAACCATCGTCTGGTTTTGAAAGTTGGTGTTCCTGTAATGTTACTAAGAAACATTGATCAGAAAAGCGGTCTGTGTAATGGGACAAGGTTACAAGTTGTGAAAATGAGAAAACGTGTAATTGAAGCCAAAATCATTTCAGGAAGCAACATTGGAATGCGAACGTTTATTTCAAGAATTACTTTATCCCCTTCGGATAAGAAAATTCCTTTTAAATTTAACAGAAGACAGTTTCCACTTGCTGTTTCTTTCGCAATGACAATAAACAAAAGTCAAGGACAATCGTTATCGAGAGTTGGGTTGTATTTGAAGGATCCAGTTTTTTCGCATGGCCAGTTGTATGTTGCACTATCAAGGGTCAGAAGTCGAGATGGACTGAAGATAGTTATACTGGATGAAGATGGTGAACTGACGAACAAAACATCCAACGTCGTGTACAAAGAAGTATTTCAAGCTTTATGAATAAGGTCAAAAAATTTGATGCATTTTTTTACTTATCATCTTTGAACTTATGTACATACAACTTCAATAATACAAGTTTTATTTTAATACTTTTGTTTTAATATTTAATTTACTACATTAACATTATTTTGATTTTTTTTTTCATGGTAGTTGATTGTTTGTTTTGGAATTGCATGTTAATATTAGGTTGGATATATTGATTGGTTTTACGGGCACGCAACTTGAATAATACAAGTCTTAGTTTAATATTTTTTTTAATTTACTTTGGTTTGCATCGTGGGTCCCCACGGGGCTCTAACCTAGTACAAATATATTGATTGACACATGGTCAATGGTCAATGATGTACATAATAACATAATATTTGGTTGACTAATAAAGGTCAATGGTCAATTCTAATAATTGCCGAGTAAATGAGGGTTGACTAATAAATTTCGAATTATGGTATATACGCCAATATATAAATTACGGTAAAATTGATAAGAAAGGTTTTTAATCCCATTGATTGATTGATATATCGATAATATAGTGCTACCTAAAATATATTTTTAATAGTTAATCAAAGTCCATAATTTTATTGATTTGAATATTATTGTGATGCCTCCACTAAAGTACCACATACAAATATATAGATTGACACATGGTCAATGGTCAATGATGTACATAATAACATAATAATTGGTTGACTAATAAAGGTCAATGGTCAATCCTAATAATTGCCGAGTAAATGAGGGTTGACTAATAAATTTCGAATGTATTTGGAGTATGATTGTAATGCTTCATCATGAACGTATTTGGAGTAATAAAGTCGAAAATGATGTAGAACTTTGAGAAGCATAAATCATGAACAACTTTAGACCATCCATTTGTTAAACAAAAAACATCATCTATCAAATTTAATAGCACCAACCAAGATTGTCCATGGTATGTGGCAATTGTAATGTTATTGTTGTGTATGTTTTTAGAGAACAAAAACCTGTTCATGGCTTTCAGCAATGTCTGGATGAACATGTTAAAAACAACATTAAAAAAAGAAATAATCAATTTGTCTATAAAAACAAATAGCCATATTTAGATGAAAATAACATTCATACCAAAACTCTTGCCGAAGGGTCATGCATCACCTTGAAGAATTGGTCACCTTTGTGATAAGCCATAATCGAGTTTGTTTCTTCGGATGGAATCCTGGTTTTCAAATGAAAAACAAATATGTTAAATAAACCCGATATATCTAATTATTACATCCGAATAAATTATTAGAAACACCTTTTGGATCTATCTAATTAAGTCGAAAAAAATAATTGTTAGAAACACATTTGAATCCATCCGAAATTAGCCAAAAAAATAGCCATATTTAGAAACAACTTTGTATCCATTTGAACCGAAAAAAATTATGTATTCTAATGGAATTAAAAGATTTCTGGAAACCATAATCATCAGGAAATAGTTTTAACCATTAAATACGGAAATTGTTACAAAACATCTTTGAATTTATATCCATTCTACATTTTAAAGAAAAATTGTCCGGTAAATGGAAGTGAAAAAAATAAATAGTTAAAATACCATTTTGTATCATCCAGAATTGTAAAATACAAAGACAGACCTCGAATCAGAAATGAAAAATGATGTAATAACAGACCTCGAAGATCAAATGGAAAAGATACCTGGAAGAAAAAATGAAAAAGAAGAATGAGGAAGGTAGGGTGGAAGAATTCTTAAGGAATATTGGAGATTGATGGTAGAATGGAGAAAAAAAAAATACAAAATGGTATTTATAGGAAAATATTCGGAGCTCCATTTACAGTTTTTGGATCCCTCATGCTCTCTCTAAGGCCTTCATTCGACCCGAGATGTATTCAATTATTATATAGATAGATTATACCAATGGGGTGGTGGTCCATTGGCAAAGGCAAGACCTTTAAAACACTTAGGTTGTGAGAGGTTTTGGGTTCAAGTCCCAAAGATCACAGGATTAAAAAAAATTAACCTTTTAAAAAATATTATTATTATTATTATATAAATACAAATATTGAGAGAGGCTATTGTACAAAGCCTCCTTAAAATACAAAGTGTAAGAAGCCATCCTGACCATCCATCTGTGTTTTAATCAAGATCATCGTACATTAATTACAATCACGTGTTTTTAATGGCAGTTAACAAGAGGAGGGCAAATTAGACAAATTGCCACTATAATAATTTGAATTTTTTAATAATAGCGCCCAAATCATTTAATTTATGGACGGTTACATAATCAAACACTATAATCATGGAATTCACACACATAAAACACACACAAAATCAATCTCTCTGTAACAAAAAAAAAAACAGAGCATTCCATCAACGAAGAAAATAACAATCGATCAAAGCAGGATTATGGCTCCAAAACGCAAATCAAGTAAGTAAATGTTCATATTGTTATTTTCATTTTGATCGTATATGAAAATAAATTAAACAATTATGCCAGTTAATTCTAAAACCCTAAAAAACGAACCGGGTGAAGGAAGAGAACGAAGAAGCAAACTGAATCATGACAGGCCTTCGAAAGGGAACTAATACAGGTATGGTTTAGATCTGTTTTATGAAATTAGCAAAGGCGTTTTTGATGTTTTGAATGATGAACATCACGATTTAATGATTTGTTTGATGAAATTAGTAAATGCGTTTTAGATGTTTTGATGAAAGTTGTAAAGACGTTTTAATGATTCTAATGATTAATAAGAATTTGTAAGTGCGTTTGTGGTAAATAATAAAGGCGTTTTATAGATTTTAATGATGAATGAGATGATTTGTTTATAATAAATTTGTTTATAAAAATCAGTGTAAAATATAGTAAAACGCATGCATAATGAGTAAAACGCATGTTATGTTTTCTGCAGGTTTGGATGAAAAAAATGGACAAAAACATTAAGAAGTATCTACATATACAGGAGGAAATGGATGAAATCGTTTACTCATCAGAAGTTAGGCCATCAGTGGTTTGCTCATCACGAAAAAGTAAAACGCATGTGTATCAATGTTAAAAAAAAAAGTAAAACGCATTTGTAATGTAACACCCCAACCGATGGCGGAAACATCGAGGTGCCACGTATGAATGATTGTGCAGTAGCTCATGGTAGTACACAAGTTTAAATAATCCTTTATTTCTTTACAATATTGAATTACATTAAAGTCTACATCAAATAATCAAGTAAAGCTTCAAATATCTCCCCATGCTAGCCCTAGACTTCAAGCATCAGTATTTCCTGTTGAGTTTGAAAAAATGGGGGGGGGGGGTCAACTAGAAGTTGGTGAGAATACATAAGCCATGTCAAGCAATTTAGTTTAAGAATAAAAGTTTAGCAATTCATATGTCTATCGTAAGTTTAAGTCTACATGAATAAACATGATATGTTGAATCGACATAATCAAACCTCCGACTAGTTTAGGTCCATCCCGTCATCCATGGTTCACCTTAATATGTTGGAACGATAACAATCACCCACGCTACCTATGTAGGAGGTACACGTATCCGGGTGGGATTGTCAATCCAATAGATCTATTATTGAGTATCGCCGGCTTGGCCATAGCTAATGATTATGTAATGTTGAAACTCGTTGAAACTGTTGTTGTTGTCTAAATCATGAGGCATTAAAGTTTACAACTAGACATGCATGTAGAATTGCTTAAGTATAATGTTGCAAGTATGAAGAATTGCATAAACATGGTTACGTAAACTCACCTTAGTATAGTATTAAGTCTTGAGAAATCGAATATGTGTAGCCCCAAAGTTGCCAATTACAAGAACTTATAATCAAAGCTTCAATTGTAGAAGTAATAGACTATAGAAGAAAGGTATGAGGGAAAGTTTAATCGGATTGAAACAATCGATTTAGAGGTGCAAAGTATAATGGGTCATAGGTGGGTTTTTATACTAGTTTTGGATTCAATTAGTCATTAAAATTGGTCAACACCATAAAGTAAGGTTTTATGATGAATTGACTATTTGACCAAGACTTTGACTGTTTGACTAAGACTTTGACTAGGACTTTGACTATTTGACTCAAGGCTTTATTTAAGAAAAAAAAATAAAAAAAAAATCATTAGTTTGAATTAGAAAAAAAAAACACCGTCTTATAAAATGACGATTTTATAAATAGAATTAGGATAGGACATATGTCATGATTGAAGATTTTTTTTTTTTAAGTACAATGATAAAAGAAACTTAGAAAAATAGAGTGCACGGATAAAGATAAGAATACTTAGAAATAAATTATACTTTATATCATGGATCGGGAAATACTTTAATGCAAAATAAATGGGAAAATTCGTGAGGTTACATGTAAACCCATAAAACGCATGTGTATCAATGTTCATCAGTAGTTTGCTCATCAGAAGTTAGGCCATCAGTGGTTTGATTCAGCAGTAGTTAAAACGCATTTGTAAACCCATAAAACGCATGTGTATCAATGTTCATCAGTAGTTTGCTCATCAGAAGTTAGGCCATCAGTGGTTTGATTCAGCAGTAGTTATTAACTTCTTCTTCAGTAGTTACAAACACTTCATCAGAAGTTATCAATCAACAGTAATCAGTAGTTTCATTAATCAGATAAAACACATTTGTTAATCTTAAAACGCATGTATTTATTTTTTGACAGCGTGTAAATGTCGAAGATGCTGCATCAAACATACTTGATGAGAATGTTGGAGGGGACAATGTTATTGATGAAATTGTTGGAGACAATACATCAAATAGGGTTGATGAGAATGTTGCAGGGGATACATCAAGGTTGGTAAAGATGATGGAAAATGCTTACACGAAGGTGCTAAAAGCGAGTAGATAATATGAGCTGAAAGTTTTAAGATTGATAAGTTTGTTAATTTTGCATCTTTACATTGTTGAATGTTACAGTGTTAGACCTGAATATCTCTTTTGGTATTAAAAATGCATGTTTCATTTGATGTTTTGTATGAATCATATTAAAACGCATTCAATAAATACTAAAACGCATTTGATATATGGAAATCTATTTAACTGGTGATATAAAACCAATACATAAAACGCATTTAATATCACTTAAAACGCATGTACATTATTATTCATGCTACATTTTACATCATGAAAAACAAATAACACAAACACTACTTAAAACAAAACGATAATAAAGTAGCATAGAACATAGACACCAAAGACAGTATAAAGGCTAGAAGGTTTAAAGTGATTTGAGAAACTTAATCTTCATTTCCATTGAGCACCTTAAAAGAGCTATGGATTTAGTAAGCTCTTCAACAAGATTCATATCTCTTTGTTTTGAATCAATCATGAACATCAATGCCAATTCATGAAGACTAGAACCAGGCGTCGTCTTGAGAATGTTACAAACTTTGTCTTTTCTAGACATGCCTTCGTGGACATTGTTCAAATCATTTATCAAAACACTCTCCGACGAATGATCCTTGATGATTTGTTCTCTATATAAATGAAGATAAAAAACAGAGTAAGTCATTCTCAACATTAGTATCACCAGATACATCAAAACGCATGTTAAAACATAATAAAACGCATTTGAATATTATCAATAACATAATATCACCAGATACATCAAAACGCATGTTAAAACATATTAAAACGCATTTGAATGTTATCCTAAACATAATATCACCAGATACATCAAAACGCATGTATAAAACATACTAAAACGCATTCAGAAATGTTATCAATACGATCATACAACCAGTTACATTAAAACGCATGTTACTAATCCTAAAACGCAAATGATTATCTTCAAATCCACAAAACATCAAAAAATACCTTGCATCCTTCTGTGTTCAACCATGAAATCAAATCTCTCACCAATATGTTCATCAGTGTTGTTTACATCTTCATGTATAATATCTACATAAAAATTTTTAATGGAATGCTCAACCTCTGTTTTCATCACTGATCTAAAAAAACTTCAAAACAGTAGAAACTAACCTTCAAAATTGAGATTATGAGGATCAACAACTTCATGTTCTTCATCGAATAAGAATTCAGGTTCATTGTTTAGATCTGAAAACACAAATTAAGAGTAAGATCACGATTAATTGAAAACAATAAAAACAGAGTACATACCGAACATGGTGAAGAACTCGGCAAATTGATTATGATTTTCGTAAAAAAATTGAACCAGTGATCGACGATGATTGTAGATTTTTGAATATGGTAAGAATTGATAATCGTATATTATGGAATCAGTTATGAAATTTGAAATATTGATGAACGATAAAACAGGGATTTGATAATAAACGTGATTAATTGATATGTCCAATTGATTATACTACCCCTCTAATCAGTTATAGAGTTATAACAGACAAGTTTCACGTGACATCATTTTGTGGCTTCCTACACTTGGTAGGATAAGAGACTTTGTACCCTACACTTTCTCTACAAATATTTATTAAAATACACATGTTGTTACACATCACCTTTATCTTATCCAACGTATCGGCTATTTTCCTAAAAACCTCATATATAGGGGAAATAAATTACAAAATCTTGAAAAAAGTTGGAGCTAGGAGAAACGAAGAACTTGTAGTCACCTTCTTCATGGATACAAGAGAAAATCCGATATATTATAACTCCTCTAATTTAAGTACATATAACTCTTATAATAAGTATGTTAAGAGTTAAAACACAAATATGATAAAAAATTTATGATCTTTGAAATAAATAATAAAGGTATTATTAATACTTTGAAAACAAAAATATAGATTTGGTAAAAGAAATGTTTGAGCTCAAAATCGTATTAGGTAAATGTTATTATGAAATCAAGAGAAAACTCACAATGTGTGATAATGCAAAAAAATAAAAAAAAAAGTCAATTACTTTTCAAAATAAGTTCAATTTTGGATTTTCACGCAACCTAAATAAACTAATAAGATATGATCACCAAACATATTATATTTGTGAAAGAAAAAAGAATGACATGTTAAGTTCAGTCGATACATTTATCGCATGTGTGGTGAATCGTAGGTGTCAAATATACAAAGATGATCTCACGTGTTGAATATACAAAGATGTTACTACCTGATAGTTGCCTTAACCGTCAATCTTGACCTACCAGTTTCACAACACGAGACTATCTTTGCTAACGTTTCACTTGAAAGGCATATTAGTTCCATTATTATTTCTTACTGTCTTACCTATCATGATATATTTATATAACTGCCATGTTCCATTATGTCAAGTATCAGTGAAGAACAATTATTAGTTCTTATTGTCTCATCTATCATGATACATTAACCTCTTCATTAGTAAGTCTCCCGACTGACTCTAGGGTACATTTTGCACTTAACATCAGTACACATGATTTGTTTTATTAGTTTGTTATAACTCATCAACCCGTTTACAATTTGATTACAATGTACAGTTCATTTACAAGCCGTTAACCTTTTTTACTCGTTTAGAAAAACGGGTAAACATTTAATGTTACTCAACTTTAAATATGCCCAAGCTAAATAATATCACTAACACATATACAATACAATACAAAAATGTTCAAGCTCAATAATTCAACCCATCAATCCGAAACACCCCAACAACAAAAGCTTCCATCATGTCCTCCAAGTGCACCAATACCATGCCCAAATAAACAAACAATCCCAATTATCCCATAAGATACCACTTGTCACCCTCATAACCTAAAACAAAGATAAAAACAAAAATTGTGAATATAATTTATCTAGAGGACTAGTTTTGCAACATTACCAATAGTTTAGTAACCAATTAGCAATTCACAAAAACATTTTAAACCATAACTTCAACAAAACTTAATCCAAAACCCACACTTCCCCTCCCCGCCACTCACCACCAAAACACACACTCAAACACACACACCAACAATGTCATTGAAACTATTAGCAAACCCACTCCATTCATCATCATCATCATCTTCATCCATAGCTCAGTTCACGACATTGTTACCGAGCTCAAGGTCCTTCCGTAAGCCTAATATCCTTCTCCGATTGCAGTCTAATGTGATCGTACTCTCCCGTAAAGGAACTGGAACCGGTAGGTCTGGATTGACGGTTAGGGCAAGTGTGAAGGAGGATATGAGTGTGGAGGAGAAATTAAGCACTGACTGGGCGAAGGTGTCTGCGGTTTTGTTTGATATGGATGGAGTGTTGTGTAACAGTGAAGAGGCCTCTAGGTTAGCTGGCGTTGATGTGTTTGCTGAAATGGGGGTTTCGGTTACCGTTGAAGATTTCGTGCCGTTTATGGGTACTGGTAAGATCGCGTATGTATGTCCGTTAGTTTGTTAATAAATATAGTTGGGATTTTTAGTTACATTTATTGTTGTTATTTTAGTTTTGTTAATGTAAGTAGGAATATAGATTTAAAAATTAGGGGATTAGTAGATTATTTGATTACTCAATGACGAATGAAATTGAAAACCAAAACAAAATGTTATGGCTACGGTTTGGGTAAATGCGTATGTATGTTTCAGGTAATCTGTCCGGGTATCACCTAATAACATAAGGTCATAAGTGTCCTGTACCAGTGGAAATTTTCCAAACTACTCCTATCTTGAATAGTATACAACTATACATTACCTGTCCCATTACCAGTCCTGGAATTTTCCGGTTTCGGTTTTCTATTGGGTTTGTTTTATATGGATTTTAGATGGTTATCCCTTACGTACCGTATCAAAACCATTCAACTTTTCAAGCATCACTGGATTTCTTTTTGTTAAATTAATGAAAAATAATATTGTAAAGTACACTGGCTAGATTTTATAAGTCAAGTTGATGAATTATGAATGGAGTGGAAATGTGCTGCTATTCAGAAGCTTTTTCCCTTTGTTCAAAGGAAAAGTTGCAACAATTTTCCCCATTTGACAATATTTTGAGTTAAGATTGGTTTTTGGTTCATTGTATAAGCAGAATTTATTAACATTTTGATCCAAATTCCAAACATTTTGTAATAATCAGTCAAAACTCTTATACAAAATTGTATGGCAAGTCAAAAGTTGCATCTTTGTTGATTTCATATTAAAGAATCACAATATCTATATTGGCTGACAGTCTGGAAAACAATCAAGGATTCTAGCACTTAAGTTATACTGGATGTAAGGAGCAATGATTTATATATGGGTTAATGTTTCTAACAGACAATTAGAGGTGGCTATGACTTAAGCCATCAAACATGCTTCTTTTGGCTTTAGAAATAAAAAGGATCAAGAAGACAGTAACTGGATTAATGTACAAGTATTGCAATGTAGAAAAAAGTATGGATACTGAGAAATGTGATAGGTTACTTTATTTGAATCGGAAGCACTAGATTTGAAGGTTTTTTCCCTTGGATAATTATGTTTTTGAATTTTGCTTGTTCTTGTATTAGATTTTTTTTATCGTTAACTTGTCTTTTACATTCCCACACTTCTGGTCCATATTTTAGTATTTTACATCTTGGAACAGGTGAAGCAAACTTTCTTGGTGGTGTTGCTTCTGTAAAGGGTGTCGCCGATTTTAATCCTGAGGCGGCTAAGAAGCGGTTCTTTGAGATATATCTAGACAAGGTGATTGAACTGCAGAATTTTTCACTCTTTTTAACTGGCTTAAAATTTTTGGTTCCCTTTACCCTATACAAGTGCTTAGATGGATATATATCTAAATATGACCTTCAATTCGTCTATGTTAGTTTGCATGAGAAGATTTTGTACTTTCTTGTTTAAAAGTGAACATTTTCTTTTTGGATATTGCTTAGCTAATGTCAAACTTCAATATCTTATGCAGTATGCAAAACCAAATTCTGGAATAGGTTTTCCTGGTGCTCTTGAACTTATTACTGAGGTATTTTTGGACCAACAGATACAAGTTTGATATTTTTACGTTCTACTTCAGTGATATATCTTCTAATCATGATATTTACAGTGTAAGAAACGTGGCCTCAAAGTAGCAGTAGCATCTAGTGCTGACAGAATTAAAGTTGATGCAAACTTAGCTGCTGCTGGCTTACCATTGTCAATGTACGTTTTCTTCATTAAACTTGATCATTCTGACTTAAGTTCTACTGTTACCTGCTATCAGGCATTAGCATTGAACTGCAACATTGTGAACAGTGCTTTAGTAATCACCCTCCATTTCATAGAATTATAGAAAGATGTTTTGACTTTTGAAGTAGATTTAGTCTTCAGATTGATACGAACAGAATTGACAGAGATTGAAATAGGCTAGATTTTATTAGAAAACGAAATGATAGTGGCCCGATTCGAGAGGGGCTAAGTCTCCAATTACAAGAACAAGATAACCAAAAAACACTCAATGCCTATAATGCAAAACTAGCCTGTTATTTATACTAGCCAAACCCTGAAATTAAATCCCTAATTTCCTGGAAAGGGCATTTATTTGATTGGTTGACAGCAATCACCCATTGAATGGGTTCAACCAATTTCCGAAGATAGAGTCCAGCTGTTCCATTTTGGCAGCTGTCTGATTCTTCTTTCTAGAATAAACCTTAATTGGTGGATCCTTATCATTACTTCCCGCCCGGTAAAACGCCTTGTCCTCAAGGCGGAATGTAGGGAATTGCTCAGCCACTAGATCATAAGTTTCCCACGTAGACTCTTCTATCGGACGGTCACACCATGAAATCAACAGTTCTAGGATGGGTTGGCCAACTTCATAGACCCATCGATGAGTGATGACCGAGCTAGGCTGCAAATCAATTTCCCAGTCTTTGGTGATGGGTAATGGGGAAGCTGGGACAGAAGAAAAAGAACCATGAGCAGGTTTAAGCATTGAGATGTGAAAGACTGGATGAATTCTAGCTTCAGGAGGTAATTCCAGCTCATAAGCGACCGGACCAACTACTCGTTTAATACGATATGGGCCAAAAAACCTGGGGGACAGCTTCTCGTTTCGACGTTTAGCCAAACTCTTTTGGCGATATGGTTGAATCTTCAAGAATACATAATCACCAACCTGAAATACAAGTTCTCGTCGTTTCAAATTTGCTTGGTTCCTCATTCGGTCTTGGGCCTTTTGTAGATTTTGACGAAGAAGCTTTAACGTATCATCCCGATCAATTAGTTGTTGTTCCAGCTCGGCGTTTTTAGTCTCTCCTGCTACATAGGGAAACAAAGAAGGAGGTTCCCGACCATAAACAATAGAAAATGGAGTGGTACCTGTAGAAGTGTGGTACCCGGTGTTATATGAATATTCAGCCCATGGTAGGTATGCACTCCATTTGGTTGGTTGTTCACTAGCGAAGCAACGAAGATAAGCTTCTAGGCAGCGATTTAGTACTTCGGTTTGTCCATCCGTTTGAGGATGGTAACTTGTACTCAACTTCAATTTGGTTTGACTTAATCGGAACAATTCTTGCCAAAAGTTGCTGAGGAAAACAACATCCCTATCCGAAACAATGGAGCGGGGAAAGCCATGCAACCTGATTATTTCCTTACAAAAAACCACAGCCACTCCCTTGGCGGTGTAAGGATGCGCTAAACATATGAAGTGAGCATATTTGCTTAGACGATCCACCACAACTAAAATAGTATCGAAGCGGCTAGAGGGAGGTAAACCAACAATAAAGTCCATAGAAACATCCTCCCAGATCTGACTCGGAATGGGCAGGGGTTGAAGCAGTCCTGCAGGAGCCAAAGTTTGGTACTTTTGTTGCTGACATACCACACATTGCTGGACAAAGGTCCGAACATCTTGTTTCATCTTTAGCCAATAATAACGAGACGAAAGACGTTTGTAGGTTTTTAAAAATCCTCCATGACCACCGATTGGAGTGTCATGCGCTTCTTGTAACAACTTAGATCTGAGGGATGGTACCTCTGGTATAACCAAACGCCTATGGTGAAACAAAAATTGATCCACAAGCGAGAAATCAGGGACAGATGTAGGATCCTCTTGCAACTTCTTGATCAGATCGCTTGTAAATGGATCATTTTGTAAACCTGCTTTTATATCAGCCATCTCTACACAATAAGGGACAATGAGTGCTAATGATTCTCCAGAGTGGGGTCGGCGAGACAAGGCATCTGCTCCCTTGTTCTCTTTCCCAGCCTTATGAATAATTGAAAAATCATAAGGCATGAGTTTTAGAAGCATCCTTTGCTGTTCGACAGTGGTAATGCGCTGCTCTAATAAAAATTTCAGGGTATAGTGATCGGTACGAATGAGAAAGTGCCGACCAAGCAAGTAATGACTCCATTTTTGAACAGCTAGTACTAGTGCCAACAACTCCCTATCATAAGCTGATTTAAATCGGTTGGATGGAGAAAATCCTTTACTGAAATAGGCAACAGGGTGGTCTTCCTGCGATAATATTGCTCCCACTCCATCTGATGATGCATCACATTCTATAACAAAGGATTTCGAGAAGTCTGGTAACCTCAAAACTGGTGTTGTTAGCAGCGCTTGTTTCAGGTCATTAAAGGCCTTAAGGGCTGTCTCTGTCCAAAGGAACCCATCCTTCTTAGTCAAAGCCGTAAGTGGACGGGCTATAAGTCCATAATTACGAACAAAACGCCTATAATAACCGGTCAGCCCAAGGAAACCCCTTACCTCTCTTACTGTTGAGGGAATGGGCCATGACTTAACTGCTGAAATCTTTTCTTCCTCCACACTAACTCCTTCTGGGCTGATTACATGACCCAGAAACACCACTTTTTCTTGCCCAAAACAGCACTTTGATAATTTGGCAAAAAATCGGTTGTCATGCAGCAATTTTAAGGCTTGTTCTAGATGATACCTGTGTTGCTCCATATTTGAACTGTAAATTAAAATATCATCAAAGAATACAAGTATAGAACGCCTTAAATAGGGCCGAAATAAGTCATTCATAACAGCCTGAAATGTGGAAGGAGCGTTAGTTAAGCCGAAAGGCATAACCTTGAACTCGTAATGACCCGAATGGGTACGGAAAGCTGTCTTTTCAATATCCTGGGCTGTCACTCTGATTTGATAATAACCTGATCGCAAATCGAGTTTTGAAAATACTGTAGCACCGTATAGTTCATCAAGTAACTCGTCAATGTTGGGTATCGGGTATTTATCGGCTATTGTTATCTTGTTAAGGGCCCGATAATCGATGCACATTCGCCACGTATTGTCCTTCTTCTTCACTAATAGGACCGGGCTTGAAAAAGGACTTGTGCTCGGTTGTATAAAGCCGGCTGCCATTAATTGTTCCACTTGTTTTTCTATTTCGGATTTTTGGGAGTGAGGGTAACGGTAAGGGCGGATATTGGGTGGAGTTGAGTTGGGCAATAGAGGAATTGAATGGTCTTGTGATCTAACCGGGGGTAGGTCTTTAGGTTTTTCAAAAATAGCTCTGTATTGTGTGATAATAGGCTGAAGTGGGGTTGGTATGCAGGGTAGAGTTTCTGGCTCAATGGCTAGGTGTTGAAAACTAGATGATTTTTGTGGCCCGGATGCAACACCTTGTAACTTGTATTGTTTCCCATCTATTGTAAAGATCATAAACATATCCTTCCAATTAGCCTGGACCGTGTTCAAAGTGGCTAACCATTGGATACCCAATACTAGATCAGCCCCACCAAGAGAAAAAGGGTGAAAGTCTTGAGTGATCTTAAGTTCATTGACATGTACAAGAAGATTTTTGCAAATATGGCTGCATTGAATCACATCCCCATTACCAATTTGGACACCAAATGGTGCCACTGTTTGAGCGGTCAGTTTGAGTTTGCTTACCAAAACATCTGAAATAAAATTATGTGTAGACCCCCCATCAATTAAAATTATAACTTCAATAGAATGAAGCTTACCTTTGACCTTCATTGTAGTAGGGTGTGGCTTCCCTAAGATAGCATGCAAGCTGATTTCGGCTGTTTCTTCTTGGTCAGAATCGGAATTAATAAGTTCTGTCACCGGTGATTCCTCCGTATCTTCCTCCGCTTCTAACACTTTGAGAGTACCGGTTTTGCATCAATGACCCGGTCCGTATTTATCACCGCATCTGAAACATTCCCCTTTTAAGAATCGGTTTTGTTTTTCTGCCTCGGATATTCGAGTGTTATTTTTTGATTAGGTTGGTGCTGGGATAGGGGTGGAGTGTGTTGGTTTTGAATCTGGTTGAGACATCTTCATATTTGAGGTCCAAGAAGTACTTTTGCTAGGTCGGTGAGAGGAGAGTTTAGATTCAAACTCTAAAGCCAGGCTCATGGCATTATACACCGTACGTGGCTTGTGAATCCTTACATCAGATTTCAATTCATCTTTAAGACCATTCAAAAATACCCCCAAAAGACAATTTTCGGGCCAATTTGAGACCCGAGATGACCTCTTTGCGAACTCCTGCCGATATTCTTGAACTGTTCCAGTTTGTTTTATGCTACAAAGGAACTCATCCGGGTTTTGGAATTCTGCAGGACCAAAATTTTTGGTAAACGCCTGGGCCAATTCTTCCCAGAAAGTGATGGGTTGGTCGTTAGAGAGCCAAGAATAAAGGTCCAAAGCATCACCCTCTAGGTGCATAGAAGCCACTTCAACCTTCTCCTCATCAGGTATTTGATAATATCTGAAGTATTTTTCAGCCTTCAGCAGCCACCCGCGAGGGTCTCCGCCGCTGAAAGTTGGAAATTCGATTTTGCTGTAAGGTCTAAAGTGTTGTCGACCTCTCCAAGAACTTTCCCCTTCATCACTCTTGCTTTTCCGGGAATGTTCCCCTTCTTTCAAGGTTGCTATATCTTCCTTCATCGTTTCAGTTGACTCCAACTTTGCGGCTATGGCAGCCAATTGAGCAGCAATAGAATCAGGTTGGCTGCTGTCATCAGCTGAGTTATTCCGGGTCTGCACCATGATTTCCCGGCAATGGAACCAAATGATACGAACAGAATTGACAGAGATAGAAATAGGCTAGATTTTATTAGAAAACGAAATGATAGTGGCCCGATTCGAGAGGGGCTAAGTCTCCAATTACAAGAACAAGATAACCAAAAAACACTCAATGCCTATAATGCAAAACTAGCCTGTTATTTATACTAGCCAAACCCTGAAATTAAATCCCTAATTTCCTGGAAAGGGCATTTATTTGATTGGTTGACAGAAATCACCCATTGAATGGGTTCAACCAATTTCCGAAGATAGAGTCCAGCTGTCCCATTTTGGCAGCTGTCTGATTCTTCTTTCTAGAATAAACCTTAATTGGTGGATCCTTATCACAGATTCAGTACTGATGTGATATATGCTTTTAACTTTTGAATATATTTAATGAACAGGGCTTTATTAATCACTTCCTCAACTCCAAAATCCTTAATACAATTCAAATCCACCATGCTAAATCTCATGATAAAATTTATTTATTTATTTTTGTTGTTCTCTGTTTATCCTAATTTAGGGTTAAAGTGAGTGAGTGACTACAAATTGTGAGAAGTTCATTATCAACAATGAGATTTACAAACTTCTCTTTTACTTAATGGATTTCCCGGCTTATATTACTTTCACCATATCAGGTTTGATGCGATTGTGTCTGCGGACGCTTTTGAAAACTTGAAACCTGCTCCTGATATATTCATAGCTGCCTCGAAGATTTTGAATGCCCCCCAAGTGAGGTAAACTTGTGTTCTAAGCAATTTATATTCTTTTTTCATGGTATCAATTTAGGTTAAAATATTCGATTCCCTTTTTATGAGTTTTTTAACATATCCCTTACATCAGTTTGAAAGTTTGGGTTGATATATATGATGGTCATGTTTCTTTATAAATTATAAGCTTTGACTTGAAAGTTTCCAATATTTTTATATTCTTTTCCATGTAACCTTTTGTGTAGGGTAAAATTTCCTGCCTAGAAAATTGAGTTGAAAGTTCATCATTTAAGCACATTGATATTTTTATCCTTGCTTAAGGTCAATGAAGGCTTGCTCTGCAGTTTTTTTTCTTAATGTTCTCACTTAATTTGTCAGTGTATTGTAATTGAAGATGCACTAGCTGGCGTGCAAGCTGCCCAAGCTGCACAAATGAGGTAAAGTTTGATCTTTCTTCATAAGAAGTTATTAAGTTGACTTGTCAGCACATATTCACATAACATGCAAAATTATAAAGCACTTAATTTGATTTGGAATGAGACATAATTTTTACTTGGATACTTTTAGTTTATGTTGTGGGTTTATTTTGGAGGTGGCAACTTCGACCCATTTACCTAAATTGATTGATTTTAAGTTCTATTTTCTAAGCAATGTGTTAAACGGGTTAAATGAGTCAAGTGGATTTCAAATGCTATAACCTCAAAAATTAAACTATAATTCTGATAGCATAGTTTTTGCAATCATATTTAATGTATTAATTACTCTTGGAAGCTAAATAGAAAAAACAAGTGTTGATGGACCAAGCCGTACTGTGTAAAGCTTTCCTGTTTTGACCCGTTATCTAACCCACCCGTTTTCCCATCTATGTTTCCTGTATATACAAGTATAACCTTGAGTGCTTATTCTTATTGCAGGTGCATTGCAGTGACAACAACATTGTCTGAAGATACCTTAAAGGAAGCTAAACCATCACTAATCAGAAAGAATATAGGAAATGTTTCACTTGAAGACATTCTTGCTGGTGGCTCTAGTTACAGTAGTATGTAGTTCCGAAAATGATATTGTAACTTCATTCTTCATTCAAATCATTAACACTACTTTTCAATGTTGATGCTACTCTTCATTCAGTAAACAAGACTTGTTTATGCTTTATAATGGATGTTCCTTACATTTTATGTTTTCTTCTTTCTGCTGAACTAACCTGAGGATTGCATGATCAGTTATTTGTATGTTTGCTTTGTGATTTGATGATTTTCTTCTAGTTAGTAATATTGGTAGACGGTGAATAATTTTGATTAATTATTAGCCTTATGTGGTCCCTGATGACTGTACATTGCAGATACAAAGATGCAGGGCTCTCAATCCATGAATAATCAGGCAGACACATCGTCTGTGCTCAAGAAAAATACAGAGGGTGCCTCATCCCAAGATGCATATTATCCCAATGATATGGTTTCCTCTGTTGGCAAGTAAGGCAGTTCCATATAAATTAAAACTTAAATGGGTCAGTTTATGATGCTATTTAGATCAACATATGTTCATTTCAATAAAAAGTTATCTTATCATCACTTTCTATTTTAAATTTATATTGAAGTGCATATATTTAGCCAGTGATTTTAACAAGTAGCTTTAGTTGTGCAAGTTGTGTTGCTTCTGTTAGTTGTTTGATTTATGCTAAAGGCTATTCAATATACCGGCTGCAGAACTAACCCATAAACAGGTTCCAGGGTTCTCGGCGACAAATTATAAGATATGGAAGCCTGGGAATCGCACTATCTTGTCTCTATTTTACAGCTACAAACATGAAGGTAGGAGCTATGAAGGGAGAAACCAAACTTAGAAGTCTCTAAGGCAGTTTTGACACATAAATGGGTCAATTTAGGTTGTGTTTTATCTCTAACTGGAAATTGGTTAACTTAGAAGATTAACTATGAAGGAAACTGGTCAACAAGCTGAAAGTCATTCAAAGTGTAAATAAATGCATAAACCTCCTAAAATTGCTTTACTAAAAAAAGCTAGATAGTTATTAGAAGAATAAGTTTTTTCTAATCATATTTAACACATTACTATTACTCTTATAGGAAACAACATGTGTTGTGGGATCGTATCAATTCGACCCGACCTGATTTTTATTTAAGCTAAATTTGACCTTTTACCCAATCTGCCAATTTTGCTACTACTACTTCGAAGGTTCACAATCTCCAGGACTGTTTTGTAACTTTGGGTTATTGCAGGCTATGCAATATGCATCTCCAAAGGCTATCTGGAACTTGTTATTTGGGAGCAGTAGCCCACCCTTTGGACAGAGCGAAGGTTTGAATCTGTTGATTGTATGAATTGTTTTCTGGTTGTATGTGATGTTGTGGTATCAGCGCATTTACAATCTGATAAAACATAATACAGAAATGCATATTGCTTAAATGTCCATGTTGGTTTCTATTGGTATGCAGATGGAACTCGTTCCACAAGAATCCAGCAATTTGTCAATTATATAGCAGATGTAGAAAGCAAGTAAATAAGAAACCTCTTTTGCTTGCTAGGATACTTTTCATTAGTTATTAGAGCTTCCACATTCTAAATTGTCCAAATGCTGAACTTTTTTGTGTGTTGAAACTTGAAAGGGAAACCACGCCACAAGTCCCAGAGTTTCCTTCTAAACTTGATTGGCTAAACACAGCTCCTCTTCAGCTACGTAGGGTAATATATTTGACATGGATCTGCTCAGTTTTTATGTATTTTGATAAATATATCAAAACATAGAAGTAATAAAAATCTTTTGACAAAGCTTTTTGCTAAATGTGAAACCTTTGCTTCTTTGTTCTTGAATTTAATATTTGAGATACGATTATGCTTAAAGCCAAAACTGCGATTAGTTACTTTCTCAGATGGAGAGTCTATGTAGTCACAATATTAGAAGCACAAATGTTAAAGATGTGCTGTTTTTTAACAGGATTTGAAAGGAAAGGTGGTTCTGCTGGACTTTTGGACCTATTGTTGTATAAATTGTATGCATGTGCTCCCTGATCTGGAGTTTCTGGAAAAGAAGTACAAAGACATGCCAGTAAGTTCTATCAATTCCTTTTAAGGCATTTAAGGATCTTAATATTACTTATCTCTGTGGTTTTAATCAGTCCAGAATTTAGTGTGAGAAGAGTAATATCTATAAATTATAGTTACATATTAATTAACGTTTTCTCTTGTGCAGTTCACTGTCGTTGGAGTGCACTCTGCCAAGTTTGACAATGAGAAAGACTTGGAAGCAATCCGGAATGCTGTACTACGATATGGAATAACTCATCCGGTAGGCTATTAGATTGAACTTGGTAATGCAGTACTGAACTTAAAATAAAATTTGCATAAAATCCCATGTTTGCTTCTTCAAAAGTAGAAGTGTCATACAACATCTATATAATTTAAGTTTTCTGATAACTGTATTTTTTTCTTTGATAACTGTACCATTTATGCTTGAGAATCAGGGTACTATTTTTTCTATATACTTATGAAGAAGAGCATGTTTGGATAAACTTATCCTTTTCTCCTTTTCCATCTCCTTTTCTCCTTAATCAAAAAGTCACAACTTTGTAACTTCTCCTTATCTCCTTTTCAAAGCACAAAAAACTCATTTCAAGACATTACCTAAACACTATTTTCTCCTTATTAACTTCTTAAGAAGTTAATAAGTTATAAGGAGGGTAAATAAGGAGAGTCAAACATGCCCGAAGAATGGATATTTAAAAAATAACAGCTACATATACATTCAGGAGGTCTGGATGAGTTGGAAAAAATCTATTATAGTGCTGAAGTTATAGGAGATAACATCACATTCATACTCTCTCTCTCTCTCTCTCTCTCTCTCTCTCTCTCTCTCTCTCTCTCTCTCGTTTGTTCTTTTTGACAGTCAAGAAATAGTCATCTCAGCTTTTGTGTGTTATCTTATAAATCATATTCCGTAATCAGTATTGCAAGTAAATTTGCGACTATCATATTGAACCAGGTTGTTAATGATGGGGATATGTATATGTGGAGAGAGTTAGGAGTAAATTCATGGCCGACATTTGCTATCATTGGGCCAACTGGTAAACTCCTTGCACAGCTGGCAGGTGAAGGGCGACGCAAGGTATTTACTTCTTGTGTATTACATACATACATGTTTCAGTGTCCTCATTGTTATGTTTGGATCAGTTAATTCTTTGTAAGTGTTTAGAATAGTCGATTTCTTTAATGGTGTTTTTTTTTTGTGTTTAGGCAGTCGATCTTCTATTTTTACTTTCACTCCCATCTTTTTGTCCCATTTATATTAGTATATTTTAAGACACCCTGCCATAAATGAACCTAAAAATGGGAACCTCCTTGGTTTTATTGCCATTAAAAAACTCTAAAATTGGATGTTTACCTAGAACAGCTTTGATAACATAAACAAATAAGATATGTTGTTGAAGTAGTAATATTTTATTTTCATTATGTTTACATGACTCCACTCCAAAAGGATCTTGATGATTTGGTGGAGGCAGCTCTGTTATATTATGGCAAACGAAAGTTATTGGACAGCACACCAATTCCTCTGAGTTTGGAGAAGGACAATGACCCTAGGTTGTTAAAATCACCATTGAAGTTTCCTGGCAAGCTGGCAGTTGATATATTCAACAAACGTCTATTCATTTCAGACAGTAATCATAACCGAATAGTAGGTTACCTTTCTCTTCTATACCACTATACCCGTGACTGTGCATTTTGGTATATCTTCAAATTTATAAAATATAATTTGTACTGAATTCCAGGTGGTAACTGATCTGTATGGGAATTTTCTAGTTCAAGTTGGGAGCACCGGAGAAGAAGGTCTACGTGATGGCAACTTTGACACTGCAACGTTCAACCGCCCACAGGTCAACCTCACATTCATGACACCGTCACCACATTTCACTTTCTTTTAAATTCTTTAATTGGGTGTGGTTTAATCAATGTATTTTGGTTTTTTATATTCCATCATGTTTTTGTTGATGCGAAAAGAGTAATTGCTTTTGTTTCCATACTTTTGTAGGGTCTGGCATACAATGCCACTAAAAATCTACTATATGTTGCAGATACGGAGAACCATGCTTTGAGGTAGAACAATAAGTTAGTGGTACCTTTATTTATATATGCGTGTGTGTCAAATGGATACCATCAATAAGGGATCTTGTTGCATACTCTAATTTATAGACAATCTTTATTGGTACTGAATACCACATATTTTTGTTTTCTTAGGGTGATTGATTTTGTGAACGAGAGTGTGCAGACTTTGGCTGGAAATGGTACCAAAGGTTCAGATTATAAAGGGGGAGGAAAAGGAACTAGTCAGGCAAGATTAATGAGCATTAATCTTAAGATTATTTCACATTTTACTAAAATGTTAAAGTCCATCTTGGTTTATGATAGATAAGATTTCCTCAGGATGCATGTTGAAATATTTCTCCTACAACTTTTTTACTTCGATATCAAATTTACTATAGACTTCCAAGGAACTGATAGAGACCTGGTACAAATCATAGAATGAAAACTACGAAAAAGTAGAAAAAACAGCTAATATTTGGGTGATAAGCTAAATTTCAGATAACGCTTTACTTTGGAGAGGTAGACCAATGGTACCCAATCAACTAAATAATTTGAGAATAAAATAAAGTTACAGCATCTAATGAAGTACTAATTTAATTGAAGACCCATCTAATTATTAAAATAATAACCTCTATAGTTAAGTTATACTAATAGCAAACTTTGGGGTCTTATCAGAAACACGTCATCTGTAATACGTAAAAGGGGCAGTATTATAACTAGTGGATACATATAGGCATTTTCTTAAGCCAAGTATGATGATGGTTTTCAGCTTTTGAACTCTCCTTGGGATGTGTGCTTTGATCCTGCGAATCAGACTGTGTATATTGCAATGGCTGGGCAACATCAGATCTGGGTGCATAGTACACTAGATGGAGTTACACGGGCTTTTAGTGGTGATGGTTATGAAAGAAACTTAAACGGGTCAAGGTAATATACAGAACTCATGTTAAGGTGGCAAAATGGATGGGCCTTTTGGAACAGGTTGAAACAGTCTGAGTTGGGTTGACCTATACGTTTTGTCCAATATCTTCTTAATTCTTTTATAAAAAAATAGTGTGTGCTTACAAATATTATTATAATTGTTTTAAGCAAAATGATTAGGAGGAGGTTTTATCATTATGCACCAAAAACACTTTAGGCGACAAGCGTCCTTTCACCAGTTCGATTCGACCCTGTTGACTGCTTTCCTTTTAACATAATTTATATAATTCACCTGTGTGCTTATTAGAGTTAAAACATAACCTAATTTGACCCATTAATAAGCAAGTGCGTTAAAATTGCCACCTCACCCGCTTCACTTATTCAGCTCATCCACAGTTTTTCTGTCTTTTTTCTCTTCCTTCTCTTATTATTTACAGTTTTTCTGTTTTTTTTTTCTCAATTGAGACAGCTCTTCAACAACATCGTTTGCACAGCCATCTGGACTGTCGTTGTCCCCGGGTAATTATTTACATTAAAATTCTTACTTTATTAGTGCAAATTTATGAGCTATGTGAATAGCTAGGATCTATATTTAAACTATTGGCATATGTTATGAGTTGCATGGATCCATGGATATCTTGGCCTCTTGGGTCTTATATTAATCATTTAATTAGAATTTCAGATGAAGAACTTGGGGCATTACAAAATTTTTCTTAACATAATGATAAGTTTTAAGGGAACCCTAATTTATAGAACAATATAGATGGTGGGTGATAGAGGTGGCAATTATGCCGATTAGCTTCAAACGTGTCATTTCAGGTTACGTATGTTTTATCTGTAACGGCTCTAATGAGTAAAGCTGGCTAAAAGGGAAACGGGTGAATGGGTTAGAAGTCACATAAAGTGTATTTCTCCTTAAATTATTTTATTCAAAAAGATTATATAAGTAATTAAGTATTGGACTAATATAACCCATTTCAACCTGTGTCAGAACAACACCCATTTGATGCTCACCTAGTTACCCAACCTGTCCCCAATCTGTCCGACCCACCCATTTTTGCCACATGTATCTACATGGTTATATCAGATGAAAAAGAAAGAAGGCCTGATTTTAACAGCCTGGGGTGGGAGAATCAGTTCTATTGGATGCATACTGAAGTCTGTCTAACATCTTAAGCTTATATAGCAATTGATTGCAATTAGGTTCTTACAAATATTCTCAGCCTGAATTGTGGGTTAACGTTTCTATCGTAGATGTGAAAGAGGCATATATTGCTGACAGTGAGAGTAGCTCCATCCGGGCACTCAATCTTCAAACAGGTGGATCAAGACTACTAGTTGGTGGTGATCCAGTATTTTCAGACAATTTGTTCAAGGTATATCTTCAATGCGCTATGGGCGTCACATGTTAGCGGGTCAATATTGGTACCTTTTAGGGGCCAGTTGAAACGGGGCCGGTTAACCAGACAACACTTTTATTTTTTAATTTTTCTAATTTCTCTTTTCAAATATGTCAAATACGATTACAAAAAGTATTTGGAGGTTATAGCAGTTGTTTATGCTATTGACCTTTTAACTTATTTGACCTGTTTTCTTTTCTTATGTATTTTACCTTTAACATTGATGACATATAAACCAAATTGATCCATTTGTACACAAATGCAGATTGACTAGCTTTCGTAAAACACTAAAACAAGTAAAAAGGTTTCATTTTGAGACCTGCTTTAAAATCTAGATTATGCAGCATATGCAATACTATTGATTAATTATTGTGTTTTTATTCAGCAATTCTCTTCTATGCTATTATCAACTTTATTACTATTATAGTTTGGAGATCAAGACGGAATTGGTTCTGAAGTGCGTCTTCAACACCCGTTGGGAGTCTTATGTGGAAAAGATGGTCAAATTTATGTGGCAGATTCGTATAACCACAAGGTATGTGCACAATGTAAGGAACATGATAAACTGTTCAAATGGTAACTTTGCCACCACAGCTGTTCCATCTCTCGCACATTTGACTTTTGTAGTCAAAGAAGCTACTTTTAAACTTTAAATTGAATATATGTGTATTATTTGTATGTCATATACTCATATGACAGACATACTGCCAAATAAATTTTATTGTCATGAACATCATATTAGCTTGGACATGATATTTTAAAGTTGGAGGGCTACTGTTAACAAATCGTAGGTAAATTTGTATTTATTAAGCCTTTTGTCATGGGCAGTTAGTTTCAATGATACGAGATCATTGGTATGCTTAATTCATACGTCGATTTAAAAGTTGAGCTATGACAGAAAACAATACAAATATACTAAATTTAGAAAAATTAGAAAAGAAACCCTTTCCCCCTTTTTATTTCTACCCCTTCGATTGATTCTATAGTATCTCAAAACACACAATGCCAAAAAGCTTCTCCTCACTTTTCTATTTGAAAAAGAAAATGTATATTTTCACTCAAAAAAACCAAAATTTATGACAAAGGTCCATAATGAAGGCAGTATTTATTTACATATAATGATTTTTTCCGTCATTTACGTTACATAAATCCAACTGTCTTTTCGCCAACACCATCAATGAAACCTGTGAAGCTCAGTAGCTCACTATTGTATTTTTTTTTGTTTGTTAAATGACCCCATGAACACATACAGGCTACTAATGTTTACATGTATTGTAGATAAAAAAGCTAGATCCAGCTACCAAAAAGGTAAGTACAATTGCAGGCACAGGGAAAGCTGGCTTTAAGGACGGAGCAGCTTTATCAGCTCAGGTTAGTAAACAAGTGTTTATACAGACCTCAGGCATAATTGCATAAAGTTCATAAAGAAAGGCACAATTATGCTTATCTCTAAATGTATATTGCAAGTGCTTCTCCTACTTCAATATTTATATTACATCAATTGTTTGTTTGTTGTCTTTTGTAGCTGTCAGAACCAGCTGGAATTGTGGAAGATGATACAGGTGATATATTCCCCCAAATTTTCTGGACTTGTGTGATATTGTATTTGTGTGAGGAAATGCATCAAGTTTAGGTGAATCATTACTGAATATAATGTAATTAAATCATTATATGTTGAGATAAAAGACATGATACAATCACTCCTGATCATTTCTTGTTTCATACGTCAATATAGTGGTTGAATTTTTTTAGATGCAACTTCAACAACGAGGTTAACCATTCTTTTTTCTTTTTCTTTTAACTTTCAGGGAGACTATATATAGCTGATACAAATAACAGTCTAATTAGATATTTGGATCTCAACAAAAAAGATCCACAAGTTGTTACTCTTGAGTTAAAAGGAGTTCAGCCTCCTGCACCAAAATCTAGATCTCCAAGGCGCCTTAGAAAACGAACTTCAGCTGACACAGAAACAGTTGTAGTTGATGGTGGTTCATCCACTGAGGCTAACTTAAATCTTACAATATCCGTACCAGAAGGCTATCATTTCTCCAAGGTACTCTCTTTCTCTGTGTGTGTCTCTGGTTGCATGTATTTTGAAGAAGTAAATTTCAGTGCTACAGTGTTATAATATAAATTCAGAGGTGGCAAATTGGACCGCACTAAATTTCATGGTTCATAAGTAAATTGACATTCATGAAAAATCATAACTTTTAATTGTTCCTTTAACCCAACACCAATCATATTAACTTTTAGTGCATCAATTTAACTTTTAATATGCAGGAAGCACGCTCCAGATTTAGTGTCGATATTGATCCTGAAAATGCAGCAGCTGTTGAGCCTTTGGATGGGACTCTCAGTCCAGATGGAACTGCCAGTCTACATTTTAAACGATCCTCTTCTTCACCTATCACTAGTAGGGTTAGTTGTAAGGTATGCACTCCCCTAGAAAACAATATCTTTTGCATCACAGCTTTTTGTTACTTCTTCTGTTCCATTGAAGTTGCACTTGAAACAGTTAAAGATAATGTTTTATGAAAAAAGTATATTTCTCTGTTTGAGATATTTCCAGTATTTAACCATTTTCATTGCAACCAGCCATATATTAATTATTCAAACTACTTTATAGGTCACTCAAATATGTATTTGGTTCATTTCTACCAATTCACCAAAACATGTTTGGTAACGAGATTTTTTATCTTTCTTTTTTTTTTTTTTTACAGATTTTAGAAAAAATATTTTTTTTTACAAATTTTGGAAAGATAAAATTACATTTGACGTGTCAAAACGACCATATGGTAATAGGAGGCTGTGAGGGATCTAAGTCGGATACATATATTAGGGTTAGCTATCAGGTCCATTAGCTAAGCTTGTTAGGGTTCTCTGTCTTTGTAAATGTATACCTCTTAATAAGAGGGCTTCATTTATGTAGTACAATAATTAGGGCTAGAGCGTTACTTACAACGTTTGATTTAGCTGGAACTGGTTGACTTGCTGCAATCCGTAAGGTCATTAAGAAAGTCTTAGGATGGAATAACGTGTTGGGTTGACTGGCCAATACCTTTTTTTGTCCACTTAGATGAAGTTTCAAAATGGTTTAATGTATTAAATGTGATTACACAGTATAGTTAATGATCCAACTTTTTTGAATAAAGTAATATAGGAGGATGGAAACACTTTAGTGTACTTTGAGCGAGATATTTAAACGGTTCTGCTCATATAACTAGTTTCCTTTTTTGCCAAATTTCTTAATTTTACATGTTCAGCATGTTATCAGTAAAATATAATCCAAATGGGATGATTGTAAGGAATACTTTAAATAAATTTCTGAATCATCATATGCAAATGTGAACGAACGAACAAGCTAACTACTTTGTCGGTTGCGTAACGGATGTATGTGTTCTGCAGATATACTACTGCAAAGAAGACGAGGTTTGTTTATATCAGTCTCTTGTTTTTGAAGTACCTTTTAAAGAGGCATCTCCGGAAAATACCCCACAAGAAATCAAACTTCCTTTTGTTGTGAAGCCAAAATCATCAGAAAGTAGCTTACAGCTGCCGGTTGCTCGATGATCCAGAGTTCCAGACATGTATTTTTCGCTGATACTTGATTATTTGTGTATAGCTGCTATAACCATGCGCTGCAAGTACATGAGGAAAAATCAATGCGGCGTTTGCGTGTTTATATACATACATACATACGCATATATGTATAAATATTAAGATCTCACTGTATAGAATTTTACAGTAACAGCTATTTCTACAGCCTCTTGGCATGCATCAGGTATGCAAACATGCGTAACCATATAGTTGTATTCTAATTGGTTGTAGAGACGCAACATGCACCTTTAATACGCCTTTTGTCCCAAAGAGGGCTCGAACCTACAACGTCTTAGTTGTCGGGCTACCCTTTAATGCCCGTATTCCATCTTTCTCTTAAGAGTTAATAGCCATTTTCATCCCTGAGGTTTGGGCCAGTTTGCCACTTCAGTACAAAAGTTTTTTTTTTTGCAATTCCTTCCCTGAGGTTTGGATTTTTTTGCCAAATTCGTCCTTTTCACTAACCCAGTTAAAAAAGCTCGTTAATGTCAGTGGTAGTACTGTCTTTTTACCTCAGGGACGAATTTGGCATTTAAAATTCAACCTTAGCTCAGGGACGAATTTGACATTTAACTCTTAATTATATATATATATATATATATATATTATGAGAAAGTATACGGTACAAAGTACCTTAAAATACAAAGTGTAAGAAGTAACCACACTACGCCACGTGTAGTTGACGGTTACAAACCAAAAATCTCGTTAGTAAACATCCAAGGGTATTATAGGCATTTACATCTCCTTCAATCACGTTATAGTTTTTCACAGATAAATCAAATTTCAAAATATTCGTAACTGATTACAATTTTTTCTCCACGATTATATTGATACAATCGTTGTGCGATCCTTTTTATTGAAAATTTAAAATTCCATTGAAGAGTTAATCGATATGATTTGCAACTTACTCTGTTTTTTTTCTTTTCACCAATTTTTCTAACTGAATCCCGTTTATTGTAATCATTATATGTTTTTATTAACGCAGGCTTAAACATATAGCCAGATATTTCAATTGATCTTGATCCAGTTGCACAGGATGATAATAGTGTAGTTCAAGATACTGATAACTTTAATGCTCTGTTTTTTAACAGTTAAAATAAACGTGCATTTAGTTTATATATGAATACGTTTATGTATTTTAATGCATGCGTTTTATGTTTTAATGCATGCGTTTTATGTTTTAATGCACTAGTGATCAATTTCAATAACATGCTTTTTATGTATTTTAATGCATGCGTTTTATGTTTAGTGCATGCGTTTTATGTTTTAATGCATGCGTTTTATGTTTTAATGCACTGGTGATCATTTTCAATAACATGCTTTTTATGTATTTTAATGCATGCGTTTTATGTTTAATGCATGCGTTTTATGTTTTAATGCATGCGTTTTATGTTTTAATGCACTGGTGATCATTTTCAATAACATGCTTTTTATGTATTTTAATGCATGCGTTTTATGTTTAATGCATGCGTTTTATGTTTTTAATGCATGCATTTATGTATCAAGGTAAAACGTTTTTTTCTCTGTCAACGCCTGATTCACTGGTGATTAATTTCAATAACATGAGTTTATGTATTTTAATGCATGTGTTTATGTTTTTACAATGGCAGTTGAATACTATCAATTTTATAACATGCGTTTTAGTGTATTATAAGTGCGTTTTATCAACATTGCATTTGATTATAATACTCATAGATATAAAGGTGCGTTTTGGTATATTATACATGCGTTTAACAACATCACAATCTGAAATCATTATAATCAAAGACATACACACTTCTTCTTTCATAAACACGCATCTAAATTTTGTTTTTATCACATTCATAACTGTATTCTGTATAATCGAAGACTTGTCATTATTCTTTCTGCTTCTTCGTTCTTTTGAATAGATGCTCTGTTTTTTTTTTTTTTACAGAGTATCTTCTTTATGGAGAAGAGGTTTATGATTTTCCACGATTATAGCAAATCATAAAAACAATCAATTAACGACATAATTTGGGCGGTTTAATTATAAAAAAAAAATCAAATTCGTTTATGTGTAATTTGTCATAATTGCCCTTAATCGTTAACCGCCTTCTTAAAACACGTTGGATAATTACGATCGTGCCATCTTGTTTCTAAACTTAATCAATGGCTGTAATTGCTTCTTACACTTTGTATTTTAAGAACGCTTTGTACGTTAGCTTCTCTCTATATATTATATATATATATATATATTATATATATACATTTTGCAAAAGTTTGCAATAGTGTTTCCGTCAAGTTTTAACGGCGCAAGGTGACGACGGTTACGTTTTCGTGGTGGAAGTTGGTTGGCCAGTTTTAACGGTGATCCTCGCATAAACAAATCACCGACATGTACCTTATCTAGAGAGAGACAGAGAGCATGGAAAGACAGATGCACGACCATACGTGTTCCTTCCAGACCTCCCACCTTCTCTTACGACTCCTGTTCAACGCGAGCCGCCCCCACCACCACTTCGTACCGTCTACATCGTCGGTTTCTTGTCTTTTGATTTGTCTCTCCCTACACCGCCGTTTGCCATCGGTTGTTGGGTTGGAGAAGACTCAGAAGAGGCGAGGGTGGCGTGGGTGGTTTATCACAGGGTCACGGCAGCTGAGGTTTCAACCTGAACCGGCGGCAACGAGTACGACCCTACCGCCACCGGCTGCTAGGTTTGCTCTTTGGTCGGAACAAACGTCACCGGTGATACATCGTTGACTCGACTAACTGACTGAGTCAACTCGGTTACTGGCTATGTCCGGTATGCCGGAACTCACCGGGTTATTTGCGGAACTCGCGTCTCGAATTAAAACTGTAAACTCAGAAACTGTTAATGAAGATGAATCTAATTATGTTTCAATCGCATATATTCCGGTAAATGGGAGGTTTTACGAGTCGGTGGATTGATCTCTGGTTATGACCGTTTGGGAGTGAAGGAATTATGTGATGATGTTTTGGGGAAAGTGAATGAGCATGGTGAATTTATCATGTTTTTGGTTTAGTTGATTAGTTATTACCAATCGTTGTTCATGTTGTGGACTATTGTGTGCTGAGTTTATGATGATGAATTATCACCAATTGTCTGTCATGTTGTAGGTTTGTTTATCAACGTTCAGTTACTCTTTGATTATTTCGTATGGCTTTAGGATCTGCCCATGTATTTCGTATGGCTTTAGGATCTGCCAAATTCGTCCTGAGGTAAGGTTGAATTTTAAATGCCAAATTCGTCCCTGAGGTAAAAAGACAATACTACCCCTGACATTAACGAGTTTTTTTAACTGGGTTAGTGAAAAGGACGAATTTGGCAAAAAAAATCCAAACCTCAGGGAAGGAATTGCAAAAAAAAAAAAAAAACTTTTGTACTGAAGTGGCAAACTGGCCCAAACCTCAGGGACGAAAATGGCTATTGACTCTTCTCTTAAAGATGTTTTTTAAATACTAAGCAAGGTATGAAAGTGTGTGGAGTGATGCTTTAAAAGAACAAGCCCTTGGGACTTTTAAGTTTTAACACCTTCATTGTCTCATTTTACCATAACTTTCTTGCCACAACCAAACGCCATGTAAATATTAAGGCTGTTAAAATAGCTCTTGGCTTGAAGCTCGCTCGAAACTTGTTTGAATGAGCCAAGCTGGCTTGTTGAAATTTATAGCCAAGGTGGGCCTGCTCGTGGGAGAGCTCAAGTTAAGTAGGCCATTTAAAAAGCCTAAATTTTGCAATCGTTCCCCATAAAAAAAGTTGAGAAAGTGTTCCGTCGATATTTTTCTGGCCGCTAGAGAGATGAAGTGGAGCTACGTTTAGAGGAGATTTGACCATGTTTTTAGAAAATGAGTAAAGCGAATAACTAGAGATGATGGGTTAGATTTTTACTTTTTTTAATTGCTTAGGCCCTGTTTGGTTCACCTTTGAATGGTTCATTCAGAGGGCAACCTCTGATTCGGTCAGAGGTGAGCTTGTTTGGTTGAAAAAATCCAACCTCTGAATGGTGTGGTTCAGTGCTGAACCATTCAGCTCAACACAATCTCTGAATGAAAAAAAGGACTCAACTGCCCTCAACCTTTCTTCTTCTTCATCACCCTTCCCTCTTCTTCTCTCCTTCTCTTCTCTGCACCAGAACCCTTCGCCGTCTCCTCTTCTGCACCCGCCACCCCATCTCCTCCCTTTCCTCTTCCTTTTCCTCTGCACGACCGCACCCCTGCCACGTCGCCCCCATCTCTTTCTTTCCTGCTCTCTCTCTCTCTCTCTCTCTCTCTCTCTCTCTCTCTCTCTGTATGTGTGTCTGCGTAGAGATAGAGGAGAAGGGGCGGGTAAGTAGGGATGTGTGTGTGTAGAGATAGAGAAGAATAGAGAAGAAATGGTGGGTTGGTAGGTGTGTGTGTCTGCTTAGGTTTTGATGAAGGGATGGGTGAGTAGGTAGGTGAGATATTAATGTTTGGGTTGGGATATTAATCTTTGGTTTAATAATAATAACACCAATAGAAACTATACATAAGATTTTTATTGATTAAAGTGAGTTTTTTTAAGTTATCGATGTGTTATTGTTACAGGGATAAAATAGTCATTTTGCACACTCATTCAGACATACAACCAAACAACTCTTACTGGTTCAGCACTTACTGGTTCAGAGCCTCTTACCCATTAAGACCTCTTACTGGTTCAACACTTATTGGTTCAGCACTTACCAAACAGCCCCTTAGTGTCTTTTTATCAATGTTTATTGACCAAGGAGTTTTTAGATGATGTTTTTTGGTGTGTCAAATGACCTATCCAACCAATAAGGTGTTTTCTCTCGGCTGCCCTATTTACACAATACAAAATTCGCACGCGCTCTCTCTCTCTCCCTCCCTCCCACTCACACTTTTTTTTCATGCGTTTTTAGCCAACTACAACCCACTCTCTCTCCACTTTATACTCTCTCTCAATCACATATTCTCTCTTGTTAAAAACACTTAAAAACTGGCTTATTGTGGATGCTCTAAGACTAGGGCTGCAAAGTAAATGAACTTTCAGCGAACAGTTCATGAATCGTTCGACAAAAAGTTCGTTTGTGTTCGTTCGTTTAATAAAGGAACGAACACGAACAAAAAATCTAGTTCGTTTAGTTAAATGAACGAATATGAACATAGGTTGCGTTCGTTCGTTTATGTTCGTGAATGTTCAGTAATATGTTCGTTTATGTTTGATAGTTTAATGGATTTTTTAATTTTTAAAATTTTATTTTATATCATGTAATTTTTATTTATTTTACTAAAATAAATAAATAATTTATGTGAAGTAAGTATTCAAGTTTAAATAAGTGAAGACTTTAAGTTTAAGATAAGAGCTTAGTTTTTTAAGACACTACTTTATTATGTTTTACCAATATTATGTTATGTACTAAGGCCCTGTTTGGTTCACCTTTGAATGGTTCATTCAGAGGGCAACCTCTGATTCGGTCAAAGGTGAGCTTGTTTGGTTGAAAAAATCCAACCTCTGAATGGTGTGGTTCAGTGCTGAACCATTCAGCTCAACACAATCTCCGAATGAAAAAAAGGACTCAACTGCCCTCAACCTTTCTTCTTCTTCATCACCCTTCCCTCTTCTTCTCTCCTTCTCTTCTCTGCACCAGAACCCTTCGCCGTCTCCTCTTCAGCACCCGCCACCCCATCTCCTCCCTTTCCTCTTCCTTTTCCTCTGCACGACCGCACCCCTGCCACGTCGCCCCCATATCTTTCTTTCCTGCTCTCTCTCTCTCTCTCTCTCTCTCTCTCTCTCTCTGTATGTGTGTCTACGTAGAGATAGAGGAGAAGGGGTGGGTAAGTAGGGATGTGTGTGTGTAGAGATAGAGAAGAATAGAGAAGAAATGGTGGGTTGGTAGGTGTGTGTGTCTGCTTAGGTTTTGATGAAGGGATGGGTGAGTAGGTAGGTGAGATATTAATGTTTGGGTTGGGATATTAATCTTTGGTTTAATAATAATAACACCAATAGAAACTATACATAAGATTTTTATTGATTAAAGTGAGTTTTTTTAAGTTATCGATGTGTTATTGTTACAGGGATAAAATAGTCATTTTGCACACTCATTCAGACATACAACCAAACAACTCTTACTAGTTCAGCACTTACTGGTTCAGAGCCTCTTACCCATTAAGACCTCTTACTGGTTCAACACTTATTGGTTCAGCACTTACCAAACAGCCCCTAAGTATGTTTGTATAGTTAGCTATATGTTGGGTGTTCTACTAAATTTTTTTAATATATGTGAATTCGATTTTATTTGAAAATTAATATATGTTCGTTTATGTTTGTTTTCATTCATAACCAATTCTTTGTTTTCATGAATACTTGTTTGTGTTCATTAACGTTCGTTTATGTTCGTGTGCGTTCATGAACAAAATTAACAAACGAACACGCATGTTTTCTTAGCAAACAAACAAGAACAAAAAATCCCATTCGATAAGTGTTGAGGAATTGTTCGTGAACACATAATTTCTTTAGCAAACAAACACGAACAATGCCTTGTTCGTGTTCGTTCGGTTCGTTTGCGACCCTATCTAAGACCAATATACAATAACAAATATATACCACTAGCACCTATTGGATATTTGATTGCATTTCTAGGTTCATATACCAAGTTAAAAGCACTCAATTTCACTGACCATTTTGCCATTCTTCCGGACATTTCTGGTTTTCTAAGCACATTTTTAATAGGGTAATTAGTTTGAACATGTATTTTATGTGTTTCAAAATAATGCCTTAACTTGGTAGATGCCATTATCAAAGCTAAAATGAGTTTTTCAAGCTGTGAATACCTGGTTTCAGCATCTAATAGGGTTTTACTTACATAGTAGACAGGATGTTGTTGTCCTTCAAAGTCTTTTACCAAAACTGCACTTATTGCATTTCCAGAAACTGCAAGGTATAGCTTGAGAGGTTCACCATCCTCAAGTTTCATCAGGAGTGGAGTTGCTCCAAAATACTCCTTCAGCTTCTTCAGTGCATCCTCATGCTTTTGTCCCCAGTCAAATTTGTTGTTCTTTTTCAGGATATCATAGAACTCCTTGCATTTTTCTGAGGACTTTGAGATGAATCTGTTCAGAGCAGCTATCCTGCCGGTTAATCTTTGTACATCCTTGACATTTGTTGGGGATTTGAGGTCAAGGATGACTTTAATTTGTTCGAGACTGGCTTCTATCCCTCTTTTAGTTACTAGATATCCAAGAAACTTTCCAGCACCAACTCCAAAATGACATTTGGCTGGGTTTAGCTTCATATTGGAGGCATCCAGGATGTCAAAGGCTTCTTTGAGATCCTGAAGATGGTTCTCCGCTCTCTTGGATTTAACCACCATGTCGTCGATGTAAACCTCCATGGTGTCTCCAATCTTTTCTTTGAACATCATATTCTCTAGCCTTTGGTAAGTTGCACCTGCATTCTTTAGTCCAAATGGCATAGCTATATAACAATAAATACCTGATGGGGTCATGAATGCAGTATCCTCTTGGTCGTCCGGTTCCATTTGGATTTGTTGAAATCCTGAGGATACATCCATGAATGTTAACATCTCATGGCCTGTTGTGGCATCCACCATCGAGTCTATGTGTGGTAGTGGAAATGGGTCTTTAGGACAAGCTTTGTTGAGGTCTGTGTAGTCTACACATACTCTCCATTTCCCATTTTCTTCTGTACCACCACCACGTTTGCCAGCCATCTTGGGAATTTGACTTCTCTTATCATCTTGGATTTTAGTAGTTTATCCACCTCTTCTTGTATGATGGCATTCCTTTCAGGTGCAAACTTCCTTCGTTTCTGCTGGATAGGCTTGAAGCTTTTGTCAATCTCAAGCTTATGAGTGATGACATCTTTGGAGATGCCAGTCATATCTTCATGCTTCCATGCAAACGTCGACATCCTGCATTTTAAAAATGAAATTAGAGACTGTTCAATGTCATTAGGGATGTTCTTACCGATCTGCACAGTCATATCCTTGTTATTGTCATCGAGGCAAACAACCTTTACATCCTGGTCAGGATGTGCTTTGACATCCTGAGGATGGCACTGTGCACCCTTCTGTAATTGCTATGCTTGTTTTGACGTAGCCTTCATTGATGTTGTATAGCAATCCTTGGCTTCCTGTTGATCACTGTTTACTTTGACGACTCCCCATGGCGTTGGTAGTTTCACACATTGGTGATATGTTGAAGGGACTGCCTTCATGTCATGTATCCAAGGTCTTCCCAGGATTACATTGTAGCAGGATAAATAATCTATCACACAGAATCTTTGGATAGAGTTTACCCCTTCTATATATACCGGTAGTTTGATATCATCTACCGTGCTCTTGGTCTCTCCACTGAAGCCACTCCAAGACTGAGGATCTGGAAATTATTTCAGTTTCCGGGATATTCATCCTGTTAAGAGCTTCTAGCTGGATTATGTTGACTGAACTCCCACCATCTACAAGTATCATGCGAACAAAATGATTAGCAATATATAAAGTTATAACTAAACCATCATGGTGAGGGTCAAGGATATTCTCTCGATCTTCTTCTTAGAAGCTGATCACTTTTGAATTTGTTAAGATGGTAGTTTTTGTGGGTCTTTCTCCTTTCTCGGATTTCGTCTCTCTTGCATGCCTTTTAGCACTGAGTAAGATGCTCTACAAATGTCTGAACCACCTTAAATAAAGTTAATTATGCCAACATCCTTAGGTGGTGATGCTGCTCTTTCTGGGATGCTAGCGCATCCTGAATCTTCGGCTTCTTTTTTCCTAGGAGATCCTTAAGATGACCGTTGCTCAGAAGATATGCTATTTCCTTTCTCAAGGCAATGCAATCTTCAGTAATATGGCCAAAATCTTTATGGAAGGCAAACCATTTGGATTTATCCTTCCATCCTGACTTATTATCCTTTCTTGGCCATCTTTCTTTGTCCCCTAGATCCTTCATGGCGTACATTAATCTTGTTACATCCACAGAAAAACAATAATCTGCTAATTTAGGACAGTCATCTTCATCATCATCCTCAACCACATTGACCTTTTTATTACCAAGTCTAGCATATGGTTTATGCTTATAAGGTTCATATGTGGGAGTGGATTTTCGATTAGGATGGCTGTATCTTGAGGATGCTTCTATCCTCTCTTGTATCTTCTTGTCATCCTCAAGTTGGATGAACCTTAGAGCCCTGTTTTTGACTTCATCCAAGTTTCTACAAGGATTCATCACCAATTCTTGGTAGAAAGGTGAATCTCTTTGTAGTCCCATCTTAAATGCTTGTACTGCCGTTGTGACATCCAAGTTAGGGATGTCGTGTGCTTCCTTTCCGAACCTAGTGATGTATTCTTTTAGTAATTCTCCCTGTGGCTGAGTCACCCTGTACAAATCACTTGTCAAACGTTCAAACACTACAAGAAAATTGATTGTTAAACATATTAATCAAATGTGCAAAAGAAGTAATAGAATAGGGAGGAACACTTAGGAGCCATTTTACGGCTGGACCAGTGAGGGTGGAACCGAATCCTTTACACAAGCATGCTTCCTTGAGATCAGCAGGGATTGGATTTATTTCCATTCTTTCCCTGTATTGTGCCACATGCTCTTCAGGATCTGTGGATCCATCATAAAGCATCATGCTTGGAGTTTGAAATCTCTTTGGAATCTCTGCATCACATATAGGAGGTGCAAAACGAGACACCCTGTGACATGCTGAGGATACTTTGGGGATAGGTTGTATTATCCCTGGTACACTTGATACCATATCCTTGATCTTTTGAAGCTCCCTTGCCAATTGTGGGCTTATACCTGTATCCCGCAAAGAAGCAACATCATTAGTAGCAAAAGTACTTAAACATAAATTGTTACCGTTATTGTTATATCCTCTGGATGGTCCAGGTGTATATACTGGATCCCTGATTGTTGTCATCATGGGTGCTGTGGTAGTTTCAGGAGCAGAGAATCCAATGCTCATGGGGATAAAATCTCCTTGATAAACGCCCCCAGAGATTCCAGAATTGAAATCCAACACTCTGGGTTGTAATGGTGTCCCCATGTCCTCAGTTGGCCTCTTTGAGGATGTTTTGAGAGATTGTATTTCTCTCATTAGCATCTGGTTTGTGTCCTGCTATTGCTGTATCAGATCCTTCACCAACGCAAACATGAAAAGTAGTTCATCATTTGACACGAAAACAGGAGGAGTGGATTCAGATGTTCCGAATACTGGTCTAGGTGGAATTTGAGAAGTAGAACTTTTTGGGAATGCAAATGGGGGTGGCAATGTTGCATTTCTGGTAGAGGTTGTAGATGGCATGGATGAGGAAACAGATTTCTAGGAGGAAGACATAGTTGTCAAGATTTGTAAAATGAGTTAATTGAGAAAAGTTTTAACAAAGTTTTTTGTTAAAATAGCACCACTTGCCCCACGATGGGCGCCAAATTGTTTTGGTAAAAATTACTTAGTAAAAATAATCTTGTTTTCCAAATTAGAAAATGTGAGGTAGAGTGCTATTAGTGTTGAATATGCTTAAAGTCTAGTTTTATCCTGAAAATGGTGTATTCGGATGTAAATGAAATAAACAGATGACAACTATGCTCAGGATGGCTAAGTAGAATTAAGGATGGACAGTTATATCCTGAGGATGTAACTGTAAGGTAAGTCAAATAAACAAGTAATGTAAGCACAAGTACACAAAGAACAACACTCGATGTACAAGGAAAGCCCTTGATCAATTGTAGATCGCCGCACAAAACCTCGGGAGGAGTCTAAGCCCCTGCCTACTTTGTTAATATTAAAAATGGGTAAAAAAGGTTACAACTTTGGATGAATGATGGACGAGTATTCTATGATTACAATGAGTGTGCTAAGTGTGTGTAAGTATCAGAGTATTCTATGATGAGCAACAGAGTGTAAGTGTTATTCAGGTGAGTCTCATGTGTCCTATACTCGTCAATCATCCCCTTATATATAGTCACATGAAAGTAAATGAGAGATCCGTGTAATCCGTTACTTAGTTAATTTCTTTGAAAGCTTCAGGTGACCGTTGTAGCGGTTTCAACTGAATATAGTCGTTGAGTAACAATTTCCTCTTTCGCCTATTTTTAATGCTTGCCGGTTACAAGTTTGACTTCTTCTTTGAGCTTGGCCTTGGCTTGCATGTGTAACTTGTAACATCGCGAATTTCCCCTAATTTTTTTTTTGATTAAAAGAATGTATTGTTTTAAACAATATATGTTTTAAATACCTTAAACTAATAATTATTTGTATCTCGACACTTTTGTACGTTTTAAAAATATTTCGAGTCACTTTCGGGCTTATATAATCATATTATGAAATTAGAATAATATAGTTTTAGGGAAATAATTGCCAAAAAAAGATTTGTGTGGACCGGGACTCGAACCCGCGTCCACAGCCAACCAACACACAATGACAACCAACTGAGCCAACTATCATCTTGTGTAGTATTTTAGAAGAAAATAAACTTAACACATTCCTTAAATTGATTAGTCAAAGTCTTAGTTAAACATGACTAGGGTAAGCACAATATTCTAGCATAATCATTAACATTGATCAGCCGACGGTATACAATGATAGATCTATTGGACTGACAATCCCACCCGGATACGTGCCTCCTACAAAGGTAGCATGGGTGATTGTTATCGCATAACATATTCGAGTGAACCATGAGCGTATGGGATGTACCACATTACAACAGTCACAAGGGTTGATTATGCACTCGATTTACTTCTAGTATGTTTTCACATATGGACTAGACTTGCCATGACACTTGAATTGTACAAGTTTTATTCCATTATCAAAACCTATGTAATTCTCACCAACTTTTGTTTGATGATTAGAGTTGATGCTTGAAGATGTGTATTTAGTATTTTTCATTTTTATGTACAAATTCTTGTAGAACATTTGTATGTAATGTATTTAAAGCAATTATTAAAATTTATTATTTACCA